>OZ004602.1:45512778-46136209 GCA_963924605.1 Malthinus seriepunctatus
TTAAGCATAAAAACTTAAGGTCAAGTTGGAATGAGTGAGAGTGAGAGTCTTTAGGAGCATTTTCTGTGAGTCTAAATCTGCTCTTGAGTTTCAAACATTTTAAACAGACGAAGGATTCTGGACTGGATATGAAATGCAGAATTGGCAGTCTTTATTAAGGGGTCTTGTTCTGAGAAAATATATGTAGATGATGTGTTGGGGATGGTGAATCCCCCAAGCACATACTATGTCATTCGTCAGCTAAACACTAGGCACTGCTTCACGAGCCATTTGAGATACAAAATGCACCTCCAAGCTTGCTTTTAACCTTCTTTAAGGTGGTAAGACTCATAAATGCTGTATGGGAAGTGCTAGTTGGAAAAATCCACCCTGTACAAGCAAATTAAGACTACTTTCCATACATGGCTATATAAAATATTTAAACGAAGTCGTAAATATGGAACACTATACAGAAATCGACAAAATTTAATAACAAAATTATTTAAGTAACTTTGGAGAAGAATGTTAATGTTTTATTGTACACAAACAGAAATTAAATAAAATATTGGATACTAATAACAAGTAATAAATGAAAAAGGAAACAAACTTTTAGTGATTATAATAAATTTATCTGCTGCATTTTAATAAAACATGAAAATTTGATTTGTTCCAAATAAATATATAATAACAATTTCCAAACACGCAAACTTTTAAAAGTTATGAGAGTAAATTGGCAAAAATAAACTTTAATATTATGATGGTAATTAAATGTCAAGTGCTTTATTTACTTTTTAATCAATCAATCTTAAATAAAATTTTAAACTTGAACCACAGTAAATTGTGTTATAGCAATTTAGGGTTAGTAGAATTTGGACCTAGTTGATGATCAGAGGAGTCTCAATGGGCCCAAGAGCGAACTCTTCGTTATGGGTCGCTTATACATAAGCAGTAAGATCCCGCATCCCAAGATGCTATGTCTATACTCCGTTCAGCGACCAGAAATAGCTAGGCCACTCCCCACAAATTTCTGTACAATAAGATTGACGCATGTCACTTCTTGTGTAATTGTTCTCTAAACCGTATTTTCAAAATTCGACAATAGAAAACTTCTATTTGAATATCGAGCGCTTTTTGGGCGAGTGGTTTAACTATTTCTGGTCGCTGTCACAAATAAAATAATCGGTGATGGTGGCACACCATGCCTGAGACAATAATTCTAACATAGAGTGGAAAAACAATAGTTTTTCCAATGGCAAAGGCTTCTACACCATGATGTATATCAAAAGGTCCTGATGAAATCGTCAAACATCTAAATAATAGGCTACACTAATATCATCAACTGCTGACCACCTCCACCCAAATCTGACTTTTTTCATCGCTATCGGATGAATGCTAGGGTATATACCAACTATACTCTGGTTCTAGACAGTCTACTAGAATGAGCCAAGCACCTCCGAACGCTTTGAAAACCTTCTAATGGAACTATTGCATATTACGTGTGTTCTGTTTTTGGGCACGAGCATTGAGAATGATTTTTCTAGCTAAGTATCTAAATATCCATTAGTTTGGGAAAGCTTGAAAAAGCCAAGCGAACCCCTAAGACTCCGGATCTTAACGCTTTGAGCACCTTAGGGCATACAACGTGTCTAATTTCACCATGGGCAGTTTACTTTCTACTAGATTGGGTCTAGCGCCCCCTAACGCTTTCGTCAACTTACAATGGAATTATTACATGAGAGCTGCTTCGAGAGTAATTTCTTTATCCAATTATCTAAATATCGATTAATTTGGGAGTTGAGAAAGTTCAGCAGGCTAAGGCTCTGTGTCTTAACGCATTGCGCAGCTTGGAGCATCAATTTCTACGCTACTGTTGTCGTTGGTAAAGTTTACTACTAATTTAATATATTGTTGTAAAATTGCACGGTAAAATACAGACCAAAAAAAAGGTTATTAACGTTTATGTGATAGTTAATCCAGAAAGAATCATCCTTAAAATATATGTGTTGGACTGTTGGACATATAAAAGCAAAAGAAATATGTAACACACGCACAGCACACATAGTCCGAATTGCTGGAAAACAGCGGTAGTTGAATAAACCACAAAAACGCTAGGCAACCCTTAATGAAATTTATGTTGCTTAATAAAACGCGCATCTTGCTTGTTTTTATGCATCCTAAAATTTTAGATCAATACCTTGTGTATACTACCTCTACCTATATACTTACACTCATTAAATGTAACCTTCATACATGGTTTCGCACGAAACAGCGCGTTAGCTCAATTACTGAACTACTAACTTTGTGCGCCTCTTGATAATAAACTACAAACCCACCACATTATCACGTCATTCACCCTTCAACGCCCTACATATTTATATATTTTTTTTCTTACTCGCAAATAAATTCTCTTAATCCCTCGGAAACTTTTTTTTTGTTCTCATTTCTCTCATCAACTATAAGTACTTTTAGAATTCACAAGGTTTCAAACAAAACTTTGTTAGTCCACAAAATGGAAGACCTGCTCGTTCGCTTATTTATTAACTATTTGCTCTAGTCCCTAATTGGATTTACGGCTACCTTTAGCTTCCTTAGCTACCCCGCTTGGTCATAACCCTCTTGTAACGTACAGTTAAAACTGATGACACATTTATGATGCATTAATTGCCTCAAAAGTGACAGTAGCTTGCCTGTATGAGCGTACGCTTTTGAATACGAGACTGCCGGGTTCGATGCCCGCTAGGTAACAACAAATAAATTAGCGCACCACCCCACACCAATTCCCCAATGCAACTTTTGAAACATTAGGGTCTTAACTGAGCGGTACTTTTGAGCTACCTTAGCGCTAAGGAAAAATATGTAAGATTTCAACCAAATTATGGGTTGTAAGTAACCATCGGTAGTCGAGATTTTCGCACCATTTGTATCTGCTCCTAAGGGGACTTGGGATTTTTTTGACTAAAAATGAAGAGAGACCAGGAACTCTTCTTTAATTGACAAATGGAATATATCCACGAGATTAATTTTTAAATAACCTCATTTAGCATAATTGTTTCAATGTCATCACCGTGTGGAAATTGCACACGCAACAGCTAAAAACACTCCCCCAACATTCTCTAATTTGATTATCTTTATACATCCTCCATTTAATCGTCTTCGTACTTTTATGAACATACAGGGTGCGCCAAAATACTTGAAATTTTCGAACACTGACATACATCCTCTGAACAAACGATATTCAAGATGGCGTCGTCATTATTACTAGAGTTTTACAGTTTTATTAAAGAGCTGTGTGTGCTGGAGAATAATACAATTTATGGTACACCCTGTGTATTACTGTAAATCCATTGCTTATTAATATATTAATTACCTATTTTAAAATCACAATTTTCATTATTTTTTTTAATACCGCTTTTTGTTGTAGCCACAAATTAAAAATAGCTTCAGGATGTTGTTATACGTTTCATGGAATATTCATGAAAATCTTTGATGTTCTTTTATTAAAAAAAGTTTTTGAAAATAATTACAAACCTTGTTATTGGCAAATACACTTCATGAAAATGTAAAGTTAATTAAACGAACAAGTTAATATTTAAAAAAAACACAACGGATTTTCTAAAAATTATTTTCATTGTCGAAATTGAAATTTGGCTTCAGTGGAGGCTTCAGTTTAGAGATATAGAGACGCTCTCCAAGGAGGAGACTTAAAAATATGCTCGTAACAGCCCATTATACACCCTCCCAACATCCCCTCGATTATCTGAGCATTTAGTAACCTAGCACAATGATAAACCAGCGAGTTTTGGCGGATAAGAACTGCCAAATCGGTACGTGTCTGAGCGTCTGTCACAGGTGTCTTAGTGTGTGTCTCAGGTGTCTGAGACGACCTGCAGTTACCACGGTATAAAGCTCTTCTTGGATTTCGACTCTCTACGATCCCTCCCATAGACACAGCGAACCAGCGCTTTCCAGATAACAGCATCGACTCACAGGTTTAATATTTTAATGTATAGCCTGCGTCACACACACCAGGCTTGCCTTCCGGTTCATCCGGGAGCGATGAAGAAAGTCAGATTTGGGAGGAGGTGCTCCCCAGTTGATATTATTAGCGTAGCCTATTCTTTAGATGTTTGACGATTTCTTCAGGACCCTCTGATGGACATCAACGTGCAGAAACCTTTGTCATTGGAAAAACGCATTCCAACAAGCTCCCTCACATAGACCCGGCAAACCAGCGCTTTCCAGATAGCAGCATCGGCTCAGAGGTTTACTATTCGAATGTATAGCCTGCGCCACATACACACAGGCTTGCCTTTCGGTTTGGCATAGGCCAAACCAGAGCGTCTGGACATCGTTTAGACGACCTGTACGATGTCCAGACACTCCGGTTTTGCCTGTGTGTGTGTGGCGCAGCCTTAAGACACTACTTAAGATACTAAGCCATGGTTGCACGTGAAAATTATTTAACATCTGCATAAGCCCTTATTAATGCAATCTATCAATGACCCCGCATCTACTGCATCACGAGAATCTAATATAGAATGGAAATTAATCTTTTTTTGTTTACAAAATACATTTGAAAATTTAAAAACGGGCACCACCTACTCATAATTGTTTAGGAATGCACGTATAGCTATTAACATTCGTGTTGGCTACTAACAACTAAAACTTTTGTTGGCATACAACAAAATGCATTAAATTTACTAAAGCACCAGACGGTGTCCAAAAATAAACATTTACAAGATTTATTATTGTAAAACCTCCTCACCTATTTTCAATTAAAATTATGACCCATTACTAGCTAAATATCATATACGATGTATTAAAAAAAAGAAACATATTAGAAATGTTTTATTTTGTTTACTAAGATGCATTTCATTACTTAGTAGCCCATTAGAAAATTTGTCTTATTTTATGGACGGAACTAACAAGAGTTCTAGAGCAACGTAAAGAAAACAAACTAAATTGATAATACCTTCTAAGTGTTTAGCAGAATATTTTTGTAAATTCAATTAACAAATTCCTCCCCTAGTAAAATTAAGTGAATTGGATTTCAGGCACTTAGGTTGTCCATCAGGCGAGCTCATGTTTTAACCAACAACTGTTGTGCTGACCTTAACAATTAACATGGCTAATCAGTTGTCCTTTTAATCAGCACTAGCGTAAGGAACATGCCACGTTGCCCTGTATGGCGTTCTTTTATTGGTGGTCCTTTTAAGTGAATGAAAAATCTCCACTTGGAAGACCAAAAGTTTTTCCATTACGGCTCTGATCTTACCCGTAAGTGATGGAGAGTGCTATGATGATGACAATGGATCGATTGGAGAAAAACTGGTTTTTGCTGTTCAAAGTAATACTTTTCAAATTTCCAATTAAAAGTATAGAAAATCGGTAGAGAAAGTTTCTTTTGATTAAAAATAATCTCGGGTACCATTAAAAAGGCTTTTCCCAATTGTTATAGTAAAAGTTGTTGGAAACCCTAGCAAAATTTTAATAAAATTGGATAAAAAGTTCTCCAACGTGGATTTAAATTAGTCCAAGTTAACAAACAAAAATTATTTTAAATATTACTTTGGTCTTGTTTTTGTAAGCTAACAAGAGAAAATAATATTTTACTTAGTCCATTGTTTTAAGCGCTTTTTATTAGGTAAAATGTTTGTTGGTTCGCTTGGGGTTAAAGGGTTAAATTAACATTGAAGAGGAGAGAGTTAAATTTTAGTTTTACCATTGATTATGTTACATTACCAAAATTTCTGCATCGCTTGTTAAATCTAACTTAGATGTTGTAATCTAAATATTTGCTTAATTACCTATTTAATTTGCAAATCCCAAACTGTAACTCAATTTTATACGTTACAGAAACTCTTTTTTTTGTTTTTGTAATGGCCAAAATTGCATCGTAAGCAAAATTTGTCCCAGTATAGCTTTCTAATTTCACCAATCCATTAGGTTAGACAGTAATTTGTCTGTTTTAACAAGATTTTCTAAAAATAGAAAATATTTATTATAATCAAAATACAAAGAGCTTAAAGCTTTTAAAAAATCGATGCGAAATTATGAAATTATAAAAAAATGACTCGGCATTTCCTTTACTCACTAAAACGTTTCAACTTTTACAAAATATACAAATTACACGTTTTAAAAAAAATTGTTTAATTTTGTCTTACTAAAGGAAGGCCCGAACCATTCGGTGGACTATCTAGAACCATAGAAAAATGGGAAGCAGGGAACAAAAATTCTCAGTGTAACAACGCACCAGGACAAAGATAGTCGAAGAAATTCGTTGAGTACTCGACCACGAATGCTAAGAAGCTTCTTCTGTTATCAAGGAACGAAATCAGCCTCATCACGGGTCTGTTTACTGGACACTTCCCAGTGGGGTACCACATTAAAAAACTGGGACTGGAGGATAGTGACATATGCAGACTCTGTGAATCGGAGATCGAATCAGCGAACACATTCTCTGCAATTGCAATGTATTGGCTCGGTGTAGGCTCAAACACTTAGGGCGAGCTCAATTGACGCCTGAAGAAATGAAAAGCAAATTTCTCAGGGACATTCTACGATTCGCTGGCAAGAATGAATTCCTGAGAACATAAATACGAGTAGGGTTGTGAACAAGCGATTAACACTGGTCGCAGTTCTGTCACTCGATCCCTGTCGAGTTGAACACTGAACAGCTATCAATTAAACGATTGAACAGCTATACGCCATCAAATTTTGTGTTGGACTGCGTAAATCGGGTACTGAGACGTTGGGCATGATTAGCCAAGTGTTTAAGAATGAAAGCATGTCACAAACTGCAGTTTTCAAGTGGCACAAGCTCTTCGAAGACGGCAGAGAGTGTAGAGGACGAGCCCCACGCTGGACGGCCCTCGACGTCAAGAACCAACGTGCAACGTGTGCATAAAGTGCTGAATTCAGACCGTCGCGTCGGTTAATTGATAGGATGACAGTGCACACCATTACCACTGAAAATTTGACAATGCATCACGACAATGCACCCAGCCACAGCTGCTCCAAGGTAACGGACTATCTGACGCAAAACGGCATCGCGACAATTCCCTAACCCCCTTACAGTTCCGACTTGGCCCCAGTAGACGTTTTTCTATTCACAAAAGTGAAATCCTCCCTCAAAGGACAAAGGTACTCCCTAAGGTACCGCCCAAGAAGCTTGCACGCGTACCCTTAAGGGCCTTCTGGAATCCGCCTATCAGGAAGCCTTGGAGTCGTGTAAAAGCCGTTGGTAAAAGTGTGTCAACGTTCAAGGGATGTACTTTGAAGAATTTTCAGGTTTTGTAGCAATATCTGAAATAAATCTATTTTTCCGAGACTTTTACCGATACTTTTTATACAAACCCTGTAGTACTTACCGGATCTCTGAGACCAGACAATGTTTTAATTTTGAAGTCTTCTTGATAAACTACACATCTAGTACGCTATCACCGTTGTAATGGTAAACCTGGATCTTTTAGAGAGCAAGTATAAAATTTAAATTTGAAATAATAATCTTTTAAGTCTAAATGAAGGCTGTTGTTCTAGATTACATCCACAATCAATTTTATTGCCATCAAATTAAATTCTTTTATTGCTACTCAATTTTTAAAACCCTATTAAATTCGGCTATTTGTAATAGTGGAATGAGATGAACCATTATAAGGGTGCCTCAATAAGAAAACCGACAAACTTCTAGCAAATTCCTTGTATAGATTCCCTGATATAGGTCAGGACTAGATCAGCTACGCTGCGCTAAACTCGGCTTAACTACTTACTTCCTATACCCCTGTCCTACAGACTTTTAGAAATTGATAGGAGAAGGGTAAAGGGTAGGTAGCTTAGCGTAGCGTAACAACACGCTAATAATGACAGGATTCCAGCGTCCAGCCCCGATTCGCTTATACAGTATGTCCCTAAAGTTTGCAAAAAAATATCTAATACACATAATGTTCTTTGCCGCTAGATAACAAGACGGATAAAGATAAAAGAGCACTACCATTCACCATGGTAAACCATGGACAAGCGAGAGATCGAGTGGAAAGCCATATACGACATGCAAAGTTGATATCATAAGAACGGTAGGCTTTGGATTAATTCAAACTGTCTCACATTGAAACTACATGGAAAAGGTGAGAAAGACAAAACCGACCACAAACCATCAACACACTCAGGCGCACTCAGGCTACTAGATCTTCTTTTTAGATCAAAAAAACAACATTGCCAACGTATTTTTTGACGACACCTCGTATCTATGACCCTTTGCTAAGCAAGTAAGCAATCTGAATAAATATAGAGATCCTTAATTTAGGAATAAAATAAATAGTGTAAAATTTTTATTCATAGGAGATAAGAGCGAAGGAACACTTGTGCTCAAATTCAAAAGCATCAGATTCAAATTTACCTCAATGAGCACGTAATTCTTCTGAAGTTAAAATAGAATAAGAAGCTGATTTTTCTGTGATACATTTTTTAAAATGCTTTATAAATATTCCAAAGACATTTTTCATTAAATTTTCTTTTAACCGAGCACATCAGCGCGTATATACGTAAGCGATTCTAAAAAGTTTGATAAACAATACTTTTGTGGAGGAACGTTAACTAAAAGTCATGTTATAAAGAGAGGAGAAAAACACGACTTGAATCTTTTAACAATTTTTTTTTAAATTAAGTTTATTTTTAAAAAAGTTCAAATTTAATTATTATAAAAGCAAGACACAGGGAAAATTGTAAATTTTGCTCCCAATTTTCCTCGAAAACACTAAACTCTTTATTAAATTTACAAATTGTAAACGAAAATTTCATCATATCGCTATAGGTTCTATCATTGATTATTAATAGATATTTAATATTAACAAAATTTCTTCTTCAGTAGGTAGGTATACCCTTTTAAAGGAAGCTCGTATTTTAGAATAAAATCATAACAGTTTTAATTCCCAAAAAATATGTACGAAATTAAATTAAAATTGACTTTTGTACCATTATTACCATATTTTTTGTACCTTAATTGCGCTCACAAGGCTGAATCAGAGCGATTTAACTAAAGGAATGAATTTGCTCCATAATGCACTGAGCAATTTAATGATGATAAACAGAGAAATAACTCTTTATTGTACATTTTAACTTTTTTTTATTCCCTACGATCTTTAAAACCAGTGGCCTTAGTGCCAAAATTCAAAAAATACATTAAAGGTGAAGGTTAAATTTAGATACTGGTGGTCTTTTAATTTAAAACTTGTAAATATTATACTTCGATAAAGAACTTGGAAAATAGGAAAAAATTGATCATGGTAATAAAATTAGCAAGTAATCGAAGTAGGGAATAAAAATGTGTCTACAGACATTTTATGGAAAAACGCCACCCCTTAAGGCTAACTCCAAATTGACGACTTGTAAAAATATTTAGGAATATACAAGGTGTTTTGCAGAGCTATACCAGGCAGACGACTATTCAAATATTGTTCGATTGCTAAATAAAAAAAAATCTTTAACCATTCAAAATACATGAGTCGAAGAAAGCCTTTTAGTAGTTTGTTTTCAAACGCTATTGTTTGTGAGAAATACGGGGGTAAATACAAAAATTAAATTCTTTATTAAATTTATAAATTGTATAGATAAACGAAAATTTCATCATAGATGCTATGTTACCGAGATTACTAATTATTATTACATTATTAGATATTTAGATATTTAATATTATCGGATATGATATATGAAACAACAATTTTTATCGTCAAATAAATTCCTGACATATTACTTGGTTAAAATTAATATTACATTATTACATTTACACAACATATTAAAATTATTCGATTCGTATAAAATTAAAACCATTAATCAAACGATTGATTTGTTAGAAATTCCATATTAAACCTCATCAAATGATTGAATTTTACAAAATTAATTTATGTTTTAGTCAATAATTTGATAGGTATATTATGCGGCTTTGTGTCTATTTGAACGAAACGAGAAAATCATGTCAATAGAAAAACAGTTGAGGTTTTCATTAACCTTGGCCTTGTCACTAAAGAAGACGTTCCACCACGTACCAGGAAAATTAACAAAAAATAAGTTCGGGTTTCAGTTTATTTTGTTTGAAGTGTAAATATAACCAAATTAACTTTTTTCATTGCAAAAAATATTGTAAATATAGAATTTTATGCACAAAATATACACAGTGTGTGACATTAATAGGTGTGAACAATGTCAGCCTATAGAGCAATTTTTAATTTTGTTCTTTTTTGACGCTACTGGTGCCCTCAAAGGGGCCAGAGGGATAAATGTCAATTCTCCTAATTCTCAGAGAGGTTTTCAGATCGCTCTAAAAGTTTGCTTCTGAAGAGACTTTTAAAGCGAAGAATAACGCTATGAGAGCTATCGTATCAAATTGGAGACGTTCCAGAGCCATCAGGGAATGAAATGGAACGTCTAAATGACTGAAACTAGTATTGGGTCGTTATGTTGTCACACATAGTGACCGTCCATGTCCTGGACGGTATGCCCGGCATCTCCACCATATGTCACGACTGCTCTCGTGACTCCTGAGGGACTCTCAGGTTGTACCAAGATAATTGGGGGGTTTATAATTATACGCCAAGAGTTCCAATAAAATACATGTTTATTACAATAATAAATTCTTACTCGTTCTGCTATTAATAATTAATACACGTTACGCTTAATTACTTAATTACAATCAGTCGTTAACTAGGGTTCCTCACCTTCTCAATCCTAACTGACCGTCTAACTGTAAATTTAGCCAGTTAGAAACTCCCTCTCCTGTCCTTTTTCTAAGCTTTTTATTAATTCTCAACTTTCTATTTACAACTGTGGTAAATACTGTCTTGTTCATACAGTCTTGGTTACTTATTAAATAGCACATAATTTCCTATGTGTGACAATATGATCCCACCACGATCAGAAATTTAAGTATTCTAATAGTATCTTAAGCGCAAGAAAGGCACCATACTCCTTGAAATTTTTCAACAGAACCATATAGTCGAACTATCACATATTCAGTTAGTTAGGGCATTTTTTACAAAAAGCCAATATGAAATGGACGTGTTGAAGATAAGGTATTTACCCGCTATCCTGTTAGGTAAAAAACAGTTTAGACATCAGTTTCTAACGTATTCTTTATTTAAGGATATAACAGAGGAAGTGTTATGCTCCTTGAGAGCTTATTTAAAATTTTAACATTCTACCCCTTGATAGAAGTTAAAGGCCCTATCTCCATCCATAAAGGAGATAGATACGTCTCCACCAGGTGGACATACCAACATCTCAATATTCAGAGAAATAAGAGTCTTTGAGGGTTTAATTAAAATTTAAGCAAAGGTATAACGCTCTTCGAGGGTTTATTTAGAATTCAAACTCAGGGCTCTGCAAAATAACTATTAGGCGACTAGTTCTCTACCTCTTCGCCAGGCGAGCCTATCAAAATGACAATATTCAGTAGAGTAATAAGAGATAATGCTCCTGGAGGGTTTAATTACATTCTAAGCAGGGTTTAACGCTCTTTGGGGATTTATATGGAATAAATTTATCATTCAAACCCACGGCTCCCCAACGTGGCAGTATAGGCGACTAGTTCTGTATCTCTTGAAATGATAGGCCATGTGAGCCTATCAAAACGACAATATTCAGTAGAGTAATAATGAATAATGCTCCTCAAGGGTTTAATTATAATTTAAGCAGGGTTTAACGCTCTTTGGGGGTTTGTTTGGAATAAATTTAGAATTCAAACCTACGGCTCCCCAGCGTGGCAGTATGGGCGACTAGTTCTCTACCTCTTCGCCAGGTGAGCCTATCAAAATGACAATATTCAGTAGAATAATAAGGGATAATGCTCCTTGAGCGTTTAATTAAAATTTAAGGTTTAACGCTCTTTGGGGATTTATATGGAATAAATTTATCATTCAAACCCACGGCTACCCAACGTGGCAGTATAGGCGACTAGTTCTCTATCTCTTGAGATGATAGGCCAGGTGAGCCTATCAAAATGACAATATTCAGTAGAGTAATAAGGGATAATGCTCCTGGAGGGTTTAATTACATTCTAAGCAGGGTTTAACGCTCTTTGGGGATTTATATGGAATAAATTTATCATTCAAACCCACGGCTCCCCAACGTGGCAGTATAGGCGACTAGTTCTGTATCTCTTGAAATGATAGGCCATGTGAGCCTATCAAAACGACAATATTCAGTAGAGTAATAATGAATAATGCTCCTCAAGGGTTTAATTATAATTTAAGCAGGGTTTAACGCTCTTTGGGGGTTTGTTTGGAATAAATTTAGAATTCAAACCTACGGCTCCCCAGCGTGGCAGTATGGGCGACTAGTTCTCTACCTCTTCGCCAGGTGAGCCTATCAAAATGACAATATTCAGTAGAATAATAAGGGATAATGCTCCTTGAGCGTTTAATTAAAATTTAAGGTTTAACGCTCTTTGGGGATTTATATGGAATAAATTTATCATTCAAACCCACGGCTACCCAACGTGGCAGTATAGGCGACTAGTTCTCTATCTCTTGAGATGATAGGCCAGGTGAGCCTATCAAAATGACAATATTCAGTAGAGTAATAAGGGATAATGCTCCTGGAGGGTTTAATTACATTCTAAGCAGGGTTTAACGCTCTTTGGGGATTTATATGGAATAAATTTATCATTCAAACCCACGGCTCCCCAACGTGGCAGTATAGGCGACTAGTTCTCTATCTCTTGAGATGATAGGCCAGGTGAGCCTATCAAAATGACAATATTCAGTAGAGTAATATGGGACAATGCTCCTTAAGGGTTTAATTACAATTTAAACAGGGTTTAACGCTCTTTGAAGGTTTATTTAGAATAAATTGAAGATTCAAACCTATCGCTCTGCAACATGACAGTATAGACAAGTAGCTCTCTACCTCTTCGCCAGGGGGCCTATCAAAATGACAATATTTAGTAGAGTAATAAGGGATAATGCTCCTTGAAGGTTTGTTTGGAGTAAATTTAGGATTCAAACCCACGGCTCCCCAACGTGGCAGTATAGGCAACTAATTCTCTATCTCTTCGCCATGTGAGCCTATCAAAACGACAATATTCAGTAGAGTAATAAGGAATAATGCTCCTTAAGGGTTTAATTATAATTTAAGCAGGGTTTAACGCTCTTTGAGTGTTTGTTTGAAAAAAATTTAGAATTCAAACCTACGGCTCCCGAGCGTGGCAGTATGGGCGACTAGTTCTCTACCTCTTCGCCAGGTGAGCCTATCAAAATGACAATATTCAGTAGAATAATAAGAGATAATGCTCCTTGAGCGTTTAATTAAAATTTAAGGTTTAACACTCTTTGGGGGTTTATTTGGAATAAATTTGGATTCATACTCACGGCTCCCCAAAGTGGTAGTATAGACCACTAGTTCTCTACCTCTTCGCCAGGTGGGTGGGTCTATTAAAATGTCAATATTCAGTACAGGAATAAGGAATAATTAATGCTCCTTGAGAGTTCAATAAAAGTATAACGCTCTTTTAAGGTTTATTTAGAATTAATTTAGGATTCAAACCCACGGTTCCGCAACACCTACCGACCACGCGAGCCCAACAAACTGATGAGAATGAACTATTTGAAGATGGTTACTGATATATTTATTAATTATACTGAAACAAATTAAAAATTATATAAAATAGAAAAATCGTGCACAAAATAGAAATTTATGATAATATTACCCACCCAGAAGATATATTCGTAAATTCGAAGATAAAGAACTGTTCCGTTTTCTTGTATCACCAGAAATGAAAGGAAGTTGAAATGGAAGTCTGTTAAGAACGATGATGTTGAGCCTCCTTCGATCAAGTAAATATACCTACTTAATTTACCTCTTGCATCGTACCCAATCCACTAGAAGTAGTTAAAAAAATCATAATAAAAGTAAACTTATGCTTTTGGAAAACAATACTTAAAAAGAGAGCCACAACGTTGAAGTGGGATGTGAACAGTCGTCTTCATGGAGATGATGGTTGTGAAGATGGTCAAAGTGATGATTCTACTAGAAATTTTTCCTTGTAAAAACTGTGTTGAAATCGAGATTTAAGTGATGCTCTCAGATTAGGTTTTGTATTAATTGACGGCAATGGACAGCCTTTCTTTGACGTCCTGAACATAAAAAACATCGCAGAAGTGATGCACACATTTTTTTGATCTCATTATAAGTTGAGCATTTAGGAAATTGTTGATGATTTCCACATTTCAATCCCAATGCAGCAAATTGTAATTAAAGTGATAAGGACAATGCAATAATTTTGCTTTGCATTTATACGATGAGCCGATAAGCCTTGTCTTACATCGTTTCTTATTCCAAAGCAGCTTGTATGGGATTATAAAATTACTAAACGTCTAGAACGACCACATTAGTCTAATTTGGCTTCATGTAACTATTTTTTTTCCTAGATATAAAAATGGCCATGAAGGGATAATGATTTGACCTAATAAAACAGAGTAAAGAGACCAAGATAACACGTTGAAAAGCATTGACAATAGGTGATTTTCAGGGCTGTTTCAATAAGTCCAAGTAGAGTAAGTACTTTGAAGGGGATTAAAAGTCATGTTTAGAATTCAATCAATAATTTTTTATTTATTTAATGAAACCTCGTATCTTCTTCCCTGATGATGTATTTTCAGATAAATCGAAAAGGCCACGAAATTTTTACTAAAGTTCTATACTCATTATAGTTCTGTCATTTATCTGTCAAATTAAATCATTTTTAAAT
This sequence comes from Malthinus seriepunctatus, assembly GCA_963924605.1. Lineage (NCBI taxonomy): Eukaryota > Metazoa > Arthropoda > Insecta > Coleoptera > Cantharidae > Malthinus > Malthinus seriepunctatus. The sequence continues at coordinate 45,527,495 of OZ004602.1, forward strand.
TTTGAAACTTAATTGTAGAGAACTAATTTTCATTGTTCATCGCCAAAAAAAGTATATGATCAAAATGAAAATTTATGGCTAATCGATTAATTTGGATTTAAATAATGAGTTTAATTTGACAGGGAAATGATTGAAAAATAAAACAATGACTTATGACTCGCCCACGACTCGCTTATGTAAAAGCCTTCTGGATTTGACCAAATTTTGGTTCTTTTGTTTTACAAATGATTACTCAAACAGGTAAAAAAGACATTTAAATTAATAATTTATCTAATTGACGATTAAGTAAAAAGTACGCGTGTTGAGAGGAGGAAAATCCATAATTTTCCTAAGGTTTCCCAACTAATACGCTTTCATAAAATATGTATTAATCTAAAAAATAATTCAATGACAAAAGTTATCGATAGCAATAAAGGGGTGAAGGAAAAAAAATTTGTCAATATAAATTGAATAAACCAATAAGATGAGAGACGTTAGGAAGTGACAGTTGAGGCGAAAGTGAATTGGTAAACTAACACAGATGACGAGTGGGAGTGGCGGCAAATATTCAAAAATAATTTCATGTTGTAAGGGTCAAGAACATTATTACAGGATGGAAAATTCTTTTTTTTTCTACAATACGTGTTGGAAATGTTGAATAAATTTAGTAATATTTGAATATCGGGGCACGCAAAGTTATGAAATTACGACCTAAAAACGCGAAACCTTAAAAAGCGCCTGTTAAATTATAAGCAATTAGCTTTTGTCCTTAAATTTTAATAAAGACAAATATTTAATTAATGTTTAAATTGTTTTTTGTGCGTAAATATTAATAATAAAATAAATTTTATTTACCGTTCCGTAATCAGCACAGGTGTAGTAGCTATTTCTGGGAGCACGAGGCTATTTCAATTTTTACGGCACAAAAATTTATTAGTTGACTGAAAACTTTTAACACAGAGTTAGATAAACACTCATTCTGTTTATAATCACAATTCGATGTGTATGTTATCAATATATCATTGAATAAAACCGACATTTATTAAGACAACACACTACACGCTGTCAAACTGGCACCATGACAGTAAGCACTCGAACCGACCTGCGCATGTATCAACCGGCACCATTTACTTCTATTATTTAATTTGCGCTCCTAATATTTTCATTTTTAATTATTATAAACAACTAACAACAAACAAAAATTCGTAAACATTCAAACTCAAATTTCCAACAACTCTTTTATAATTTTACACAAAAATAATTTTTAAACGCTAATAAAAAATAATTAAAAATGCAATTAAGTTTTGACTAAAAATAATTTAAAAATAAATTACAATCGAGTCTCTTAGGTAGAAAAGTTATAAAACTAAATTATTAAAGTAATTGTTTCGGTATGCCCGAAATAAAACCTCGAAATCCCCGGAGTAAGGTCTACATTGATCCGGAGTCCCGGATTCCACATTGCCTTACATTTGCACCGAGGTCGCCACGCGATTATGTTTTTGTTTTATTAATTTTTAAATTTGCAAATTTTTATGGAAATGAATCGGAAAATTAAATTAATTTTTTTGTTTTTTTCCAAAGACATAAGTAACCTAAAAAGTGGAAGATTAAACTTAAGATGAACATGCACCACAGGTCGCGATTTAAGTTTTCCGAAGAAAAGCTGTATTTTTCCAGCACTTCCAAGCCGTTATTTAAACATGGTAAATTTCGATTTAAACTTGTACAACCTGAAACAAAAAATAACTTACATCAGTTTATTTTTAACTAAGTAGGCGCAATTAGTTACAATTGTGTTAATTGCACGTTATTAATTATTTTGTCGATCTTGGTATTGAAACCAGTTATTTTTGACCATAACTCGATGCAATAATAATAATAATAAACGTTTTGATACGAATTTTTTATTTCGTCGTAAAAAAAGAAATAAAAAAAACCATTAATTTGCAAAATCAAAAATTTTTTCAAAAATCAGCAAACACAAAAAAACACTTTACTTTATTTTAGGTAAATTTATATGAAATGAAGTTCGTAGTAACTTTTCTTTCTGCTCTAAAATTCGATAATTATAATTAGCAGAACCGTAGCCAGACTGGTGTTATCAGGCCAGGCTCAAAAATTTTCAAGGGAGGCCGAACGCTAAAATCATGGTTTTCTCTCTTCTAGGTTTGTATAAATAATTATTAATAAATTAATAAATAGGTAATTAAACTTCCATAAGTATGGAAGTTTGGAAAAATTTGACTTTCTCTAAATCAATGTTTTCTTCTTCGGCAACAATAAATTAGGAACTTATCGTTTTGTTATTTTAGCAAAATCCTTATATTTTTTGTTATTATACCGAAATCTCTGGCTTAAAACAGGCTTAAAACTTTTAAGGGCAGGTTGAGCCTCCCTTGGCGTACCCTTTGCTGCGGCCCTAATAATTATACTGCGTCCAAACTGCGTTTGGGCTCCTATAGCTAGATATTCCTTTCAAATAGAGATTAAACTAGAAATTAATCAGAATTTAAGTAAATTATTTTGGAATTATGCAGGAGGAGGAGGCTGAATGCCAAAATCAGGATTTTCTCTCTTGCGTTTGCATAACTAATTCTGAAGATGAAAGTTTTTTGCCCAAAGTCTACAAAAATCTGACTTTCTCAAAATTAATGTTTTCTTCTTCGGCACCAATAAATTTGGAACTTATTGTTTTATTATTATAGTGAAATCCTTAACAAGCTCTGGCTAGAACAGGCTTAAAACTTTTAAGAGCAGGCTCAGCGACCCTGGCTACGACCCTGATAATTATACTGCGTCCAAGTTCAATATTTGGGATCCTATAGTTAGATATTACTCTCAAATCGAAATTAAACTGAAAACGAATCAGAATTTTATCATATTATTTTGGAATATGCAGGAGAAGAAGGCTGAATCCTAAAATCAAGGTTTTCTCTCTTTTGGGTTTGTATAAATAATTCTGAGGATGGAAGTTTTTAGCCCAAAGTTTGCAAAAATTTGACTTTCTCAAAATCAATGTTTTCTTCGTCGGCACCAATAAATTAGGAACTTATTGTTTTATTATTATAGCAAAATCCTTAGCAATCTCTGCTTAAAACTTTTTAGGGCAGGCTCAGCCTGCCCTGGCATACCCTTGGCTACGCTCCTGATAATTATCTTGCGTCCAAGATCAATTTGGGATCCTATAGTTAGAAGCGGAATTTTAGTAAATTATTTTGGAATATATAGGATGTCCACTGTCCAGCAATAAATGTTTGAGAGAATTGCCTAAACTTTTTTAGATAATCCAGGCGTTTGACTGTAAACGAAAGAAATCTTAAATTTTCAATCAGGAAGAGATTAAGCCTCTAATGGACGCTGCAGATGTAGATGAAGCTTTAGTTTTTATCAATATGAGAATTTCGAGAAGCTATGAAAAGAAAGTAAGATGGAATTTGTTTAGATCACAATCTATAGAAGCTATGACGTGACCATAAACAGCAAAACAATATCCTGAGCTCCACAAACAAGTGTAGGCATACAAGGACATTTTGACTCGGATTACTCAGGCTTCTGGCTAGGCCCTTTTGCTCGTCGGTCTTTTTCTCCTCTTTTATTTTTATATGGAAAGGCTGACGGACGTCTGTAATCAGCGCGTAATATATGAGCTATGTTAACAACAGTGCCTACTATGAGGTTATGGACAAGCTCTATATTTGCGTCCAAGTTGTCCAGTAAGCGTTTGAGAGAGTTACCTGGACTTTTTTAATTTGTGGAACACCCAGGTATTGGACTGTAAACTAAAGAAATTTTAAACCTTCAATCAGGAAGAGACCAAGTTTGTAATGGAAGCTGGAGATGTAGAGGAAGCTTTATTTCTTTTAATACGAGAATTTCGAGAAGCTATGGGAAGAGGGCAACATGAATTTTTTTTCGATTACAGTCCAGATAAGATATGAGTGGACCATGAACAGCAAAACGATATTCTGGGCTCTACAAACAAGTGTAGGCACACAAGGACATTTTGACCCGGATTACTCAGGCCCCTCTGCGCTACTTTCGAGAAGCTATGAGAAGAAAGTAAAATGTAATTTTTTTAGATCACAGTCTAGAGAAGATATAACGGGATCATGAACAGTTAAACAATATCCTCGGCTCCACAAACAAATGTAGGCATACAAGAACATTTTGACCAGAATTGCTCAGGCCTCTGTCTAATTTCGAGAAGCTATGAGAAGAAAGTAAGTTGGAATTTGTTTAGATCACAGTCTAGAGAAGATACGACGGGACCATGAACAGCTAAACGATATTCTGGGCTCTACAAACAAGTGTAGCTATACAAGGACAATTTGACACGGATTATTCAGGCGCCTGGGCTACTTTCGAGAAGCTACGAGAAGAAAGTAAAATGGAGTTGGTTTAGATCACAGTCTAGAGAAGATATAACGGGATCATGAACAGTTAAACAATATCCTCGGCTACACAAACAAATGTAGGCATACAAGAACATTTTGACCAGAATTGCTCAGGCCTCTGTCTAATTTCGAGAAGCTATGAGAAGAAAGTAAGTTGGAATTTGTTTAGATCACAGTCTAGAGAAGATACGACGGGACCATGAACAGCTAAACGATATCCTGGGCTCTACAAACAAGTGTAGCTATACAAGGACATTTTGACCCGGATTATTCAGGCGCCTGGGCTACTTTCGAGAAGCTACGAGAAGAAAGTAAGATGGAATTTGTTTAGATCACAGTCTAGAGAAGATACGACGGGACCATGAACAGCTAAACGATATCCTGGGCTCCACAAACAAACGTAGGCATACAAGGATATATTGACCAGAATTACTCAGGCTAAGCCTGGCTAAGTCTTTTTGTTCGCCGGTCTTTTTCTCCTCTTTTATTTTTATATAGAAAGGCTGACGGACGTCTGTAATTAGCGCGTAATATATGAGCTATGTTAACAACAGTGCCTACTATGAGGTTATGGACAAGCTCTATATTTGCGTCCAAGTTCCAAATTTGAGATCCTAGTTAGACATTCCTTTCAAATCGAGATTAAACTTAAAACAAAGCCGAATTTCGACAAATTATTTTGGAATATACAGGATGTCCAGTAAGTGTTTGAGAGAGTTGCCTGAATTTTTTAATTTGTGCAACACTTTGGTTGCTTTTGGTTGTAAACGAAAGAAACCTTAAATTTTCAATCAGGGAGAGATCAAGTTTCTAATGGAAGCTGCAGATGTAGATGAAGCTTAAGTTCTCCTCAATAAGAGAATTTCGAGAAGCTATGAGAAGAAAGCAAGACAGAATTTTATTAGATCACAGTCTGAAGAAGATAATATGACTGGACCATGAATAACAAAACAATATCCCGGGCCCACAAACAACTGTAAGCATACAAGAATGACCTGCATTACTTAGGCCTATGGTTAGGCCCTTTTGCTCCTCGGTCTTTTTTTCCTATTTTATTTTATCCCCCTGGAAAGCTGAAAGTAAGCTCCAAAACTCATCATTAAGCACCAAATTCAAAAAAATTCCCAAACCCTCAGTGTCTCGCCCTTGACGCCCATGGCCCTAGCGACAAACTACCTGAATCCACCTTACCTGAGTAGGGTAGAGCTTCCCCACTTTCTGATTCAGTACTACATCACTGACTGCACGACACACATGAGGCGAGCAATAAGAAGACAAATTTTTGAAAACTGCATGAAACGATGCTAATTTTCTCCCCACCGCCAGTTTAGAACAAAATGATAAGATGGGCCATAGACAACTATAAGTTTTGAAAGCTGTTGTATACAGTGTACGTTCAAAAAATTTCAACTGCAAGATTGCCTTTTGAGGTGTCATATACCCAATTAAACATCAACATCTCAAAAGATACCTGGATGAATTAACTTAGTATAGTCCTCAATTAAGATGACGAAAAAATCAGTTTGTTAGCTGAAGAGAGAATGGAATTCTGAGAAAAATTATTTATCGAATTCATCAATCACCTTTGAAATGGAGAAAGTTGTAAAGCTTTTAAGCAAAATCCAAACATTCCAAAACTTAGTAATGATTCCTATAGTAATAGACCTGCTTAATCCTCCTTACCTATATGGGTTGAGCTTTCACACTTTTTGATTTAGCACTACACCACTGACTGTAAGAAACACATGAAGCGAGCAATAACAAGACAAATTTTTGAAAACCTTTTGGAAAGATGTTAATTTGCTCTCCACACCATCAGTTCAGAAAGAAATAATAAGATGAGCCACAGACAACTAAGCTTGGAAAGCTCCTATATGCAATGTACATTCAAAAAATACCAACTGCAAGGTCGCCTTTCTAGGTGTTTGATGCCCAATTATTGAACATCAGAGATCAGAGCGTCTCAAAAGACACCTAGGTGAATTAACTCAGTATAGTCAAGTATAAACATAGTCCTCAATTAAGATGATAAAAAAAATCAGTAAAAAATCAAAAGAGGAGGTTCTGAGAAAAATTATTTATCCAATTCATCAATCACATTTGAAATGTAGAAAGTTGTAAAGCTTTTAAGCAAAATCGAAACATCCAAAAGCTTAGTAATTATTTCATAATATTCTAATCATTAAAATTTTAAAAGCTACTCATAATTTTTTCATGTTTATGATTATTTAAGTACTTACTTATATTGCGTACGTCATTCCATTGAATTATTGATAACGATTCGGTCGAATACATCAACCAAGATAAGTATTTAGTCCATGATATATAATTAGCTAAAGAGCTATAAACCAAAATTACACCAAAATGTAAATGTTTAGATAAAAGAAAGAGAAAAAAAACTGTTAATCAAACCTTAATTTTAAAAATAATCCAGATGTTATCATTAAGAGAAAATCGAATGGTACTAAATAAGTCATCGCATTTGGAATTGACTTGAAAGCGTTGGAGAAAAAAATTCCTGAAAAATTATAAATTTATTACAACAAATTTAATTTGGATTTTTTTCTCACGCCTTACCACAAGAAGCTGATACATTTATGGTTAATGTAACGATCAAAGTTGTGATTAGAAATGCATTAGCTGATGATTTCAATCCAACCAACCAATAGGATATTAATGTAAATATTATTGATTCTATTATTAAACCTGGAAGCTAATTTTAAAATTGCGTATTAAAATTTATGTTTTTATTTATTTAATGCTAATTTTTTTAAATTTCAATAAAATTTATAAATATTTTATTTTTAAATTTTGTTTTTCGACGTTGCACTATTTCTGCCATCTTAAAAAGTTAATAATCGTTAGCCTCCGTGGCGCAATTGGTTAGCGCGTTCGGCTGTTAACCGAAAGGTTGGTGGTTCGAGCCCACCCGGGGGCGATCTTTTTTTTTATTTATTTCGTATTTAAATTTTTTTTCTTAACATGCAATTAATTTTAAAATCTATAAATTAAAAACTTACCATTGCAGAAACTTTTGAAACGTAATAAGCTCCTATTGAATATAATCCAGATCTATATTCCCTTAGGAACAAAGGTCTGTCTATTGGAAACGCAGCTAAAGCTGAATACATAGGATTAAAAGTATTTTCCGTGACGAATAAAAATAATGCACCTTGTACAGCTTGTATACCATTTTGATCCTTTTGTGTTGTTCCAATATAACACAAACCAATTATAAGTGCTATAGCCTAAAATCAATCAAACTAATCTTAATTTTTTTGTATTTAATCGAACGATTTTTCTTACTATTTTCTGCACAATTCTGACAGCTTGTAATGAAGTATCTCTAATAACATCCAAAAAATATCGATAAATTAACCAATACAATTTCGTCCACCAAAATATTTCTTTACTAAATCAAAATTAATAGTAGATAAATAACGAATTGATTATACTTACAATTGGCTCCGTACAGCAAAGGATTTTGCCTTAAATAAATAGTTTTAATCAATATAATTTGGTAGTTTTCAAAGAAAATTACCTCGCTAGAGCGTCCCATATGAAACTCGTACTGGACAACGACATCAATTTCTTTCACGTAATCGCTCACGGCGAAGTGGTCGCAAATTTTTTTAACTGCATGTTTACTAGCTTCTTCCAATCCTGGAGTAGTCGCCAGTGTGCGAATCAAAAAATCGGCCGGATTGTAATTTTTTGGGCAATCGTAATTTAATCTAAAAAACGAAAAAGCATTAGAAACTGCAAAGAAAATGGAACCATGGAAGTTTGAGAAGAAAATGGGTTTGGAAAAGACTATAAATTTATGGTCAGAATCAGAGGCACTCCACCCGCCATCAAGCTGCTAGAGTTCATCTTAAAGTTGGGATGGCTCGAGGAATGACGGAGAAGGAGGCGCCTCTGGGGAGGTTGCACAATGGGCTGAGTGTAGGCTAAAAGCCAGTCCTCCCGCTAGGAATCCAATCCAAAAGACTATAAATTGGAGAAGTAGAAGGAAATACTTGCTTGGCGAAAAAATCAATAGCGTTGGCAGTTGAGCCCATAAACGCAATTCTGCTATCAGCCAACAAAATAATTTGGCTAAACATGGCGAAAATTTCCGAAGAAGGTTGATGAATTGTGCAAACTATTGTTCTACCAGATGCGGCCATCATGTTCATCATGGATACAATTTTTTGTGCTGAAAACGAATCTAAACCAGTTGTGGGTTCATCGCAAAATAATAATTGTGGGTCCGTTAGAAGCTAAAAATATTTTGTTTAGTTAGAACCAAAAAGTTTCTTTTATCAACCTCTGTTGCAAAAGCCAGTCTTTTTTTCTCTCCACCAGACAAGACTTTACTTTCGCCACTTAAGCCAATAGTTGTGTCCAAAGAACCGCTCAAACACAAATATTTTAGCAACTTTTCAATTTTATCCGCTCTTTCGATGCTCGTCGTCCTTCTGTCTAATTTTAGACGTGCCTGAAACGGTTTCAAAACTTTTAACTTCTTGTATTGAATAATTAAACAAATTACCATTACGTTCATATGTTCCAAAACTGTAAGTGAGCCTATAAATAGATCATCTTGATGCATAAAACCACTTAAATGGTGCATGTAATCGCCGACAGGACGTCCATTAATCAAAATGTCACCTTCTACAACGGTTCCGCCTATTATAGGTGATTCAAATTATTAATTTTGGATTTTATCATTAGTCAAAACGTACCATAATTTCTATAAGCTAAAGCTGACATGAAGGTACTTTTTCCAACTCCGCTACAAAAATTAAGGAATTAACTCAAATTTTTTTAGTTCTGCTCAAGTTACCTGCCACCCATCAAAGCAACCAAACTTCCGGCTTTAACAGCTCCTGATACTGAAAGAAATCAGTAGAAACTTTTTTTTTTATAAAAATCAAATTACCATTGTTAATGATCCTTTTGTAACCGTTTGTTTTATTTTGTTTATTTTTGACGTAAATGTTGACGTCTCGCCAAGCTAAAGTTACACCTTCTTCCAAAGGCGACCATCGATTGTAGGTTCTAGGTGTAGGTAACGTTGTGCTTGTAACAAATTCCGATTCTTCCTGAAATACTCATCACTCATCAGATTTACCTTGTGCAATACATCAAACATTGGCCTAAACGGCTGACCAAATCAGATCGTCTGTAGGGGCCTTAAGAGATTGAAATTGCCACAAATATAGGCTGAGCGCCTCCATTCCAATTACATCCAAGTTGCTGAACTCACGAAGTTATGGGGCTCACGTCCATACTTTCAGCACTCAAAACAGGCACGCAACTAGTTTCCTAAAATCAGGTGGGCACTTGGTGGCCACAAATTTTTTTGGGTGAGCCAAATTCCTTAATGTACCCCATAAACCTTTTTAAAGATGAAATATTTTGTGTGGAATTCAGATTACACTGTAAATATCTGAGTTTTCGCCTATTATTATCATTTCATCAGAGTGGTCTAGCAAAATTTTAGGTGGGCCTGGGCCCACCCTGACCCTCCCGTTGTTACGTGCCTGAGTCGAAATAACGAAAATATTGCGATTCGTTCAAACAATATTACATGGGAAAAAATTTTAAAAAAATATTAAAAAATAACTTACATCGATAGGGTTTGTTATTTCAAAAGGTTGAATGTTTGCTTGAGTTTCTTCTGTATTTTTCAACATTTTTTAAAAACTCCCCAACTTGAATGTACAAACAATTCCGTAAAACTGCTTTCAAATTAGTATATTGAAGCCTCTTATGTGAATACCACGCCTAAGAAGATATTATTTCACACAAAAATATGCTGAATATCGGTTTCTCATTGTAAATTGATATTCTTTTGTTTTTTTTTAACTTTTATATGTAAAACTTGTTCCTTTGATCTAAAAAAAAAGAAGGATAATGTTGTGGTGTGTGGTTTTATTTCTTAAATTAGTGCTAAACTGATATATTTTTGTAGTAAAAAAAATTATAATTTTACAAAATTTATTTATCTGATAAACGAGTCCTTAGAACTCAAACAAAGTATACAAGTACCTACTCATTGATACAAAAATCGAGCAATGCTAGATGTTGACTATAAATTTGCTTTGAAATCAATTCTCTCAACAATCAACTCAAACGAGTTACGACTTTGAAGTAATAAAGCTTTCAAAATTGATGATCTAGTTCGAAATTGACTCTGCTTATTATGTTGTTATGAAGTTATATGATGCTTCCAAAATTGTCTCCTTGAAGTACCATTAGTATTTCATTACCATGACGAAGCCTAAAGCCATCGTAGCATATAAAAAAAATTAAATTACTAGATATGGCACTAAAACTCGAGTTTTATGTTTGGGACCAACTTAAACTCGCCTATTGGAAACAAGTTTTTTAAGCCCATCGGTCCTTCATTCTTGCCTAAATTCTAAGTCGTGCCTTCTACCACTCTTTCTCTGAGGGACGCTTTAATAACTGCTACACTGAGCCACTCCTCCATCTTCAGTGGTGTAACAAATACTCCTGGGGCCTGTGTGCAAAGTTAATAGTGAGGGCCTCATTTATTAATAGTTTTTTTATTCATATTTTTTGGAAAGCAGGAAATCTTAAAATTAAGATCAGGAAGGTGCTCAGTTTCAGATTCACTGTGTGCATTCACCGGACGTAATAGTTTTGTGGAGCACCTACGAACTCTAGCATCGCTAGCGCTACTATCGAGCGGTAATTTTGTTAAGTGAGCAGATAACGAGGTAGTTCAACATAACGCAAATGAAATACGCTCCATAAAATGGCGACCGCTTCGCACACGTTCCCAAAGCAGGGATAAGTCACCGAACGTATTGGTAGCTGCTCCACAACTGTTACGTCAGGTGAATGCGCCCAGTCTCTTTCAATGACGGTACAACTGACACAACAATTTAGGTTTAGGCTTTCTGTTGATTCATACTTCACTTGTCCAGAATCTGGAAAAGTAGGCTATTCTGGCTGTCCTACTATGCCTAGGGCGGCTTAGTTTAAAAAGTTCGGTATAATATTTAATTTGAATATATCTGTATATCTTCAAATCATATAATTTACTGGTATAGTATGGTTTGTAAATGAAAGCTAAATAAGGCCATAAGGCGATAATGTTAATCCTTATAAATGTTATAAAAAAGTGCTGTAGCAAATAAGTGGACTGTAAAATTTTTCTAAAACAAAAAGCAAAAAGTTACATTTTTATCTATTTTTCTTTCATACAACGAGCTCTAACACTATGGGATAATAACTAAATATGTATAGGATTAGCACATAAGCAAACAAGGTTTAACGTTAATTAATTATTACTCGATGTCTGTGTTTTAAAATTGTGGCTTGTCGTAATTTAAACTTTATTTTCACGATAAAAATTAAATGTACCTGATGGGTATTTTTTTTATTTGCTCATTTTGCAAAAGACAAGAAGCTGAGATTCAATTTTAACCATTCTGATCCACAATATACATCCCACTTCAAGACCTATTTTAAAGCCTAACAAAGTGGTTCCTCTTTGTCAAAGACAATTTGTTGTTTCTAAGAAATTAAACATTAATAAGGGTGACAAAGAACTCAGTTTTAGATAATGTTTTCTGAAGTGTTACAAGGCAACAGTTAAGCTTATAGACGTCAAAAAATTAAATTTAAACAGGGTTTTTAAACTCTCTCAAAACACCATGTGTGTGTGACTGATTTGGGCGAAAAACGCCTTTTCAATTACGTTCTAAATACATCATTGAATAAATAAGTCCGGAAGGAGGGTTAGTAACCTAACCGTTGTCTATAAGAGAAAATGCGACGGAAACGACATTTTGGAAAACTATGAATGACTCGTTCATTTCGTCGAGTTTGCATGATCATTGGCTGTCATGATATTTCCTTATAAGTGGGAGTAGAAGCAACCATTTCTATTGGAGAAATTGCGATCCATATATTATTAGCTAAATGGCTCTTTCCTGTTAAATTGCTTTCCTGCAATGAACCATTGCGATCCATATTATTAGCTAAATGGCTCTTTCCTGTTAGAGTAGCGGCTATTTATTTAATGAAATACTAGCGGGTCACCCCCGTCGAAATTCGACTAAGTAGTTGTAGAGATGAATGTGTTAGAAAAATGAAATTTTCAAAAATTATTATAATGCACTTACTACCTACACCGATGATTGTTTGTTAATTTATTATTTTAAAAATATTTATGAAATTGGTAATTTGAAGAAAATAATTAGTGCTGACATGTCTGTGGGGGTCGACAGCTTCAATTTAAAAAAAATAGCAGTCACCCCCGTCAAAATCGACGAAGTTTTTGAAGATATGAAGGAGCTATGACTATTTTATAAAAAAAAATTAAGAAAACTAACCTTAAAGATAACTAAGCCAAAAAGGGCAACATAAAAAACCGTCTCAAAAATCCAAAATTTACAAAAGCACGAAACGTAATTAAAAATGCACGCACCAACCTGACCATATCGCGTATTAGAAACGTACTGGTCGAATAAAAGTATTGAAAATTTTATCACCTCTACCAAATGTATAATGTGTGCCTTATCGTATAAAACCAAATACTATCTACATTTATTCTCATTTATAATTTTTAAAATTGGATTATTTTAAATTATAAAATTGATTATTTTATTATGTATATTATAAAATATAAAACAATGTATGAAATTAATAATTTTGAGAAAAAAATTAGTGGTGACATATCTGTGGGTCAAGAGCTTCAATTTAAAAAAAAAATCATCAAAATCGGTCCAGTAGAAGTACGCTAAAATTAGCGGAAAAGAAAAGGCTTCGCGTTTTAAATATATGGATATAGATCCTGTCCTCTAATGGCATACTTAAAAATTATACTCAAAGTTGTACAAATTTATGAACGCTCTGGAACTTAATCAACAAAAAATCGTCTAACACCAGCGGTTGCTAGAAGGAATAAGTTCCTGCTGTGTCTACTCTACAAAAATTCCTGTTTTGGGGTAATGTAAAGTAAAACAAAAATAAAAGAGAGCTACACTATAAACCGATGCAGTCCTGCAATGTAGTCTCATCAGTGCACCCCTTATTACGCAAAAAACGATGTAAGACAGTAAAAACAAATTTTTGAAACATTACAGTATTTAGATATGCCTCACAAGTCCTGCAGTCTTTCAGAAAGCAAAAATAATTAATTTGCAACACCTCTTGAGAAAGGTCTGAACTGTGCCATCCTAAATATCTAGCCGTAGGCCACCACTGCAAAATATAGGAGATCTAGGAAATTCTATGACTCTACCCAGTCTGAAATTTACTTGAGATCGACGTAGGATTAGGATTAGGATTGTTAGGCTGGAGGGTAAACCCAGGTTTACGCGCACAGACCCCTTAATCGGGCCCATTGTGCTGCCTCCCTTTAGCGACCCCGTCTGACCCTTCAGTCTTTGATCCATCCCAACCTTTGGATGAATCCAAGGATACTGGAGGGCGAAGTGTCGCTGATACTGGCCATGTTAGGCCAGTATTCCCCTAACATGGATCCTCGAATTAGCGTTAACGCAGGGCAGTGACAAAGCACGTGTTCCATTATTTCATCCGCTTCATTGCATCCTCTACATCTAGGGCTGTCAGCAACACCCATTCTGTATAGATGCTTGTTTAGTCGAGAGTGTCCAGTGAGAGTGCCAGCGATGGCACGTAAGTTCTCGCGAGACAACCGTAGGTAATAATTAGCGTACTTTTTAGATGGCGCTTTTATAGCTGCTTTGGCAAACCTGCAGCTGGTGCACTTAGCCCAACGTTTCCTATGGGTGAGATCGACATAGTGATGAATTTTGATTTTCATTGAGTTTGATTTTGGGTTGATGATTTCCGAACCGTCGCGTCCACGTTCTAGTCTACTGAAAACTATTGTGTACACTAGAATTTTTAAAAGACTACCGACACGTGACTTTTAAAATATTGAATAAATAATTAATTTAATTATAAATTTTCTAAATAAATATTTAATAATAATTAGCAATAAATGTATTAACTAAATTAAATATTTAAACTCACGAAATAAGTCGTTTTCATCTTTATTTATACATATAAAGGTGGTCACGTGTCGGTAGTCTTTAAAAAATTTGACTATAAATTAATAAGGTATACACCACACCGCCTGTCTGTATAGAAAGTTCCTCTCATCATAACATAACCAGAGTAGGCAAGCCATCTGGTATTACCACTGAATAAATAGATGCAGAAGGAGGGTTAGCAACCGTTACCTATAAGAAAAAATGCGACGGAAATTACATTTTGGAAAACTATGACTCATTCGTTCCGTCGAGTTAACATTATCATTGGCTAACATGATCTTTCCTTATAAGTGGGAGTATAAGCAACCATTTCTATGAGAGAAATTGACCGGAAATCGCTATATTTAGAAAACCATTGCGAATCATATTATTAGCTAGGGTAAATGACTCTTTCCTGTTAGACTAGCGGCTATTTATTCAATGGGTATTACCAAACTCCTTATATTTGAGCTTACTGCAGTCTTACGACGTTACGGCTTATTGTGCTTGGCCACTTATTGTTTCAGGTACACCAGTTCAGATATTATGACTATTTTATTCCCTAAGTAAGCTAGGATGGTGCCCGAATGACCGTATTCATCATCATGGAGTAACCAGTAAATAAATATAAAGAAAGGATTTAATTCAAATAAAGACTGTCGTTGCCCATAATTTGACAGAAATGCTTCAAGTGTTAACCTACCTTTAACCAGTGTCGGACTGGCAGGACGGCAAGTCGGCAATTGCTGACAGGGCCAAATGCTATTAGGGGTCGAATAGGGTTGCATCAAAACAATAAATCTCATCTCGAGTAATTATTTCTTGTCTTGTCTAGCAAAACAAGAAAAAATATTTCTTGTCTCGAAGAATTTTTCAAGACAAGAATTCTTCGATGACATCGAGACTTTCGTTGTCTCGATGCAACCCTATTTGGCCCCCAAAAGCATTTGGCATTGTCAGCAATTGCCGACTTGCCGACCTGCCAGTCCGACCCTGCTATTAACTATACAGTCTATTCAGTATTCTTAATTCGTATCAAATTCGTTGTCGATACGTATTCCATTAACTAATTGGGTGTAGTAGCAAAATCGAAAAATATGAGAAGGTTTATACGGTATAAAATAGCTTATCAATTTGCTCAAGATTTCTCAATTTTTTAAACGTATTTGTTACCTAAGGGGACTTAAAATTTATAACAAAGAAGATTAAAGTTCGTTGTGAGCCTTAAGCTAGAAAAGTATGAAATAATCCTACATTGATAAGGTTGACTTTTGTTATACATTGAAACATTCTCCTACATACTCGTAATATGAAATATTTTCATTTATAGAAAATATTTATAGAATTTTTCAATAATTTTAATTCAATTTATTATTAAAATTTGATTTTTCCACGATCTGCGTTGCAACAAAAATGCATGGAAACATTAAAAACGTGCTCTGTCGTTGCACAATTTTTATTTATTAATTCACGTAGTTACATATACTTTAATTTACACCCTGTAGAATGGTCCTATATATATTTTTTGCATTTTGTTTTACCCTTCACACTTTTCTGCTTCCTAAAAATGCTCATGGAGTTACCACCTACACAGGATGGCCCACATATCTCCACTCGGAACATTGCAACTACTTAGAAATCTAGTGTAAGAAAAAATCCAATTGGGAGTTATTGGACGCTATGTGCTATTTTTTAAAATTATTACGGGTGTACTCACAACTGACGGATCCAGTAGAGGGTGATGGAAGCCACTACTTCTCTTCAATGAGTTATTCAGTAAACTAAAATTTTCCTCTAAGAAAGCAGTTGGCTTACTGCACCATAAAAATTCATTTTTAGACCCGACCCACACCCATTGAGATCTTTTTAAAGCCACCCCTGAATTGTGTTTATTAATTTTATTACCTTCATGATTCGTGTCCCATATAAAGACGTACGTAATTACAAATCAATATAAAAACTGTATTTTTCATAAAATTATAACAACGTTTTTATTAAATTCATTCATATTTGTATGTTTTAAAAAGTAAGGCTAAATAAGCCAATAACCTAAATCCACATATTAAAATTGCCAGTGCAATTAAATCCATTGAAAAGTTGCTCTGAAACAAAAATATATTTAAATTACGTTTTGTTTTTCAACAGGCTAACAAACCAACAACTGCTGCATACAAATAAGGTTTTTAAAATAGTAAAAGTACCTCTGAAAAGCTATAAGTTTGTAAAATAATTTCACCATTTTTCGGACAAATCGAACTATCTGAATTTGTACAGTTTATATTTACTCCAGTCCACTGATTAACCATTAGGGCTTCATTACCATATCGAAACCACGATAAATATCCCAACCATTTGAAGTAAATTGGTATGGCACTGAAAAAAATTATGTTAAGTAAATAGATTCTGAGGTAAACTGTAGAGAACTCGTAGAGAACACGTCCGCAGGTGGAGTATCGAAAATGCCGTCCAAACAAAGAAGCAGTGGAGAGAAGGCTCCATAGATCAGGATGACATTAAGGTGAAAACCAACAACTGGCAAAAGAAGTAGAACAAGTCGAAAACGAGAGTAACATAGAGAAAATGTTAGGAATTGGATGGATGGATTTGGCTACAGATGGAATAGCATGGAAGAAGCTTTTACAGCTGGAAAATTATGATGCTGCTGTAAATGGGAAAGTCGTAGACTTACCTGACATTCAAAAAGTATCCACCGAATAAAAGAAAAGGTATAATTAATGGAGGGGCCATAGAGAGCGCCATGGAAATGCTACTGCTCAAACATGACACAAAGTATCCTGAAAGCAAACCAAATAAATTTTAAATCGTTCTGAATAAGTAACTTACCAAAACTGATGGCTGAATTAGCGACTAAAATTAAAATTGCAATCGCTATAAAAATTCTCGGTTGTTGTGAGTTAAGACCTATGAGATAATAACAAATGGAAATAAAGGTAACTGGAAGCATTATAAAGAGAGGTAAGTCGGCCAAAGTTTTGCATATAAAATAAACGTCAGTTCTGTACATTCCATTTTTGTTTTCGCGTAAAAAAATGGGCAATTCGGCACAAAACACCTAAAAGAAATAATTATTTTTGGGAAAAAATTTACTAAATTAATACTAACGTTGATTACTGCAAAAACGTTTTGAAAGGTCATATTTGTTAAAAATATAAATATGGCTCCATTTATATTCATTACTCCATCTTTATTTAAAGTTTGACCGTAATATATTACTCCAATTAATAAAGCAACGATCTAAAAAGTTTATTTTTAAAAGTGCTCTCTTACCTAATAACAATACCTATGTTAAAAAGCCTTACAATTGTTTGGATCAATCGAACTTTAATTAATAATGGCTCTTTAATTATTGTTATCCAAGATCTCCACAAAACGGCACGAAATTGAGAATACCAAGAAGCTTTGTAACGTTTGTTGTAAGACATTTCGTTGTACAAAAAATCCACATGGGCGCTGGACTCGGACCTTGCCTTAAACTTTTGTGTTAAATAACTTTTTCCAATTTACATCAAAATTTTCAGTTGCAACATTTCAGTTGTTTCAAAAAAATAATAGAACAAAATAAAAATGACGTGTGGAATGGAGACAGAAGAATAGCCAAACAGGAATAATCTAGAAAGAAATAGGAGTAGGAATAGGAAGTATTCTAAAATACTCCATGTACTCCATTGATGAACTAAAAATGAAGAAGTAGAGGCAAAGACAAGTTGAAGACGACTAAAATAAAATTACGTGTGGAATGGAAACAGAGACATAGCCAAACATGAAGAATTCAGAAAGAGTAAGACTTGGTATTCTAAAATAATCCATTTGTTCTAGCGAAGAACTAAAAATGAATAAATTGAGGCAAGGACAAGTTGAAGACGACCAAAATAAAATGAGGTGTAGAATGGAAACAGAAACTTAACCAAACATGAAGAATTTAGAAAGAGTAAGACTGAGTATTCTAAAGTAGTTCATTTGTTCCAGTGAGGAACTGAAAATGAATAAATTGAGGCAAAGACTAGTTGAAGACGACCAAAATAAAATGACATGTGGAATAGAGACAGAAAATGGCCAATGACATAAAGAATTCAGAAAGAGTAGAAAGAGTGGAACTCAGTATTGTAAAATACTCCATTTTTTCCAGTGACGAACTAAAAATGAATAAATAGAGGCAAAGACAAGTTATAGGCGACCAAAATAAAATGACGTGTGGAATGGACACAGAGGAATGGTCAAACATGTGAAACATGAAGAATTCAGAAAGAGTAATACTGGGTATTATAAAATAATCTATTTGTTCCAGTGAGAAACTAAAAATGAATAAATAGAGGCAAAGACAAGTTATAGGCGACCAAAATAAAATGACGTGTGGAATGGACACAGAGGAATGGTCAAACATGTGAAACATGAAGAATTCAGAAAGAGTAATACTGGGCATTTTAAAATAATCCATTTGTTCCAATGAGGAACTGAAAATGAATAAATAGAGGCAAAGACAAGTTGAAGACGACAAAAATAAAATAAGCAGAAATGATCAAAAGGTTTCGGTTCAACCACCAGCTTTGTGAAAAATTGAAAACCTTACAGAGGTTCTATGAAAAATAAAGTGAACTCTGAAAATGAAAGAATAAATTATGAAACTTGAACTTCTAATGAAATTAATTGTCGTGGACACACTGAAAATTGCTAGATAAAACATTGTCAGTTTCAAATACCCCCTTCCCTCTTCCACTAAATTGTTTATGTTTAGAGGTCGAGTTGCTACTTTTGGGATTTTAAAAACCCAAATCTTATGAGCAAGAAGCGTATAGGGACTCTGCTTAGCCGTTTGACGATAAAAACTGAAACTTAGCATTTAAAAGAGAAATATAGATTCGAAATTTACAACCCTGAAAAGTTACAACTGAAGCAAAAAGGAATTTTTATCATTATACGTACCAAAGTTGACGCTTTTACAGCAATTCTCACTCCCAAATCGGAGCGTTCAAAACGATCACAAATCATATTTACTGCTTGTTTGCAAGACTCTTCTCTTCCAGGAAGGATGGCCAACAACTGTATAAAATAATCCGAAGGGTTGTAATTAATAGGACAAGGTGCCTGCAAACTTAACAACTCGTTTAAACAAAAAAGTAAATTTTGACCACATTTAACTCACTTTGAAAAAAATTCTGTAGCTTCGTTCGGCGTACCAAGAAAAGCCACTCTTCCTTCAGCCATTAACAAAATTTTATCAAACAAGGAGTAAACATCAGACGATGGTTGGTGTATTGTACAAACTACAGTTTTTCCTTTATAAGCCAACTTTTTCAAAACCTGAATTACGTGTAAAGCCATAAACGAATCCAAACCAGACGTCGGTTCGTCACAAAACATCAAACTTGGATTTGTCAAAATTTCAGCTGCAAACGACAGCCGCTTCATTTCACCTCCAGAAATGCCTTTAATTCTTCCTTTAACTCCTATCATTGTGTGTTGACAATCGCTTAAACCGAGCTAAAATAGTTCAAGGTATTAAAAGTCCAACTATTTCATATACTAACTTCAGAAATAACTTCCTCGACCCTTAATATACGTTGGTTGTAAGGTACGTGTTTATCCATTCGAACTAAAGCCTATAAACATTAAATATTACTTAATAACATTTTCTTCACTGTTTGCTTTTAATTACCTGAAATACTAAATGTTCTCTAACAGTTAAATTTCCAATAAATAAGTCATCCTGTTGAACGTAAGCTAATTGACTTGTGAGCGAATTTGAATGTAAGGGAATACCATTAGCACATCGTGAACCACTAATTATTAAATTAGGCGACGATCTCGATGTTAAAATGTTTAGTAACGTAGTTTTTCCAGCACCACTCGAACCAAGAATTGCTAACAATTCTCCAGGTTTTGCTATTCCACACACTAATTAAAAAAAATTTGGTTAAAAAAATTTTTAAAATCAACAAAGTGCGAGTTTACCATTTGATAAAATTTGTTTTCCTTGAGGTTGCTGACTTTTTTTCCTTTGAAAATATTTAACGAATCCAATTGTATTTGAAGATTTTTGTAAAGCAAACGCATTTATTTCGCTCCAAGTAAAAGTAATTTTGTCGGTGTATAAAGCATATTCCATTTCGTAACTATCGTCATTTTCGTGTTCGATTCCATTGAAAACGCTCAAATTGAGGTCGCTAGTTTCGGAACTCGATCCCCCTTCGACCTAGGTAATTCATCATTTATAAATACCATAAAATAATTGATTTGGTCATTTTGGCGTTAATATTGGAATAATTCGCAGAAGGCTGAATGTATACATAGTTTAAAATGAAATCAGTAAAGTCCCTATAAATTCAAGGACAGGGTCCAAAGTTATAAAGCCATACAGCGTTAAAAAATTGGGGTTTTGGAGAATATTTGCAAACCGTTAATGTCTTTCGATAGTTTGCCTAGAACGCAAGTTGTAAAGAATAGGTTCAAACGGTTCCAGATGCGTCGTAAATCCATTGATGACGATTCAGACCCCAAGTTAAAAGAGGAGTAAAAGAGTCTAGGAATGAAATTAGAGTCCAAGCAATTGACCCAAATGGTTCTCCTGCACCAGATAAATTTTGAATAAAACTTTAAGATAAAAAGCTCACAATCACTCTCTTTTTGGATCAAGCAGAGATTATTCCCCTGGTGTCGTTTCAATCTGGTCCAGTACAAGTTCTTTTAATTCAAATATTTGAAAGTAACACCTTAGAGGACGTATGTTGTAGAAGACCCCAATTTAAAAGAGGATATAAAGATGTCTATTCTGAAGACCAAGAAAAATCAATTTTTTTCTAAAGTCGCTGGAGAGTTTGCGCAAGCGAATGGGGGTGTTAATCGAGATACAATAAATATTTTACCTTTTCGGTACTGTGTGTTTTCTGGAAAACCTTGCTTTTCCAAAAAATTCTTTAAAAAGCGCACATTTTTAACCTTTTATGACCTTATAACTTGGAGAACCATAGGCACTTGAATTAATGGAGATCTTTCAGAACTGAAGACGTGCGCAAAACTTTAACCCCCTGTCACTTAATTTTAATAATTGGATTTTGGGAGAAATCACAATAAAAACTTACACTAGTACTGTAAGAACGGCGTTGTGAGGCACTCGAACTAATTAAAGGCTCCGTCTCCAAATCCATTTTTCCTACACTTTTAACTGAACTTTTTTAAACACTGTATTCATAATAAAAGTAAAGCAGCTTTCTAAGATAATTAGTTAAGAAGAAATAGTTTTCCACGCTCGAGTTTATTATGTGGCAAAAAAATAACGAAATGTAACCTAGTACATGTATGTTATTTAGTCGAGGATTAAAGTTTCTACCCCCACACACATTCTTTAAGCTTCAATAAGTTTTGCATATAACGATCAAATTACAACAAGATCGATGTCTATTGATTTCCTGCTAAATGTTTTATTTTTCTCGAATTTATTTTCTTTATAATGTTTATAATTTGTATTGTTCGTGTTTGGTAATATTGGCGATGAAGAAATTTAACGCCCACGTAAAATTACTGGTCTGGGTGAGATACTGTGGTGTTTGATTTACGACAGGTAAAAATCAATCGTTTGACCTCAAATTTAAAACGCGAGTACCTCATGTTTCATATTTTGACTAATATTAAGCTCCCTATACATATTTATTAGAATACGTTATGTAATTTCCACTTTTAAAAGTTTTCTTTTTTTACTGTTTTTCCAACGTTTTTATAGTTATTCGTTTAGAAAGTACTGCTTCGGATAATTGAGCAGTGTTACGTTTATTGGATTTCAGTAAACCCTTTAAACATCTTTTACTGACCTGGTTTGTAGTATACGATATACGAGGTGGTTAATAAACTTTTCATTCAAGCTTGCTCTTAATTTCCCCCCTTTCTCTCCATTTTTTAATTATCCATTTCCCATAGGTTATGCGTTTTTAAATCTTTGAGTTTGGTATAAAAATGAAAGCTCACCAAACGCTTTAAATCTAGACCTACTAACTTAGTGGAATTAATAGTTAGATCCATTTGAAGCTTTTGAAAGACTTCTACAGAGGCTCTCCAAAGTTAACTTAATCCCTAATTATTCATAAGTTGGTTGGTTTCCAGAAAAACATCTTCTATCGTTTTAAAAAACTGTTTTTTATTGGATAAGGTTCTAATATTATCACACATAGGAAATTATGTGCTATTTAATAAATAGGTTATTAGGAAGTAAGTAACAAAGATTGCAATAACTAGAACGGTAGTTTGAGTTAATGCAAGATCAAAACAAGGAAGGGAATGCGAATGCGAGGTACGCACAAGACAGCATTTACGACAGTTATAAATTGTTAAGAATTAATAAAAGGCATAGAATGAGGACACGAGGGTCAGTGCTAACTATAAATAGAAGTCCTACTCAACATACTCTCCTAATAACTGCCACATAGAGAGGGAGGCAGTTGCAAAGTAGACTTTCAAACTGTGCAGAATAAAAATCTTCAAACCATGGGGTTAAAAGAACACGAACGAACAAGAGACATCACATAATTGACCTGATGCAAACTTTAAGAGTCGCTTTGAAGGGCAAACAGTAATAAAATGACCTCCAAATATGGAAAACAGGGGTTTATAGTTCAACAGCAGCCTTAGAACATAAAACATCAGGAAGGAGCTTTAGAAACCGTTGCCTATAGGAGAAAATGACACGGAAATACCATTTTGGACTTCCATGGCGTTTACATTATCAATGGTTGTCACGATCTTTCCTTATAAGTGGGAGTAGGTATAAGGTATGGTATAAGCAACCATTTCTATTGGAGAAATTGACTGAAAATCGCTATATTTACTCTTCTATTACCATCTATATTATTAGCTAAAAAGCTCTTTCCTGGTAGAGTAGGAGGTACTTTTTTATTCAATGAAAGCTGCGATAGATCAAGAAATACAATTTATTTTGACAAATGCGATCTGGCCTTGACACTTTCTTGATTTTAATGTCGTGTCTTGATATCAAAAATATTTCGTAACCCACTGCATACTGCATTTTAAGGGTTTTCAACTTATCACTGATTGTAAAATCTAAATGCAAGACGTGGAAAGTAATAACTAATAAGCATAGCAATGAAAGTGTTAACTGGGGTCTAAACGACAAGGAGACCAAAGATATTTCAAATGAGATGTCTGCAAGACCGCCTAGAAAGCTTAATTCTTCAAGTTTAGTCTTGAATTTGAATAATCTCTTTTCTTGTCAAGATCGAAACAAGATTCAAGAAAATGAAGATAATTTCTGTAATACTAATCAAAAGGAGTAATAGACTCTTTTCTCTCTGGTTACATAACAGTTAGACGGTCAGTTGGGATTGAGAGGGTGAGGAACCCTAATTTAAGACTGATCGTAAGGAAGTCGTGAATTTAACGCCTAATTAAGTGTAACGTGTAATGACAACACAAAGAGTAAGAATTTAATATTGTAATAAACATGTATTTTATTGGAACTCTTGGCGTATAATTATAAACCCCCGATTATCCTGGTACAACCTGAAAGTACCTCAGGAGTCACAAGAGCAGTCGTACGGTGTGGGAGACTCGGGGCCATTAATTACAAAAGTATCACAATTTCTATTCGCGCAGTTCCTTGTCGGGGGGAGATAAAGGTCCTATGGAGTACTCATTGGTTACCTAAGAGTTCTGAGAAGTGTTTGAGAAAACCAAATTTTTGATACTACGTACACAATTTATTCAAGAAATAAATAAATAAAGTTTCTCCAAATGGCTAAGAAGTTCATCAAACTTTCTGTCAGCTAATCAAATGGCAGATGACTCTCCTTAAAATTTCAGTAGTCTCAACTACTACTTAAATTCAGAAATCTTAAAACTGAGAAGTATGAAAAATCACTCAAATATCGATTTAGGAGACTGCAAGCGTACAAAGAAATCTTTATACCTGGAGTCCCTGTAACAAAAACTAAGTAAACAGGTGCCTTTTGCTCCAGATTATTACAGAAAGGGACTATTTAGGAACTTAGCGTTCATGTTCATCTCTTAGTCTAAAAAACACTGGAGTTTCTATTTTTTAGGATTTAAGTAAGATGAAATTTTACTACAGCGTTAGGTACAGGGTTGGACTGGCCCGGCGGACTACCGAGAATTTCCCGGTAGCCCGTGATGTGATAATGAAAAAAATATATTGCAAAAATTCAGATAAATTGAAAAAATCAAAAATATATACCTGGACTATCAGATTTCTTCCCAGTACTAATTTTTTCCCAGTCCATTCCTGGTTAGGTAAGTAGCTACGTCCTGAAATGTACTATCGAAATATAATTAAATAAACTACTGACATATTGATAAAGTTAATCTTCTGATTATATATGGTGATTTTTAAGCATTTTTAAGGAAATTTTGCCCCTGGGAAGTAGGCAACCAGTAAATTAACTTGGCTATTTTTCTAAATTCTTCAACATTACATTTTTCCCTGATTTGCTACGTACAAATTACTGTAAAAAGATCGTCTCACACATTTCTAACTATTAATTGAGTTTTTTATGCCTCCTGAGAATGTTTAAGACAAAATTTCGTCTCGATTTGAAGCATAATTCTTGACAACCATTAGAACCAAATTTTTTAGAAAGCTTTAAAAACCCTTTAATTTCCAGACTGAGAAGTTTGATACTGGTTCATATCAATGGATAGCAAGATAATGCATTTTTCTATCCATTTTAATTTCTCTAACAGATAATTTATTCGTTGCTCATTTAATCCCCTTTTTAAGTGTCTGATTGATATGAATTCTTAGTTAGTTGTTGATGGAAAGTACAAAAAAATAAAACAATTATCATTAAAATTTAAATTAGTGTCGACACCAGAACCACTAAGTAACGAGCGTCGACTGCAAAAACTACCAATTTAAATTAAAAATGTATATTATTCCTTACGTGTCTGTTTAAACTAATTGCGGTACATAAATACAAACATTTAAAAATAATCTCATTTTAAAAAAATTCCCAAAGCACTGTTTATTGCATTTAAAAACGAAATTATACATTTAAAACCGCAAAATAAAATTTTATATTATTACATGTGAAAATCAATCTTTATACGTAATTTCCCTAAAGAGAAACAACAACTGAATGCCAACGAAAATAAAAAATGTGGATATGTTTTAAAAATAAAATACAAATTAGAAATAAAAGTTTTATAAAAATTTTTTTAATATAGGTATGTACAACTCACAATAAAGAACACAAAATTAAAACATGCAAAACATTTTTTTTTATCATTGCAATGTCGGATTAAGTTACATTTTTTAAAAAAACAAAAATTAATTAAATCATCATTCGGACATCATTAGTTTTTTCTCTAAAACCATCATTTGTATTAATTATAAATATGAGCTTATATTCATTTAAAAATAAAAGAAATACAGTGTGTTCTAAAGAAAACTTTCAGCTGAAATATCTAAGAGGTCAGCCACTGTTCTAAATTTGTACACAGACTGCACATGACTGCCTATCACTACCATTGACAGCTCAATTTTTGTATATTGACTGCCGAGAGTGGATCACCCCTTCGAAATATCTTTAATAAATTAACTTAGAATTATTGTTGTAATTAACATCAAAGGCGACATTAACCACGTTTATTCCAAACTAATTTAGTAGTTTTTGAGATGCTTCAGTTTTTGCTAGGACACTGTATAAAAAAATAAAAGTTGAGAGAAAATTTAGTCAAATATCAAATAATTCTTAATTTGCAAAATTGAAAAAAAAACAATTAAGGTTTAGTCAGGCTTGCATAGTCTGCATGTTACCTGAAAAAATTTTCACGTATTTTCAGTTTTGGTAGAAACTCAATTACATTTTGTAAAAAAAATTGAGGAAATTGTAGAACAGTGGATACTACACAAAATAAATATTATTCTCAAAATTTTTGAACTTGTTAAAAAAATGCAACCTGAACTTAAACCTTAACAAAAAATTCTTAATTTAATTCACACGATATTTCAATTAAAATTAATTACGTTCACCACAAGGAGAATATTGGCACTTTTTGTTATTAGGTCATTTTGGCAATACAATAAGCTAAGTACAAAAATTAACTACGCTTTATTGTTTTTAGCTAAATTATGTGTTGCCCAATTCACTGATGTTTTCCAAGAATTTGATAATGCTTCATCAAATTTCGATCTAAAATGTATTAAAGCTTCTTCATCTGATTTTGACAGCGCCTAAAACAAAACAACTAGTAATTCAGAAGACTTAAATAAAATGTATTTTTACCAAAGTCTCGCGTAAATAATTAAGATCTTTTTCAGAACTCAATTCTGGTAACCCTGTAGAAATCATCATTGCACATAAAGATAAAATTAAACCTCCGTGTTTCCGTAAAATCATAAAAGCCTACAAAAAAATTGTTAAAAAGTTGAAATGTAAACTAGAAAATGACTTACTTTTTCACAATACTCTTGAAACACTTTAAATTCTATGGCGTTCTTTTGACCTTTGCTAATAACATGGACAAAATCGTGTGTCAGCACGAATGGAACTCGTTCTCTTTTAAAGCCAAACTTTTCTTTAAAATGTCCTAATATGTGACCAAAATCAATGTGGAATAGTTGACCAGTTTTTTTAACCATAATATTATCAGAATGGCGATCTGCTATTCCTAAAACGTAAGTAGCTACGCAATAGCCAGCACAAGATAATGTAAATTCAGTTATTGCCTTCTTTAAAGCAGCTTCTGTAGTGTTGTAATCTCTTAACCATGCTACAAAGAAAAAATTGTCAGTTTGCTAACAAATAAGCGTTTTTTGTTAACTGACCCAATAATGAGCCTTTTCTAAATGCAGACGTCGCAGAAAACATCCCCTTTTCTTTTTGAATATTTGCAATTGTTTCGGCATTTAATACTACTTCAATCATTCCTACTTTATATTCCATTGATATGCAATTGTATGGGTTCAATCTAAAAACAAATTTGGCTAAATTGTATCACAACAAAATAAGTCACGTCTTAGCCTTAGAAAGTTTTTTTTACAAACGTAACAGTACCTTAAATCTAAGTCTTCTTGCTTCCACAACTTATCCATTATCCTTAACATTTGTAAAGTTAACATATCTTGCCTAAGATCATCACCATTTTTAAACAAAATATAAATATCATCACCAAATACATCAAAATTTTCAAAAACAATCAATAATGGTCTCATTTTACTATCCATAACTTTACATTTTTCAATTCTAAATAATAAAAAATTGATTATAATTATTAAGCAATGTAAGTTTTAATAATTACCTTATTTTATTGCACTTAAAACTAGGATCGAGTGGACTTCTAACACATTCAACTCCGTGTTCTGTTAAATATTCAAGAAAAGAAGCTTTAGCTTTGTCTTTATCTCTCTTTGTTCTAACTAATTCGCTACTCTTTTTAAATCGTTCTAAACATTCAAGTTGTTTGATCAAAGCAGTTACATGTTCCCTGCTTCCACGACAGTAAGCTTCTAAAACTAAACCAAAACGTACCGACACTGCTTGCACTTGCATTTCAGACCTAAAATTATAAGCAATTATTATCATAAGAGCATTAATAATTATTTAAACAATACCTAAGGTGCCAAAACAAGTAATGACCGATAGTTTGATTATTTAAGGCCCTTTGAAGTAAAAATTTAACTAAATCACAGTCGAGATATAGTTCATGCTTAAGAGCTTGAACTAATTGTAAAAGGTATAATAATAAATCTTCGTCACTAACGTTTCCTAAACACTTAACAGCAAAATTACGAACTTCTTGATCAGCATATGCATAGTCGAGCAACTCTAACGCTTTTTCGACAGCCAAAATAGGCCATTCTTGCAGCAACAAAACAACTTCGCTTACAACTTTACGATCCTCCCATTCGATACACTGAAGAATTTTTGGTAAAATGTCAGGAACTTGATGTAACCAGTAACGTTTTAAACCCCAGATTTTTTTACGGTCCTAAAATTAAACCATAGAATTTTTTAGCAACTAAAGCGTGCACGTGCGTTTACCTGATCGTGCATTTCATACAATGAGTCATTTTCAAGTATTAACTTTTCTAAAGTTTGTATTTCCTGTTTTGTTGTATCTTGTGCAAGACTATCATCTTTTTCTAACTTTTCATTAGCAAAATTAATCATTGTTTCTACAGAAGGAAATATTATAGTTTGTTCGAGTCCATAATTATCAAAAGTTAGTGTTAAAGCTGTTGCATATTTAGTGTTAGGATTACTAACAACAGTTCCTAAAGGATGAAAAACATCGTCAGTCATTATATCATCTGCATAAGTCCACATGTATAATGTCATAGCACCAGTCTTTAATTGGCTTTTAAAATCAAACACAGTAGTATTAGCCCAAGCAATTGGATTATAATATAAATCCTAAAACATATATTGTAAAAATGTAAAAAAGTGTAGTTGAGAACCTTACGCGAACTTTATTATTTGACGGTTCTTTAATTTTTCTAATTTTGCTCCCTTTTGCACTTTTAGTAACTTCATAAATTACAAAACATAATTTAGCACTTCGTGGAATATTTTGAACTTTAATATCAAACTTTAAGGTTTCATCAATTGCACATTCACATCTCTCAGTTACTAACTTTTCTTGAGACTTTTGTGGTTGACACAAACATTTACCCCCGTGAAACAAACCGACTTGAATTCCAACTTCGACAGCTCGTTTGGTATCACAATTAAGACCACTCACATTACTTAGTGTAACTGAAAAGTCATCTTGAATGTTCCACGACGATTTGTGTTTACCTTTTTTTCGTAAAGTTAAGGTTGAAAATGAAGAACGTGGCTTTTTGTGGTCTAAAGGAGTTATTTTTTCATAGTCGTTTTCAACTTGAACTAAAAGAAATTAAATTATTCCTTTGACAGGATAAAAATTATTCAATTTACTTACTTGGTACATTATGAACTGACATTGTAACGACCATGGGAATAACATCTCTAGATAAACATTCTTGAATATATTGAAACTGAATGATAGAATTATCTCCAACTAAATATTCATCTTTGCCACAAACTTTTAAAACATAATCATGAGGCCTTTCTCCTCTAGTATTCAAGATGTTTGCTTTCTTAGCCAAAATTATTTCCAATAACTTGCTCGGAGTTGTTTTGTGAGGGATGTTGAAAGTAAATGTTGTCTGAAATTATTAATGACAATACTATATCACACAAAAAACAACGGATGTGGCCATACGAGAAACTTTTTCCTGTTGTATCTTTTAGTGCACTTTTAAAAGTTTATAAATTAAAAGTTTTTTTAATATATTTTACATATTTATAAAATATTAAATGAAATTTTAATAAAAAAAATATAAAATTACAATATTTGACGGACGGAAAAAGTTCCTAGTATGGCCACATCCGTTGTTTTTATTATTATATTTCGGGATCTATTTTAAAGACTTCTGAGTGTAAGCAGAATTTTTAGACATGAACTATTTAAATTTAGCATAAATTAAAGTTCAAAATATACATTATTTTATATGTTTAGAAAGCTAATTTTATGAGCCTTCAAAATATTAAAAAATATACAGGGTGTTCCATTTAAATTAAGAAATTTGATTCCATTTCCGGTTAAACTGGAAGTCAAAATAAAAAGTGTTTGATATAGTGCAGTAGCTAATTTTACGAGCTATTAAAATATTTAAAAATATACAGGGTGTTCTTAAAAATTTTAATATTTTTTTAATTTTGTTAACCAAAAATAGTGTCAAACAATACATATTTATGGGATTGATACATATATTCATTTTGAAGATTTCATTTCTATTACAAAAGAAATTAGAGATTTTTTAAGGTTTGACATTCAAAAAATCATTACTCCAAAACGGTTCGAGCGATTTTGATAAAAATTTATATTTCCATAGAGAATTACATTTTCTGCAACATATCCAAAAAAGAAAAAATATGGTAGAGGGAATTTTGAGAAAATCCGTATCAAAATTTTGACCTACTTTGGCCCCTTAAAGGTAGGCAATTTTGAAACGATTTTAAAAATCGACTAAATTAGGACGAAAGCCCTATATCTTGGCTATACAACGCCGTTTTGAAATTTTTATAATAATAATTACCGGCCAAGTTATAAGGGAAAAACCACAAAATGGGACAATCGTTCTATTGACCGCCATTTTGAATTATATAATTTGAAATTTGTTTTTTCAATTGGGGCTCACATGTACTATCTTATAGCCAAGTAAAAATAAATTTGGGCCAAATTTTGAAATATGCGCCCAAAATAACCACATTATTTTTGGACACCCTGTATATATTTCCTATTAAAGCTATTTTTGTCCATAAATAACTATTAAAGTGGTTAAAATCAAATTTCATCAAAATCGGTACAGTAGTTTTTGCTCTCAGCGGGGGGGGGGGACATACATCCTGACATTTTGGTTCAAAAAATCGAAAATTTTTTTTTGCATTTTTGGAATCAGCGTGCCTCAAAACGTCGAGCAATGCAAAAAAAAATTTTATTATATTTTTTTTCTCGATTAAAACTTTTTCTTGGATTGGCAAAAGTTAAAAGTAGTCAGATTATACAAAGGGTAAACTTACATCATTATCTTCAAACTTGGACGTTAAAACGATATTACCACTTTGACAAATTGTATCTGAAAGAGTCATAGCTACAGGAGCCAATCTTGGTGGAAACTGATAATAAAGTCTTTTCTCCCAAGTACGTTTTGAACGATCTGTTGCAACTTCATCACCTAACTTTCTCATTTTAAAACGAAAATCATTAATTTCGGCACTGCTTAAACTATCAAATTCTTGTAAACCTACAAAAAACAGTAAAAATCAAAGTTTGAAATAACAAAGTCGAGCAACTCACGTTTTCCGATTAAGTGACCAATTTGAACATTTAAGGTGTTATCCGCTTTATCACTGACGCATTCGGAAACTATTAAAACAGCACCTGTAGGTCTAACATCACACAATCTAATACTCTCATCGGTAAGTTTTTCCATTTCAGCCATATTATTAATGTACATAAATATGTACACAGACATATCGTGTAACATGCCATATTTAGGATACTTTGTTGCTTCATCCCATAGTTCTTCTTTAATTTCCGCGAGAGTAGCATTGTGATTAGTTTCAAATAAGATCATAACACCGTTAGGCATAAAACAAGTTAAAGTTGTGAGTCCGGTAGGGCCCGTGAGCCAAAAATCGTAAGAAAACTCTTTAGGTAAAGGAACCATTTTTATAATTAAAATTCGACTCTAGTAATTGCACTTAAATTAAACACAACTATTACTTTTTTCTTGGAATGTTGTCATGTTTATGTAGTCATGTTACATGGAAGTATTTGTTTTACCAGGAAAGGATATGACGTAGCTCTTTTCATAATTATAATTCAAATATGTACGTACACAATTATAATTGCACAACTAAATTAACGTTTTTCAACTGTATTAAACTTATATTGTTAAGAAATTTTATTCAAAATTGGTTTAAAAACAAACTTGCTCTTTAATAATTTATGCTGTTCATTGACACCCATAAAAACAACAATCTTGTGAACTTAACAGCGCAAAAAGCCCTAAATTTTTAACGATCTAGTGATATTTTTTAGTTGTTTTGTTAAAATGATAGTTCTAGCAACTACCGCTAGATGACAGCTCTTATTCAAACTTAAACTTGTGACATTTCTCGCACATTTCTCGTTCCAAGCCAAGCATTTCGAAGTGTTGATGTGCGAGTGCGAATTTGATATTTCTTCAATTAAAATTAGGTAAACATGTTTATTCATGCAATTCGGGTACCTCAAAATTATAAAAAAGCTGCTAAACTATTACAAAAAGTTAAAGAACAAGGAGCCAGTTTAAGTAAAGAAATATATGGTAAACCTCATGGCGTGAGTAAATTAGGTTATGTTGTTGAATTTGCAATTCGAATTACAATCATTTTAGAATATTCAAAAAATATATGCTTTAGTAGTTGAAACATTAAAACATTATTCGGA
The DNA here is from genome assembly GCA_963924605.1 of Malthinus seriepunctatus. Lineage (NCBI taxonomy): Eukaryota > Metazoa > Arthropoda > Insecta > Coleoptera > Cantharidae > Malthinus > Malthinus seriepunctatus. The sequence goes on from OZ004602.1 coordinate 45,559,896, forward strand.
GATTGAGGAATTAGTTGAAAAGAGTGACTTGTTTGAAAAAGAGAAACGATTAGATCCATGGCTTGCTCGAATTTTACTCACCGAATTATTGTGGAGAAAGGGGGAATTAAAGGGTGAATCTAAACCAGTTAAAACAATTTTGTCTTATCAAAATGAGTTGGAAAGCTTTAAAAGTGCTATTATTCCTAAAGTAGTTGTAAAAAAAGAAGGTAATATATTTTTTATTTTACAGATTCACATGTGTACACTGCGCTTTGAATGCTGTAATTTGCTTATTTGATAAAAAATGGATGATCCTAGTTCTAATGCACCTTTGATTCCTGCTCATACGAAACAAGCAACTAAAGCTGTAGCCGTATTGCTTTTCTTTAGTACTCTTATGTTCACTCTTCCTTTTGGAGCGTTTTTTGGAACTAAACATTTGTTAGAAATTGAATTTAACGTAACTGGGTATCCAAATACAGTGTGGTCAGTTGTTGCGGCAGTTTTAACAGTTAATTTAATCATAATGGGCTATGCATATTATGCTTATTACGATACCGAGTACGATGAAGAGGGAAATGAAATTGATCAACAAAACGCTGAACTTAAAGAGGACTGAGTTGACATTCCTTTAAATTATATTGTGTTGTTACAGTATTAAAGCATAGTGTACATGTAGTGTTATTAGTTTTAATTTAGATGTAATTTTATAAGTCATTACTTGTATTTGTACCAGTTTGCAATATACAGTTTTTGTATCAATTCTTATCACTCTCGAAATAATTATTTTTATAATCTAAACTTACAAATATTTTAGTCAGTAAACCACGTTTTGTTCGCGTTAACACCTTAAAGTTGACAGTAAATGAAGCTGTAGATGGATTTCGTGAACAAAATTGGACACTTGTACGTCCTCAAACTGATACTTATGAAGATTTCATAACACAAGCTTCGTCTTTAAACTCTGGTGAATTTATGGTCGACATGCACATCAAAGAAATGCTTCTATTTCCAGAAGGAACTAAATTTTTTAACCATCAAGCATACCTTAACTATTCAATAATCTTACAAGACAAGGTTTGTTCAAATAATTTTAATTGGCGTTTTTTTAATATAATCATTTTTATTTTAAGTCGAGCTGTTTACCTGTTACGTTATTAAATCCTCCACCGAATAGTGTAGTTTTGGATATGTGTGCGGCCCCAGGTATGAAAACTTCATTTTTAGCTGCCAAAATAAACAACCAAGGAACAATTTACGCCGTCGAACGTGATAACAAACGTTTTGAGACGTTAAATAAAACTGTAGAAAACATTGGCGCAACATGTATTAAAACAATAAATCAAGATGCGCTCACGGTAAGAGCAGATGATTGTCCGAATGTCGAGTATATATTAGTCGATCCCAGTTGTACTGGAACAGGTAAAAAACAATAAAATAATTAAGCTGTGTATAAAAATAGTTATATTTTAGGAATGACAAAGCGTTTAATGGAATTTAAAGATGAGCAACCACCAAGTGCTGAGCGTCTTAAGAAATTGTCTGGAATTCAAATTATTTTACTCAAGCACGCGTTAATTCATTTTCCTCAAGCTAAACGTGTGGTTTATTCAACTTGTTCAATTTATAGTGAAGAAAACGAATATGTTGTAAAAGAAGTTTTAAAATGCACTTCAAATTTCAAATTAGTATCTGCTAAAAAATTACTTAATGGAGAAAGTGTCGAGAGTGAAGAAGAAGAGTCAGTTGAAGATAAATGTTTCAATTTAAATATCGCGAATGATTTAACAAATGGATTTTTTGTTGCTGTTTTTGAAAGAACAGCACATGATACAAATGAGAAAGTTAATAAAATATTAAATAAAAAGAGAAACAATTCTCAAGGATCAGATACAACTGAAGTTGTAGGTGAACAAACTGAAAATTTTTTGGAAGTGAAGAAGCAAAAGGAGATTCCTGAAGTTAAAGCTTCTCAAAAGAAAGGTAAAAAACGTCAAGTTGATTCAAGTTTAGTAAAAACTGAAAGTGAGCCTAAAAAGATTAAAACTGAAGAAGTAGAAGAAAATGCAAATGTTGAAAGTAATAAGAAAAAAAAGAAAAAGAAGAAGAACAAAGCTACTTCAGATGTGATTACGAATGCCAGTCAGTCAAAGATTCCAGAAGGTTTGGAAAAAGTTAAAAAAAAGAAAAAGAAGAACAAACAGAAAGTGAAAAATAATTAAATAAGAGAAAAGAGATGTAATAGTAAGATTTAAAATATTTGTAATGACGAAATATTTTGTTTATTGCCTTATTTCTTTTTTAAACATTAATTTCAGAAGTTTGTATTTGATTAGTAGTACCATCCATGTTCGTTTTTATACGAATGAATTTTTGTATTGTTTCAAAGTTTAAATGATATTTACAGAAAAATTTATCCAGTACATGTATTGTATATTATGTAAATTGAATGTATTTGTAATGTATAGAATCATGGATTTTGATAATAAATGCAAGATACTGTTTAAATAATGTGGAGCTAGATTCGAAAAAAAACCTTAGAACCTTACCCTGCTTATGCAAAGTTGCTCTTCATAATGTTTTAGGAAGCATAAAGCTCAATACATTATAATGGTAGTGTATGATATCAATTTCTAGCACAATTTCCTTCATACCACTTTAATAGCTGAAATTTGAATACTTAATAATATAAGTTTCAAGAACATTTTCGCGTGTTTTATGATAAAAAATACAAAAGAAGCTTCTTTTGTTTTGATTAATAATTATATATTTTTTTCAATCACGATAACGGAAATTTAATTTTGATTACTTTACTAGAAGAAAAATAAGGCGCAAATTTAAGAAAAAGGCCATTTGCGTGACCTAGACTCGCGTAAACGGTTCGTGTAAAACTTATGACGATATAGAAAAATAGTTGACCACGCCAAATTACAATATGCTTTACTTTCTTTCACTATATCGAGACTGTTTTAATAACTGAAATTACAGATATTTAGTTTTTTGATTAAAAACTGTTTTTTGGGTCAAATAAAATAAATTGGATATGTGTAGTGTGGTAGATATAGAGATACCACGAAATGAAAAAGTTTTTTTGTTCTAAAATTGAATACCTACTTGTGTTTCCATTTCCGCATGTTTTTGATAAAAGATCTTTCATGAGGAAAAGCTGCTTTGAGTTTCTTAGCGCTGACAAAGTAAGGGCCGTTTTAGATGGACTAAATATCGTACTAACAACTAACTCTTAGTACTGAATCAACTCAAGGATCAAAAGCCCGGGAATCTAAGCTTTAACGTTGTGCGTAGAAATTATCACACACGACGTTAAAGTTTAGATTCCCTTGCTTTATGCTTTTTCTCATTGAGTTGATTCAGTACTAACAAGTTAGTATGATATTTAATCCATCTAAAAAGTTAGGCCCTTACAGCTACTTTTATTCATGGGTCTTGCACAAAAACAATGTTTTATCACCTGGGTATTAGGACACTTGCTTGTATAAATTGACTAGGTACTTTCACAGTTACCGTTTTGATCGAAGAAATTATGTTTCGAGCACTTAACGTGAAAATTTAAAAAAAATATTAGAAAATATCATATCATCAATACTGTCGGACAGCCACAGCCATCAAAACCCCATTGAGCTATAAAACAGACATCCCAACGTGTTGGGGGAAAACAGTGACGAACTTGATTAAATTCCGCCACACTGTGAATATGGCAGAAATAAAAAGGACGACGAGCTTAGAACAAGAATCCAGTTTCTTTGTCATCGCTCATGGGCTGCCAACGAATGCGGAATTTAAACATGTTCGTGGCATTAAAAACCTGTGTTTCAATAGCACCAAGCAAACATAGAAGAAATACCCGTAGGTACTTTATTTTTGCCAATGCCTAAGACTAGAGGAATAAGAACTAAAAAAAGAAAGAAAGTCAAAATATCTGACCAGTTAGATTATTATAGATAGAAGAACACTCATATCATATGCTTATAGCCTCATCAATAGTGTCGGACAGCCACAGCCCCCCACAGCCATCAAAACCCAATTAAGCTATTTATAAAAGAGACATCCCAACGTGTTGGGGGAAAAACAGTGACAAACTTGTTTGAATTTCGCCACAATGCGAATATGGCAGGAATAAAAAGGAAGACGAGCTTATAGAGCAAGAATCCAGTTTCTTTGTCATGGCTCGTGGGCTGCCAACCAATGCGGAATTTAAGCATCTTGGTGGCATTAATAAACTTTATTTTCAGTAGAACCAAGCAAACGTAGAAGAAATACCCAGGTACTTTATCTTTGCCAATTCCTAAGGCTAGAGGAACAAGAACCAAAAAATAAAGAAAGTCAAAAAATGTGCCAAGTTAGATTATTATAAATAGACGAACACTCATATGCTTAATATAGCCTCATCAATACTGTCGGAGAGTCACAGTCATCAAAACCCAATTGAGCTATTTATAAAAGAGACATCCCACATCCCAACGTGTTGGGGGAAAAACAGTGACAAACTTCTTTGAATTCCGCCACGCTTCGAATATGACAGAAATAAAAAGCCAGACGAGCTTAAAGAGCGAGAATCTAGTTTCTTTGTCACAGCTGATATGCTGTCAATCAATGTGATGGAATTTAAACATGTTCTTCGTATTAAAAAACTATATATTTTCAGTAGAACCAAGCAAACATAGAAGAAATACCAAGGTGCTTTATTTTTGGCAATTCCTAAGGCTAGAGGAGCAAGAACAGGACCGTAGGTAGCTAAACTGTGTTACCAAGGCAGGCTCAAAAAAATTCAAGAAAGGCTGAAAGCTAAAATCAGGGTTATCTCTCTTCTAGGTTTGGTTATATCTGCTGACCATGACCACTGTAGTTTCTTCTGAGGATGGAAGTTTTTTGACTTGAAGCAAAAATTGGACTTTCTCAAAATCAATGTTTTCTTCTTCAGCACTAATTAGGAACTTATCGCTTCATTATTATTGCGTAATCTTTAGAAATCTCTGACTAGAACAGGCTTAAAATTTTCCAATACAGGCGCAGCCTGTCCTCGCGTACTCTTGGCTACGGCCCTGAGCAAGAACCAAGAAAGTCAGAAAATCTGACAAGTTGGATTATTATAGATAGAAGAACACTCAGATATGTTGATAGGCTATAGTAACCGCTCCATTTATTGGTGTTTACTTTAGAGGTGGATGATTGCATTTCACAATACCATAAAATAGAAAAAGATGAAACACCTGGATTCGTCTTTATTATTTTCATTGGTCTGACATAATTCTTCAAGACTTCAGCTTTAAGTCCACTGCTCGTTATCGCTTTAAATCTCTCTTTTCTTTCCCATTTAAGCGAAAAACCGAATTGTCAACATTACACCCATTTTTGAGAAATGAGCATCTCAAAAATACCCTAAATAAGCACAATCTCTTAACTTGAGCTTAAATATTTCGCATTTCGAACACAAATTGATTTAACGTAAATACATAGTATTTCATGTTTTATGGAGTAAGGGTAAGTTTCGATTAAAGCTTCGCTAACTTGCTAACTCGTACACCTTGTTCAATTTCATTTCAACCCTTTAAGGTCAAGGCAGATTATTTTTCTTGAAAGTGAAGGTGAACATAGTGATTCATATACTTACCTACTACAACAGCATACAATTATCACGTGAGTTTGAATAATTCTTTTGTTGCTTTTATTATTATTGTGGTTTTTGAATTTTTTAATCGCTTCGTTTTAAGGAAAAAATCGATTTAGATTATACGTAAATCACGGTAATAAATTATTGAAGAAGGTTTGGTAATTTGAAAGTTTTGATAATGGAATGATTTATTAGTTCTATTAGGTTTAATAGGTTTATTCTGCAGAGAGACTTTATGAATTGCTCTGAATATGTTAATTTGATTGCGTTTTATTGCAAAGTATTTATAAATCTTTTAATGCCTTTTTTAATCAGAACAAATCTTAAGTTTGTTTTTTATTTCTTGTAAAAAAAAGTCAAGTTCATCGTAACTAAGCATGCAATTTAATGGTAAAGGCTTGCAAGAAAACGATTTGTGTTAACTCGGTAAAACATGAAACTTTAAAGGGTTGAAGGTGGAAAATGGAAGGTTTTAGACTTTACGTACGGATAAACTCTCGATAAACTTTAATCTTTCGAATTGCCTTTTATTTAAAGGAAATTTCCGTGTAATAAAAGTATTAAAGAGGTACCTACAAATAATATTACTCGGAAAACGGTTGTTAAGAACGTATACAAGGAAAGTAAGATTACTTATATCTTATTATGTTATTTATGACTTATGAGTTATGCTGAATACTTATCTTTACTAAAGTACATACGTATATTATTTGTCAAACACAGTTGCTAAAGCTGTCCAATTAAGTCTTGCAATCAAAATGACCATTTTCTCGCCTATTTTGCGAAAGCAAACATTTTGTAATCAATGTTATGGAATGGAATTCCCCACGGTTGGAATTTTATACCACACATTTAATCGCACACGATAGGTCGTAGCTGCTTACTCAGGACCGTAGCCAGACTGTGTTATCAGGGCAGGATCAAAAATGTTTATTGCGTCTGTTACACAATTTGTTTCATATATTAAAAGTCTTTATTATAATGTAAATTTATTGCTTCACAATCTCTATCAAATTCATTAGTTAATTGTCAATGTCATTAATTTGTTATCTTGGTCACTCTGTTTATTTCCTATTACAATTTGCTTTTACAACCAACGCAACAGTACCCCCTTTTTAGCGATTTTCTGCACCTGAAACAGATAAAAAGAACAATCGCAATTATGGTCGGCGATGTCCACTTCTTAGATTGTAGCAAGGTTGCGGCAAGAAACGGACTGCGCGTCGTGGTGGTGTTGGAACTATAGGCGTTCTAACGATGGTTGTAGTGACAGACGGCGTCGCAGTGTTTGACGTCACTACTGTTGGTGTCATGACGATTGGTGTCACGGTAGTTGTAGTTGGAGTCACGACGTTTTTCGACGAGCTAGTTGACGTCAAAACAGTTGACGTCGCGGTGGAATCCGTCGAAGTAGTTGACGTCGTAATGACAGGAGTTACAACTAACGGTGTCGTGGTAGGCCAATCTTCGGCAGGATAATAGGCTGGTTTAAGACGGTTAGCTGAAACGTTAACATTTTTTCCATTGACGATGACGATGTTTAGACGGGCTAAAATTTTATGAGGACCAGTGTACGCTTGCTGTAGCGGCTTCTTAACAGCATCTTGTCGTAGAAAAACATGAGTGCAGCTTTTCAGTTGGCTATGTATGAAAATTTTTTCACTCGTGGAATGAGAAGTTGGCACTGGGCGAAGAGTTCTCATTTGTTCTTTTAATAACTCAACAAACTCGCTTGGATTTGATGAGCTATCACTGTTTATGAAAAATTCACCTGGCAGCCTTAGGGTGGTGCCGTAAACTAGCTCAGCTGGTGAACACTTTAGGCTTTCTTTATAACTGGACCGTAAACCTAGGAGCACTGTTGGTAAAATGCTGGTCCAATCATTTGTTTCGTAGCATTTAAGGACTACTTTGAGCGATCGGTGCCATCTTTCCACGATACCGTTGGTTTGCGGATGGTAGGCTGTGGTTCGCGATCTTTTTGCTCCAACTAAGTTGGTTAATTCGCGTAAAAGATGCGATTCGAACTGTCGACCTTGATCAGTGGTGATCGTATGAGGTGATCCGAAACGCGCGATCCACGACGAGTAGAATTCGCGAGCTACCGTTTCCGCGGTCATATCGCGTATGGGAATGGCTTCCGGCCATCGAGTAAATCTATCTATTATTGTTAATAGATAATTGAAGCCATTAGATTGTGGTAGAGGACCGACAATATCTAGATGGATATGTTCGAATCTATTGTCCGGGACAGGAATATTTACACAAGGGGTTTTAACGTGTCTTTGCACTTTAGTTTTTTGACAAGGAATGCACTCGCGAGTCCACGTAGTTACATCACGATTTACACTAGGCCACACATATTTGTCTGTAATTAGCTTTTTAGTAGTTCTAATACCAGGGTGGGCTATATTATGCAAATTTAGGAACACTTTACGTCTTAGGTTTAGGGGCACGTATGGACGCACTTTGTTAGTCGAAGTGTCACACACAATATCACAATTGTTTATGTTTATTGTTTTTAAATGTAATGACGAGTTTTTTAGTTCTTTTAACTGCACATCACTTTGTTGGCCTTCGGCTATTTCTTCGTAGGAAACGAAAGTTGGCATGGTGAATTCTTCAATTCGCGACAAGGCGTCGGCTACCACGTTTTCACTACCAGAAATATGCAAGATTTCGGTGCAAAATTGACTTATGAAATCCAAGTGACGAATTTGCCGTGGAGTGGCTTTATCTAGCCGTTGATGAGCGGTTTATGATCAGTCTTGATAATTACTTGTCTACCCTCTATCATATGTCTAAAGTACTTTATCGAAGCATAGATAGCAAGGAGTTCTCTATCGTAGGTGCTGTATTTGGTTTCCGCGGAAGAGAGTTTTTTGGAAAAAAATCCTAATGGTTGCCAGCAGTTGTTTTGGAGCTGTTCCAAAACAGAACCCATGGAATGATCGGAAGCGTCGGTGGTTAGGCATAAAGGTGCATTGTCGATTGGGTGTGCCAACAGTGTAGCATTTCCTAAATCGTTTTTGCATTTGTTGAACGCTTCTTCTGATGCTGGTGTCCATGATACTGGGCGTTTATCGTTACGTTTACTATCTCGCAGAAACTCGTTGAGTAGAGCTTGACTAGCAGCAGCGTTTTTTACGAAACGACGATAAAAATTTAGTACACCGAGAAATCGGCGTAATTCGACGATTGTTTCGGGTTTTTTATAGCTGGTTATGGCAGAAAATTTTTCCGGAAGTGGTTTACTTCCTTTGTTAGAGATGGAATACCCTAAATAGTCTATCTCGGTCACTCCAAAAATAGATTTGGTTGGGTTGATCGCTAATCCGTATTCTTGCAATCTTCTAAAAATTGTTGCAAGGTGTTTTTCGTGTTCTTTTTCGTTGTTTGACGCTACTAAAATGTCGTCGATATAAACGTAGCAAAACTCGAGTCCTTGTAAAACAGTGTTTATAAATCTTTGGAAACTTTGCGCAGCATTTCGTAGTCCAAAACTCATAAATGGAAATTCAAATAATCCGAAAGGAGTAATTACGGCGGTTTTAGGAATAACTTCTTCATTAACTGGGATTTGATGATATGCTCGTACTAAATCGATTTTTGAAAAAATATTTTTATCAGCTAGCGTGTACGAAAAATCTTGAATGTGTGCGATTGGATAACGATCGGGCACTGTTTGTGAATTCAAGCGTCTGTAATCACCACATGGGCGCCAATCACCTGATTTCTTAGGAACTAGATGTAATGGGCTTGCCCATGGGCTACTAGACTGTCTACATATGCCGTTTTCGAGCATAAATTGAAATTCGGCTTTTGCAATTTTGAGTTTGTCTGGTGCTAAACGCCTTGCTTTTTCTGCATTGGGTGGTCCGCTTGTTAAAATGTGATGCGTTATCGAATGTTTAACTTTGCTTGGAACTGGCGAAACTCTTGTTATCTCCGGAAATTGTTGTAATAAATCGTAAAATTTAAAATTACTTGTAATCGGAGTGATTTCTGTAGACGGACAATTGATAATTTCACAATTCATGGAGAGTTGCGTGGTGTTGTCCACTAGTCGCTTATTTTTTAAATCAACTAATAAGTTGTTAGCTTTAAGAAAATCGGCGCCTAGTATAGGGCGTGATACGTCCGCTACGTAGAATAGCCATTTAAATTGACGACGTAATCGAAGGTTAAGACACAAAAGTTTTTGTCCGTATGTGTTTATAACAGAGCCATTTGCGGCATATAACTTAAAATCTGAAGGTTCAGGCTTACCCCTAATTGGCTTGGGAATGACGGACAGGTCTGCACCGGTGTCGACCAAAAAACTTAGTCCAGTTTCGACGTCCCTAATAAAAAGGCGGCTCTGTTGTGGAACACCGTCGTTGACCGCTATTGTTGGCGACGGTTTTACAAGTTTCCCGATTCCCTAAAGTTGCAGGGAGGCTTGCAAGTGTGCGCTTTACTCCCAAATTTATTGTGATAATAACACATACCGTTTGTGGATAACCGCGTTGATGATCTTGATCGCGAACGAGATGTTCTTTTTCGGTGATAACCATTGTATGTCGGTTTGGAGGTTGCTAAATCTTTGACAGCTTGCGTCAGCAATGCCACTTGCTGTTGAAGCGAAGAAATTACGTCGTCCGTATTATTGCTTGATGAACGCGGATTTTGCACTTCCGCAACTACACTCGCGCACTCGTTTATTTCACTTATTTTATCAGCCATGGTGGCTAGTTTTGACAGTTCGATGCCTTCGGTAACTGATAAAACCATTTGTACGCGCGATGACATTCGTTGAAGCCATAATGTTTTTAGCACTGAGTCATTGACCTTACCAGCCGCAAGTGCGGTCATCTCCCGAAGTAATTGTGATGGTTTTTTGTCACCTAATTCAAGTTCGGTGAGAAGTTTACGTAGCTGCTTGGTTTCTGAGTCGGAGAATCGTTCGATGATGTGAGTTTTCAGAGAATGGTATTTATTAGTTTCTGGTGGAGATTCGATTAAATCCGCAACCTGTTCTAACACTGAAGTGTTTAAAGCTGAAATAACTGTGAAGTATTTGGTATTATCGTTTTTTAGTTTTTGCGTGTAGAATTGCGCTTCTACTTGTGCGAACCACAGTTTAGGGTTTGCCACCCAGAATGGTGGTAATTTGAGGTTTTTGACCTCGCTGACTTCCACGTCGTCAACTGTGTCGTCCGTTGAGTTCATCTTTGTTTTTCCGGTAAGTTGTGCGCAGCGTGGGATGCGCGTAAGGCGGCTTGGTAACGGTCACTGACTTAATTATTAACTACACTAAAACTAAAGAAAACGGTTTATATTACACGCGGACATTGTTTTTGTTTTATTAAAACGGGCACTGTTTGCACAAAACGCGAAAGCACGATGGATGCGAACACGTGGTCACAAAAAACACGATGTTTCACTCACACGTGGATCACCATTTTTTTATAGGTGTTTCCACTCACGTACGGGGTCACCATTTATTGCGTCTGTTACACAATTTGTTTCATATATTAAAAGTCTTTATTATAATGTAAATTTATTGCTTCACAATCTCTATCAAATTCATTAGTTGTCATTAATTTGTTATCTTGGTCACTCTGTTTATTTCCTATTACAATTTGCTTTTACAACCAACGCAACATGTTCAAGGGAGAAATCAAGAGAAATTACTTCTGGGTTTGTACAAATCTATTGATCACTGTAATCTCTTGTGAGGATGGAAGTTTTTTTGTCTAAAGTTTGCAAAAATTTTACTTTCTCAAAATCGAGGTTTTCTTCTTCAGCACTAATTAGGAACTGATCGTTTCATTATTACTGCGATATCCTTAAAAAATTCTGGATAGAATAAGCTTAAAATTTTTCAGGGCAGGCTGAGCAAGTTTAACAATGGAAATCGAAGTGCATATTAGCTATGGTAAGTGTCACATTTCTTTACTGTTATTGCAGTCAGAAACGTTCGCTTGTGGAGATAGGTTGGTTAATTCTGAAGAACTCTTGAGCTATCAGCTGTCACCACTTAGCTCTCCGAACGACGTGAACCGTGAGAGTCTGGTTTGATTGGTTAGGTTTAGACTAATTTATCGTAGTTTGCTTAAAATCTAAAACGCGACAATATGGAATTTGAGCCAAACAGCTGAACTGAAGAAAATTTTTATGCGCTAGGCTACTTGCTCCAAATGGAAAGAAGGTGAATTTTAAATAAATTATCTTCCTATTGGGAATATGTGATTTTAGTTGTCCATTAAGTATACTGCCTATTGGCTCTATAACTAAAGTGGATCTGTTGAAGAACTCTCAATCCTCAAAGAGCTCCATGACTATTGAGATGACTAACAGTAGGGCGTAGGGTTCTATTTAATTATTTATTTAATTCAAAATCAGAATGAAATAGCCCTAACAGTTATTTAATAACCCTGCATTACTCCTTATACAGTGTAAGAATGTTTAATCTCAACTTCAATGTAGCTCCAACTTCAATGTATATTCTGAAGTACAGCGAAGTCATTGTGAGCAGCAGGAGTCGGCTACCCCCGAATTACGCCCCGGGTAGTAATTGTATAACCAGATTGTGTAACATGGAGGTATATTTTATTAACCAATTGTGTAAATTACAAAAAAAGTTTCCCTGACATCCAACGCAAGCAAGGTGTTACCTCTGTCGTAATTAATGATTGTCTGAAAAAATTCTAAAAGTACGCCGAAGAGGGCAGTGGAAACCTTCACAAATTTATCTCAAAAATTCGACCATAGTGAGAGTGCACAATATTTCATACTATACCAAAGAGTCTTGTGAAGAGTATTTAATAAATGGAAAAAGGCGATATTTTGGCGGGGTGTAATCGGGAGTTATTGAGTTGAACGATGTAAAATCATGTAAAACATGTACAGTTAGCCTCATATGTAATGGCCACCCTGGCTATACGTTTAGCACTAATTGTAGATGCAAGCACCATAACACCCACTACTTAAATTAAGGAGTAACTTTATTTTGCCAACACGTAGTAAATCAACTACCTCTCCTTCTGTCCCTTTGTCGTTGTTGGCTAATAACCACTCTGGCGTATAGCCAGGGTGGCCTATAATTGTGAGGCTGACTGTACAAACCAAAGATTTTTAACCGAGGTCTAAAGTACCCGTCCTAAGACTAACTTCCTCATTGTATACTTCGAATTTCCTGGGCTGAAAATCGTACTAATGGGGCCATTCAGGGCACACAACAGCTGTTCGATTGATTCGAATCAATCAGCTGTTTCCAACTGTTATGTTGTGTCCTGAATGAGCCCATATCTTTTTGGGCTGGGCTGTCGTTGCTATGGATACGTGACGTCACATATATTCTTTCACACTGTATTCTTTCTACCATATGCTCTAGGAAATACTAATTACTACTCAGTACTCATCTAATCACAAAAATATGCTCGAAGTATTTTGGACATGGCGTATAGAGGGAGGACTTATTAATTCTGGAAAGGAAGTAGAGTTCATACAGGTACGAAAGAGTACACCTCATGACGTCATCTCCTTCATTCTGGCTCTGTAATATCTGTCAGTGGCGTATGAAAGAGTTTTAAAACTAAAGAACTAATTCGACTACAAAGCACGAAAGCTTCTACTGCTTAGTTTGATTGGAAAATGACCTGTATGTGCCGGAATTGTTAAAATACGTATCTGCTAATTTTGACAGCTGGCATCTTTCGTACTTGTATGAACTCTAGACGGTGTAAAGCAGTGGCGGCTGGTGATGGGGACGCAGGGGCGGCTCACGCCCAAGCAATATTATATGAAGAAAGAATTATAAGCGATTATGTTTAACATTAAGTTCTTATATTAAAATTAATTATATAATTCAGAAAGTACGTTTAACAATTAATATACCTATTAGACCCGAGTCTCCCCATTATAACGTTCACCAGCTGCCACTGGTCTAAACTACCAAATGGGCCGATGAAATAAAAAATTTGTTGAGGCATGGACTAAACGAAGCGGCCAATTTGGCATTGGACTAAACTACTAAAATGCTAAACACCTAAAGGGGTAAAGAAGGAAGAGGAGGATATTATCTCTATACATTGATTTAATTCTGATTCTGAGAATCTGATACTTGTAACTACAAGTTACAAATATTCTTTTAATAAGTGGTTTAAGAAGACTATCTAGAAATTATTGTGAAAGACAGTGTAAAAATTGGTTTTATCAGTGGTAGGAATTTTAGGGGTTATTGGGTTGTTATACGTACGCTTTGGAGATGAGCATGAGCCTGTTTCATAACTTCAGTATCATTAATTGAATGACTAATGTTGAGCATCTATAATAGTTAGTGAGGCGTACGCCCCACTCGATCCTTTCTGGATACGTCACTGGAGCCCAGGGCTGGACTGGGAATAAAATTAGTACCGAGAAATCTGATAATTCGAGCTATTGCAGGTAGGCCGTTGTGGGGGGGAGGGTAAATGAAAAATTCTGAATTTCATTTATAGTCGAGTCAATAAAGCTTTTAACCCGGAAGTCCGCTGGAACAGCTCCGATTTTGATGTGTTTTTTTTTTTAAATTTTGTTTTTTTATATTATTCAAAATCAGAAACCTTTGGGAAGGGGGAAATAAATTTTTATATTGTTTAAACAATTTTTATGCTATTTTTGCAAAAAAAAAATTTTTTCATAAGATATTAATTGCGAACTCGGAAAAAAAATATATTTATGTTATTGTTTTGATATTGTTATCATAAATAATTTTAATTAATACGTCATTATACCAAAAACTTTTAAAAACAATGAATTATAACTTCTTTTATTTGATATATTGACATGACGCAACTATACATGACAAAGATGCAATATATTTTATTAAATATGAAAAATCAATTGTTTTATTATTAACATAAATAAAAAAAATTATATTTATAAAAAATTTTTTTTTAATAATTATGCTTACAAGTAATTATATGTGGAAATAGGCTGAAATAGGTTTAAATTAATGTATACAGCAATGTATACAGCAACGCGTGTACGGGTGCCTTCGCACACGGCTGTCGTGGACCCTCTCGCCCCCTAGAGGGCGAGAGTAGTTTGTCGAACGGGCGACTTGCTCTTTCTCTCCTCGCTCGCTCGCAATCGCGAGCCAGCGAAAAAAAATCGAAAAGGGATCTTCGAGTCTCAACAGATCGCAGCGTGGTAACTGCTCTACCGAGTACAACACCCTGCCAGGTACGTAAGTCGTCTACAGACGATTCAGAGTTCCATCATCGAACATAAGTGACCCACGATCGACCGTCAGAGACCGGACGATTTCGCGCGAGAATCCCGCTATCGTCCCGGCGTCCCAATACGGCAATCGGGCTCGTGCGACGGCCGCGCTCGAAGTCGCGACCGCCTAATAAAGTAACGTTTTATCGAGCCTCTCGACTCTAGGAACTCGTAAAAATATCGTTGCCTCCTTTGTCTAGAAAGGATACGGCCTTAGAGGCGTTCAGGCATAATCCAGCGGATGGTAGCCTCGCACCATCGCCCGCTCGAGCGAGTGCGTGAACCAAATGTCCGAACCTGCGGTTCCTCTCGTACTGAGCAGGATTACTATCGCAACGACTAGTCATCAGTAGGGTAAAACTAACCTGTCTCACGACGGTCTAAACCCAGCTCACGTTCCCTATAAGCGGGTGAACAATCCGACGCTTGGCGAATTCTGCTTCGCAATGATAGGAAGAGCCGACATCGAAGGATCATTCCATTGCCAGGTAGGGAGTACCTGAGCAACAAAAGGTCAATTTCTATTGTGCGTAAAATTCTACAACTCAGTCAAGTTTCTAATACAACGTAAAATATTCATATAATATATGTATATGTTAGACTCAATCCCCGAATTCGCTCAATTGCCGAAATAAACGACCAATCCGAGGATTGAGCAATCGAAAATGATAAATTGCCGAAATGAGTTGTTATTTCGGCAATTGAGCATATAATTTTAATCATTCTGCGAACTGTGAAAGATGCGTTTGCTCTACAACCGATTATTTAATCTTTTCGGCAATTGAGCAACTGAAAAATCTCCTTTTGCAGGTTGTTCAATTTTTAATTGCTCGGATAGATGCAAATTGCAAGACATACGAATAATGATAGCTAAAATAGACAAGTATCCTGTAACTATTAGCGCGATACGATAGCTAACGCTAAGCTACTTACCCTTTATTCTTCTCCTACCAATTTTTAAACATTTGTCGGAGAGCGATAGAGAGCAGGTAAGTAGCGTTAGAGTATCTTTAGTTATCTATCTATCTAATAGTTACAGGATTCCAGTCATGAACAGATACACCAAAAATGGCTTCGTAAGAACTTCTTTGTATACTTTTATGAAGAGATCGGTTTTTCTTTAACTGCACAAATCTTAAGCTTTTCGCCTATTTTGTTGTGTTGCTATCTTTCATCCAGAAAATATCAATAACATTCTGGTTTCCACTCTCCAGCGATCCTTGACTTTGGGAATGGCGCGGTTTGCCGTGAACTACTTTAGCATTGAGAATTTCTAAGACATTCTTGATTACAGTATTAGCAAATTCTTTTCCTCTATCGCTATGAAGAAGACATGGAGCATCAACAATGATAAATATGCCCATTAAATTATAATCAACCTTTTCGACTGTCTTAGTTTTTATTGGTCTGAGAAACAGGAACTTGGTAAAACGATCCTCATAATTTATTATGAATTTCTCTTTTTTCTTGACCCGTTTATCCCCAGTGTCCTGGTGGGTTTTTCTAAAATTCCAATATAAACGGTCATAGCTTATAATTATGCTTGCTCACACTGCAGTGTGATGATTTCTAATACACTCAATCTCAGAACTGTGCAAATTGTACTAATTGATCACCGAAATATTATAAGAATCGGGAATCGTGCAACAGCATCTTACACAGTTCGCGAGTTGATTAAAATTTTGTGTTCAGTTTACGAAATAACAACTTAATTCGGCGATTGAGCATTTTCGATTACTCAATTCTAGGACTGCTCATTTATTTCGGCAATTGAGCGAATTCGGAGATTGAGTGTAACATATATAATAATATATACCTATAATATATGAAGTAACTTACATTGATATATCTAAATATAACGTAAGTCCTCAATGCATTCGTATTGTTGACCAACACATCGTATTTTTAGGGTTTGAATATTAAATTATTATTAAAAGCCTTATTTTACTATTTTTTATATTAACATTAACATAAAAACAATTTTTCCTGGAAAAATAGCGATAAAACTGATTTTTTAATGAAAATGTTGTAAATATTGTTTAAACAATATAAAAATTTATTTCCCCCCTCCCAGAGGTTTCTGATTTTAAATAATATAAAAAAACAAAATTAAAAAAAAAAATTTTATCAAAATCGAAGCTGTTCCAGCGGACTTCCGGGTTTTGCCTATTTTATGTCTTTATTTACTCGACTATTATTATTTATATGGAACTTTAATATGAATAAATTTTATACAGGGTGGCACGGTACCGTCTCAATTATTCGAGATATCAAAACCAATTTTGGCATGGTAATACATGAACATTAGACCTACATTTTAAAAATGTTTAGGTACATACAGGGCGATTCAAAGAAGAATGCTAACCGAAACTAGTGTTTTTTTAAATAGAACACTTTTTATATTTTTGCATATTTGGATTCTCCGTAATGTCAAAGACCATACAGCAAGAGACTACCGAAACCTAAGGTACATACTGGGTGATTATTATACAAGGAAGGTATTGTCGCTTTAAGGCCGAAACCGACTGAACTTTGAAGCTATTAGCTTAGGGGTGTAATCACGATTTGTTAAATCTGTTTGTTCTATCGACTACTGATAATAGTGAACTTACAAAATACGTGCTAAACTTTTCTAAAACGCGTAAAACTATACATCACTTTACGCGAAATGTAATTTTCCTCGATTTTTTCTAATGGAACACCTTATATATTTTTACAGATGGATTTCAGACCCGTTTACACACACCGGTTTTGCCTTCCGCTATGGCCTGTGAAGGCAGCCTTAACACTGTCCAGCCGCTCTGGTGTGGCCTGTGTACAGTGTACTGTACAGTCCACCTGAACAGTGTCCACACTGAAGGCAAGCCTGTGTGTGTGTGTGGACGGGCCTTTACAGTTATTTTGATTTTCATTTCCTGTGGTTCAAATTTATGATTTTTTCAATTTATCTAAATTTTTGCAGTATATTTCTTTCATTGCCACATCTGGGTAGCCCGCCGAACCAGTCCAGCCCAGCTGGAGCCCATATTTCAGAGATGCAGATAAATTTGCAATATTGGAAAGAGCATCGCTCTTAGATAGTGCAGTAATCAGTAATCAGTAATCAGACATGGATTTAAAAGCTTAAACTCTCGATTAAAAGCTTCTTACTTTCTACACAATTTTTTTATAAATTTTAACCATGTTTTAGTACAATAACAATCAAAATTCTTCGTACTACATTAAAGTATCAAGAAAAACAAATTTCATGTGTGTAAATTACAACATTGGGGTTGAGTGTTTGTAACATGTACAGAATACATTAACCAACATTTTGAAAAAAAATTTATTCACCTTTATCTCATATTTTATTATCTCATGTAGGGTGCCACGTTCTAATTTTTTCCAGATATTCAAAAAAGATAACAAACAATTAAACCACCCTCATTTTAGTAAAAATAAAATTAAAAAATTCTTCAAAAACTTCCTTATAACTTATGTTACACCAACAAAAATTTTTATCGAGTAAGATTTATTATCAGTAACAGTACATGTTATTAGCAACCCCTTCGTAATAGGTATAATAACGACATAAATAATTTTGTGCTACATACTGTTTAAATTTTTAATTAAGAAAACAAGAATATTTTAATTTTTTTTGGTCGTAGGTACACACTTAAGTCTTTTTGCGTTCTAAATCCATATAATTCGTATATTTTTTACATTAAATGTAAATGCATTTTCTTGCGTGTTTTTCTTAAATACTTTCAACTGCTAAAAGATTAAAAGAACTCGTTTATAGATAATTTAAAATCCATTATTTAAATTTCGATAACGATTTTGATCATTTGTGTAATTGTGTTTCTAAAAATTAACGCAAAAGTGGTACTTCAATAATTGATACAAATTGGACTATTTTCATTAACGGAATAATTGTTTAAATTATACGTTTTGCGCCTAAAAACGAAAGCTTTCCATTTTTCTCCAAAACGCAGAATATTTCAGGAACGACACGATTTCTTTTGAAATCTTTAAATTGCATGGAATTGTGCAACTTTTGCGTAACATGACGAACTCTGAGCCTCTTCTAGTTTAGGAGATGAGATCTCCATCCCTATAACCCAAGGGCATCAAATTGATTTGCAGACAGTTTTAGGTCAAGTGCACTGATTTTAATTCCATCAGATAATTTTTACAACCGTTTTATAGAAATAATTACAAACCATTATTAAAACCCTTTTTTTTCCTAAATTCCCATCACCACTTATCTATTTAATTATTTATCATGACTCATGAATGTCAACCTGTAAGTCGTAATCTTGTGATGATTACCGAAAGACACGAATTTGGGCAATTTGTTAAAGCACAAAAAAATATCCTATTGGGTGATAGTTTGACCTTTTTGGGTTTTAACTTAATTATGCTAAATAGAACAAAAATTTGCACGTTTTGGCTTTTAATGAATGACGTATTTTATCCCATATATCAACTTAATTGAACCTTTTGTGTTTAAAATCTGCGTAGGTAGTAAATAATTACTGGAAGAAGTCTGATTATACGAGGGATGGTTAAAGTTTATGAAGTACCTGGTAGTACCTAAGTATGTTGAGTAATTCGATATTACTCATAATTTTCAGAAGGTTTCAAAATGAACAGAACTAAGAAAAAAGTCATAGAAAGCGTCATGCTACATTTTTTAGGGTTTTATGCCAAAATCTTTAGGTACAACATTAATTTTTATTTTATTAAAATTAGATCGTTATTTTATAGCTTGAAACTGGAAGAAAATACAATCAGAACTAGTTGTGGAGGTGCCGAGTAAAACTGTTTAAGTATTTACTTTCAGAAAACGTTTCCGAACTTATTCTTAATGATAGAACGTCCA
This sequence comes from Malthinus seriepunctatus, assembly GCA_963924605.1. NCBI lineage: Eukaryota > Metazoa > Arthropoda > Insecta > Coleoptera > Cantharidae > Malthinus > Malthinus seriepunctatus. Next base: position 45,579,620 of record OZ004602.1, read on the forward strand.
AGCGTTTGTCCTGCCGGCAGCTCCTTCCAGAAGGACAGTTGTACAAGCCTACGGTCCTGCTGGAAGTACTCTCCCTTGTTATGGAATATGTCCTTCTCGCAGTACTGCCAATCTTCCGGCAGTACGGCGACTTTTACAGTGGCGTAGGCGTAAGAATTATGTAGCTATGCGGATATCAATAAATAGGTATTAAATGAGATAAGCTAGGAGGTATTGCTAAAAGTACTATTTACATATTAATTACCAACAAATAATATATTCTCAAAAACACAATAAACCCTTTATTTTTATTCTTAATACAAAAGAAAAATTTAGAACAAATATTTTATAAGGACTTACTTAGAAAATTAACAAAAATTCTAATAAAAATATTATTAACATTAATAATTTTAACGCAGTCTCGGTACACCATGGACAATGTGATACGCAAAACGAGCTTCTGTAATTTTACAAAGTAATTCAAAAAACTACGTACCAGTTTTTTTTTATTAAATTCACACTAATTGGTACTTCTTGTTTATCCAAATCCCACAAAACAGTAGCTATTTTGCCTACTATCTTCGTAATTTTTCCATAGCAGACCGCGTTATTAAAGTCTTGGCCAAATTTGGACTTACTCCAACCATTGTTGGTGCCTTTTTTATCAAAATTTGTTGCTTTAGTACATATTTGATCACCCACTTTCATTTTTAAAACCGTTTAAATTTCGGACGCCACTGGCGAAATTAATAATGTCTTAAAATACCTTTTACGTATTGTAACTTCGCTCCTACTGGAGCTATCGCGATGAAACTTGCACAAAACATAGATAACTTTTTTTGCTGATTCGAACGGTTTGGGTTACGTCCTGCTAGCAGTACTCAAACGTCATATAAGTCAACATGGAAAAATACGTACTACCAGCAGGACGTAACGTCCTGCTGGTAGTACGCTTGGACGTTCTATCATTAAATGCAATGGCGTATAACTAAGAGATTGGGGGCCCTATCGAAATACACAGAGTGGGGTCTCTACCCACCTTTAATATTTTACCCGATTTTATAACAAATTTTGATACTAAACGAGGTTTTGGGGGCCCTCCCACAACGCGGACCCGTTATTTACGCTACTGCTTAAATGATCTTCTTCTTGATCTTAATGTGGATCTATGACTTGTTATTTACCTGATCAGTGATCAGGAAACGCGAGTCCATGATGTACATCAGTTGAGCAGCACTGAGCAGAACAGAATTTTTATGTTGTCTTAGGTTTCTCTTCTCTTCATCCCAAGGTTTTTTTAACTGATTGGTTGTTGTCTTATTCTTTTTTTTTTCATTTGTTTTACAGTATCCACCATAATGGCGACTCTATTGACATTGCTAGATAGCAAAATACAACTTTTGTCATTTTCAGTTTTTTTTGGAGAGCTCAATTCCTTTCAGAAACAAATGAAAAGAGCCATTCTAACTTTAATCCTCCTATGCCAGCTTATGTCAAGTAGATAATGTAAAGTATCAAGGCTACTTTTGAACCGGAGATGTCCTATTTTTTAACAAAGGAACCTTTCTGGAATACATATCACACCTAGGCTGGGATCCTGTAACTATTACCGTATTGCTATACGCTACGCTAAACTACCTACCATTTACCCTTCTCTTATCAATTTCTAAAAATCTGTAGGAGTCTAGCCAAAGTCTCGGAGCCCTGTGCTGGGACCTGTTATTATTCGCGTATTGCTACGCTACGCTAAACTACCTACCATTTACCCTTTTCCTATCAATTTCTGAAAGTCTGTAGGAGTCCAGCCAAAGTCTCGGAGCCCTGTGCTGGGATCCTGTTATTATTAGCGTATTGCTACGCTACGCTAAAGTACTTGCTCTCTACCTCACAAACTTTTTGAAATTGATAGGAGAAGAGTAAAGGGTAGGTAGCTTAGCGTACCGTAGTAATTATCTACTGAACCTTATATGGTGGAATTGCACAATGCACAAGCAGCGTGTCACAACTTGACTTTTGGACATGAGCAGCTCTATATTAGTGTCCCACGCAGCCCTGTTTAAACTTTTATTTAACATTTTACTACATCTCGTATAACGTATGGATACGTCTATAAAATTTTATTCCTTAGTACTTAGAACTTAAAGTTGAGATAACAATTTCACAAAAGCAAACATGCAACTTATTATGAGTTACGATGTTACGAATTATAATTAAAACATTGTTAAATATAATTATAAATCTTGAATTTTTTTAATATAGGTTATAAAAAGGCTAATTATTGCTAGCTTATTTTGTCATAAAATGCACATACGTTTGGTGTTAGAAAATAATACACGCTAAGGGCTCGCTAAGGTAATAACAGGAAACAATGAGTCAGAGAAAATTCCTTTTACATTTTTAAGAAAAGCGAAAATTTTTTTAGAGTTAAAGGAAATTAAGTCAGTTTTTGGTTTTATAGATGAATAAGAATTTGTTTTTTTTCCTTTTTACTACGTTTTACAGTATTGGGTGATCCACATCTCTCATTGCTTGGATTTGAGTCTGTAAGCAATATGCATTTCGTCTCTATTCCTATTGTAAAACAATAGAATTTCCACCAACGAAAATTAATATTTTTATACCGATTATTAATCAATATCACGTTATGGTTCACTTTCTTTGTCAAAAATAACTTAATGGTTCGTTGCTGTATGCAAATTTTTATAGCAAGCTGAGCTTGACGTAAATCAGAGCACGTTAAGTGCTTATTAGTTATTTATTTTAATATCGATTACATATTTTTTTAGCATGTTAGTTCTTATTATGGCACTTAATTATATGAGCGCGATAAAAAACTTTTTTTTTTTATATAAAAGTAGGTGTTTTAAATTGAAGCACAGAAGGTTAATGTAGAGTGAAAGCGTAAATACTGTCACGAGGGGGGGGGGGGTGTTAGTCTCGTGACCCCTGAATTATAAATAATTTCAGGTGTACCGGAATATTAATTTACCAATAAAATCCAGAGACACATTTTTAAACATCAATTTATTAATAATTAAACTTACCCACAAGTGTACAATTAATCCTTAACATAATCCTTGTATTTTTAATGAACAAAACTTATAAACTTAATTAATAATTTCCGAATTATGACCGATAGTTTAATCCATAATTAACGCGTAGAGCTGACTGCTTAAGTCGCCCCATCGGGGGTCTTATATAACCTTTGGTCTACTTGACCGTCGGCACATCTTGCTGAATAACACTTTTCCGATTTATTACAATATTGCCTGTAATTGTGCAATCTTTTATTCTAATTATTGGAATGACTTTTAATAAAATTGCGTAATATTTAATACGCGTGACATATGCCCCGGTTCCGCGAAAGGCCGACCCTGTGCTTTAAAATTTGGAAGAAAAAAAATTTTCAGTGTTATTGAGCAAGATCCCAGTTTGCCCTCTTAAAAATTATAATTATGCACGCCTATGGTACGCGCGCCAGAAACCACCAGGTTACTATTTATATTTTACCTTACGCTAAAAATTGCATTTTATTTTATGCAAAAATATTACATCATTGTTATAATTGTTACATGTTATTTATCTCAGCAACGTAAGGTTTCTAATTCCAAGCGCGAAGCCATCTTAATAAAGTGCTGTGTGTTATTTAGTCTACAGGTAAGTAATTTTGAGAAATTTCTCACTTAAACCGTCAACCTGGTGCTTACTGCAAAATATTTTACATCAAATTACTTATTCCCATGCAAGGGAAGAAAAAATTATATAAAAAACAAATCAAATTCCTTATCTCTACCTAGAAAATATAAAAACATCTATTAATTTTAGCGTGGGATCGTAACTTAGCAGTAACCACGTGTAATTTTCACTTACTTATGGGCGATCATTGGCCCATCTCAATTTATTTGACTTTAATTACGTTACTTCACTCTCCAAAACACCAAAAAAAATAATTCTAATCACGTGGTTACTTCCAGTTAATACTTTATTATTTTTAAATTTTCACTAGAAGGTTTCACAAAGTAGTTCTTGCTCTGTCTATTGTAGTAGGTACGTTATGTTATCTTGCTTTGTCTTTCTACACACTTCACTTAACTTTACACATTCCATCACTAATTTTGGCCATTTTCAGCCCAATTTTCGTCTTACTGGCGAATCCATTTTCATTTCAATTTGTTTTGTTTGTATTGTGCGGACGCTTATGTTCTGTTTAATTTAACTGACCCATTTAAATTTGATATTTTACACTGATGCCTAATTGTTTGTTAAAGTTTTTAATTAACTCAAAACCATTCCACTTTTATTTTTGTGTTGATGATTGATTTTGTCGGATTTTTTGATTGACTTGACCATTACCATTCCCATTTTGTCCATGCTGATGCCGAATTTTTTGTTGAATTTTGATGTGCTTAACCGTTTCCATTTTAATTTTATGTTTGTGCTGATGCCAAATTTTTGTTAACTTTTAATGTACTTGACCATTTCCATTATAATTTTATGGTTTGTGCTGATGCACAATTTTTTCACAACTAATTTTACCAACTTTAATTTATTTTCAATTTTAACCAAATACTTTTTGCTTAATTGTCTTATTCATGCCGAAATTTCGCAGATGTTGTTTGCACTATTACGATACGCTTTCCAGTGTCCAATTTTTATCGAAATTGAATGGCCCTACCATGAATTACTTAGGGACCATCACACCAACTCCCATCCACTGGGTTTCTATGCGGAAATCTAGGGAGGAACGAGGAAGTAATTTCGGAGGATACGTGAACTCGGTAATTTACGTTCCATTCCATTTGCCTTGCTTTGGTATTTTATAATTTTGAAGTTTCGGGTAATATTCGGCTTAACGGTTTCGACGACTATCTGATGATGAAATGGACTAACAATGATTCGAAACGCCTGCACATTCTACTCTACATTGGGTTTCCTGATCGGCATCCAATTGGATATCTCATTAATCATGTCAAAATACCACCAAGTCACTGTGGAGACAATTTCTTCTATCCAATTGGAATTTTTGGATAAATTGGAAATTTCCTTTGAAATGTGACTGGGCCAAAATGGCTTTGTAGATGGGACTACTCCTCTACGGATTGGGTGCGACCATCATGTTGGTAAACAATTTAACGTGTTCCATAAGTACTACATTACACTTTACGCTTGAACAACCTCGCTAGTGTTTAGATCCCCATTTGCTGCTAACTATTTCTTATTTGACCATTACTGTAATACAAAAATATTTAGTTCGTTTGTTTACGCAACTTGACTTATTTCTAAGGGATTCTTTCACAACTGTCTTTGTTACAAACAACAATTTTTTAACTTTGGACCAGGACCATTCTCACTTCCGCTACTAACATTCAATTTAAATCTCTTTACTGACAAGAACTACCAATATTCATCATTTTCTCAAGCCACACAGTGCCTTCCCATATATTTCACTTGTTTCATTCTAGGCATTACATTTAAATCATTATACTGGGCGTCTTCCGTTTATATTTCACTTGTTTCATTACGGAAATTACATTTTAAATAATCATAACATCATAATCTCTTTTTAAATCTCAATTTTCCCCGGGGATCTCTATTATCAACTTATTCAATTCATTCACGTTTAATTTATCATATTTCATAACCCATTTTACCATTTACTTTTATTCAAACTGTGGTCCTAACACCCAAAAAATGGATAGCACCTCTAGCTGGCTCAATAATGTACGAACTTGCCAACGCCTTTTTCCTTTCAAAATAATAAGCAGAGCAGCGAATTTCTTTTGGTGGAATTTTAGCTAGCTTCAATTTCGACTTGCTTTGCTTTTTATTTTGGTTTAACTTATACTCACTTTCTCTTATCGGTACAATATTGACCATGGACACCTTACCCTATACCATCTACCAAAAAATAATCCGCATAGGTCTAGCATAGGTGCTAACCACGGACTACCCTCCCGATAGACGGACGTCCTGAGACTCGGATAAGTTTCCACTGGGTTTTCTTCCCACAGCTAGGGATGAGGGACCTCTTTCCCACTTGTAACACGTATTTTTCTTGTTTGGCTCGACCTATATCGCTTATTTTTCTTGTCTTCCCTTGTTATTTCTGATTTACCTGGTCCGATTTCGTTTCTCTACGTAACTTAACATCATTTTTTCTTTCGGCTTCCTCTCCTCTTTTAGTGGTCTCCTTTTGATTTCTGTAACAAATCCTTACGCTTTTCGCACAACTAACCTCATTCATCTCCAACATTAGCCTCTTAATTCCTATTACAAATTACCCAAAACTAACTTATTCCTTTTTTTTTGGTGTGCTATGTTTTCGAAAACACCCAAATTTTTTATCATTATTCGCTCATAAGGCCCCTAAATTGCTATTTACTCATCTTACACCCAAATTTCTATCTCTTTATTTGTCTATTAATCTTTTAAAGGTTAATTAGGTAAAATTATTTTATATCCACCCTGAATTACATCATTAATTTTTCTAATAATTTGCTCGAGCAACACGCGCGTATTTGTTTCGTGGTCATAACCCTTTTTCCAGTTGATTCTCACGCTATTGCTGAAAATGCATTTTTCAATTAATAAAAGCATCTTCGTTTTCTTTACCACTTCAGTCTTTAGCCAATTATCTATACAAATATGATTGTACAGTTAGCCTCAAAATTATTGGTCACCCTGGCTATACTCCAGGGTGGTTATTACCCAACACCGACAAAAGGACAGAAGGGGAGGTTGTGATTTATTACTTGTTGGCAAAATAAAGCTACCCCTCAATTTAAGTAGGGGGTGTTATGATGGTTTCATCCAAAATTCATACTAAACGTATAGCTAGGAGGCCATTAATTGTGAGGCTGACTGTACCTAACACAATAATACGTTCTTCGGGGAGCCTTAGGGCGCTTTGTGTGGCAAGGTGCGTCGCGGTGTTCGACCTGGCCGCTCTTCATCAGTGGGCCAATGAGGGCCGGTTTTACTGGGTGGTATACCTCCAGGTCCTGCAGACCTGGGGTTACAGCAATTTACCGATGTGGACTTGGGAGGCACCAGCCGGAGACTGGGGGCCCAGCTTATGTCTCGTATACGAATATTATCAAAACGGCCACAATAGTAGCTGGGGCCCCCGTTGGTGCCGGCGGTGCTGCCGACAGCGTTTCAAGGTTGGCGTCATCATTTACCACGAACGGCGACACGTCCCGCCGTCCAGCCAGGGGGTTTATGGCGACGTGGTCCATGACACGTGGTAAGTTTAATTATTAATAAATTGATGTTTAAATGTGTCTCTGGATTTTATTGGTAAATTAATATTCCGGTACACCTGAAGTTATTTATAATTCAGGGGTCACGAGACTAACCCCCCCCCCCCTCGTGACAATACATAAATATAAGGGTAGATATTTCCTTTCAGATCACAAAAGTTCTTGCTACCGATCAAATAGGTAGTTCTACCCGAGTAGACAAAAGTGTTGGAGTTACTTTATATAGATTTAGTAGAACAGGAAAGATCTGCAAGTCGTAGAGAAGAAACTGTTTATTACACCTAGAAGATCTTTAGTCCTTTTCTACAGATCAAGATATCCATAGGAAATATGAAAAGTAAACCTGTCCTCCCAGATATACAGTTCTTTCGTTAGGCTAGAAAGTCTTATAAGGTAAGAAAAACAGATGTTCTGGGATGGCAAAAATTGCCTCCCTCATGATGATAAACGACAAACAAACTAATGTTATATGTGTTACTAGCAGTATACCGGGTGCCCACGATCAAAGCGGAATATAGCCAGTTTACATCGGGAATTACATTTGCAGTTTGCTGCTCAAGAGCCTCATCTACAAGAACAAACTGTAATGATATCTATTGAAAGAGAATTATTTTCTGAATCTGTATTAATTTGACATTTCCTGACTGTTCATACTTATTCAAATTATGAAAATATTTAAATTACTTCTTAAATGTTAAAAAAGTCATTAATTAAGAAGTATTTGGTATCAACAGATTCAGAAAATAATTCTCTTTCAACAGATATCATTACAGTTTGTTCTTGTAGATGAAGCTGGTGAGCAGCAAACTGCAAATGTAATTCCCTGTATAAACTGGCTATATGTTCCGCTTTGATCGTGGGTACTCAGTATACGTCCCATAACCTATAACTTATTAGAGCTGATTAACTTTTGATCGATACTCAATATTGTAAAAGCTTATTGTTAAGATTACAGAAGTAGGTGTTATTTAATCTAGCGTTGAAGCAGCAATTTACATTGGTAAGGGCTATTTGACATGGGCTAAGTATCGTACTAACTGTTAGTAACTGAATCAACTCAAGGAGCAAAAGCACGGGAACCTAAGCTTTAACGTCGTGCGTCAAAATTTCTACGCACGACTGTGTACGACGTTAAAGCTTAGATTCCCTTGCTTTGGCTCCTCGAGTTGATTCAGTTACTAACAGTTAGTACGATATTTAGTCCATCTAAAACGACCCTAAAATTACCTTTATTCTGAACTTTGAATAGATTTTGGAGTCTGGGGAAGATTGTCTGATGGAATTACTGACTTAATATAATTAACGGTGCGCAGTTAAGCATTTTTAAGATAGTTGAGGAATGGCGTTATTGGAAGTTTGTATAATCATCGACTTGTGTAGTTGTGTTCTTTAGTGCTTGTTCTTGAACTAACGAAATTACAAACTTTGTATTATTCAAAAATTTAAATTTGTTTTTATTAAGGTGCCATTTTTTTAACTCGTGGACTGACACCCCATTTGACATATTGGATATATATTGTAATGATTATACCAATAGTAATAAATACAGATTTTGTGTGGTGGACACAAACAAAAACCTGCAAACTTAAACTAGACAAAATCCAAAGAGTGGCCTGCCTAGGAATTACTGGAGCAATGCGTACTACGCCTACAGCAGTAACGCAAACAATGCTGAACCTCCCATCCTTACATCTGGTGGTGAAAGCCAAAGCATTAAGTGAGGTGTACAGACTAAAAACTCGCTCCTCCATAGGAAGAAATGGGCAAAGAAATGTCTCAATCCTAAGAGCAATAGAAGAACACCCAATACTTAGTATGGTGTCTGACAGAATAACCAAAGCATATGCCATCGAAAAAACCTACGGAATTAATATTCCGACAAGGGAAGAATGGGAATGCAAGGCAATCAAAACAAATGGACTTGTATTCTACACAGACGGCTCTAAAAACCCAACGGGTACAGGATCTGGAATCATCGGGGACGGCAACTTGAGGCAAGAGATAATCTTAAGCCTCGGGGAGCACGTAACCGTCTTCCAAACAGAAATTTACACCATTTAAACATGTGCGGAAATGCTGTTAGATAGAGGATATTACAACCAAAGAATCTTCCTAGTATCTGACAGCTAAGCAGTCTTAAAAGCGCTGAACGCCTATGAGATGAGGTTCGGACTAGTAACGCATTGCATCCGCAGACTGAATGCCGCCAACCTGGTATGGATGCCAGCTCGCGCCAACGAGAAAGCAGACGATCTGGACAAAGAGGGCAGCAAAGGCAGCAATAAGACCCATTGGACCAGAACCCGCCTTTGGAGTTTCTTATAAAATGGAAAAGGAAGACCAAAACCGAGGCGCACAATAGATCTGAGAGGTTGCGATGCAAGGAACAGCCTCAGAAATACAATTATTAAGGTGGCATTTTAGAGGCTTAGCCACCGAAAAACATTTGTATAATGAGAATGACATAGCATTTTGTTCAGAAGACCGAGATATTTCTAAAAAATTTAGGTCTGTTACAGGGCCGTAGCTAGACTGTTATCAGGGCAGGCTCCAAAAAATATCAAGACAGCTAAAGGCTGAAATTTTCCACATTTATTATATATTTACACTAAGACCTTTTCTTTCGCAATACCTTTGTTGATTTTGTTCGTACTTATACCTACGTAAAAAAGAAGGACTAAATTAGACATTCGTTGGCGGCACATAGAGAGTCGCTGTGGGCGGTTAATCCTTGTCAACACAGAGAAAGTAGACTCGCAAGTAGCTGTACTACAGCTAAAAACTGTGGCAGTCGCCAATAAATTATACATTTCAGGGAATGCAGTGCACTGCTGACAATAATATTGAAGACAGTTAAATCAGGGTTCTCTTCTGCGTTTTTATAAATCTGTTCCTGTTGACCACTGTAATCTCTTCTGAGGATGACAGTTTTATGATGCCCAAAGTTTGCAAAAATTTGACTTGCTCCTATGCTTTCTCTAAATCAATGTTTTCTTCTTCGGCACTGGAAACTGCAATTAGGAGCTTATCGTTTTATTATTATTGCAAAATCGTTAGCAAACTCTGGCTACTAGGACAGGCTCAAAATTTTCCAAGGCAGGCCGACCATGCCCTAGCTGTTATTTAAAAATTATTTATTTAATTATTATTTAAAATAATGATACAGACCCAGCGAGTTAATTACTTATTTTATTTATTAATTGATACTAGAGATGTCACTCCATGTTCTATTTTTATAATTTAATTTTAAATATTGATAATGTTCAGATGGGAATTTTTAACAAATTTTAAAGCTGTCAGAATTTTACAGTTATATTTAATTCGATTTTGTTTATTATTATAAGAGGTGTCATTGTATGTTCTATTTTTATAATTTAATTTTAAAATTATCTAAATATTATTTTATTGATAACGTTCACATTGGAATTTTAACAAATAAATTAAATTCTATTTAAATTTTTAAGAATAACGCAAGGTATTATTATACCTATATATTATATTATATAATAAATAAATAAAGTTTTTTATCGGATTAAAATCTAAAATATCAAGTCCTTCCTACTAGTACAGTTCAGATCCAATAGTTTTGAAGATACTAGATCTTTTAAAGATACATAGATCTTAAACCCTTTCTTCAGAAAAAAGTGTCCCTCAAGGAAAATCACCAATTTCTGGGAGTCCAATGGTAAATGAATCCTCTCCCCCATATTTAGAAGTACACTTTCCCTATCCAATCTAGAAGTCTTTTCTTTCAGATTAGGATAGTTTTTAAGAAAACATCTGCAACTCCTGGAATCTAAGCTCGTTTGCATAAAGGCGATTTATATTTTAATCCAAGAATTAGATTTATAATCCTTAGATATATGGCAACATTACACAATAAATTAATAAATAAATGTCAGATTTTGACAAGCTGTATTCTTAATTCAACACGAAAATAACTTAACCTCAAATTTTAATTTATATTTACTAACGTCAAACTTTGACTTTAATTCTCAGATTAAAATATAATTCGCTTTTATGTAAGGGTAGGTAAATGAATTCTTTCTCCCAGATCACACGTCTTTTCCTTCAGACGAACAGAGGAAAGCCCTTCCCCTTTTATAGGAAAGATCTATAACTTTGCAAGGCAATGATGAATTGCTCCTACCAGATTTTAAATTATATCGTTCAAATTAAAATAGTCCTGAAGGAAAAGATGAAAATATTTTTTAGAAAGAACAGGCTTCTCATCTAGAACAATTACTTGGGATTTGATACATTCTTATTTTTATTACATATTTATCATTTCCCTTCCAAGTATACAGGTGCATTTGCCTGATGACTGTACATTCTGTTTCAGTCAGAATCTGTGGAATAAAAAGAAGTAGGTACCTACTTTTGGTTATGTTACTAAAATGTGAGATAAACTCTTTACCCAAAAATTTCAAAAAGCTTTCCATTGTGCTTTCACCTAATTTTATTCATTTGTAGATCATTAGGTCTGTGGAACGCTTTTACATGAAAGCAAAACTGATGCAATAAGTTTTCTATTGCGTTCTTATATTTCACAATTATCGAAAATTACAATATAGAGTATGTGAAAAGTATAAAATATAAGAGGTTCTTGCATGTCAAATGACCATAACTTAATAGATTTTTTAGCAAATCATTACTACCCCATTTGGTAATTTATTGTTGCAAATAAATTCATTTATTTTTTTTTGCAAAAACTTTAGTGTTAGCAATAATTTTTAATTAAAATTAATTGAAAAGTTTATAAATTTTTATCATTGCATAAAAGCAATAAGTGGCATGCGCGATTAAAATCTGTCTCGTATATTGCAGGTACGGATACGCCGGAAACGACCAATGGAGGGTTACGAGGTGGTTTACGAGGGGTGTTTGGGGTAACCAGAAAGAGGGCAAATATGGAATGGGACATAAAGGCAAACTACAAGGTATATTATTGGTCGATGACATTACACTAACCTCTCGATTCAACCAATAAGATACGACTCCGGTACGCCAAACCCCGGAGTCAATACTCCGGGTGTCGAGCAACAAGTTCAGTTCAAAGCCGCCTGTGTGGCAGCACTATTATATTATTTCTTATAAACATTTAAAAAAATTATAAATCATAAAGTTTCTTGACATTCGTACATTTTACATCGTCAAAAAAGCTCTCGAAAGTGTGAAAAATTTTGGTCAGTGGCTGAAAACTTTTTAAAATTTTCCGGAAGTTAGTGACTGTTAATGAGATAACGTGAAGCATGTGTCTGTCACGCTATTTTCAAAGTTAAGACTTTCATGAATGAAGATGTTAAGTTAATGGATTTATTTGAGTACAAACAAAATAGCCATGGTAAGTTTACTTTAATACAGTTAAAGCACGAAACAATTAATTTAACGTTTACACAAGAAGTTTCGATAAAAGTTTAAAATCAAAGAAAACTTGAGAAAGTCTTTTAGAAATTTTAAATTAAATAGGAAAGAAATAGACGACTTTGTGGCTCTTTTAGTTAAATTTTGGAAATTAACATTGACCTACAACCAAAACCAAAAATTGTTGTAATTGACAAAAGTTTTATATGAAAATCGTTCTTAATGGTTGCTAAAGTGTCGCATTTTGTGACTTTCCTCTTGATCAAAGATAAAAATTTTCGTTAATCGTTAAAATATTGAATTAAGAAGTTTATTTCTATTTTAGATGCCTGTAGTTCAATCGCGTTCAAATAGTAGAATGCAGCAGTTCGATGAGTCACGTCATGAAGAAGAAATTCAAATAACAGAAGAGGGCGCCATGAACGGTATGGGAGGCGGCGTCGGCGTCGTCGACAACACTTCAACAACGCCACGTGTGGATAAAGTGGCGAACCCTATTAGTACATCCGTGACAACAGAGAAGAACGGCGTTATTAAAAACGATTCTGAAGACGACGAGGAGGACGAAGAACGTCAAGAAGTTATTGTTAATATTGCACCAAACGGCGGTGGCGGCGGATATTGGCGTCAGGCAGCGGCCAGCAGGCCCTCGAGTCCTGGGATGGCCACCATGGCAGACAATGCTAGTGAAGTATCTTCCATGTTACCACCACCTAGATCAAAGAGTCGTGTGGAATTAGCCACAAGTCGTTATAATAACTTATCGTATTGGAGAGCGTTGAGGGTTCTCTTTTATAAAAATGGAGATCCCTTTTTTCCTGGTATCGAGTTTAGATTTAAACCTGGAAGAGATATAGGGACATTGGATTCTCTATTAGACAAGTTAACGCAACGCATGGATTTACCACGTGGTGCTAGATATATTTTTTCAATGGATGGAGATCGTAAATTTAGAATAGACGAATTAGAAGACGGTGCTTCCTATGTTGTGTCTTCTTACAAAACCTTTAAGGTAAGAAATTTTTAGCAATTTTAAAGGTTAGGGGAAAAAGTGACTATATTGCGCCAAAACATAACATACTGACCCTTTTTACGTCCTAATTTTTATATTCAATCGTTTTAAAAAAATAGCCTACTTTGTGTGTTTTCATACAATGTAGGGGGTTAGTTGTCGTGATTGTGGTCAGTCATGGTCCGGTATGCCACGTGACCTAGAAGGGAGTCCAAGATAAGAATTAGTTTGCACGCACGGTCTAAGACGTAAACATTGTCAAAATTGTCCTTAATATCATAAAGAAATTTTTTATTCAATATTTTTAATGGACAAAGGGGGAATTATTAAACCTATTTTTAGTTTTAAGGCTTTAATTATGTATTCTTCTAAAATGGCTTTGAGCTTATTTGAATTTAATTAATTTTGATCGATATTGTATGTATAAGTAGCTGAGCTTTAATATGTCGTAAACGTCACAATTTCCACAAATTTTATTCCGCAAAAAGAAAAAAAAATCATTTTCCTTTTTTCAGCTAAAGTGATTAATTAGATTTATCGCTCGGATCAGAAATATTGTGGTGACTTAAGAGTTTAATCTAGAGTGTACACATTTTGCTTTTTTACTTACTTTTATCTTTATAAATAATGGTAACATTACGGAAAATTTATTTAAGAGGGAAATTTTTCAGTTTGTTAGGCGACCTTCAAGTTTTCGAAACATTACGAAGCTTTTCGTTTCGCTTTTTAACACATGGAAATCTTAGATTTTCTACGTACATACTGTTGTACAGGGTTCTGAGAACCTCGGCTTTTCTTTTACAACCGTCTTCCATCTTTATATCATACAACTATATTCTCATCCACGCACCCTTAGAGGTAGACCAGATTTCTTCCTCTCACTTTTTGATTATTTGATGACTTTTCAAACACCAAACTTAAACAAATTTTGTACAGCATACAGAAGCAAACATCATCCCTGATGAGACGTAGCAGAAGTCGCCACCATACCACACCATACAGGGTGTTAACTTTTACTATGTTAATATTCTGTTTAGTTTTTACATTTTTGTATGAAATATGAAATTGTACAACTTTTCTCTAATTTACCCGACGTCCTAGCTCTTGCCGTTTAGAAGATCCTAATAGAAATAGTGGGCACAATAAATGTGACCACCCTATATACTACATTCAGAATTCAGAAATAGTAAACACTACGAATTATTAACCGTGATTAGATCAATGTCTTGTTACCTATTAAAATTAAGTTTGCAGATTTTTCGGAACAGTTTGTTTGCTTCTATACGCGCTGCAGCTTTTTTTATCCATTTCACTAGGTTTTGTTCTTCGTGAAAATTCTATTCCTTTATTACAATGGTAGTTTCTATTTTTAGCGTTTTAGGTATTTTGGAAAAAGCAATCTACTCAGTACTTTTCTTCAACCCTTCTAATTGCACATAGGTACTCAATTTAAAGGGTTAAGTATGATGCCACTTCGTAAAAATGCCAAGTCCACATGTGGAAGTATAGGCAAAGAAAAGATACCTTTGGAATTTGGATAAAGAACAAGAAACGACACGGAGATAAAAAAATTAGTCTTCGTCTAATGCGCATTGTCAGTGTCACAACATAACCTTATTAAATAGACATAGATCATAGGCATACTAAGTAAAAATATATTTTTTGTAAACCACAAAAAAATTCTGGTTTAATTGCATTTAAAGGGGGTGTAAAGCAAAAAAACTAAACTAAAACAAATATCTAAGAACAACGGTGAAAACCGCACATTTTTAGCACAAATATTATCTGAGATATAAACTCCTGAGTTCAAAAATTGTGACGTCAGATAGACAAAAATTTTATGATTTGCCCTCGTTGCTTAGTGATATAGTTTTCGTATTAATTTTTAAACTGCTATTGGACTAATTGCGACTATTGTCTTCATGACGTCATGAATAATTTTTACTTAAAAGACTTCTATCTTCCGAACGGTCCATCACAGCGACGTGGGGTTTGAAAATTTGTTCTTAGAATTCCATGTACTACAACTTTCATTTTTGGTTTACACCCCCTTTAATACGTAATTGTCTCAGCTTTGATAAAAACCTTTAATAAAGTGATTCTTGATCGAATTATGTGACAATTATGTCACACTGATCCTAAAAAGACCTTGGAAAGCGATATCATGCGCACTAGAAATTGATGCATAAACAAACATCGTCGATTTACATTCTATGGTACAATATTAACACAAGGCGACACTGCTATTTTTTTATGGATTAAACTGTACTTAATCGAAAGGATATGCATATTGAAGCTCAAAAATAAAAAAATAAAAATTTTTTTACGAGTTGTTTTTGAGATAATCCACAACTTGTGATTTTTCTACCATTTTTTACCATTTGTTTTTCTCAAAAACTACTAAAGGATGCTAAAAAATTCAAAGTTTATGTTAAAGAAAACATTTCAATTTTTCTAAAAAATATTTTTGAATTTTTGAAAAAAGTTCCAAAAGTTCAAAAAAAAGTTCTAAAATTTTATTTTTAATTTTTTTAGAACTTTTTGAACTTTTTTTTTGTTTTTTTACTTTACCTGAAAAGAGCAATTTTTTTTACACAAAATAGTTAAAAATTAGGAAAATCCTACGAGTCAATAAAATATGAAGCTTAAGATTAAAAACAAAAGAAAGATTTGTATACAGGGTGTCCGGCATAAACCTCCGTTCCTTGAAGTGGGTGATTTGTGAGCTCAAAATAGAGTGATAAAACCGAATTTACCTTAGTCCAAAGTTGTTTGCCTACCAAGTTACAGCGCTTTGAAGTTCTTCAAAAAAAAATCGATAAATAAGCGTAACTTTGGAATTAAAAGTGATGGAACAACGAAATTTATGGAATATGCTTTTCTTGATGAGAGGAAAAACTTGGTAATCAGTAAAAGTTAAAAACAAAAAGTTAAGGGTGCGTTAACATCGAGGGAGGGGCAACTAACCACCTCAGAAGAATCATATCGATTTTTACTGATTACCAAGTTTTTCCTCTCATCAAGAAAAGTATATTCCATAAATTTCGTTGTTCCATCACTTTTAATTCCAAAGTTACGCTTATTTATCGATTTTTTTTTGAAGAACTTCAAAGCGCTGTAACTTGGTAGGCAAACAACTTTGGACTAAGGTAAATTCGGTTTTATCACTCTATTTTGAGCTCACAAATCACCCACTTCAAGGAACGGAGGTTTATGCCGGACACCCTGTATACAAATCTTTCTTTTGTTTTTAATCTTAAGCTTCATATTTTATTGACTCGTAGGATTTTCCTAATTTTTAACTATTTTGTGTAAAAAAAATTGCTCTTTTCAGGTAAAGTAAAAAAACAAAAAAAAAGTTCAAAAAGTTCTAAAAAAATTAAAAATAAAATTTTAGAACTTTTTTTTTGAACTTTTGGAACTTTTTTCAAAAATTCAAAAATATTTTTTAGAAAGATTGAAATGTTTTCTTTAACATAAACTTTGAATTTTTTAGCATCCTTTAGTAGTTTTTGAGAAAAACAAATGGTAAAAAATGGTAAAAAAATCACAAGTTGTGGATTATCTCAAAAACAACTCGTAAAAAAATTTTTATTTTTTTATTTTTGAGCTTCAATATGCATATCCTTTCGATTAAGTACAGTTTAATCCATAAAAAAATTATCAATTCTAAATTTGTCGCCTTGTGTAATCAGACATATTGAGGAGTAAAGTTTTTGACGTTTGAAGAGAAACTTAATTTTATTTAAATATTTAAAAATGGCTCTTATTTTAGATGATATGTTTGGTTTAGGAGCAATTTCTTACATATCCAGTGGATATGCGCATTAAAAATCTATGCAAAAAATTAACAAGGAATTTTGAGCTGGTGTCGTTTCTTATTCGTTAGGGTCCTTTTTCTTTGGTATAGGTTTGGAGCTCAAACTTTATAGAGCAGGGCTGGTATCCTGTAACCATTAGCGTAGCGTTGCGATACGCTAAGCTGCTTACCCTTTACCCTTCTGCTATCAATTGTTAAAAGTTTATAGGAGAACGGTAGAGAGTAAGTAGTGCAGCGTATCGCTACTATACGCTTATAGTTATAAGGTTCGTTCCAACAAACCGGAGTGAGCGCAAATTGACGTTCCAACAACAGTTGAACTAGTTCAAGTACAAATTTCTAAAGCGTTCCAACAACGTGTGAATTCGGGGACGATGAAAACAGCCGTGCTTCTAAGCAGGGACCGTAGGGACGATTTCGAACCGGTTCATTACTAGACTTCGAATTATTTGTTGGAACGAACCTAGGATCCCAGCCTAGAGCAGTATTATTTTGATAAGGTTTGGTTGGGAGAGTGAAGATCTCCTCCAAATCTTTGTCTGCATCTGCATCATTAATGTCGAATTAGGCGTTTCCATTCTGGGTGTCATTGAGTTGAACGTGTAGGTACTAAATAATTATAGTTAGGCTATAACCGAGGTCTAAGTACCCGCTCTAAGAGCAGGTACTTTCATTCTCGGTTAAGAAAAATTTTATAATTTTTTAAATTTCATTAAAGTTGAACGCGGCTACTGTAGGCGTTTTGATAGTAGCGACCCTAAGTATTTTCAGATTTTACGAATTTTCACTAGAGGAATTTACTTGATTTCTAGTCTGTCTTTTGAAGGGAAGTTCAAATGCTTAATTGGCTATAATTTCTTACACGTGAAACATGCTGAATGATTCGACTCCGAAATTGACTCATATGGTGATGGGTTATTGGATTTTAGTTGGCAATTAAAATTCTTCAGCCAGAATTTATTGTTTTTACTTCAATTTTAAAACTATCACAGCACTGTCTCTTTACGTCGCAATCCGATTTTAGTCTTCAGGTGATATTTATAATCTGGACAGCAAACGCAATCGTCTGAAATCTGAAATAAATTATATACATTGGTTTCTCATCATCATCAATATGCGATTTTAATCTTATTTCATTACTTTTATTTATTTATTGAAAGAAAATAAATAAAAGGAATATGTCGCCTAGGAAAATGGGACTAGTATAGGAGAGCAACCGAATTTTCTAACAAACTCAGATAAGAGTAAAAGCTGTGCTGCTATCCACATTTCTTCTGCTCTTCATTAATCTCGAACCACACCACCCAGCTCAAACCTGAATTTTATCCTAATGAATAAATGACTATAACTCACTGCCCCCTTTTGGGTCACAAAGAGCTGCTTCAGAAGGGCAACCTTAGACATCGCAGACTCCGAGTTATTTACCAATAGTTAATTTGGATAAAAGTGGTAATTATTGATCTTTTTGAGTGTGGGTGCTTAGGGGGTGAATTACAGCTGTTGCGGATGGAATTAAATGAGTAAGATAACAAGAATACAATGCGCACTTTTTTAAAAGCTTGCGAAATACTACCAAAGTACTGATCCTAAACAATTATTGAGATATTGATGAAAACGTCTGAACTAAACATCTTTTCAAGCTGGAAGTGCTAATAATCGATACTGAAGTTTATAATAGGAAAGACAAAAATGCTAACCACGTACCTACTCTTTTACTATCCAGATCTAACGTTAACAGAGGCTTTCCTGCCAAGGGACTTATAATTTACGACGGCCAAAATTGATCTTACAGACGAGAACTCAAAAATCTGAACTGTTAGTAGGTTGTATCTCTCGCTGTTAAATTCTACCATGGTCATATGACTAGTATAGCTTGGCTTAAATATTTTAAAATATTTTTTATACTTAAATACAAAAATTCCTATCATTGCTGATTAAAAATCAAAACTTTTGGCTCTTTAAGTATTTTCGTCTTTAAGAGGCCCTATATTTCGATTTTTGTAGCCACAACTATTTTTACCTTTTTCAGATTAAGATTAAGCTATTATAGCGTTCTATTAAAAATCGGTTTTCGTGACAGATATGGTACACCGATATACAATATCGTGCGCCATTCGTATTGTTCTCGTTCGTTCGTTATAGTACTCACGTTCGAAGAAAAGTCTTCAATTTTAGTTATTCTTATTATGCTATGCTGAATATAATCTAATCTTCTTCCTTCTTGTTAATTATAAGTAGCCCTACAATAGTGTTTGCTCGATTGGAAACCTCTTTTTTAGTACTTACCTATTCCAAATTTTTTTAACGTAATCTAAGAAAATGCATCAAAAATCCATTAAGCTTTAGTGAAAAATTTCAATTTTCCACTCCTTTTAATTCAATATTAACCCAATTTTTAACAGAAATAAATCAAATAACTTCATCTGATTAATTTGTTTTATGCGCCTTCAACTTGTAGGTTGTTGGCAAATTAAATTTTGAAAGTTATTTCCATTTAATTTTCTTGAACTTAAGGGTGCCGTAATGTAAAGTGGAGTGGTGACACAATTTATTCCGACTTGCGATTAAATTAACAACTATTATTATTTAAGTAAAGTGTTTTGGTTCTTATTTACATCAAAATTAAAAAGGATCATTAAAGAGAGAATGCACGTGATTTATTTGCGTGTGTGTATACTCACGCAGTGATCCTTCATCAACCAACGATCAACTAAAACTCTTGGAATAAGTTTAATGGTTTGGGGGTGCATATAATATAAATAATGTTTATTAACATGAAACACCACATGACCCCATTTTCATAGTCATTATGATGAATATTTTCTGATAGTAAGTTTATTGTTTTGAGGCGGGAAATTTTTATAAAAACGCATAAGCAATAATCAAAAGTTGAGAATTGCTTTTTGTTAGAAATTGTTAAATAATTGGTTTTTGCGTTTCTTTAGGTCAAATGAACAAATAATAATGTAGATTTTTGGAGCAGGTTAATTTTATATTAAATGTTTGGAAATTGTGACATTGGTTTGTTCTATTTATTTTAATGTGTAAACGGTTACCCTAGGTCGTTAAAGTATTTTCCTCTTGCTTGAATTGTTTAAAATGGAATGGTTGCATTTCATAATAATTGTTTGTTTGGATTACTTTACACGAAATCATTTGCTATTGTTACTAACAGCACTGTATTGCCTTTTATATTTGGATAGCTATTAATTGTGGTCCAACCTTATATTGAGACTCGGACTCGGAAAAATCCTAATGGTTGTTCTAAAAATTGAGCTTTTTTGAAAATAAATGCAGATCAGCATATCTCTCCTAAATTAATTTAAGAATCATTCTTTAGCTCTAATAAATCCAAACAGACATCATTACTTTCATCAATGCATTTTAAACAAGAAAATAACAAGACACATTGACCAGGAAGGACAGAGAAGGCTGTCTCGCACGTTTTCAACACAAAGTTAAGTTCCGCCTCCTTCTGGAGTACCTGTGGGAGTTCCTATATACCAGGTATCCATAAATATCTAATTTACTCACACCCAGTAAATGGACCATTTACCTCGGCAGTAGTGGAGTGGAAATTTATAACATTTAGGGTTGTACAGCCAGGGTCACAATTAATGACTACCCTGGCACCCTGGCTATACTCGTCTTAGCACGAATTGTGGTATTGTGGATGTAATCATCATAACACCTCTTGCTTAAATTGAGGGGTAACTTTATTTGACCTCCAAGTAGTAAATCCACAACTTCCCTTCTGTCTTTTTGTCGTTGTTGGCTAATAACCACTCTGACGTATAGCCAGGATGGCCAATAATTGTGAGGTTGACTGTACGTATTGAACCTTCAAATAACTTGTCAAAGTTACAAATATCCCTTGCTCTACCGTCTATGTAAATGACACTTAGCAGAGATCGGTAAGTCGGTGATGGCAGGCGCTTAGTGCTAGCCACTAACTTTGGGCACATTATCGTTAAAACCAGGTGGGATGGTGGCTTTGCCTAATGTACAGTGATCGAGCAAGTTTCTCGTTTCACAAGATATTGGAGGTATTGGGAGCTAAGAACTTCCTCATCCAACAAAATTAAAGTACCCTTTGTCATTAGCCAGCTATTCGGGGTGTCTTTCTTAGCGAAAAATTTGCCAACCCCTGGGTTAAAAATTATCACGACTTCAACACTTACTTATGACTTCCTATTTTCCCTTTCCTCCTCTTTTTAGCTGCTTGTTTCGTTCTTTCC
Source organism: Malthinus seriepunctatus (assembly GCA_963924605.1). NCBI lineage: Eukaryota > Metazoa > Arthropoda > Insecta > Coleoptera > Cantharidae > Malthinus > Malthinus seriepunctatus. Next base: position 45,601,295 of record OZ004602.1, read on the forward strand.
AGTGCCGTATTGACTGTAATATCGTTAGTACGGTTGTCTCTGGCGTTAATTCGCGGCCGATCTTTTTTATAATCATCGTTCTCCTTTTCTGCTTCCTCAGGCAGACAAAAATTCCGTATTCCACTGAAGCTGTTTCTGCACCATAGTTCACTGTGGTTTCTACAACTAGAAAGTATTTACACGTTTATAATCGTTTCTTCATTCAGCTGTCTAATTTGGCTATTATGTGCCTCTTCATCCACGTGGTGTTTACGTTCATTCGTGTTCTTATCCTGCCCCCAATGGTTAAAAAAGCAGCTGAGATGGCTAAGTAAGATTCAAATGGTTTTCTATGTGGCCCTGAATCTATAATTATGATAAATAACATCCAGTTATAAAATAAGTGGTTGTCAGGGCAAAAAAATTGTATTAACTTCTTCTAGAAACTTTGTAAAATGTTGTCTAAAGTGGTCCCGAACTGAGGTAACCAGAAATAATGGGAATACTGAAGCAACAAGGTGATTGAATAAGCACATCCCCACCGTAGGAGTGTCAAAATATCCTGCTAGAGTAGTTCCAAAGGAAGAAAAGCCCACCACGTGATTACTGTTAGTTTTGTACTGAGTCATTTGACTCTAAAGTCACGGCTCGCGCAGATTTGGGCACGTGGTGAACGTTCCTTTCGTTGGAACTACTCTATTATTCATTTTATTATCCACATTGTGAAACTTCTGCTTCCACATGGTGGGAATAAGCGCCAGCTCTTCTCCCAAAATTCTTGAGTTTATCTTATAAGTCCGCACGATAACTGATGGGCCTGGGATGAGAGAGGCTTAAAGGTTGTACAATGGTCCCAAAAAGTACTCTAAGTGTTGACCATAATCTAACTCATTTCACAAACCAGAATTCAGAATTGGACTACAACTCTTCTAGCAATCAATTCGTCTTTTAATTTATTCCAATTGAATGTCAAACTCCACCGATTTTTGGGTGCTGGGTAAATTTGCGCTATAATGATGTGTTCTGAAGTTCTGAAGGAAGACCTTACGATAGCAATAAGAACCATTTCGCGTAAAATCTTTTTATTTTCAAAAAATGTTTGTATAAAATGTATAATTCTTTTTAAACAACACGCTATATTGATGAATTTTAACTAACTCAATATGCATTTAGGACTTTTTTCTTACATTTGTGTATTAAATTAAAGAAACGTTTACCTTGATTTAAATTATTATTTTTTCCCATTTAACCGTCATAAATATTACTAACATATTATGTAAAAAAATTTAATTAGAGTTACTTGTAAATTTTTTTTATTTGTTCTACTTTTCTACGATTAGTTATCTTAATTAAAAATATCGCGATAAAAAAAATTGTTGATACTTGGACAATTCGTGATATGCTTTCCCTATCGTGACAATTTTGGATGTTTTGTAACTTGTTCAGGGTATTAAAACAAGATTTTTGCTTGTCGCCGATAAGAAAAAATTATTTTTTTCGTTTGCTAAACTCTCCATGACCCTCGCATTTATTTATGATCTCATGACAATGCAAAAGGGTTTCTAGTGCACCCTCGAGTCATAAGAAAACGATCAAGGGTATTGGGCTATTAGAATAACAGGTCAAACAAATGTGGACATGCAATAAGTCAATTCGTGATTCTGCAATTTTGATTTTAAGGTGTGCCTTCACTGTTACACTTTAATACTTTTACCCCAACCCTCAATTTTCAACCAATCAATAATGATTTATTTACAAAAAAATTAGGATTTATAATTACGATATAAAGCTTTAATCGTTATTCAAAGTCAATTAAGTTAAGTAAATTGAGTTTTGATTAAAAAAGTGTTGAAATTTCCGCGAAAAACTTGATTATTTGTTTATAATAATAGATGAGTTTTATTTAGCTCGAGGAAATCGCCACTAAACTAAAGAAAATTGAATTTTTGCATGCGAAATAAAATCAAATTAATAATTGTTTTATTTGCCGACACGTTGTTAAATCGGATTTTAATCTTCTCATCCGGACTCTTGAATATTTTCAAAATTGTTATACATATAAAAATAGAGAACGGATTTTCTGCTCCTACAATTTGCTTGATCTAAAGGAAAAAGACTGGCAGCAAAAGAGTTTGGGATTAGTTCAAATAGTTCTTCCTGTGGTCTTGAATAAAATCAGTATTTCTAATTCTAACGATATCTATCACACATTGCAGTCGCCTTGCCTTGGAAGACAAAACCGTCAGATATCTGCTCTATCGCTTTCTAGGTCTAACGTCCACAAAATCATTCAAATTGAATGTGCAACATGGCCAGAATGAGTACTACGTTCTCGACAGGATTTTGAACTTAAATCTACAAGTACAATAGCTCTAGAATTGATGGGACAGAGTGGCTGCTGGGAGGTTCTAAAATGGGCCACAATGGGCCCTAAGTGCTCTAGTAGTTAGCTCTTACTGTTTTGCTCACTTTTTACTTCTGCACGGAAGATTTACATTGTTCAAAATCAAGTTAATAGCTTAAATCTTCTGTATGAAGGTCTGCTGGGATTTATCTGTTGGAAGTGGGTTATGTTATCCTGTTAGCTTTGACACTACAGTCATACTACATACACTACATACTACAGTCACTACAGGAATAAGGATTACGATTTCCACATACACTGTTAATGCTTTTAAATCTTCTGCCAACAAGCGTTTTGTATAACTGTTCTCCTCCCTAGAGGGTATCGGACTGGCTTCATGGTTCTGTCGAAACAGTTCGTTTCGGTCTGGGTATACAGAGGGGGGCGCTAATTTTATGGAGGAGGCAATTGTGGTTTGAAACCCACGTAACTTTCTAACCTAACCTAAATAAGATTACTGACTCTCTGACTAGGCTAACACATGCTCACTGTCGACAAATGTGTTTTTTACTCTTTAATGATTTAGAAGTTCCATGGTATGCAGATGTATCTCTGTCTTCTGAAGTCATGTCTTCTTTTAAGTCTAGCTCCAGCAATGGTCCAGCTGTGTTGATGTAGAACCAATTACTAGCTCTCTGACTAGGCTCATATGCTCAGTGTCGGCAAATGTTTCTTCTACTCTTTAATGATTTTAGATGTTCCATGGTATGCAGATGTATCTCTGTCTTCTGAAGTCATGTCTTCTTTTATGTCTAGGTCCAGCAATGGTCTAGCTGTGTTGATGTAGAACCAATTACTAGCTCTCTGACTAGGCTCATATGCTCACTGTCGGCAAATGTTTCTTCTACTCTTTAATGATTTTAGATGTTCCATGGTATGCAGATGTATCTCTGACTTCTGAAGTCATGTCTTCTTTTAAGTCTAGGTCAAGCAATGGTCCAGCTATGTTGATGTAGAACCGATTACTGGGTCTCTGACTAGGCTCACATGGTCACTATCGACAAACATTTCTTCTACTCTTCAATGATTTCGAAGTTCCATGTTATGCAGCTGTATCTCTGTCTTGCTAAGTTATCTCTTCCTTTAAGTCTAGGTCCAGTTTTGTTGATGTAGAACCTAGTTGATCAGCTTATGGGAATCGTAGCCGTCCTTTTATCGTTTTGCCTTTTGGAAGAACTATCAATGTTTTGAGTGTCTGGTGGTTGGTCGGTACTAGAAAGTTTAACAGACACTCCTCAGCACATTTTATTTTTATTTTATTTAGTGCCTTATTAATTTTTATTTATTTAGACTACCTGATTGTCAGACATGCTTGAGGTCTTTGTTTTGATTCCTAAGGTTTTCTTCTTCCTCTTATTAATAAATCTAGAGTTTGTTCGGAACTCCATCGCTCATGGTTGATCTAACTGATCTCTATGGTTCCTGTTAGGACTTTGTTGGGCAAGAGACTATTCTAAAACAGCTTTAAAATCATTTATGGTTGCTAAGACGGTCTTTAAGAACTAGGACTAACGTGTTAATTATTCCTGTGATACAAAATGTGATAAAACAGCAGAAATTTCTCATCTAGTTCCATTTAATGTCTGTACCTTTAAATTATCTGTGCGAATGAAGCAATTGTCGTTGATATGTGAACGCTGCTTGACGATGAATAAATTCTTATGAAATAGCTTGCGACTTGGGAATGAGTTTTTTAGGGCACTGAGAAAATTTATTACTATAAAGCTCTTGTATAATATGGTTAGTGCGCATTTAGCTTTTAAAATTTGAAGTTTTGGTAAAGAAAAACAAATAGCGCTACGCCCCATTTAAGATTAAAAAAAATTAACATTGTAAATGGAAATTTATGAATATACATAAAAGAAAAATTAGGAAAATTTAGGTTAGTGTGACAATATTTGAATATTTATTCCTTAAAAAGTTGACATATCGTGTTGTAAATTTGTTTAATAAGTTTTGACATTGAATCCTAATTACTGAAACGACTGAAACCATTAATAAATCAATTTATATCAAATCTTTTGGTTAAACTTTTGTAAGTTTCGATTGAGAATAATTCAAAAAAACATAAAAAATGATTATAGGTTTCATAAAAAAAATCTTCACAACATTGGTAACAAAATTTCCACGTCATGCGAACGTGTGATTCGCCAAGACCTTGCCGAAAAGAAAAACTTAAACAATTTGTATATTACCATTATTGAGATATCGATTACATTTTCTTTTTCTACACTTTTGATTTGCTAATTCATGCGCATAAATTTTATTTTAACGCTTTGTGTACCTACTATTAACATACACGTAAAACAAAAGAAAATTTTGTAATGAAAATACAATGATGAAAAGTAAGTTGCAAAATTGTGGTTTTTCCTTACGTGCAACCGTTGCACCAGACCTCGGAAAAACTTGATCTTTGATAAAAAACTTAACTCTTAACGGGTCAACCACATTAGGTCACGTTATCCACTTTTTCCCCTTCTCTTAAAAAACAACCCTTAACTTTCGACCTTGAAATCCCTACCAACGCTCATTTGCACATTCAATCATAAATTATTTATCAAACTACAAATCACTAGCGTCACAGCTACTTTTGCCCTCATTCCCAGGGTGAAATTGGTTAAAGACAGTTGAAGCGAGAGTGTCGTGGTTTTAATAGTTTATTTCCTTTAAACTTGGAAAAATTACTTTGTCGTTAGTGAAAATTTATACAAAGAACTAATGCTTGGTATCGATTTCGAAGACGAAGACACACCATTTGCTGTTGTTTCATTGCCAACAATGGTTCGATTAAAATATTACTCTAACAATAATTTTAATTTTACGCTTTTAATTATTTTTTTATTTACAGCCAGCTAGTTATGGAAAAAAGAACGGAATATGGTACGCAGCGCCCGGAGGTCAAGGTTGGAGCAAAGCAGCAAGTCGGAAACCCTCCATAGTCGAAGCCGATGCTCCTCCACCCGGAGGAGGTCCCGTAAAACCTAGTTCCGGACGAGTTATTAGAATTATAAATAACATGGATCACACTGTTCAGGTAAAAATATTACAAAAACTACGCGTTAAAAATTAAACGCAGTTTATATTAGTGTCGCGTATTGCTAAACTTGAGAACGAGTCAACCGTTCGAAGAGGTTCTCGAAGATTTGGGCCAAGTTTTAAAAATGAGCGGTGCTAAAAGAATGTTTACTGTGGCGGGACAAGAAGTACGTAGTTTTTCACAATTAAGAAATGAGTTTGCGGACGAAGATACGTTTTATCTTGGTGTTGGACCGATCGGAGCTGCTGCCGTGATGGCGTCGCCTGCTCGAAGATCGCGTTCTCGCGGAGCGCAACCCGCCGTCGTGGAAGATATTAGTAAACAAAGAAGAGCTAGAAGTAAGAGTCGACCTCGAGCTTTGTATGCGGCCGAAAACGAAATTATTAGAACGAATGGTAAGTTAAAAAGTGATGGTTAATTTTAATCAAATTGTGTCAAAAATCCAGATTATACATTATTAGAAGTCCTTAAAGAAGAACCTGTTCGCGTTACTATTAGAGGGCTTAGAAGAACTTTTTATCCACCTATTCATCATTCACCTATAGACAATACACCACCGGAGAAAAAAATGGCTTTAGAATGGGTGTATCCTTTAATACGTTCCAATTGAACATTTTTGAACAATTTTATAAATTTTCCTTAGGTTATAATTAGATACGGATATCGAGGTCTAGACTCGAAGAAAAATTTGTGGGTGCTACCAACTGGTGAGGTGCTGTACTTCGTAGCTGCTATAGCAGTTATGTACGATAGAGATGAAGAAACGCAACGTCATTATTTGGGGCACACGGAAGATATTCAATGGTAACAATTTTTTTCAGGAAATTCGTTAATTGATAATTGTTTCAACAGTATGGATTTACACCCATCACGCGAGATGGTCGCATCGGGACAAAGAGCTGGAAGGAATCGTAAAACACAAGCTCATATTCGAATATGGAGCACGGAGACGTTACAAACTTTGTACGTTTTTGGTATGGGCGAATTTGAAATTGGAGTTGCTGCTGTAACTTTCTCACAATTGGTAAATTACCAAACCTTTATTTAATTTTTTATTTTCACTCGCAATATTGTTTCAGAATGGAGGTAGCTACGTGATGGCTGTTGATGGAGGTCGAGAGAGTATTTTGTCAGTTTGGCAGTGGCAATGGGGTCATTTGCTTGGAAAAGTTGCTGTAAGTAGAAGTATTTATTAAAAACGGAAGGACGTTGGCAAATTATTGCAGATGCAATTAAATTTAACAAAACTGAAAGTGCTCTGGTGTTGGTGAAACATTTTTCAAATTTTATTCCTTTTTATTGTTAATATCGAGAATTTGAATTAAAATTTATTAAATGCAAATTGAGCTGTAAAATAATTTTTATGCACCAATATTTAAATTATTATTTGCATATATTAGTTTTTCCTTTATGGAAAACATGCAATTTTGAGGATGTGTTTGATAATTCTGCAGAGGTTGGTTATTTGCAAAAATTCCTATCGGACACATTTGCATAAGTAGAAAAACAAAGAGTAAACTCTTTTTCTAAGCCATCTCTTTCTCACTTTAATTCAATTTTCTTGTAAATATCACGTGGAAATTTTATGTAAATTTTCCAACATAAAAATGTTATTTTTAAAAACGAAAGTCGATGGAATTGCCAAAATAATAATTCATTAGCACGATTTATTACGCGTTAGACCTAATTTGAGAAAACTTTCGGTCTGAAAATTAAAAATAATCCGTTGTAAAAGCAAAAATTTCCTTTTAAATAAATTCAAGGAGTAATTGACGTAATTTGTTTGATAAAATAATAAAAATCGCCAATTATTTTTTTTTGTCGAGAATAAACATCGCGTTTTACTTAATTCATTCAGATGAAATTTGCATAAATATAGGGTGTGAGTTTATACTGTATATATCGCATAATAAGTTAAGTTTCCTATAAAAACTCAAAAGTACCTTGAACTCTACTCTATAGCACTACCAACTACACTTTTTTTATTCTACGAGGGCTATTTAATTTATTAAGGTCCAATGAGCTGTGAAACAGACCAATCAATTTTTTCCCATAGCACCCTTTTGAGCGTTTTTTTCCATGGAAGAAGTCTGGGACACGACAACTGCTCCAGAAGTCCAGTTGGGAGTTAATTGATCACCCATCTTACAGACGAAGTTTATTCGGATAAAATTGAGGTTGAGCAAGTTCCATTTCAGGCCAATGAGGATCTAAGACAGTTGTGATAGCTTTGCTCAGCTGAGCAAAGCAGCGACTTTCTATGGGGAAGGCATACAAAAGTCGGTGTCTCATCATGTCTTCTTTAACAGCTCATGGGAACCTATTAAAAGACTAACTCTCATATTATTATGTAATTTAATCTCACTTTTTAAAATTTAGACTTTACAAGAAGAATTGTCAGGAGCAGCATTCCACCCTCTAGACGATAACCTTTTAATTACTTTCGGAAAAGGACATTTAACGTTTTGGAATAGACGAAAAGATGGTTTCTTCGAACGAACGGACATAATTAAACCTGTAAGTCGATGTAACATTTCATTATTTAATTAAAACTTAATTTTATAGCCAACGAGAACGATAATTACATGTTTACAATTTGAACAAGATGGCGATGTAATAACAGGCGATAGCGATGGTTTTATAACCGTTTACAGTGTCGATAGTGATGGAACTTATTTTGTTAGAATGGAATATGAAGTGAGTTTACACTAATTCTTTTTCTTCTCTCCTAAATTTCGCTGTTTCATTTTTGGAAATGACGTCCTATATTTTCTCTTCCCATATCTCTTAATTGCTTCTTCTCGTCACCATGCTGTTGCTTCGAAGAACGCTTTCTCTCTTTCTTTTGCTCTCTTTTTTAGTCCACTTATCATCCTTGATTCCCAGTATGTTATTCTTTAACACCCTCTGCATCATCCCATCCGTAACTCCCTTAACTCCTCGTATCCATTCGTTCCAATTGTTCTCGTCTCCACACTGCTGCTTATAAAAACGCCCTCTCTCTCTTTTACTCTTCTTTTTAGTCCACTTATCATACTTGATTTTCAGTATGTTATACTTTAACACCCTCTGCATCATCCCATTTGTAACTCCCTTAACTCTTCGTATCCATTTGTTCCAATTCTTCTCGTCTCCATGCTGTTTCGAAAAACTCTCTCTCACTCTCGTTTTTGCTCTCCTTTTTAGTCCACCTATCATCCATGATCCCAGTAGGTTGTTCTTTAAAACCCTCTGCATCATCTCATCCGTAACTATCTTAACTCCACGTATCCATTTGTTCCAATTCTTATAACGCATTGAAATATTAACCATTTTTAATTAATCATTTTAGGCTCACAATAAAGGTGTCAGTTCGCTAATTATGTTATCTGAAGGAACTTTACTTTCTGGAGGCGATAAAGATAGAAAAATTGCTGCATGGGATTCTTTGCAAAATTACAAAAAAATTACAGACACTAAGGTACTATACATAGTTCAAACACCCTAAAGTAAACTCTTTAAATCACATTTTTTGTAGCTTCCGGAAATTGCTGGAGGTGTGAGATCAATTTATCCACAAAGACCTGGACGTAACGATGGTAACATTTACGTAGGAACAACCAAAAATAACATTATGGAAGGATCGCTACAAAGACGCTTTAATCAAGTAAGTTTTCATAAGTAGTAAAGGATGGGGGACTTAGAGAACACTTTTGCTAACGTAATGGGCCATGCTCCTAATAGGAAGATTAAGATTGGTGTTTGAAATAGAACTGCTGATGAAGTGGCATTTGAATTACCTCTATAAAAAAAACATAACCTTTTAAAAAGGGGCGTAGCTTCTGACGTCACAAAAAGTAGTGGAAGAATTCAAAATCTTTCATTCTTTAATATTTTTGTAATTAATTTCTTCAGATCGTATTTGGACATAGTCGTCAGTTATGGGGTCTCGCAGTTCATCCCGATGACGAACTTTTTGCTACAGCAGGACATGATAAAGTTATTGCCCTTTGGAGAAAACACAAGCCAATTTGGACCACTCAAGTTAGTTTCGAATGTATATCGTTAGCTTTCCATCCGTTTGGTGTCGCTTTAGCTGCTGGAAGTACAGAAGGCCACTTGATTATTTTAAACGCCGAAACTGGCGTCGTTGCTGCAACTATACGTGTTTGCGGTTCTCCATTAAGTTGTGTTGGATATAATGCACGTAAGGACCTCTTCTCTAAACTAATTAACAAATAAATAACAATTTGACTTTTAGCCGGTGATATGATAGCAATTGCTTCGCAAAATGGTAGCATTTATTTGTTCAGAGTTAGCAGAGATGGTTTCTCGTACAAAAAGTCCAATAAAATACGTGGTTCTCAACCTCTCATACAGCTCGATTGGAGTTCAGATAGCAATTATTTGCAAACAGTCACCGCAGATTATGATTTAGCATTTTGTGAGTTTCACAATCAAAACAAAAACACAATTAGTACAATTAATATGTTTTTAGGGGATGTTAAAGCTCTGTCACCTGAAAAGAGTCCGGTTGCTATGAAAGATGTGAAATGGCATTCACATAATTGTTCGGCTGGATTTTTAGTTTCAGGTAAGTTCGTTGTGTCTTTTACTTGGTGTAGGTATACAAGTTTGTTTTAGGTATTTGGAATAACCGATTCTATCCTATGACGTCAATTATTACTACTACGAATAGGTCGGCTGCTCATGATCTTCTTCTCACTGGTGATATAGACGGTTACATCAGGATCTTTAGGTAGAATTAAGATATTTTAGTATTTATACAATTTTCATATTTATTTATAGGTACCCGTGTTTGAGTCCAAAAGCTGAATATAACGAAGAAAAAATATACAGCGGACAAATTGCTTGTGTAAGATTTCTATTCAACGATCGCAATGTGGTTACGGTCGGTGGTACCGATGCAGGACTCATGTTATGGGAGCTTACTGATGAATAACAAAAAGCCTATTATTGTTCTTTACCACCTATAGAAGGAAATGAAATTGAAGTTTCTGACGAATCTGAAGCTGAGTCAGACTTAGAAGTACCCTTTGAAGTTCTTAGCATTCGTTATCATTAAGAGAAATAATAAACGATTTTGCAAAAGAGCACGAAAAATTTTATAAAATGGAAATAATCACCAACTACTTCAAATTGGCACGTGTACACGTTTTAAATTGGTTTTGTGTGTATACTGGCCTTAATATTAAAACCAAAAGAAAACACTTTTTTGGTATTTTCTATATTTCACTTTTTAGAAAATTTATCGAGTCAAAAATATTAAAAATTATTTAGGAAATTTTATCTTGAACGTGTATATAAGAATTGTTTTTTAAAGTTAGATTTAAATTTCGACTTCCAATAAGCACAAAGATTACGTGATAATATACCTCAGTTAGTGAAAAAAAACTTGGTAAAAATTTTATTCACATTAAATTGTATGGCACGTTAAGAAAAATATAGTTCTTTTAATAGTAACAATTTGTTACACTAAAAATAAAACTGCCAGTAGAATTTAGATGGAAATATTTATTATATTATATAAAAATGTTATTCTTAGATAACGCTAATTGCATGAAGATGGCTTTGACAGATTGTAACTTTTTAATAAAAATTGAAGAAAGGAAAATTGTAGAGGTTTCCATCATTTCAGGTACACTGAGGAAAAATATAGTTCGGCCAACTAAAAGTCCCTTGTGACTCATCGCAGTATGTAATTAATAAGAAATGTCAGTATCAAATATTTTTTCTTTGTCTAATATTGTAATAAAAAAAGACATATAATCCATTCACTCTTTATTTGCGCTATGGTTGGCCATGAACTTTTATTTTTTGGTTTGCCAAAATAAAAAGTCTCTATTAAAGTTGACTGACAGCTCTTGATAATACCAAAAAAATGACAGACCACTGACAGACCACTGACAGACCAACTATTAACACAATTGATAAATGTCACTACTCTACAATACATAACCTAACCGATTTTTTTAAAATTTATACCGGGTGGAATCTGTCACCCTAACATGGCCAACCATAGCGCAAATAAAGAGTGAATGGATAATATATGGAAACGTGCGTCTGCTGTATAAACTGTATCGTAGGTAAAAACGTATAGATTTTGTTTAGATGTCAATTGTAGGTGTTTTGATTTCAGTAAAATTTAAATCAGTTTTTAAATAAAATAGCATATTTCACAACATGAGATGAAACATTAATTTTTTTCGTAAAATTTGAATTTAATTCAAGAGCCGCGTAAGCGGTGAGTGAAATAATCTATCGAACGAAAAAAACATTGACAATCAGTGGTGTGTTGTAAGCAACCAGTTATAATATAACGTCAACGTTGAGTCTTTTTTCTTTACTCAACAGAATGCAACAGACATATATCCAGCTTCATTCAACGACTCAACACTCATAAATAACCGGTTGCTTACAGCACACCACTGATTGTGTATTAAGAACGGACATACGTTTACTACAGATTGATGCTTATACTTTAGAGCGATGAGTCACAAGTGATTTAAATCTGACTGAACTATAGCAGAGCACACTAACTGCTTAGCTTGAGTAAATGGAGACAATTTTGCTTTTGTGACTGCTTTTTAATTTCTTGATGAAGAGGACTTATTCTTTTTTAAAAAGAATAAAAATGTAATTTAGTAAAATATCACAATATTCTACTTGCTTATCAAGGGAAACCGGTAGTGTGGTCATTAAGAAGAATATTGTGATATTTTACTAATCACTGTCACTGTGGAGTCAATCACACTTCAATTTTAATTTCTTATATGTTTTTATTTCAAACTTAAAAAAAAGTTGACATATTTTTATTGAATAGGGAAGGTAAAAGTGAACTTTTACCTCTTAGGCCGAATTCTACATTACACATTTATCACCAGGATTTAATTTAAGTCCCAGTATAAAGAGGTTTTCACAATAGCGTGAACCGGTTTATACTGAGACTAAAAGTAAATCCTAGGGTTAAATGTGTAATGTAGAATTCAGCCTTAGAATGTAAAAGTAAATTCTAACCTTACTTATTTACAACAAATAATGATATTTCTAAGCATTTGTAATATAAAAAAGTTAAAGCTCTTTAAACGTTATTGTTAATTTTGAAAAATATTTGACAAAATTGAACTACAAGTAATTGAGAAGAGATGGCGCTTTTAGCTTTAATTAATTTTTAAGTTTAAAGAAAAAATAAAATGTTCGATGAGGACATGAGGAGTAAAAGTGGCACTTTGACCTTTTATAAAATAATAATATTATTATTTGAAGTTTAAAATTTTTGTTTGCAAAATTTACTTATTTTCGAAGAAAGTGTGTGAAAATTCCAAGAGAGGGCGCAGGCTTGTCGACATTGAATATTATTTAGAAATAATATTGATTATATTTATAATCACAATCCTTTAGTAATTTAATCAGTTCATTACAAAATTTTAATAAATTAGACTTTATAAAGAATTTACATGGAATTTATGAAAACTGTATGGCACACAAAAGAATTTATTTTATTATTTTCAGCTAGTTGGTAGGGGAACATGGGGCACAGAGGACATAGTAAGCCTTTTTTATCAACTTCTCTTTTTCTTATTCAATTAATGGGAAACTAATACTTGAATCACCTAGGTACATATGTACCTGAAACATAAGTAAAATATTGTTTCTTAACTGCTACTGCAAATCGTTGTAATTAAAGATAAAAGAGCGATTACCTGTGGTCCTTGAGGACCGGCAAGTGAGGTAAAGAGGACCATTATTTGCCAATTGAATAAATGATTGTGATATTGGTTTTATCAGTTTATTTCATCATGTTATAATTTTGACAAAGTAATAACAACTTAAGATAAGTTTTTAAAAAGAGGAATTACAAAAAAGTATTCATTTTAGTGTGTCGAATAAAATGATCTAAGTATTTTATAAAATAGGCATTGTCCATCTATCCAGTACCATTAAAATATCCAAAAGACCCTACTGGACACGCTTTTATACAGTGGATTCATTTTTTCTCTCGTAAATAAAATAAACGAAGACACACAACTACAGATGCTGATATACCATAATAAAACACAATATTGAATCAAGCGGACCTCTGTACCCCATTGCCGCGTTTTTCTTTGTTTGGAGGTTCATAAGCTAGAGATTATAGGTTAGGTCAAACTTTTCACTTGAATATGTTAAACTAGTATCTTAACAATAACTTATGACGATGAGCTATCATTAACCACGTTTCATATTAAAGCTAACAACAAACTAACGTAATTGAAAAATTAGATCACTTCCCGTAAATTTTGAATTTATCTTGTATTGTACAGACTAAGATTGTTTACAATACAACTATTTGAATTGCTAGGTATACTACAAAATGTGTAAATTATGCATTTTGGCTGTTAACTTATAGATGAAGCACCTGATTTTAAACTAATCGGGGAGGTCCCCTTCGCCTCACCGGTCCTCTCTGCCCCATCTTCCCCTACTAAAGACCAAAATCCAAATTGATATTCAAAATTTCTATATCCAACACGAACAATTCCCGTAGGTAAAACACTTTTCGCCATTTCAACAGATTCGACACTTGGAATTAAAGCTAAAATTTCGGCTGCACTTTGATTAAATGAATTTCGATTTAAACCGACCGTGATGATTGTACCGACGTTTGTAAAAGCTCCTTCTTCAATCGTATGTAACTTATTATCGTCTAAATACAAACATTTCAAGTTTGGTAAATTAGCAAATAAACCTTTCGGCAAGATTGTCAACTCGTTGTGATCAAAACGTATCGACTGTAATTTAGAAACGCCACCAAAAGTATCACTTGTAACTGAGCTTATATTGTTGGAACCCAAATAAAGGTCAGTTAATTTAATTAGGCCGTTAAAAGTATTATCATTTAACGATTCCAACTTATTATTACTAAAGTTGAGAGAATTTAGAAAGCTTAAGTCTTTAAAAGAATCATCCTCAATAAATGTAATTTTGTTGCCATCAAATCTTAAGTAACCCAATGTATAAAGTCCTGCAAACATGTTTTTAGAGAATTTAGTTAATTTGTTTTTGTTGATGCTTAGCATTTTTAACGATGTTAAATTTTTAAAAATATCATCCGGTAACTCCTCTAATCGATTAGCATCCAAATACAATTTTTCTAATTTATTTAATCCCGCAAATAATTTTTCGTCCAAAACCATTAATTTGTTGCTTGATAAATCTAATTCTTTCAAATTTACTAATCCTGCAAATGTATCAGCAACAAGTTCTAATAGTTGGTTGTCCGATAAATCGAGCGTTTCTAGTTCGGTTAAATCTTTAAATAAATTAACTGGTAGCTGATCGTTTGTACATTCACTAATTTTAAATGTTTTAAGACTTGAAAATCCTTTAAAGGTTCCTTCTTGAGCACCAATAATGTTCATACTATAGAGATTGATTTTTTGAAGTGAACTCTTATAAAATGGATCAGATGGACGGTTGATTATAATAAAAGCATTTGTGGTTGTTACGGCCGATTCAGAGGATGGTTCGCAATGTATCAATCCTTCTGAAGAAACTGCAAATCTAAAGGCTTGCTCTTGAATAGCACTGTAGCTTGCAGTTAGACATAACATACAAATAACGCAGCCGAGCATTGCGTGGATAGGTTTCATCCTAAAACATAAAAATTTAATTAAAATTCAGTTTATCTTAGATGAGATTCTGAAGTAATGTTTAATCCGAACTCTCTCTCAAAATTAATAATTCAAAAATTCCAAAATTTCCAGATTTATACAGGGTAAGCCTTTTTAAAAATATCACGGGCGTAAGATTAGTAATTCAAAATTTTACATTTTGGTCCTCTAGAAATATCTGCGCCCCTGAAAAGTATAGTCAGTCCGCGCCTCCATGAAACGAAAGTAATTTATAAGATATTTTAATGATTAAAATAATTAAATTAAATAATTAACGAAGGTTTTGTTTAAAATGCTAAAAATTAATTACTACCTGAGATAGATAAAAAATTGGGAACATGAGATTTGATATATTCAATAACTCTTTTACATTAGATATCATCCCTTTTAGAACTTACTTTTATAAATAATACAAATTATGGACTCACATTTTTTCAAATACTGTTGTTCGTCTCAAACTAAAAGAATAATTAAATTTCTTTGATTAAGTACAATCTAGGTACGGACAGTCACTTGTATATCTCTTGGCCACTCCGGCTATACGCCTAGCACGAATTGTGGGTTCAACTATCAATATCACTCCCTTACTTAAACTGGGGTAACTTTATTTTGCCAACAAGTAGTAAATAAACAAAATGTGTTGGTGTTATGATGGTTGCACCCATAATTCGTGCTAACGTATTACCGGGGTGGCCAAAAGATATGCACGAGACTGTACATAATATATTATGGTAATCGTCGGGGTCGCGAAATTGTGAAACAAGACAGAAGTTAAGCAATTTTATGATAACCATGGGCGTCGCCATGAGGGGCAAGAGAGGGCGAAAGCACCGGCTTTTGTCAAAGAACATATTATTTAAAAAAAAATCTAAATATTTACACTTGCAATATAAAATATTAATTTTTGTAATTTCACATATAAATCCAGGCAACTACGAACGATTAACGATAAGGGAACAGAATTATAAAGTGTTAATGGCTCGAGGCCATTATTTAGGCGTTCGTAAAGTTTTTGTTGTCATCTGTTGGTTTTTTATTTTTAGAAAAGTTCTTGGACGACCGTGTGTCATACAAT
The DNA here is from genome assembly GCA_963924605.1 of Malthinus seriepunctatus. NCBI lineage: Eukaryota > Metazoa > Arthropoda > Insecta > Coleoptera > Cantharidae > Malthinus > Malthinus seriepunctatus. The sequence goes on from OZ004602.1 coordinate 45,617,443, forward strand.
ATTTTTTATTCGATTTTAATTTAATTATATCAAAGTCTGTCAGTTAACAAATTTTACACTCCCTAGAACGAAAAATGTTACCTAGCAACGCAGCAAGATGGTACTTTGATGAAAAGGTTAACTTCTCGTACAAATAACTTAACTATAAAATGTCACTTTCTGACACAAGCGAATAAAATAGTATATTAAAATACATGTGTCAAAAGCTCTTGTGACACAAGTGTTTTATACTATTTTTTCTATTTTGCAATGATTTATTTTAAAAATTGATTTAAAAAAAATCGTGTTAGAGAATTTTATTGCTTAAATTCTTAAGTTGGTCCTACTGACAGTTGACGTTTATTTAAACTTCTAAGATTTTACCAAGAGATGGCGGTAAAGTTTGTTTGATTTTAATATTTTTAACTTTATACTAATCAATTTACGTAAAAATTACATTATTCCTTTGGTATTTATTACTTAATAAGCATTTTTTCTAATTATTTTTTAAAATTAAGAATAATTTTTACATAATTGATTAGTATCATATGTCAAAATAATTATTTTAATTACCAATGTCAACCAATCTCAAACTAAAAAAAACTAGAAACAGTACTTAAAAGTAGAACATTACAACATCGTTTTGGACGGTTTTCGATGCTGTAATGAGTATATTGTAAACGCAAAATAGAAAATAGTTATTTACGAACCATGTGTGGGAACACGATTTTCCCGCGTGAACGCTGTTTGAAAACACGAGCGACGTAGGAGCGAGTGCTTTTTTCATTGCGTGAACGCGGGAAAATTGTTCACGCATGAGGATCGTACAATATTTTTTGTAACGAACAAAACCGTTATCATAATTCTTAAATAAAAGTTTTATTTGATTAGTTTTGACAATTTAGGTATACAAAGCAACCTATGACTTCATAGTCAAACTTCATTCTTACGTCAAACAAATTCTTACTTTGACAGTTAATTATTCTAAAAGTTTTTAAAAATTGTTATTAGATGTAACGTAATAGTTTAGTTTGCGAATTTAAATGTTCTAAAATATGTTCCCTTACATTAATAAATACACATTACTTTATTTTATTACCATTTATTAGTGTTGTTTTGACAGTTTACTTCCCGGTGTAGTAGACCGGGAAACACTATTTCCCAGTCGACCACAGAGTGCGTCAAACGTCACTTTCGAAGCAGTGAGTACAAAAATAAAATTTTAGATAACAAAATTTCTTACTATTTTGTAAAACGCGTTAACCTTGATTAGGAAAAAATTTTCGCTTGCGCGTGTTTAAAAAAATATTCTGTCATCGTAAAATTTTTGGAAGTGACGCCCATGATGATAACCTTAAATTATTATCAAATTTAGCAACTTGGAAGCATAATAAAAATATCAAATTTGTCAAAACAACCTAAAACGAAAGACAAACTTTGGACTTTCCGCCCAAAAAGTGTATTAAAGTACATACTTAGATTGACTAGTTTTCTTTCACGTTTATTTAGTTTTAATCGTTGTATAAAAATGTAGAAAATTTGGTTGGACGATGGAAAAAGGATAAATACCCATAACCATAGTATATGGAACCATAGTATATGAACGGAAAAAAATATATTATATACCATATTGTTAATGGTTACGAAAAAAATATGGTTTAAATTATCAATTAATTTTTTAACTTCTAAACATCGGATGTAAAGAAATAAAAAAAATTAACATAGACATTTCGGAGACATCGAAAGGGTATCAAAATAAGTCAACTGACGGTTCTTTCTTTGTTCCAATTGTATACTGGTCAACAGAGGATGTAACAACCCTTACAACCTCCTAGGATGTAAAAGTAAATTCTAATCTTACTTATTTACAACAAATAATGATATTTCCAAGGATTTGTAATGTAAAAAAGTTAACGCTTTTTAAAATTTCTTTTATAATTTGTTCGTTGCTTTTAATAATTTAACAAGAGGTGCTTTCCATTTGTTGAAAAGTACAGCTCCGAACAGTTCCTACAGTACCTGGTGAATATTTTGGTGTTCCATTTGAATTGGTACGACTAGTTATTTTCAACTGTTCCGAATTACATTCCCCTGCCCCCTATCGTACCTACCTATTTTTTGGTACGACTAGCTGTTCCAAAAGTACAGTACGGTACAGTTTAGAAAATCAAATGGAAAGCACCTTAGGTATAGTTCCGGCAGGTTAAAGTCAATTATGACTCATCGCTCTAAAGTGTAAGCATCAATCTGTTGTAAACGTATGTTCGCTCTTAATACACAATTTCAGAAACGTCAAAATTAATTAAGTTAATTCATTGTTTGTCCGTGGTGGCGACACAGTATGTTGCGATGTACATTTTAAGCGGGAATTTTAAATTAAATAAAGTTGTACATCCAGTTTACTTTATTTTAAGTTTTTCTCTCCGTCCTAAATTATGGAATACATTCCTGGAAACGTTTTAAACGAAGAATGAAAAGCAATCAAAGTGTAATAACAGATTTCCCATCGATTTATCTATTGACAGAAAGTTTAATAGTTAAGATTTTTTGAAAATGTCTGATTTTGACGCACACGGTGGAATGTAAACCTGCGTTTTAGGACGTAGGGTCACTCGATGATCAATGATCTAGTATAAATGCTATTTTGCTTATAGACTTACTCAAGGGCGGCAAAAAAGTGAGAAGCAGAGGCACTGGGTTTTGGAACCCAAGAAACCCACATCTTGTCACTGTTAAAACCGACGATAAAAACATCATACGATTAGCAAATCAACAAATTCAACAATTTTAGAAAAAATAATTACTCAGTCGATGCTCACATACACAACTTCATGAGTTTATTATAACATTTTACAGCCCAGTAATCAACCCCTTGATTCGTTAAATTGTGTTAAGTGCAGAGGAATCCAAAGATCTTCTCAGAAGCGCATTGATTAATTTAAATCAATATTTTTGTTACACGAAATTTTTGTATAAAATACTAAAAAGTGCAACCGAAAATTTTACTTCTGAGAGAAAGCTAGGTAATTTTGAAGAAAACCATCGTCAATAATTTATTGTGTGGCTGTTCATTTCAATCAAAGAAACTTTCCATGTACTATATCGTACCACTTCATTACGTTAAAAATTTTGTGATAAAGAAGAAACTAATTTTTATTAAAAAAACTGATTTAAATTTAACTGACATAACATAACCTCAAAACATCCAGCTGACATCTAATAAAAGTCTGAAATGCTCGACATACGTTTTTTTCTACCATATATTTTATACAGCAGACGTATGTTTTTATATACGTCTTTTTTTATTACAATATTAGACAAAGAAATAGTTATTTACGAACCATGTGTGGGAACACGATTTTCCCGCGTGAACGCTGTTTGAAAACACGAGCGACGTAGGAGCGAGTGCTTTTTTCATTGCGTGAACGCGGGAAAATTGTTCACGCATGAGGATCGTACAATATTTTTTGTAACGAACAAAACCGTTATCATAATTCTTAAATAAAAGTTTTATTTGATTAGTTTTGACAATTTAGGTATACAAAGCAACCTAGGACTTCATAGTCAAACTTCATTCTTACGTCAAACAAATTCTTACTTTGACAGTTAATTGTTCTAAAAGTTGCTAAAAATTGTTATTAGAAGTAACGTAATAGTTTAGTTTGCGAATTTAAATGTTCTAAAATATGTTTCCTTACATTAATAAATACACATTACTTTATTTTATTACCATTTATTAGTGTTGTTTTGACAGTTTACTTCCCGGTGTAGTAGACCGGGAAACACTGTTTCCCAGTCGACCACAAAGTGCGTCAAACGTCACTTTCGCAGTAGTGAGTACAAAAAAATATTTTATACCGACATTTCTTATTACATACTGCGATGCGTCATAATTGACTTAATCTTGGCGGGACTATATTGTTAATTTTTAAAAATATTTGACAATTGAACTATAAATAATTGACAAGAGATGGCGCTTTTTTAAGCTTTTCTATTTAAGGTTTAAATTCAAGAGTGCATAGTACTGTATAGTGTGCACATTATCCGTAAAATTTATAAGTACTTTATTGTGGTGGCGCTGATGACAGCACTGTCAAAAACGTATAAATTTGAACATTACGCTTTGGCAAATTTAATTTTTTTTTAAATTTTAATAATTGGTTGAGTTTTTTTGTATAATGATGCCTATCATTTTCTACGTTAATCTGTATTAAACTATAAAGAATAATCAAGTTGTGTGAATTCTTCGGCCCTATTCAAAAAACCAAAAGTTCAAAAATATTCAAAAAATTACAGTATTGGTAGAAACTCGGTTACATTTTGTAGAAATAAATTGAGGAAATTCTGTGTTTTACTTTTGGAATAAATTACAAAAAAAAACTATTTTTTAGGGATTCTTGATTTTATCTAAAAACCACAATTTAGATTTCGATGAAAATTACATATTATGTTATCTAACAGTAGATATTACATATTCAAAGTTTTTGAACTTGTGGTTCAAAAAATACAGTCTGAACTTAAACCTTAAATTTTAAGTTTGAAGAAAAAATAAAATGTTTTATGCGCAGTAAAAGTGACAGTTTGGCTCTTTACGAAACAATAATACTATTAGTTAGAGTTTAATGTTTCTTTGCTACATTTATTTATTTTTGAAGAAAGCATGTGAAAATTCCAATAGATGGCGATATTGAATATTATTTAGAAATAACATTGGGCCCATTCACCGGACGTAGCGCAAACGTATACCGATCCAGCTGCTACATTACTAGCGCTACATCGTCCGGTAATTTCGAAATTTATTTACGTGTCATAGTGACAATCTAAAATTTAAATACGAACAAGTAGCGCAAACGAAATGCGCTCGATAAAATGGCGACCGCTCCGCACACGTTCCCAAAGTAGCGGGTACGTCAGCGGACGATTTGGTAACTGTTGCACAACTGTTACGTCCGGTGAATCCGCCCATTGACTTTATTGAAATATTTTTAATCACAATCATTTAGTAAATTAATCAGTTCATTACAAAATTTTAATAAATTAGACTTTATAAAGAATTTACATAAAATTTATAAAAATTGTATGGTACGCAAAAGTAGGTACAGTCAGCTTCACAATTATTGGCCACTCTGGCGTATAGCCAGGGTGGTTATAAGCCAACAACGACAAAAGGAAAGAAGGAAAGGGTGTTGATTTACTATTTGTTGGCAAAATAAAGTTACCTCTTAATTTAAGTAGGGGGTGTTATGATGGTTACATCCACAATTCGTGTTAGGCGTATATCCAGGGTGGCCATTAATTGTGAGGCTGACTGTACATAATTTATTATTTCCAGTTAGTTGGTAGGTACTAAAGTCCAAAATTCATGTTGATATTCAAATTTTCTATTTCCAACAAGAACAATTCTTGTAGTGAAAACACTTTTCGTCATTTTAACAAGTTTGACGCTTGGAATTAAAGCTAAAATTTCGGCTTCACTTTCGGAAAATGAATTTTGATTTAAATGGACCGAAATGATCGTACTGGCATTTGTAAAAGCTCCTTCTTCAATCGTATGTAACTTATTATCCTCTAAATACAAACGTTTCAAGTTTGGTAAATTATCAAATAAGCCTTTCGGTAAGACTGTCAACTCGTTATGATCAAAATGTATCGAATGTAAATTAGAAAGGCCACCAAAAGTACCACTTGTAACTGAGCTTATTTTGTTGTAACCCAAATAAAGATCAGTCAATTGAATTAAACCGTTGAAAGTATTCTCATTTAGGAGTTCCAACTTATTATTACTGAAATCAAGAGCACTTAGTAAGTTTAAGTCTTTAAAAGAATCATCCTCAATAAATGTAATTTCGTTGTCATCAAAGCTTAAATAGTCCAATGCAAAAAGTCCCTCCAAAATATTTTTAGATATTTTTTTTAATTTGTTCTTGTTGATGCTTAACTTTTTTAACGAAGTTAAATTTTTAAAAATATCATTCGGTAACTCCTCTAATCGATTAGCTTGTAAATACAATTTTTCTAATTTATTTAATCCCGCAAACAAGTTTTCGTCCAAAATCTTTAATTTGTTGCCTGATAAATCCAATTCTTTTAAATTTACTAATCCTGCACATGTATCAGCATCAAGTTCTAGTATTTGGTTGTATGATAAATCGAGCATTTGTAATTCGGTTAAATCTTTAAATAAATTAACTGGCAGCCGATCGTTCGTACATCGACTAACTTGAATTTTTTTAATATTTGTAAATCCTTTAAAGGTTCCTTCTTGAGCACCAGTAATGTTCACACTATTGAAAGTGATTGTTCGAATTAAACTCTTATAAAATGGATCAGATGGACGGCCGATTGTAACAAAGGCATGTGCCGTTGTTACGTCTGATTCGGAGGATGGTTCGCAATGTAACAATCCTTCTGAAGAAATTGATAATCTAAAGGCTTGCTCTTGAGAAGCACTGTAGCTTGAAGTTAGACATAACATCCAAATAATGGATCCAAGCATGGCGTGGATAGGTTTCATCCTAAAACATAAAAACTTAATTAATATTTCAGTTCGATTTGGATATGTATACCGGGTGTTGAATGACTTACTGATACATAGGCCAATATCATGTAAAATCACGTTTGCATAAATTGCTGCTTCCCTAATTATTTTAGAGTAACCATGCAAGAGACAAAAATTATGTAGAATTAAAAATGTTGTTAAAATTTTCGTTAGTCAGGTTAGCGATTTAAATATTGCTACGATACGCAATGAAATTATTGCTTGTTATTTAAATTGCTGTCCTGATTAACGAAAATTTTAACAACTTTTAAAGTCTTCCTTGCTCTTTAAGTAAAAGCATGATGAGATATGAGATGTAACACCTGAATGATGATTCTATTTTTTATCTGTCGATCTTTTCTGCGTATCTGTAAACACAGTTTTTTGTGGATCAGATTGTCTTTCCTCAGATTGTAGCAATAACAATTTATAGAAAATTTGGCCACCTAGTGGTCTATAAGGGGGTTACGACATTCAAGATTAATAAAAGAACTTCGCTAATGGATGTGCTATTTTATATTTTGTAAATGCAGAGTGATAATCTGATTTGAACAAATGAATTATACTTCCAATAGCCCAATAGACGTAGCAATTATACGAAGGTAATTTATAAAATATTTTAAAGATTATAACGAATTAAAATAAATATATTAAATAATTAAATAAGGTTTTGTTTCAGATGTTGAAAATTAATTACTGCTTGAGATAAGAAAGCGAGCATAGGAGATTTGATTTATTTAATAACTATCTTAAGGTTGGCGTCCACGCCTCGCATTGCTAATGGGACTCTGTAGATGGAGCTGTGATCGAATTTTTACTGAGTTAAATTTAAGGGATTTTAAGATCCTCCCATTGAACCTTTTTTTGCCACTACGTATACCTAAATGAATGTAGTGAAGAAGTATTACTTTCTAAAATAGGAACCATAAATAAAAACATCTAAACCATTCAACCACTGTTCATAGTAAAATCTGGGTAAAAGATTTGGGATCTATTTTTAGAATTGTAAAAAAATAAAACGAGTAAATATTTTGTTGACGTTTGAAAAAAAATTATTCATAAAATTGTAAAAGTTAGAATTATAGCAAAAAATAAAATAAAAATTAAACTTAACAATAAATTATTTATTTAATTACGAGTAACAATTCAATTAACATGAGAATTGCACTAAAATACGTTAAATATAATACAATGAATATAATATAGGTGTAAAAAATTATTTTTTATTCATAAAAGTATAAAAATTAGAATTCGATAAAATTGGAGACCAAATGTCGGTTTTTACGTAAATGTGGGTTTTTAAGTTGTGCCCTTTGTAATTTAGTTTTAAGAATGTTCAATTGTCAATGTTTACCTGTTTAAACCCTTTAAATACCTTTTGTGAGGTATCTTTAGTTTAATATCTTTCTAACTATTTTGCATCTTTATTAAACTTATAATACATAAATTGACGTATTTTTATTATTTGTTGGGAAATACTCGCAATACAAAAATATTCACAGTGCCAATCGTAACTATTATTGGATTTCGGCACAATTGTATATTACTTTTTTTTCTTTTTTCCAGTTTTTTCAATTGCATAAAGGTTCGTGTTATGATGCATCATATAAGAAGTCAAAGTGAGCTACTTCCTAGAAAATGACATTGAAAAGACTTCCTTATTCCCCTTAGTTCAATTTATTCTAAATTAAAGACATTTTGTAAATATTTATAATTGATAACTCAGTGAGCAAAATGAACTGATATTTTTTTACATTTTTGGAATCACAAACTAGTAAAGTCCATTTCATATAACTTGACATGTGTATGCTTCAATCTACGCATTACGTTTTAGTTGTTTGTACTCGCATTGCTCGATGCTGATAACCAGTATTACTTTTCTATGTACCAAAGAATCCGTAGGACCTACGATTTACGCACGAAACTAGTGCTCCGCGGAGCACAGCTTGGCAAACCCTGCCGTAGGTAGTACTGCACAGAACACGATTTTCAAACGATCATATGTTAGATCGAAACTTGAAAAGAATCGTCTCGTAAACCATCCAATTTTGACTGGAACGAATTTCATTTATGGTGCGGTGAACGGTTATACAAGGTGTATTGGAGGAACTTGTAAAACAAAAACTAATTCAATAACAAAAATGGATTCAATTCTTTACTTACTAGGCATTTCAACGACAACACTGCATCCACTCGAGGACCTCGCTTACCAGAAACGGAATTTCTCCCCAAAATGAAAATCGCAAATTTTTTATTTGCGAAGTTCGTCTGAGGAAAAATTGCATAGAAATGGCTGATGCATTGCCTTTAACTGCCTTTAACCATATTTGAAATTTTTTATCTTTGAGGAAGCAGCGAATTCTCTTCAAACCCACATTTTGTAACATAACAACGTTTTCTTTGGATTGAATTCATTATTATTTATTATTAATATAACAATTAACACAAAGATCGTCGCAAAATTCGTGACAGTTAGTAAATTAATGGAGACAGGTGAATATGTCAGACGACTAGACGAAACGTTTCAATTTTTAAGTGGCGGTGATTTTGAATTTAAAATTTTTATGAACGCTAGCGCCGTAAGTGGATGGGTGCCCGAACTAAACTGTCTCCAAACATATCTCCATGGTTCCCTATTACAGTTACACTTATATAGTGGGTGTTGTGTGCAACTGACAAATTATTTTAAAATAAACTTCAATTTTTACATCATATCACATTCCTACTTGATCCCTATGTATTAATCCCTATGTATTAACGGTATGCCAGCGCCATACCGTGATGATGGTAAGAACTACCTACCCCCCTACCGATGATGGTAACCTACGTCTCACCCTAGCTCCCGCATCTATTGAACAATATATCTCAGTTATCTGTGATGTATACTATACTTCACTACCTACTCGTTGTCATTTTTTCTAGTCTTTTTTAATTTCCTAAAGGTTCGTTTTATGATGCATCATAATAAGAAGGCAAAGTAAGCTCCTTCCTAGAAAATAAAAAATTGCATAAGACATTTTTAATAACCAAAGAATAAACCTTTGCTAACCCAATTTAAAAAATCCTTTAGTTCGGATTATTTTAACTTTTTGAAACTTTTCTTTATAAAAAAAACAGAATAATAAAAATAAAAATGTGTCGGCCTATAAAAAAATTATTTTTATTGAACTACACCTTTCCATAATTAACAAAACTAGTGTCAACAGACAAAGAAACATTGCGTAATACATTTTAAATAACCAAGCAATAAACATTACTAACCAAATTTTTAAATAGGTCAACTAAAAATTTACTACATCTACGGTCATTTTCATTCATGTTCAGAAGTCTGTTTTTCTAATTGAATGGCTACTAGTAGGTAGAAAAAGTCAAAAGAAGTTCTTATAGTAAACATCATTGAAAATCCTTTTGTTCAAATTATTGCACCCTTTAAAAGGTAATAATAAAATAGTAAAAGTAAAAATACGACACTGTAAAAAACCCTTGGCCTACGCTTACTTCTACTTTTCAAGCAAAATAAACTGATATGCATTGCTTCCAAGTTCCAAATAATTCAAGGAGTACAATAATGTACTCTAAGTATATAATAATATATATATAAGTATAGTATAAATAATCTAAGTATATAATCTAAGTATTTATAATCTACTATTGTTCTAATTCGTACATAGTACGTCGTACACGTCTCAAAAAATATCCGTGGACGGAACAATAATTACAATCCAGAATTGGATACACCCACAATTTCGAACCTTTTGTGATTCAAAAGGCACAAGTCATAAATAACATCGATGGATGAAGCAGGATGCTTATTGGTTGGAAAATGTTACCTAGTATCTTTAAAGCAACGCCCCACGTTTGCGTTTTCCAAAATTTTCTTTGGACTTACTTTTAAAGAAAACTAATAGTCAAAATTTATTCCGGTTTTCGGATCCGGCATCAGCATATGACCCTTTCTTATAGGAGACAAGCTCATGAATTTTCTTCAATTTTCGATACTTTTTATTTGTTTTTTGGAAAAACTATAGGCACTAAGATTTTCAAAATCTTTCATTAGAAACTATGTACCGTTATATTAACTCTGAAAAAATTTCAGTGCAATCGCTTAAGCCGTTCTCTTTAAAAGTATGTACCTAGCTCTTATGGAAGAATAACATGGGAAGACGGCACCCTTAAATAAGATATCATACCCTAGGACACTAGAACACGCATTTAATAAAAATATAAATTATGGACTTACATTTTTTAAAATAGTGTTGTTCGTCTCAAAGTAAAAAAATAATTAAATTTCTTATATTAAGTAGCACCTAGGTACATTGGTATATAACATAATATACGGTAATCGTCGAGGTCACTAAATTGTGATATAAGACAGAAATTCAGTAATTTTATGATAACCTTAAATTCTTATTATAGTTTGTATGCTTAATAAAAATATCACATTTGTCAAAACAACCTAAAACTAAAAACAAAATTTGGACTTTCTGCCCGAAAAGTGTATTAAAGTACCTACATTGGCCCTTTTTCTTACACGTTTATTTAATTTCTCAGCTTCTAAACATCGGATCGTAAAGAAAATAAAAAAAAATTAACATAGACATTCGGGAGAGAGATCGAAAGATTATACAAATAAGTCCACTGATTGTTCTTTCTTTGTTCTAGTTGTACTGGTCAACTGAGACAGCTTGAACAAAAGTGTTGTATGGTTCTGAAAGAAAATTTAAGCCTCTTTAATTGATAATATAGGTCAAATTGAGGAAACTGTAGTCTTTAAAGAGCTTTTTAGACGTTTGGGAGACACGTCGAAAGTGTATGGCAATAAGTTAACCGACGGTTCTTTCTTTGTTCTACGTGTACTAGTCAACAGTGATAGCTGGAACAAACGTGTTGGATGTCTCTGAAAGAAAATTTTGTACTCTTTAATTTATAATACTAGAGGTCAAATTGGGGCAATTGTGGTCTTTAAAGAACTAAATGGATATTCGGGTGGGACTTTGAAAGCGTATGAAAATAAATCAACTGGTGACTATCTCAAAGAAAACATGCTGGGTGTGTTTTCAAGTTGTGACTTAATTCTCTAAAGAACAAACTCGTTTAATTTATTTATTTTTTTATAAAAATTGAATGGTACACAGAAGAATAGGTATATTTTATTATTTGTAGTTAGTTGATACTAAAGTCCAAAATCCATGTTGATATTCAAATTTTCTATTTCCAACAAGAACAATTCTTCTAGTGAAAATGCCTTTCTTCATTTCAACAGATTCGACACTTGGAATTAAAGCTAAAATTTCTGCTGTACTTTGAGAAAATGAATTTTCATTTAAACCGATCGAAGTGATCGTACCGGCGTTTGTAAAAGCTCCTTCTTCTATCGTACGTAACTTATTATCGTCTAAATACAAACGTTTCAAGTTTGATAAATTAGCAAATAAGCCTTTCGGCAAGACAGTCAACTCGTTGTGATCAAAACGTATCGACTGTAAATTAGAAAGGCCACCAAAAGTACCACTTGTAACTGAGCTTATTTTATTGGAACCCAAATAAAGGTCAGTTAATTTAATTAGGCCGTTAAAAGTATTATCATTTAACGATGCCAACTTATTATTACCAAAGTCGAGAGATTTTAGTAAGTTTAAGTCTTTAAAAGAATCATCTTCAATAAATGTAATTTCGTTGTCGTCAAATCTTAAATAATCCAATGTAAAAAGTCCTTCAAACATGTTTTTAGATATTTTTTTTAATTTGTTCTTGTTGATGCTTAACATTTTTAACGAAGTTAAGTTTCTAAAGATACCATTCGGTAACTCCTCTAATCGATTAGCTTGTAAATATAATTTTTCTAATTTATTTAATCCTGCTAATAAATTTTCGTCCAAAACCTTTAATTTGTTGCCTGATAAATCCAATTCTTTTAAATTTACTAATCCTGCAAATGTATCAGCATCAAGTTCTAGTAGTTGGTTGTATGATAAATCGAGCGTTTGTAATTCGTTTAAATCTTTAAATAAATTAACTGGCAGCCGATCGTTTGTACATCGACTAACTTGAAGTTTTTTAATATTTGTAAATCCTTTAAAGGTCCCTTCTTGAGCACCAATAATGTTCATACTATCGAGATTGATTGATTGAATTGAACTCTTATAAAATGGATCAGATGGACGGCCGATTGTAACAAAAGCGTGTGTGGTTGTTACGTCTGCTTCGGAAGATGGCTCGCAATGTAACAATCCTTCTGAAGAAAATTCTAATCTAAAGGCTTGCTCTTGAGGAGCACTGTAGCTTGCAGTTAAACATAACGTCCAAATAACGCATCCAAGCATGCCGTGGATAGATTTCATCCTAAAACATATAAATTTAGTTAATTTGTTAGATTAATTTTGGTGTGCATGTACAGTCAGCCTCACAATTAATGGCCACCCTGGCTATACGATTAGCACGAATTGTGGATGTATCCATCAATAACAGATTTAAGGGGGGGAACCTTTGTCGCCCCGAATCTTTCTCGAATAATTTTGACCTTTTTAGGGATCTTTAAAACATGATCTACTATAGAAGAGATTGTCTCCACAGTGACTTGGTGGTATTTTGACATATTTATGAGATATTGATAACTTAGTAAACACCACGTTAAGAATTTTTAAATAAATTTACACAACCGGTTTCGCCTTTTGGCATCATCAGGTGTAGACTGAAGTTGAGAACTATTTGTGGGGTTTATATATCTTACCGATTATCGAAAAGATAACGGTTAATGATAAGGAGTTACAGCTTTGCGGCGTAGTCAAGAATGGGGGAGTTTTCGTTGAAAAGTATTTCATTGATTATGTTTTTCTTTTTTATGATGGCTTGTTTGATTTCTATAATTTCTAGTTTGTCCATTGTGTTTCCTTTGTTGCATGTGTGTAGGGCTTCGAAGTTGTGAAAGTCGCAATTATGTCCTGTTTGGTTGATGTGTTGGGCTATAGTTGAAGTGGTTTCATCGTTCCCTATTCCTCTTTTGTGTTCTTTTATTCTGTCCCTAAAACATCTTCCAGTTTGTCCGATATAGTGTGCGTCGCAATTGTTGCACTCTATTTTGTATATTCCTGATTTTTTGTCTTTTTCCACTTTGGGCTTACAGTTGATTAATTGGTTTCCCAGGTTGCCGTTGGTGTAGAATGCAGCCATTTTCTCTTTGTTTTTGTTGATTCTTCGGACTATGTTTGAGCTTATTTCTCCTGTGTATATAAGTTTATAATATTTCTTCTCTGCTTTTTGTGAGTCTCCTGTGTAGCACATTTTTAAAGATTGTTGGTGTTGTTGTTTGCGTAGGATGTTGTTGACTAGATCCGAAGGATAGCCGTTATTTAGCGCTATAGTGTAGATTATGGAGAGTTCTTTCTGGTACTCCTCTTTCGTCATATGTATGTTAAGAAGTCTATTGATCATTGTGTGTAGAGCTGCATGTTTGTGTTTGGGTGGGTGTTGTGAGGAGTTTGGTATAATGGTGTCAGTGTAAGTGGGTTTCCCGTATATGCTGAATTCTAGTCTTTTTTCAATTCTGGATATGGTTAGGTCGAGGAAGTTTATATGTTTGTTATCTTCGTCCTCACGTGTGAAGTTGATATTGTTGTGAAGCGAGTTAATGAGGTTATGGAATTGTTCTAACTGTCGCATAGAACCTTTCCAAAGTACTATTACATCGTCGACGTATCTGAACCAGAAACCTACTTCCTTGATTAGTGGTGAAATGTGTGAAAAGAGTTTGTTTTCAAAATGGTCCATGAATATTTCGGCCATTAATGGTGAAAGTGAGGAACCCATTGCCAGCCCTTGGGTTTGTAGATAGTATTTGTTGTCAAAGTTGAAAGTTGGGCTGGCAATGGGTTCCTCACTTTCACTTTCACACAAAATTCTTAACGTGGTGTTTACTAAGTTATCAATATCTCATAAACATGATCTACTATGAGACCAAATTTCCAAATTTTAGAATGCCTTGAAGTGCTTCATTATTTCGTGTCCTGTAAAGGGGCAAGTAACAACAAGTAACAATAATTAAAATGAAATAATGAAGCGCTTTAAGTCATCGTAACATTTTGAGATTTGATCTCGTTGTAGATCACATCCTAAAGATTCCTAAAAAAATTAGAAGTTTTTGAGAAAACTTCGGGGGGTTTTCGCGTCCCCCCTTCCCCCTTAAATCGGCCCCCGGGGGTTCTTAGAGAAATTCTGACTTCCCTAGAAATAATTAGTGCGTGATATAGGTACAATGGTACCAAATTTGAAGTTGATGGGATGCCTAGAAGCGCTTCATTAATTAAGGATACGTAATCATTTAAAATTTTGTGAATTACATTCACAAGAATTGGTTTAAAAAAATGATGAGGCAAGTCCCAACAATTTTGTGTTTTTTTTCTAATTGTTAAGGCGGCCTTGTGGAAACACCCACATTTAGTTGCATTTAAAAAAAAAGTTTCAAGGAAGGTAGAAATTTTCTTAAAGTTAAAATCACCTCGGGGATGCGAACTGGCAAATTTGTGGGTTGAACTTAAATTTGAGTATTGAATGTAATAAACTGGTGTATGTTTAGTATACGTACCAAATTTCAAAAGACTAGTCGTATTATTACGAGAGATAATGAATTTTATATAGTTATTGGTAAAACCGTCCCCGTCTACAGAAGAATCTTGTTCAGCTGCTTCAGAAACCATACGACCTGGATTATTTCGTGGTAATGTTGTTAAAAATAGTGCATTTTATTTCTTTCATATGTTTATTTGTACTTTTAATTCAAAAATTCAAAATATTCCATAAAACGTTTCAAAGATGTCCATTTTGCCCCATTAACTTCTTTAGCTCACCCTTTAGAACTCGGGACTCGTCGCATTCTTAAAGATCACATGTTTTTAATTTTAATAGGATTCAAAAAATTTTACTAACTTCGCAATTTTTTCCCTTTCACAATGAATTTAGTCCTATTTCTACTGTATCATTAATAATAATATAAATTATACTCACATTTTTTAAAATAGGTGGTGTTGTTCGTCTCAAACTAGCAGAATAATTCAATTTTTTATTTTAAGTACTACCTAGCTACATGCATAATTATGATAATCGTCGAGGTCACGAAATTAAGTAATTTTATGATAACCTTAAATTCTTATTATAGTTTGTACGCTTAATAAAAATATAAAATTTGTCAAAACAACCTAAAACTCAAAACAAACTTTAATGGCTAGTTTCTCGAATGATACTTATCTACTGACGAATGCATATCTATTCCCTAAGTGTTCAAAAACCTGTTTCCTAAGTTATAGAATCGATCCATAACGTTAGAGAAACTAGCCATTAGTGATGTCGACTTACGGGAAAATGTAGTCTGAAAGAAAACTTTTGCTAATAGAAATATTATTATTTATTGAATAATGTTTACTACAGTGTCAGGAATAATCTAGTAAATTTAGGACTAATTTCTCAACTTCTAAACAGTGAATCGTAATAAAAAAAAATTGGATTATGAGAAATAGACTGACGATCAATTCTAGATCAAAAACGTGTAGTTCGGTTTTGTATTTTCAGCGAAAAAAATTCTTGAGCACCAAATACCTACCAAAAATTGTTTTATTGTTTTATCCAAACATATTGAATGTAAATTAGAAAAGCACTCGAAACTGAGCTTATTTTGTTGTAGCCCAAACAAAGGTCAATTAAATTAATTAAACCATTTAAAACATTGTTATTTAATGATTCCAACCTATTGTAACTGAAGTCGAGAGAATTTAGTAATTTTAAACTTTTAAAAGAATCATCGTCAAGAGGTGCAATTTCGTTGTTATCAAATCGCAAATAATTCAATTCAGATAGACCATAAGACCATCAAAAATACCTTTTAAAAATCCGTTTATTTTGATTTTGTCGAGGTTATCATTTTTAACCAAGTTAAATTTTTTAGGTTTTCATTGAAAACGTTTAATTCGTTTAATTTGTTTTCAGATAAATCCAATTCCTTTAAATTTAATAATCCTGAAAATGTGAGATCCTCAAGTTCCAGAAATAGGTTCTAGGATCAATCGAGCGTTTTTAAGATGGTTAAATCTTTAAATAAGTTAATTGATAACTGGTTAACTGAAACATTTTTAACAAATCTGTTGAATGCTTTTGAAAGAAAATTTTGTCCACTTTAATTTATAATAAAGTTAAATTGGTGTAACTGTAGTCCTTAAAGAGCTACAGCCCATAGACAACCAAGTCGAAAATGTATGACAATAAATCAACTGATGGTTCTTCCTTGGCTCTAGTTGTGCTAATCAATAGAGACAGCTGGGACAAAAGTGTTCGACTTTTTCTTAAATATTAGCAGATATTTTGTTGGGTAAATTATTTTAGAAATTTTTTTTAAGACATATCGTTCCTTATGAATAATTTTTCAAAGTTACAGCATAAAAGAATCGATTATACATTATTTTATAAAAGTACAGTGACCTAAAACTCCAAGATTTTAACAACAATTTATTTTTAAAAATATTTTCATCTAAACATTTCTGTAAAATCCTTAAATATTTAGCTAACATATTATTAATTTTGAAGGAAAATAAGTCTACATTTTGATGCACTTTACCTTTTATATTGAATAGAGTGGAGAAGTGGAAACATCGGAGCTATTTTCTTAAATCCGTACTACGCTTAAAGTACTGTAGATTTTTCAACTTTCGTTTATGGAAATGAAACGTAATAATTAATAATTCATACTTTAGTCTATGAAAACTACAACTGCCTCAGATTTACTTGTACTAAACAACCGGCTGGGGGTGTTTTCAAGTTGTGACTAAATTCTCCAATGAACAAACTCGTCTAATTTATTTATTTATTTATTTATAAAAATTGAATGGTACACAAAAGAATAGGTACTTATATTTTATTATCAGTCAGTTGCTACTAAAGTCCAAGTACCATTCTGATATTCAAATTTTCTATTTCCAACACGAACAATTCTTGTAGGTAAAACACTTTGCGCCAATTCAATAGATTTGACACTTGGAATTAAAGCTAAAATTTCGGCTGGACTTTGAGAAAATGAATTTTGATTTAAACCAACCCAAATGATCGTACCGGCGTTTGTAAAAGCTCCATCTTCAATCGCATGTAACTTATTATCGTTTAAATACAAACGTTCCAAGTTTGGTAAATTAGCAAATAAGCCTTTCGGTAAGACTGTCAACTCGTTGTGATCCAAATATAATAAATGTAAATTAGAAAGACCACCAAAAGTACCACTTGTAACTGAGCTTATTTTATTGTAACTCAAATAAAGGTCCTTTAATTGAATTAAGCCGTTAAAAGTATTATCATTCAAAGATTCCAACTTATTATAACTAAAGTCGAGCGACTTTAGTAAGTTTAAGTCTTTAAAAGAATCATCCTCAATAAATGCGATTTCGTTGTAACCAAATAATAAAAATACTTCCAATGCAAAAAGTCCCTTAAAAGTAGTCTTAGAAATTTTGTTTAATTTGTTATTGTTGAGGCTTAACATTTTTAACGAAGTTAAATTTTTAAAAATATCGTTCGGCAACTCTTCTAATTGATTAGCTTGTAAAAACAATTTTTCTAATTTATTTAATCCCGCAAATGAGTTTTCGTTTAAAACCTTCAATTTGTTGCCTGATAAATCAAATTGTTCTAAATTTATTAATCCTGCAAATGAATCAGCATCAAGTCTTAATAGTTGGTTGTATCCTAAATCGAGCAGTTCTACTTCGGTCAAATCTTTAAGAAAATTAACTGGTAGGTAATCGTTTGTACACCCTCTAAGTTTAAACAGTACAATATTTGTAAATCCTTTAAAGGTTCCTTCTTGAGCACCAGTAATGTTCACACTATCGAAAACGATTGTTTGAATTGAATTCTTATAAAATGGATCAGATGGACGGTCGGTTGTAACAATAGCATTTTTGGTTGTTACATTTGATTCAGAGGTGGGTTCGCAACGTATAAATCCTTCTGAAGAAATTGCTAACCTAAAGGTTTGTTCTTGAGGAGTACTGTAGCTTGCAGTTAGACATAACATCCAAATAATGCATCCAAACATGGCGTGGATAGGTTTCATCCTGAAACATAAAAATTTAATTAATATTTCAGTTTCATTTGGATGTGCATGTGTCTGTTTGTCTGTTAGTCCATTTTACTATCTGTAAACACGATTTTTGGAGTATTAGGTTGCCTTTCCTCAGATTGTAACATTGTCTGTAGAGATCTGCCGCTTTGAATTCCTAAGCTTAACGCTAAAAAATCTCAAAAACCGTTAAATATAGAAAAGCGGTTTTTAAGGGACTAAGGCACTAATGAAACACTAAAGTTTGGCATAATTTTTTTTTTAAATTCGAAAATGTTGGTGCCAAGTGTGAAGTTGTTCGTAAAAAAAACTGTTGTTCGTAACTCGAAAACTAGAAGGGTGATTGAAATTTTTCAAAAGGCACTAAGAGACACTAATGAAGTACTAATGTTTGGCTAATGTTTTAAAATTAGTGCTTTCAACTTTTAGTTAACTTCTCGAAGCCCAGGCTGATAATCCTGGGTGAACAGAACAGAACTTACAGTTGGTCCAATAACCGTACCAAATGCTTGAAACGGAGGTAATTTATAAGATATTTCAATGATTATAACTTAATAAAGTTTTGTTTAGGATGATGAAAGTTAATTACTGATTGAGATAAGAACTGGAGCACATGAGTACATAACTCTTTAAACTAGATATCATCCCTTAGGACACGCATTTAATAAATATATAAATTTTAGACTCACATTTTTTAGAATAGTGTTGTTTGTCACAAACTAAAAGAATAATTAAATTTCTTATTTTGTGTAGCTGTTTACATACATAATCAGCCGTGGCTGTACGCGACGATGAAGATAAATATATGGTAACCGTCAAGGTTACGAAATTTTAGAACAACACATAAATTAATTAGTTTTATGATAACTTTTTAAAAAAATATCAAAACAAGCTTACGCACAGTTCAGCGACCAGAAATAGCTAGACCACTCCCCACAAACAATTTCTCGAGTCAACAAAGACAGCTGAAACAAAAATCTGTTGGATACTACTGAAAGAAAATTTTATCCTTTTTAATTCATAATAGAGGTCAATTTGGGATAATTGCAGTCTTTAAAGAGTTACAGAGACATTTGGGAGAGACGTCGAAAACGAATGAAAATAAGTCAACTAAAGGTCATTTCTTTGTTCTAATGGTATACAAGTGCACTGATCTACAGAGACAGCTGGAACAAAAATCTGTTAGATGCTTCTGAAAGAAAATTGTATCCTCTTTAATTTATTATAGGGGTCAAATTGGAATAATTTCAGTTTTTAAGGAGGTACACAGACATTCAGGAGAGAATGCGTATGAAAATTCTTCTATAGTTTTTTCTTTTTTCTAGGTGGACTGGTCAACAAAGACAGCTGGAACAAATGTGTTTGGATGTCTCTGATAGAGAATTTATTTTCCTTTAATTCATAATAGATGCCAAAATGTGCTAATTGTAGTCTTTAAGGAGCTACATATGCATTTGGGAGTGATGTAGTTGTAGAAACATACTATACTATAAGTTAGTGTAGACCTAAGTTACAGCCTCTTTTGTTGTCTTAAGAAACCAAGGTGACGTGTTTTTAAGTTGTGACTAAATAAATATTATCTACAAACTCATCTACAGGTGATGTTCAATTTATTTTTATTAATTTACAAAAATTGAAGCCACAAGAAAATAATTTTTCATTTGTTAGCCACTACTAAATTCCAAAAGCCATGTTCATATTTAAATTTTCTATTTCCAACACTAACGGCTTTTCTAGCAAAAATTCTTTTTTTCATTTCAACGGACACAACACTTGGAATTAAAGATAGAATTTCCGCTGCACTTTGAGTAAACGAATTTTTATTTAAACCAATCGTAGTGAGTGTACCAACGTTTGTAAAAGCTCCTTCTTCTATCGTATGTAACTTATTATTATCTAAATTCAAACGTTTTAAGTTTGGTAAATTATCAAACAAGCCTTTACTTAAAACTGTTAGCTCGTTGTGATCCAAACGTATCGAATGCAAATTAGAAAGGCCACCAAAAGTATCACTCGTAATGGAGCTTATTTTGTTGTAGCCCAAATAAAGGTCAGTTAAATTAATTAAACCGTTAAAACTATTGTTATTTAACGATTCCAACCTATTGTAACTGAAGTCGAGTGAAGTTAGTAATTTTAAATCCTTGAAAGAATCATCGTCAATATGGGCAATTTCGTTGTTGTCAAATCGCAAATAATTCACTTCAGATAGTCCCTCAAAAATATTTTTAGAAATTCCATTTATTTTGTTTTTGTTAAGGGTTATCATTTTTAACGAAGTTAATTTTTTAAAAATAGCGTTAGGTAATTCCTCTAGCTGATTACCGCCTAGATATAAATTTTCCAATTTATTTAAACCAGCAAATACGTTTTCGTTTAAAACCTTTAATTTGTTGTCAGATAAATCCAATTCCTTTAAATTTAATAATCCTGAAAATGTAAGATCCTTAAGTTCTAGAAATTGATTGTAAGATAAATCCAGCGTTTCTAAGTTGGTTAAGTCATTAAATAAGTTAACTGGTAGCCAATCGTTTGTACATCGACTAATTTTAAACTTTTTAATATTTGGAAATGCTTGAAAAGTCCCTTCTTGAGCACCGAGAATATTCACATTATCCAAAGTAATTGTTTGAATTGAACTTTTATAAAATGAATCAGATGGCCGGTCGACTGTAAGGAAGACATCTGTGTTGGCTACGTCGGACACAAAAGAAGGTTCGTGCTGTATAAATCCTTCTGAAGAAATTGACAATCTGAAGGCTTGTTCAAGAGGAAGACTATAACTTCCAGTTAAACTTAACGTCCATATAACGCATCCAAATACGGAGTAGAGCGGTTTCATCCTAAAACAATAAATTAGCTAGTTTCAATTAACAATTTATATCTTACCTCAAATTAATATAGTTCTGTCTGCTTATACATCCGCTTGTCAATAAATACAAAACTCGAACAATTTTGCCGAAATACCTCTTTCAAATTTTCGTCTCTTGAGACACACCTTTATTATGAATTAAAACATAAGTTACTATTTACTCACTACTCAGAAACTGTTGTTTCTCATAATGACATGTAAAGAAATAATAAAATTATTTATTTTAATTTTATCAAAAGTTATAGGTCAAAAATGATTACTCATAGATTTTTATTTCTTTGGGCAAGTTTGAGAGCTCTTTTTTAATTATTTTATTTTTTATTACTGTTCTTTTTTAATGTAAAAAGCCAAAATCCAATTAAAAATAATGGGGGCTATGGGCCCCCATAACACTAAAAAAGGGGTAATCGTATTCAAGCTGAGCTCTTGGGGTTTTCTTATTTGATAGCCACCGAACACGAAAATCTGATTGACTTCCGCGGACAGTGGCTTAAGCCTTAAGCCTTCATAGCCTTTTAATGAAATTGTTAAAAATATTTAGAAGAAAAGTTTAGTAGAAAACGTTATAGTATTCGGGTTGCTACTTTGCCATACAGTGGCTTACTCATCGTTGAAGCTGGGCCGAAGTCAACATTTTCAGACCAAAGAACTTCCAAACAGCATTCGGCTATTTGCAGGGCTGCCTTTTGGCAAACCAACTATTTTGGACCTAACCAGTAAGAATTTATATTTGGCATTTCTCTCCGGTGGCTTCCCTACCTGCTCCCCTCACTAATTAAAATTTGTTTGTTGAGTTGATAAGTTGTGGATTTTCAAAAATGAAACTTTGAGTGACTGTTGTTAACCTCTTTAAGGTACTATAACACTGCTAAAGCCACTGGAAACGACGTAACTATTCTATACAACCAAAATTATGTGTAACGAACAATTACACAAAGTGGCTATCTGAATAATATCACATTTACATCACCTTATATTTCCCATCTGAGAGTATAACTTAAAACTCTCCTACCTCCCCTTAAAGCCACTTGCTTTGGATGACAATGACATATTTTGATCTTGTACTCTTTACGCACAACTTTTAAATAGTGAGGGGAGCGGGTAAACCACCAGAGAAGGATGCCAAATGCAAATTCTTACTGTTTAGATCAAAATGAGGTTGATTTGCCAAAAGGCAGCCCGAATACTGTTTGGGAGTTGTACGCTCTGAAAATGTTGACTTTATAACGCGACTTCTTTTAATCAACGTTAACCCTTAACTGCTCCGGGTAGACACAGTTGAAGGTGGGTCCTGGTTCAGCAAGAAACTTTACCTGTTTAATCCTTTTTACCTGCGGCTTTTAATTACTCGGGCGCCACCTCCAATGAGGAAATCATAAATAAAGATTGGAGTGAAACAACTTTTATTTATAAGAATCTAAATTAACAGAACAGAACAGAAATAATTATGTACAGATACAAAACAGACAAAAATACACAAGACAGAAATAAACAGACAGATATAATACCATTAGCCAAACCAACCATAAAGGGTTATATATACGAGATCAAATTAACGTAGCTGAAACGGTCACGAAGTTTTTTCCCGCCTGCAGTCGGTACCCAGTACGGCTTTAGGTGCCCAAACGACGCAAATATCCCTTCATACGGCTTCCACGGCAGTAACCCCTCAGAATCTGGAGTACCTGCTAAGTACTCCGCGATCCGTCGGTCTCGAGGACAATTACGGCCGATAACCCTTGATCTTTAACAGATGCTAGTACTCGCTAGGGAAAAAGATTGTTCCAACAGATGCTAGTACTCGCTAGCGAAGAAACGCAGGGTTACTCGGACGAAACTGACCCTCGACGATTACGGTACGGCACAGCGGCAGTCGGACGGCGGCAACAACGGCAATGGCGGTAACGGCAGCAACGACAACAGGCGGTAAAACGGACGGCGGTGGAGAACGGACGGCGGCATCTGCAATCAGATTTCCACTCCAGAAGATCAGACAAAGTCGTCACTTTGGAGTGGTGAGTAAGTAGTTGGACTACTGTACTCTTCTGCCTCAGGCCAGATCTTCGGGTAATAAATACCTTACTTGCCCGACCCTCGGTGCCATATGGTTGAAACGAGCCCCTTTATATTTGGTTTGGTCTAATAATTGACTGGTGGTCGTTAAGAAAATGCCCTCACATTTTACCCTTAAAAACTAAACATTTAAAACAAAGTCATTCACAGATCAAAATTAGGATGGTAAAAATTTTTCTGTAAAACTGCTAAAATTTAACACACACATAATTTTGTATCGCTACAACTTCGGCCCAGCTTCAACGCTGAGTAAGCCACTGTATGGCAAAGTAGCAACCCGAATACTATAAGCTTTTCTACTAAACTTTTCTTCTAAATATTTTTAACACTTTCATTGAAAGGCTATGAAGGCTTAAGCCACTATTCGCGGAAGCCAACCAGATTTTCGTATTTGGTGGCTATCAAATAACTTATCCTCAAGAGCTCAGCCTGAAAACGATCATCCCTTTTTTTCTGTTGTGGGTCCATAGTCTATAAAGTGAATGGATGAGTTAAAAAACCGCCATCAGCAGACATTCAATTTATTTAGTCGAATTTATAAAGATCAGTTTATTTCAGTCATTTCATATAAATGGAATTATAGCTAAAATTTCTTCTCTACTTTGGGACAATGGATTTTTTGTCAAAGTAATTAAGTCGATTCTACTACCATTTGTGAAAACTCCTTCAATTCTTTCTAACTTATTACCATCTAAATGTAAATCTTTCAAGCCTGGTAAATTAAATGAGTCTTTAGGCAAAACTGCCAACTCGTTTTGATCCAGATATATTGAGTGTAAATTAGAAAGGCCACCGAACTTGTAACTGAGCTTATTTTGTTGCAACCCAAATAAAGATCAGTCAATTGAATTAAACCGTTAAAAGTATTATCATTTAACGATTCCAACTTATTATAACTCAAGTCGAGCGATGTTAGTAAGTTTAAGTCTTTAAAAGAATCATCCTCAATATGTGCAATTTCGTTGTTTTCTAATGTCAAATTCTTCAATTCAGAAAGCCCTTCAAAAATATTTTTAGATATTCTGCTGAATTTGTTTTCGTTAAGGGATAGAAATTTTAAAGAAGGTACATTTTTAAAAATATCCCTAGGCAAGTCCTCTAATCGATTACCTCCTAGAAATAAGTTGTCTAACTTTTTTAATCCTGCAAATAATTTTGCGTTTAAGGCCTTTAATTTGTTGTCAGATAGATCCAATTCTTTTAAATTTACTAATCCTGCAAATGTATCAGCTTCAAATTCTAGAAAGTTGTTGTTCGTTAAATAGATCGTTTCTAATCCGGTTAAATCTTTCAAAAAATTATTTGGTAGGCCATCGTTCGTACCATAAGTAAATATAAACTTTTTAACATTTGAAAATCCTTTAAAAGTGTCTTCTTCAACACCAAGAACATTACTACTATTAAGAGCATGAACTAAACTTTTGTAAAATGAAGCAGATGGGCGTTCGAATACAAAAGATGCAAGTGTGGTGGTTATTTCGGCTTCAGAAGAAGGTTCGCAACGTAAAAATCCTTTTGAAGAAATTGTTAATGTGTAGGATTGTTCTCTTAGAGAAAGACTGTAGCTTGTACTTAGACATAATATCCAAATAATTGTTGCAAACATTGCATTCTTCCTAAAACAAGAAAAGTTAAGATTAGAAATAATGTATTTCTTCTTATTGTAGTTTATTTTATGTATAGTGTGTCCTCGGATACAGTTGACATAAGAAAAATGATTAATTTATGATTTTTCTGAAAATGTTCTTTACACTTCTTACACTTTGCCTTAGAGACTCACACGACACAATTATTGCGGTTTTGACAACTTTGATAAATAATTTAGAAAGAAGTCGATGTTAGAATTATTCTAATGCAAATCACAGTCAAAAATGTTAATTCGTTATGCCATAACAGGTAAGCAAAGTTGACTTGTTTTTAGTATAAAATTCGCAGTACCTTGGTCCAGATCTATGTGGTAGACCAATTAACTCACACATTACTTTAACGGTCCTCGAAAGGGGAATCGAGATATATAGGGTATTCCATTCGGAAAATTACAAGAGTGTAGCCTGTATCATTTAAATGGATCACCTGGTATATGTAAAAATAATGTTAAGAGATGCAGCTCTAAGAGAACTATAGCGATGCATTTAACTTTTTTTTGTTAAATTCTGTAGCAAAGCCACAAGTTTACGATAACGCAGCGTTGCGACATCTTGTGTATAAATATTCGTTAAAAAAATAGTAGTTAGATATTAAATAGTATTAGATTTGCCAAAACACTGTAGTTTATAGGAATAAATACTCATTCACAGTAATTGAAAGTAGGAGAAATACAAGAAGTAGGGGTACACGCTCATATAAACTCTGTCCACTGAACAGATACAGCTAAGCCACTCCCAAAAAAGTTCCCAACATTCCAATAGAATTTTTTTATTGGTCGAAGTTTAAAAATTCGGTTTACAACCATCACACAAGAATTGACATGCGTCAACCTCATTTGACATAAATTTGTGAGGAGTGGCTTAGCTGCATCTGTTCGGTGGACAGAGTTTAGTTGATTGGTGCAAATAGATATTTTTATTATTAATATTATCAACGCCCACTTCATTCAAACCACGGATTTGATAATATAAAGCAATTTGAACAATCTTTAAAAACACAACTGAAGCAGGAAGACATCAACACAACAAATGTTTTAATTTACCATCTTTCTGGACAATTCTTATAAACATTAAAAAATGAATAATTAACTCACATTTTTTATGTCGTTGTTTGTCACAAAGTAAAAAATTAAATAAATTATTGTCTTATTTCAATTGTACCACAAGCAAAAAAAAATATTAGAAATCAGACAAACTAAGTAATTTTATGATAACCTTCGCATTTTATAATATTTTGCAAGTTTAAAAAGCTCATTAAAAAATCAAGTTTCAGTTGGTCCAAAACAAACTGTTATCTCAGAGTCCGGTTAGCATATTTTTGAAACCCTATCGCCTTCTACTGCCCTAAAATAGCCATTTCCAAACTGAAAATAAACATTTACAACCCCTGATATGGTTTTAGGGCTTTCAGAGTCTCCCAAAGGTCTAACTAAAGGCCTAGGAGGTCAATTTGTAAGTCTACCACCACTTAAACAAACTAAAAAATCATTGCAAGGTCATAAATCGTTTTAAATGTTCATGTTAAAGCTTTACAAGATTATTTATGCTAAAATAACTATTTATTTGCTCGAAAAGATATTCTGTAGCCTTAAAATAGCCATTTCCCAACTGAAAATAAACATTTACAACCCCTGACATGGTTTTAGGGCTTTTAGAGTCTCCCAAAGGTCTAACTATAGGCCTAGGAGGTCAATTTGTAAGTCTACTACCACTTAAACCAACTAAAAAATTATTTCAAGGTCATAAATCGTCTTAAATGTCCATGTTAAAGCTCTACAAGATTATTTATGCTAAAATAACTATTTATTTGCTCGAAAAGGTATTCTGTAGTCCTAAAATAGCCATTGGCAAACTGAAAATCAAAATAGAAAATCAGGATATGGTTTTAGAGCTTTCAGAGTCTCCCAAAGGTTTAAATAGGCCTAGGAGGTCAATTTATAAGTCTACCACCATTCAGATGACCTAAAAAATTATTGCAAGGTCCTAAATTGTCTTAGATATTCAAGGCTTTACAAGATTATTTCTGCACAAATTAGTATATTATATATTTAGGTTGAGAAGTTTACTATTATATCCTGAGGCGCAAAGCGCCGAAGGATAGACAGATACACTGTGCGAGGGTTATAATAGTAATCTCAACCGTAGTTTATATAGTATTTTTTTACTACTAATATCAATTATGCCTAGGAGGTCAATTTAGTATGTTTGGTGTAATAAAAATTAATTTAGCAACTCCATGAGAAAAAAAAGTGACGTATTGCTAAAATGAGACAATCAGCACCGTTGCAAATATTCAGTTTGTTTTTATTAATTTATAAAAATCAGTTACAAAATAGGTATACCTACATTTATTTTTAATATGTGCTATTTACTAAAGTCCAAGAACATTGACGACTTTCATATTTTCTAGATTCAACAACGATCGGTATTTCATAATAATTTGGACATTCATCTATTTGAATAGATTCAACATTTGGAATTAAAGCTAAAATTCCTGCTATACTTTGAGTTTGAGTGAATGGATTTTTTGTCAAAGTAACTGTGTCGATTGGGTGGACGTTTGCGAAAACTCCTTCAATTGTTTGCAACTTATTATTATCTAAATACAAATATTTCAAGTTTGGTAAATTATTAAATAGGCCTTTAGGTAAGACTGTCAATTCGTTGTCATTAAAGGATATTGTGTGTAAATCAGAAAGACCACGAAAAGTACCACTTGTAACTGAATTTATTTTGTTGTGACGCAAATAAAGGTAATATAGTTTGACTAAACCATTAAAAGTATTATCATTTAAGGAATCCAACTGATTACCACTCAAGTCGAGAGAATCTAGCACTTTTAAATCTATAAAAGAGTCCTCTTCAATAAAGGCAATTTTGTTGCCATCGACTCCTAAATACTCCAATTCAAAAAGTCCCTTAAAATTGTTTTTAGAAATTTTTGTTAATTTGTTTTTGTGAACACCTAGCCTTTTTAACGAAGGTAAATTTTTAAAAATATCCTTAGGTAATTCCCGTATTTGATTCTTTTGTAAAAATAATTTTTCTAAATTAATTAGACCCATAAATAAGCTTTCCTTTAAAAATGTCAGTTTGTTGCTAGATAAATCCAATTCTTTTAAATTTAATAATTTTGGAAATGTATGATCATCAAATTCCAAAAAGTGATTTTCCGACAAATCGAGCAATTCCAGTTCGGTTAAGTCTTTAAAAAAATCAACCGGTAGGAAATCGTTTGGACATTTACGAATTGTAAACATTTTAATATTTGCAAATCCTTTAAAAGCTCCTTCTTCTGTACCAAGAATATTCACTCTGTAGAGAGTAATTGATTCAATTGAATTTTTATAAAACGATTCAGACGAATTGTTGGTTCCATTGATGATTCTAAGGAAGACTTCTGTGGTGTTTACGTCGGCTTCAGTAGAAGGTTCACAATTTATGAGTTCTTTTGAAGAAATTACTAACTTATAAGCTTGCTCTTGAGGGATAGGTGTAGGATCACTGTAAGTTGAACTTATACATAACATCCAAATAACGCATCCAACCATTACGTGAGTGTGAGTAGGTTTCATCCTAAAACAAAAACTTAAGATTGTTAATTTATTTATTATATTAGTTTGATTAGTGTGTCTATCTGTCGGTCTATAGGTTAAATTTGAACTGAAGCTTCATAAGTTGAACATATTAACTTTTCGAAACACTGAATTTCAAGAGTAGGTTTCTTCAAGATTCAGTGGAATAAAAACGTAATTTTACGATAATCTTAGGTTTTGTTATTGTTTTTAAGTTTTAAGTGGCCCTAATATTTTTTTAAATAAATTACAGCTAACAGGATCGGACTGGCTTTATTGGGCCCATCTGCTACAGCTCTAATTTGGCTCCTGTGTCCTCCCAACTCTTTAGAAAGATCAGTCGTTTTCAAAATATAAAAAATCCTATTTTTGTTTTTATACAAGGTTAGGTTAAACGTTAGGCTATGTTAGCGTATAGTAGGTTAGATTAGTGTAAGTGATGTTAGGATAGGTTTACTGATAAGTGATGAACACGGACTTACTTATATAGTACAAAGGTTTGGCCCTATAGGTAATTATTGACGGTTTTGGAGTCAATACTGACCCATTGACCAATATACTTAAACATGTTCATTGTGATAAAAAAAATTTGATATACAGGGTGGGCCACGTAATTTATAACCACTAACGATTTTTTCCTGCAACCCAAATTACAAATATCATTCGAGTCTAGATCAGTTTAGATTTAGACAATTAACGGCTACACTGATCCATTTCTTGATTAATAAACTGTCTAAACCGATCTGGACTCTAGATCATTCTAGACAATAAGCAGCTACTGATCCATTTTTTGATAAATAAATTTATAAGTGTCTAAAGTGATCTAGACTCTAATGATATTTGTAACTTGGGTTGCAGTAAAATATTGTTAGAAGTTACAAGTTACGTGGCCCACTCTGTATATATTATCTCTCTGCATTTGTACTCTTAGAAAGAAGGAGGTGGCATTGCTAAAATAAAAACAGGAGCTACAGATATTCATTATATTTTTATTGCTTGAAAATATTTTTTTTAAGATCAGTCACAAAAATAATACATTTTTATTGTTCATTAGTTTCTAAAGTCCAAAAACATTGACGACTTTTAAATATTCTTTCTCCAATAACGACCGTTTCTTCACTGTCAAATGCGCACTTTTCTATTTTAACAGATTCAATATTTGGAATGAAAGCTAAAATTTCTTTTATACTTTGAGTTTGAGTCAATGGATTATTTTCCAAAGTCAGTTGTTCTATTGTACGGACGTTCGTAAAAACGCCTTCTTCAATTGCCTGTAACTTATTATCGTTTAAATGTATACTTGTCAAGTTTGGTAAATTGTTAAATAAGCCTTTGGGCAAGACTTTCAATTCGCTGTGATCCAAACGTAAAAACTCTAAACGAGCTATCCCTCGAAAAGTACCACTGGCAACTGAGTTTATTTCATTGTGAGATAAATCAAGATAATCTAAGTTAATTAAACCATTAAAAGTTGTATCATTTAAAGACTTCAATTTATTTCCATGGAAAGCGAGAGAATCTAGTACTTTTAAATCTGTAAAAGAGCCCTCTTCAATAAACTCAATTTCGTTGCCATCGACTCCTAAATATTCCAATTCAAAAAGTCCCTCAAAATTGTTTTTATAAATTTTTGTTAATTTGTTGTTTCCAACACCCAACTTTTTTAACGAAGGCAAATTTTTAAAAATATCTTTAGGTAATTCCTCTAGCTGGTTAGTTTGTAAAAATAACTTTTCTAAATTATTTAATCCCGCAAATAACCCTTCGTTTAAAATCATTAATTTGTTACTGGATAAATCTAATACGTTCAAATTTAATAATTTTGTAAATGTACGGCCATCAAATTCCAAAAATTGATTTAGCGACAAATCGAGCCATTCCAGTGTGGTTAAATCTTTAAAAAAATCAACCGGTAGGAAATCGTTTGGGCATTTACGAATTGTAAACATTTTAATATTTGCAAATCCTTTAAAAGCTCCTTCTTCTGTACCAAGAATATTCACCCTATAGAGAGTAATTGATTCAATTGAATTTTTGTAAAACGATTCAGAGGAATTGTTGGTTCCATTGATGATTCTAAGGAAGACTTCTGTGGTGTTTACGTCGGCTTCAGATAAAGGTTCACAATCTATGAGGCCTTTTGTAGAAATTACTAACTTATAAGCTTGCTCTTGAGGAATAGGTGTAGGGTCACTGTAAGTTGAACTTACACATAACATCCAAATAACGCATCCAACCATTACGTGGGTAGGTTTCATCCTAAAACAAAAATTTAAGATTGTTAATTTATTTATAATATTAGTTTGATTAGTGTGTGTGTGTGTCTATCTGTCGGTCTTTAGGTTAAATTTTAACTGAAACTTCATAAGTTGAACATATAACTTTTCAAAACACTGAAGTTCAAGAGTAGGTTTCTTCAAGACTCAGTGGAATAAAAACGTACCTTGTTACGTTTTTTGCTCTTTCATGGGGCAATAATGGCACACTTTTAATAAAAACTTACATA
This sequence comes from Malthinus seriepunctatus, assembly GCA_963924605.1. Lineage (NCBI taxonomy): Eukaryota > Metazoa > Arthropoda > Insecta > Coleoptera > Cantharidae > Malthinus > Malthinus seriepunctatus. The sequence continues at coordinate 45,648,726 of OZ004602.1, forward strand.
TTAACTTACTTACATTATTTAAACCGTTTAGCACAAAGTAAAAAATTACTTTAACTACTTATTTTAAAATTATCTTAATTGTAGAGGTCACAAGATTATTAAAAATCATAAACGTAATTTTATGATAATCTTAGGTTTTGTTATTGTTTTTAAGTTTTAAGTGGCCCTAATATTTTTTTAAATAAATTACAGCTAACAGGGTCGGACTGGCTTTATTGGGACAATCTGCTACAGGTGACAGGTCTAATTTGGCTGCTGTGGCCCCCCGACTCTTTAGAAAGATCAGTCATTTTCAAAATATAAAAAATCCTATTTTTGTTTTTATACAAGGTTAGGTTAAACGTTATGTTAGTGTAGCGTAGGTTAGGTTAGGGTAAGTGATGTTAGGTTAGGTTTACTGATAAGTGATGAATTTAAACTTACTTATATAGTACAAAATTTTGGCTCCATAGAAAATTATTGACGGTCTAGAGACAGTATCTACTGGCCCAATGACCAATATACTTAAACATGTTTAATGTGATATACAGGGTGGGCTACGTAACCTGTAGTCCCTAACGATTATTTACTGCAACCCAAATTACAAATATCATTGGAGTCTAGATCAGTTTAGACAATTAGCAGTTACAGTCATCCATTTCTTCAATAATAAAAATATAAAGGTTTGAACTTATATAGACTCGAATGATATTTGTAATTTTGGTTGCAGTAAAAAATTATTCGAAGTTACAAGTTACGTGGCCCACCCTGTATATACTATCTCTCTGCATTTCTACTCTTAGAAAGAAGGAGGTGGCATTGCTAAAATAAGAAAACGAGCTACAGATATTCATTATATTTTTATTGATTGAAAATATATTTTTTTAAGATCAGTCACAAAAATAATACATTTTTATTGTTCATTAGTTTCTAAAGTCCAAAAACATTGACGACTTTTAAATATTCTTTCTCCAACAACGACCGTTTCTTCACTGTCAAATACGCACTTTTCTATTTTAACAGATTCAATATTTGGAATGAAAGCTAAAATTTCTTTTATACTTTGAGTTTGAGTCAATGGATTATTTTCCAAAGTCAGTTGCTCTATTGTACGGATGTTCGTAAAAACGCCTTCTTCAATTGCCTGTAACTTATTATCGTTTAAATGTATAAATGTCAAGTTTGGTAAATTGTTAAATAAGCCTTTGGGCAAGACTTTCAATTCGCTATGATCCAAACGTAAAAAATCTAAATTAGCTACCCCACGAAAAGTACCACTGGCAACTGAATTTATTTCGTTGTGAGATAAATGAAGAGTATGTACGTTAATTAAACCATTAAAAGTTGTATCATTTAAAGATTTCAATTTATTTCCATCCAAAGCGAGATAATCTAGTACTTTCAAATCTTTAAAAGAGTCCTCTTCAATAAACTCAATTTCGTTACCATCGACTCCTAAAAACTCCAATTCAAAAAGTTCCTCAAAATTGTTTTTAGAAATTTTTGTTAATTTGTTGTTTCCAACACCTAACCTTTTCAACGAAGGCAAATTTTTAAAAATATCTGTAGGTAATTCCCCTAGCTGATTAGTTTGTAAAAATAACTTTTCTAAATTATTTAGTCCCGCAAATAAGCCTTCGTTTAAAATCATTAATTTGTTACTGGATAAATCCAATACGTTCAAATTTAATAATTTTGTAAATGTATTGCCATCAAACTCCAAAAATTGATTTAGCGACAAATCGAGCCATTCCAGTGTAGTTAAATCTTTAAAAAAATCAACCGGTAGGAAATCGTTTGGACATTTACGAATTGTAAACATTTTAATATTTGCAAATCCCTTAAAAGCTCCTTCTTCTGTACCAAGAATATTCACCCTGTAGAGAGTAATTGATTCTATTGAATTTTTGTAAAACGGTTCAGACGAATTGTTGGTTCCATTGATGATTCTAAGGAAGACCTCTGTGGTGTTTACGTCGGCTTCAGAAGAAGGTTCACAATCTATGAGTCTTTTTGAAGAAATTACTAACTTATAGGCTTGCTCTTGAGGGACAGGTGTAGGGTCACTGTAACTTGAACTTAGACATAACATCCAAATAACGCATCCAAACATTACGTGGGTAGGTTTCATCCTAATACAAAATAGAGGTTAATTTTTGATATCGGTTTTTTTAGGTGTCTGATTGTCAATCATAAAAAAGCTAAATAATTTACCCAAATTGTAAAAATTATATGAGCAAGACTCTTCTTCAATTTTATTATTTTGTGTGGAAATTGTAAATAATTGTATTATTTTATAATTATTATTAGACAGGCTTTACGTATATAAATATGAAGCCTTAGTTTATTGAGCACCAGTGGTTTAATGGGCAGTAATACGACCTTATAAAAATTAAAATATAAATTATTAACTCACATTTTTTAAAAACCGTTTGGCACAGTGAAAAAGAATTAAATAAAATATTTATTATAAAATCATAATCATCATAGGTCACAAAATTATTAAAAATCATACAAATTAAGTAATTTTTTGATAAACTTTTATTTTTCTTATTTTTTACAACTTTTAAGTGGTAATTTAATAAAAGATACCAAGTGGTAACTGGTTAAATCAAAAGGTTATCTTATAGTCGAATTGGCATATTTTTGGGTCCTAGCACCTATCGTGCCCCTTATAGAAGAGTTGCAGCTAAGGTGATCTTGGTAATATAGGCGTTAATTTCGATTGGGCTGTTAGTACTTAAACGGATGAAAATGAATTTGATGGATGAGGTAATCAACATGGTGGCAAGTGAACTGGAACACTGATAACACTAGTGGGGCCAAAAGCTGATACCTACTTATTCAGCTCTGGTTTAATAGAAAATTCGGCAAACTCAATTATTTTCTTAACTTTTAGCGTTTTTTCTTTATTTTCACAAATTTAAGTTACAGTTGGACCCGTAGTGTGAGTACTGCAAGAAAGTGAATGATTCTTGTCCTAATACGTGCTCTATTTTACACACAAACAGAAATTGTTATGTTCCCTTGGCCGCAGAAAGGGTTTTTAGTGAGTAAAGGTTGGTAAAGATCTCACACAGCTGTCAGTGCGCACTGCTGGTGTTTGGTGTTGGTCTTCCTTAGTGAAAATTCCTTCCCTCGAAAAAAAATTTTAAGTCATGGTGGGTGAAGTTAGGTTAGTTTTATTAAACACAAAATTTGACCCCAAAAGAGTAACGTCGCTAATAATTGGCGACTTGCTGACGTGACCAGTAGACAAAAATTTTTCAAAAAATTCAAAGTTTGACCCCCTTGAGGTACCTGAAAATGACAAGATATTGATTTCAGCTTTTGAGTGAACTCTTTTATTACTACACAAGGCACTTTTTGGTAACTATGACATACATATTTTTTAAAAACATTATAAAACCACCATTTTTCGTTACAGGTTACAGTCTACTGACCAGTATGATCCTGATAGCTTATGTTTTTTTTGAAAACAGTATGAATGAGCTAATTCTGAAGCCAATGATTAGACATTAGACATAGATAATTTAGACTCTTTGAGACGCAATTGCACTCTTACTCTTGGAGGGTAAGAGTAAGCCGTCAGTCGTGACCGTGAAGGCCGACTGAGGTCCACAGAGAGACCAGTTCTAACCAGAGCTTTCTGAGGATGTTGCAGTAATAATGAAACGATAAGTTCCTAATTTCTAACTTGGGCAAAAAACTTCCATCCTTAGAAGAGATTACAGTGGTCAACAGATTTTTACAAACACCGAAGAGAGAAAACCCTGCTTTTATCTTTCAGCCTCTCTTGAAAATCTCACATTACCACATCGTACCGGGCGATGTGGTGTCTTTATAAATAAACCAAAAGAACAAACGCACATTTTTCAGACTCCACAACTACATACTGTAACACCGAAAACCGGGTATTGCATTAAATCTCCCTTAAGCGTCGCTCAGTTGGAGACGGGGGAGTTCGTAGCAAGAAATCAAAAAACACACTATGGATGTAATAAAAAAATAAAATATGTTTATTCAAAATTAATAACAAAAATAATAATGGGGCCGAAATGGCAAGTACGAAAATAAAAAAACCTTTCTTAACGAAAGACAACCGTACTACGATATGTATAAAGGGAAACCAACTAAATACAAATCTTTTACGTTATGACTCACCCACTGTTCTTCCAGACCACCACACCTGTCCTCAAAACCTTTAGGAGACACCTGGAATACACGGAAGCGGTTAATCGAATTCCCAGACCTGTCGTCAAGACCTATTAGACTTGTAAAGAGAGACCACCTGACTTGAAAGACACGAAAGGGACGAGCGTATCCCCAGACCACCACACTTGTCCTCAAGACCTATCAGACCTGAGAGGGACCACCCGACCTAGAAGACACGGGCACACGAGTAATTCTTGTCACCAGACCACTAAACCTGTTCTCAAGACCTATTCAGACCTTTAACGATAGGCCACTAAATAATTAAATTAAATTTTTTAATTCAACACGGAATGCGCTGCCGCTCACCACAACGGCGAAACGAGGAGTCTTTTATCAAAATGCAGTGGGAGCTTATATTGGAAATCCGGCGAGGCGGCGACCACAACGCAGATTCTCACGACAACCAATATGGAATTGAACACAATAGCGACTATCAATTAATTGTTATAAATTAAATTAAAATTTTGATCTCAGAGACGGCGCTAGGGGAAAGCTAAAGAAAAAAATGATAAGTTAGCAGCTTTAAATGATATAAAATTTCCAGGATGCGTTAATACTATACCAGTATTTTGGTCCAGCATCCGGATAAAATTCTGCATTGTTACAATATTATCGGAGGAACAATTTGGGTTTAGATTTAGAGAGATAGTAAATCCTATATACCCAGGTTGACCAGAGTAATTTATTTAACACTGAATCGCTCTGCTCCATATATGAAGGGTTTCATAGAGCTGACTAAGGCTTTTTAGACTGTTCGTCACTTCCTGCTTCTCATAAGCTAAAGAGATGTGGATGGAGGGGCCTCATTAATATTTTTTGAGAGTATGTAGGTACGCAGACTGTTAGAGTTGAGAATTATCGAAGTAGCCACCAGAGAGAGTTGCATGTGGAGTGCCTCAAGAAACCTAAAATCGAAGCAAGCCTAAAGACGTCGCTTTTAGTTGTAGAATTTGATAGCTAAAAATTTAACTAAAATTCTTTGATAGATAATAATTACGATAAAAACAGTTTAATTAAATAAACGTTTATTGATGATGAGAATTAAACACAGTAAAATTTTCTTACCTTGAAACAAAATAAACATTGTTTTGTCACGAACATCCCTTTAATGTGTATAAAAGAAGCGTAATAGAAGACAGTTTTAATTCAACCGTTGTGTAGAGTGATGGCATCGCCTAACGAATATTCCGATATTTCAGAATTATCAGTTATCGACGATGAAACTCAATCGATTATAACTTTGGATCAAACACAATTTCAGGTTAAAATGCAATTTATAATTTTATTTTAAATTAAAGTGATATTTTAGGTGCAAATCGTAGTTACCACTTTAGATGGTTCTAACGGTACGACAGAAATTAAAGTGAGTGGCGGTGGACCAAAATCAATTAGTCCAACACAATATCTACCACCTTTACATAGAAATCAAGGTAAAATAAAAAAAGGTAATTTATAATTTTGAATTGAAAAATTGTAAATTAAAAGTAACTGTAAGAAAAGTTTTATCAGTCAGTAGGTAAATTGTTCTTTTATGCCGTACTTCTATTTTTAGGATTATTTGTTTTTTAATTAAGTTACAAGAAAATGACACGTGAACATGCAATTATTGGATTAATCAATATAAGTACTAAATTAAAGTCCCTTTTTACATAAGACTAATGCAGGATAAAGTGAATATTTTTACTTTGCTCAAAAGACCTATAAGAAATTGTAAAATTTTTTAATCGTTTCCAGACAATCAGTGGGGACCTAAAAAAACGCATTTGGTTAAACCTAAGCCAAAGTATCACAGTTATCAATCTACAGCTCACCTAGGACCTTTGATGGCTCCAAAAGGCTTATTGAATTTTGGTAGAAACAAAAATAAAACAAATGTGGGTGAGTGAACTAATTTTAGTGCTAGTGTGATTATGCAACGAGAGAGACAAATAATATTTACCAGCCGGGTGCACGACTGTGCAGCTCAAACGTACTAAGATCGACTATAGAGTGGTAGGCACCTGCTGAAAGGTTTATAAGGGCCTGCAAAATTTTCCATGTAAGAGTGGTGTCTATAGAATGGATGAATATATTTAGATAGAACTCAGAGCCTTTCTCATGACTATATGGGAGGTCCACAGGGCTGATTCCGTTTCCTGGTGCGTTAACACGCTCTTGGGAGGAATAACAAAGATGTATAGGCGAGGAAGGGATAAAATTATGATTGCAGTTGACACTTTGAGCGACGTTAGTTAGCCACATAGTATAAGTATACATAGTATGCCATTCCTGTGGACGAAAATCGAACTAGACCGCGCATGACGTCAAGAGGGGTCAGCACGAACGTATGAAGTAGAAGTCGCAATCGTCGCGTCGTGTTGACCTTTCCTGACGTCACTAGACACCACAAAACCAGCACAATGAGATACTATGTATACTTATACTATTGGTTAGCCAGTTAGGAGCGTGTAATGGCTCAGATATGTTAGTGCTGTAACCTTTGGGAGCGAGAATGCTAGGTTAAATCGCAGGCTGTAACAAAAGAGTTTATAGTGCAAGGAGGTCGTCTACGTTCTCTAAGCAGGTTGGTTAAAGAAAAATAGAGGTTAAGTTGGGTTAGTGCCATCATTTCTGATAATTGAGTCACAAGAATTTCTAACTTTTATGAGACAAAGTCGGACTGGCCAAGTCGGCAGGTAATGGTTTTAGAGAGACAAACTTTTACAGCTGCGTTCAAGTTTATCATATAAACATAACCTAACTAACCCTAATGTACTCTCTAGGGTAGGTGATTGGGAAGGACTCTATGGGCCAAATTATATTTGTTATTGACGGGACCAAAGGCAAGCCTTTTAGGAAAACCATCTTATACATATACAGTGTGTCCAGTATAACGTGCATAGCATGAGGATCTCGGAAACCGTAAGAGATACGAAGTCGGTTAAATGAAGACAATTGTGCACGATTTTATGGCCACCTCTATACTGCTTTTGTTTTTTGAAAACAATTATTAGCACTCTAGATATTTAGGAAAAACTGAAAAATTGTATTTTCTTTAAATGCTTACTTTTTTATTAATGAAGATATTTCAATTTTCAAAAAAGAGATAATAGGCACTACTAAAACGCAAATAATTATTTCATAAAATAATTTTTTTAGTGCGCCGTTTTGGAGTTATGATGCAAACTTATGTTTTTTTAAATACAAACCTAACCTCATTTTTATGTTTTTAAAAAGCTAATATTTTTCTCTTTTCAAAAATAAAAGGGTTGATAGGGTTAGTTTTTTTAATTCCTTTACGGTAATACTAAAATAGAATATTTTGTTATTTATGTTCAAATAAATTTTAAAAATCAAGTTTGCTATATATGAAACAATTTCATAAAAAAGAAACAACAGAATTAAATAAATAAATATCTAAAAACGATCAAAATAATTCGAAAAAAAGTACCTTATAAAAAATTTTTAAAAATAAACCTATCAACCTTTATATTTTTGAAAAGAGAAAAAAATTTGCTTTTTAAAAACATAAAATTGAGGTTAGGTTTGTATTTAAAAAAACATAAGTTTGCATCATATCTCCAAAACGGAGCACTAAAAAAATTATTTTATGAATTAATTATTTGCATTTTAGTAGTGCCTATTATCTCTGTTTTGAAAATTAAAATTATCTCCATTAATAAAAAAGTTATAAGCATTTAAAGAAATTGCAATTTTTCAGTTTTTTCTCAAAATCTAGAGTGCTAATAATTTTTTTCAAAAAAGAAAAGCAGCATCGAAGTGGCCATAAAATCGTGCACAATTTTCTCCATTTAACCGACTTTGTATCTCTTACGGTGCCCGAGATCCCCATGCTGTGCATGTTATACTGGACACACTGTATTCTGCAAAAAAATAAAACAATTTAAAAATATTACTATTTATTAGGGTGTTACAATTGTGAAATAGTATGAAATACAATCTCTTCGTTACTTTGACAACTCTTTAATTGCCAACCATTAGAATTTTTACTGTATACACAATTTCCAATAGGAAATTTTTCGATATTAGGGATGATATAATACGATGAAACCCCTGGAATTAAACTAACAGCTATTTCAGCAGCATTGTTACTAAAATTATTATTTTCCAAATTAAGAAATTCCAAACTTTTGAAATCAAACAGAGGTCCGTCTTCAACTTCCCCTATTTGATTTTCTTGCAAATAAAGTTTTTTTAAAGTCGATAAATTTTTGAAAATTCCCCTTGATAAAACCAACAGGTTGTTCTTACTCAAATCAATATAGGTAATTTTTCCTAAATCCTTAAAAGCACCTTTTGCTATAGTATTAATTTGATTGTTTTCCAAATGCAACAGTTCTAATTCTACAAGTCCTTTAAAGGTATCTTCTTCAATAACAACCAATTCATTGTTGTACAAGTAAAGCGCATATAACGATTCCAAGTCTTGAAAAGCTCCTTCTTCAACTTTATTAATTGAGTTCTTACTCAAATCTAAAACTTCCAAAAGAGATAAATTTTTAAAAACTCCACTATCGATTGATGGAATATAGTTTTTTTGTAAATATAATTTTCTTAACGAAATTAAAGATTGAAATAACGTCGGAGGAAATTCAGTGATGGCGTTGCTTCCCAATCGTAACAGTTCTAATTTTTTAAGGCTGGAAAAAGTATCTGCGTGCAATTCTTTCAGTTCATTAACATCCAAATACAAATATTTCAGCGATTTTAAATCGTTAAACGAGTTTGGCTCGATTTCCTTAATTTTGTTACCTTGAAAATCAAGATTTTCCAATTTTGTTAAATTATAAAACCACTCTGCGTTTACAACGGTTAATAAGTTTCGTTGTAAATCTAACACAGTTAAATTTTTGCTATGAGCAAAAAAATTTGAAGGAAGCTCTCTGATGTTATTGCTATAAAGGAGCAACTCTTCCAAATTTGTGTCTAAAAGTAGGTCTGCATCCATTTCGCTTAATTCGTTCCCTCCCAATTCCAAAACTTCCAAGTTGTTCAAACTTTGAAATAAGTCTTTAGGTATATTTGATAACTTGTTCTTATGAGCTTGAAAAAATGTCAAATTTTGTAAATCGTACAATAAATCATGGGGCAACTCATCCAAACCATTTCTGGCTAAAGTAATACTTCTAAGACTTTTTGAATTTTTCAACAAGTTCGATGGAATTTTCGTAACGTTTTCACAACTTCTAATGCTCAAATTTTCTAAACTTGTAAATTTGTCAAAAATATTTTCAGCAAAATTTGAAAATGTGCTTGCTTCTATGGTTAAGAATTTTACAAAAGTTGGTTGGAACTGTTTTATCGGTTCTGTGAGTTCGTCTTCGAAAAAAATAATGGTTTCTTCACTTTCACCAGAAATTGATATTTCACAAATTAAAGTTTTATTAGGATCTAATATTTGTAAAGAACAGAATGTGTTGCTATCGCTCTCGTGCGTTTGTGCGTTAAGTTGAATAACAAATGTTAACAGTAGAACCCATTTAATTAAAACTTCCATCTTTAGCCTAAAAATGTAAAATTTACACAGTTGCAGAGTTTGGGGTTGGTAAGGTTTTATAAAGTTTTAATTATAAACTACTTACATAATTTATGAAGACGAACAACCCAAAGAATACAGCATCAAAGTAATACAAACAGGAAAACTTAAAGGTTTGGGTTATCAACTTTATTTGTAAAAAATTAACGTAAAGTGCAAATAACGTAATAACCTTTTAAATAAGTAGAAATTTATCTAATTTGTATGCACAGGATAGTTGCATATAGTGCATATTTTTTAAACGGGACTTCCCGCGGTAGGATATTCGTATACCGGGTGTCCCACTTAGCATGCTCACCATGGGGATCTCGTAAACTGTAAGAGATACGAAGTCGGTTAAATGACACTAAATGTAGTCTTTTTTATGGCCAACTCAGTCCTACTTTTATTTTGTGGAAAAAATAAATATGGCTTGTTATTTTGAAAAATCAAAATGACGTCATTTGATATTTCGAAAATGGCAGTTCTCTAACGAACATCCTGTATTTTAAAACCTTCGATATTAATAGAATAGAGTAGGCTAGGGTCTTGGCTAATAATTTGCCAAATTGGGTTTCTTAAATCTTAATAACAATGTTGTAGTGATTTTTTAAAGAAAAGTCTGGATTTAAAGAAAAACTTGAATAATCTGGCAACATCTAACGATCATCCTGTATTTTGAAACCTTCAATAATAATAGAATGGAGTAGGCTAGGGTCTTGGCTAATAACTTACTAAATTGGGTTTTTTAAATCTTAATAACAATGTTGTAGCAATTTTTTTAAAGAAAAGTCTGGATTTAAAGGAAAACTTGAATAACCTGGCAACATCTAACGAACATCCTGTATTTTGAAACATTCAATATTAATAGAATGAGGTAAGCTAGGATCTTGGCTAATAACTTGCCAAACTGGCTTTCTTAAATCTAAAACACACTGTTGTGATTTTTTTTAAAGAAAAGTCTGTATTTAATGAAAAACTTTAATAACCTGGCAACCTCTAACGATCATCCTGTATTTGTAACAACATTGTAACAATGTTGTTGTGATTTTATGAAAGAAAAGTTTGAATTTAAAGAAAAACTTGAATGATCTGGCAACATCGCACTCGAATTGAAAAACAAAAAAGTTTGTTTCGGGAAAAGCTGTGCGAATGTAATGGTCTAGAAAAATATTTAATGTTCCATTTGGTAAAAGCGAGTGAGGTTGTTGTACAGAAAAATTGAAACACCCTGTATAAGTGAAAATAATTTAAAAGTATGTTAGAAGTCTATGATAAAAATAATGTCTTTCTAACTGTAGGGATAAAAACAGTATCGAAGAATGATGTTTGAATACCCTAGGGCTAAGTATAGAACTCTTTTATTTCAAAATTAGTTAGTGTGGTTAAAGAAAATTCCCATAGATGGCACCTATATGCAGTTAATCATTATTATTTTGCAATTGAATTCGTTAGAAGTAAAAGATAAAGTTAGTGCAGTTGTTAGCAATTTTAGAAAATTAAGCTACCCTTGTTCACATTAAGTTTCTCATTAAGGGTAGTTTTTCTTATTTTAATTAATTTAAATTTAATTTTTGAATATAAAAAATTAAAACTAGCAGCTCGATTTGATTGATATTTTTTTAATAAAAAGTGCTTAAAGTCTTCTTGATATGGCAATGTGTACGATGCATAATCCGGGCCTCCGAAGCCCAAAGTTTTCACGTTACTGTAGAACCTTTTCTGATTAAATTTGGATTGGACGCATTTTTTCAAAATTAGACTTTTGTTAGTTTAGCTTCGTTTAAATTCAAAATGGCGGTCAATACGATGATTTAATTTACGATTTTTCAAATGTTAAAGCTTAAAAAATCGGTAGTTTCTCTTGCAACAAAAAAGTTTAAAACTGATACATCTATTAATCACATAAATTGTCTATTATTTGATACTATTTTCGGTAAAAAAAAACGCTTCCGGTTAAACCAGAAATTACAAAACTATCAAAAGGTTTTACAACAATCTTGTATATTTGAAATAGCTCAATAGCTGGTAAAATTATCTGTTACATATCTCACTTTTACTTCCGGTTTAACCGTATATGTAACAACTTTTTTAATTTAAATGAAACACCCTGTATTACTTTATATATTTTGAAAGTTCGTAAAATTAGCTATTTGATGATACAAACATTACTAACGGCTACATACTTTTACTTCTGATCTAACCGTAAATGGGACTAACTTTCTTATTTTAAACGCTTATGCTTACGGAAAAGTCCCGTTATGGCAACATCAGAGTATTTTCATAAGGATGATTAGTAAAAAATTAAATTTTTTTTAAATGATCGGTAGAAAAAAGTAACTAAAGCTCACTTTAATTATTTTTTAAGTAATCAGCAACATTTGGGATTTGTATGCAAGTCACCGAGATTCATTAACGAAAATCGATAAGCTTTAAACGTGACCACTATACTTAACATTTTTGATTCTTAATTCTTTCTTAGTTAAATAATGGCTATAGTAAGCAACTTTTGGTTAATTGTTAAATTCAATAAAGACTTGGCTACATCTGCAATAAAGTTAATAGGGTGGTTTCTAACGAATGAGCTGGAAAGTTGATATTTAGACATTCCGCTCGTAGCCGTTAGCGACTTTAATATCCGGTTAATATCACTAACAGTCATAATTCCTGACAGGCTAGGGTGAAAGAAGGCAATGACATATTTTTATATAGAAAAAACAGAGTATGTTAAGTGTAAACAGCATCTGTTTTTTCCTCTGTTTTCCTAAACTACGCACCAAGTTCAATTGAACTTTTATTACTAATTAGGCTCTTATTACCTACATAAAAATATGTCATTGCCTTCTTTGAACCTTGTCCTATGAGGAATTAAAAATAATAGTGATATCAACTGGATATTAAAGTCACTAACGGTTTCGAGAAACCGCCGGCCTTAAATCACGGCACAGTTTATGAAGACAATTTACTGGCAAAGCACAGAAAAAGAAAGTTTTGGGTAATTTTAAAAAGAATTTACACGTTGAAACATTATTGAAAGTGTTAAAATATGAAATAAAAAATTAAAAATTAAAATTTAGTTCTTGAAACTTCCAACAGATGGCAACAGCGGTACGACTAATCAAAACGAAAAAGTTTCTCTTATTTATTTATAAATATTTAAATTTTTACACACTTAACAATTTTCTAATTTCCAGCTACCCCACCATTTGACATAAGTACAATTTCCCACAACAATTTTTACATTTTCAGCAGTATAATCATCCAAGACAATTCTTTTAACGTTGGGAATTAAACTTAATATTTCCCTAACAGTATAATTAAACTTATTTAATTCTAAAAGCAAGTATTGTAAATTATAAAAACCTAAAGATGCACCTTTTTCAATTGTTTTTAAATTATTTTTTCTCAAATACAAATTTGATAAAGTCGTGAGGTTTTCGAAAGTTTCCACATAAAGAACGGACAATTCGTTGGAACTTAAATCGACTGTTTTAATATTTTTTAAGTCTTTAAAAGCGCTTTTTGCTATATTTTTAATTTTATTCCTCGATAAGTGTAAGTTTTCTAATTTTACCAATCCTTTAAACGCCTCTTCTTCAATATAATCGAGTTGGTTGTCAAAAAATTCAAGGTTTTTCAATAATTTTAAGTCTTCAAACGATCCTCGTTGGATAGTTTTAATTTTATTGTTGCTCAAATCAATGTACTCCAAAGAGCTTAAGCTACTCAAAAGTTCAACATTGAGTGCTTCCATTTGGTTATGCGCTAGGTGTAGAAGTTTTAAAGAATGTAGAGGTTGAAACAACGCTTCTGGAAATTCAACAAATTTATTATTTTCAAATTTCAACTCCTCCAGTTTATTAAGACCATTAAAAACGTCTTTATGTACATTTTGCAACTGGTTGCCATTTAAATATAAATTTTTTAAAGAATGTAGATTCTTAAATGCGTACAATTCGATTGTTTCAATTTTATTTTCTTGTAAATCAAGCGTTCCTAATTTTTGCAAATTTTCAAAATTTTTCACGTTTACACCACTCAAATTGTTGTCGCTCAAATCCAGTTTAGTTAAATTTCCACTGTTGGCAAAAAAATTTTCGGGAATTCCTCGGATAAAATTTCGATTTAAAAGCAATTCGTCTAAATTTGTGCCTGAAAGCATATTTGAGTCGATGTCTATTATTTTGTTAAATCCCAATCGGAGACTTTTGAGCTTAGTTAAGCCTGCGAATAAGCCTTGTGGTACATTTACTATTTGGTTTTTTACAAGCTCGAGCGTTTCGAGATTTTCTAAACCTTGAAATAAATTATAAGGAATTTCTTCTATTCCATTATTCACGATTTGAATAATTTGGAGCCGTTTTAAGTTTCGGAATAACTTTGAGGGTAGCTCTTCGAAATGTTTACAATTTAAAATATTAAATTGTTCTAAATTTTTAAATCCTTGCAAGGCGTTTTCTTCGAGGGTGTAAAATCTTCTTTGAGTTATAGTTAGATGTTTTACAGAAGTTGCCTTTAGTATTAATGTTGGATTTCTATTGGAAAGAGTAACGGTGCTTTTGTCTTCACCAGAAGTGGTTTCCTCACATGTTAGAATTTCATCTTCTGTTATCTTCAAAATGCAGTATTTGTCGCTCGTTTGTGCGTTTAGTTTAATAATCCAGAATAGAAAAAGAGTCCATTTGATCACCATTTGCATGTTGGAGGCTAAAATGTTTAATGTTTCGAATTAATAGTTATTTTGTGGCGATTCAGATTTAGAGTTTTTTTACCAAACTACGATTATAGCCCCATCTGTAAGGAGCAACCTACGATTGCATTAACCTTAGGGTATGACAAATTGATATGGAACAGTGTGAAAAGATCAAGGAAACTGTTAGATTTACGATTTAAAAACCTTGTTAGTGTATTTCTCATAGTTTCTAAGGCGTTCTTGCTCCGCATGTACAAACCCATCCATAGGCAGCTCATATATGCGTTATTTGCCAAATACCGAATATTTTCTATTTGGAGAACTATTTGCTTTTCCGGGGGACAAAGAGAAATATTCTATATTTGACAAATAGCAAATATTCGTCTACTTCACGAATATGTGAATGGAATATGTTCGCCAAATAGCAGCAAATAATCCCTATTTGGCAAATAACGCATGTATGGATGGATGAGAGTTTACTATACTATACTGTTGTAATCTCATGTTATTGTTAATAACAATAATTGAAAACAATGCATATAATTAAAAATAAATTATTATCAACTTACATAATTTAAGGACAAATCACTAATAGACACTAGAAGTAATTTTTAATTATACGAAATATAATAGCAAAGGTTATCGAATAATTTTCTTAGAGCATGCTCTTATCAGTTTCTTTACTAAACAGTTGACTGATTATTAGATTTTTAAACGTTTTATGCTAATCATTACAGAGAAGGCTGGGGCTTCACATGAGGTTGGTCTATGTCTATGTAGTGGACATCGCTTCAGCTGGAAAGTTATTTTGACATAAAGTTTCGAATTTGGCCTATCATAACAAAACGTTCCTCTGATGGAGAATTTGGTAGCTTAAGGTGGCATTTAATACATTAATATGGTTTGTCATGAGCAATGAAAACAATGAAGGTTGTTAGACCATTCAACATTTTTCAACGCTATAATTATTTAAAGCAGGGACGGGCCTTTTAAAAATGCTTAGCGAGCGCTTAGGTCTATAGCTCGTTCGATATGTGAAGAAAAAAGTTGACTTTTACCCACTAATTGCTACTTAAACTCCCTACTGGGTTAAGTAGCAATCAAAAATGTATAAAAGCTTGGAGATTTTTTAACCCAGCATCCGACTGGTGAATATTTGTTACAAGTTCCCCCACGTGGGGTGTGACGAACCCCAACTTCAAATAAATTACTTCGTATATCTATAGTCAATTTTTTTGTAAAGTCTAACCATTTTATATCGTCAGACACATTCTATTAATCAGTAAAACTAAAATTTTGCTAAAAAGGCTTTACTTGGGTTTTTAACACAATTTTTAAATTACAACGAGTTCCGACACAAACCCTACTCGGTTTTGAAGGAGTACTACTACAGTATACTATCTTTCTGAAAGCTATTGAGCTCTTGTAGTCGATTGGAGTGACATTTGAATGCTTACCATGCAGTTCTCAGGCTCTGGGGTTTGTCACACCCCACGTGTCGAATGCCGGGTTAAATAATCTTTGTCAGAGCAAGTTAAGAATTCTGGTAGAAATCGGTAGACACTTTTTGTGGTTTTTGTAAAATAGGTAATTTAGACCTCAATTTACCTTACTAAAATTTGAAAAATACCTTAAAATATTGCCACGAGGGGGGTGGGGCTCGTGACCCCTGAATAATAATTTCAGGTTGTACCGGAATATTAATTTACCAATAAAATTCAGGAATAGCTTTAAACATTTATTTATTAATAATTAAACTTACCAAAAAAGTACAAAATAATCCTTAGCATAATCCTTGTAATTGCAATATAGAACTTAATTAACAAATCACTAATTTCCGACCGACCACTAATTCATCATTCAAACGCATCTTAAAGCTCACTACCCGACTCCTCCAAGACTGAATCCAGGGCTAACTGCCAGACCAACTCTACTCCAACAACTAACACTGATTTCCTGACTCCATACAGGATCTTTTATAACCTTGGTCTACGTGACTACTAACACTGGCGATTCTGCTGAATCTCACATTCCTGGTTCATTACAATATTCACATATTGTAACTTTTATTACTTTTATAATTGCATTTAATAAGTTGCGTAATATTTCTACGAGTGACAATATTATACCGGGTGATTAGCACCAAACCTGGCCATAGGGCGACTTAACATTACGCTAATTTCCAAAAATATATGAATTGCCATGAAATATATTTCTTTAAATCACACACTGACAGTTTAAAATTTCCTATGATAAATAAAATCGCTATTGCTGGATTTGGTAACCATGGCACGTTACCATGGCAATTTATATATTTTTGGAAATATGCATAATGTTAAATTGCCCTATGGCCAGGTTTGGTGCTAATCACCCGGTATATTTTCCAATTTTTTTACAAGAAACGGTTTTTACCTGAATTGTTAACGATTAACAATGCTAACATGATCCTCCTATCAAATTCAGCAAATTGTTAAAGGAGCATAAAGATTTAAAAGTCAATTTTTACTTCCAAGACTGAACGAACTACAGTCAAAACCGGTTATAACGACTTTGAAGGGACCGCACAATTCGGTAGTTATAACTTATAACTGATAGTTGTACTAAGCAATTATGTTTCTAAGCAAAGCTCTGCAGAATGTAAATAAGAGACTTCTACATTTCGTCGTTATATCCGATATGTCGAACAAAGCGGTGTCGTTATAACCGGTTTTAACTGTATTGTCAATTGTTTCTAAGATAGTGAAGTGCAGGAATCACTAAATTATTGATCCCAGTTCACAAGGTCGGACTGGCTACCTTTGGTCTTTGGTCCCGTCGGCAACAGCTGTAATTTGACCCGTGAACCTTCCCCACTCTCTCATTATACTTAAAACAAACGTAAAATTAAAATTCTTATTTTTGTTTTTAAATGAGGTTAGACCAGATTAGGCTACCGAGTCACAAGAAATGAAGAATGAAAAGTGAGATCCAAAGAGTCTAAAGACCAAGAAACACTCATAGCGACAACGTAGGAAGATAAACATCCCCAACAATGATTTTAGGCCACTCAAGTTAATGGGTAAAAAGAAAGATTTAGCAGCATGTAGCCTATCGGCTGTTGCAGGCGGTAAGCTTCTAACCCGTCTTCTAAGGCAACTCTAACACTCATAATTAAAAAAGGTTAGGTTAGAGCATGTTTGGTTAGATTAGGTTTAGTTAGGTTAAATTAGGTTAGGTTTATTTCTGAATTATAAACTTGAAGATACTTTTATAAGTTTGGCTCCCAAAAGCGTTTGGCTCTGTCGGTAACTATTGCCGATCTAAGGGATAAGGGTTGAAAAAGTCTATTCGGAAACTTAGTTATTTTATTCTCTTCTAATCTCAGTTTGTTTAATTTTGTTAAACCGGAAAATGTATCTTCATGTAAATCTGTCAGTTCATTTTCGTTTAGAAACAGTGTCTCTAAAGAAATTAAATTTTTGAAAACGTTTGATTGCAGCCCTTTAATTTTGTTGGTTCCTAAATCAAGCGTCTTTAACTGTTTTGTATTGTCAAACCATTTTTCTTCAACAACATATAAATCATTGTCGCGTAAGTCCAAGATTGTTAAATTCGGAGTGTTAGCAAAAAAGTCTTGGGGTAAATTTTTAATAAAATTTGCGAAAAGTAGCAGTGTTTCTAAACTCTCATTTAACACTAAATTATCGAGCTCGATTAAGTTGTTTTTAGATAGCTCTAAAGTTTTTAATTTGTTCAATCCTTGCAATAAATTCTGAGGTACGCTTGCAATTTTATTGTTGGAAAGTATCAAGAACTCAACATTTGTTAAACCATTAAATAAGTCTTGAGGAAGTTCTTCAATTCCAGTAGCATCCAATCGAATTGTTTTGAGAGATTGCAAATTTTTAAATATCTTTGAAGGAAGCTCTTCGGTGTTTTCACAATTCATAATGCTAAATTCTTCTAAATTTGTAAACGTTTGAAGGGCGTTTTCTTCAAGGCTGTAGAATCTGCTATTGAGAATGGATAATTTTTTTACAGCGCTTGATTTAAATGGTTCTGTCGTATCGATGTATGACAAAGCAAGAGTATCTCGCTCTTCACCAGAAGTGGCTTCTTCACAAATTAAAATTTCCTCATCTGTGATTTTTAAAGAACAAAATTTTTCGTTCAATTGTCCGTTGATTGTCGCTATTGATGTTACCAATATTATCAATTTTATGGAAATGTGCATGTTGAGTTCTGGAAAAACGAAAATTAAAAAAGTTACAGTTACTAAATACTAAAGTTCTAAACTAAACTTATATTTGCTGTACCTGGAGGACTTTGGACTTAAGACTGACCATGTGACCATTTATTAAATTCTCATGAACTATCCTAGCAAATGACAATCACCCTTTGCCAAGTCTGGGCTGAAACAAGGAAGCACTCTAATAACTTCCATTTAAACTACCCAATTCCCCTGTCCCACACTTGGCAATGTCCAATCTTTAATCAGATAAAAATTAGGGGTTCAATGGGCAGCGGTTCTAGACCAATATAAAGCTAAAGAAGTGAAGTGTGGCAGATTGACTCCCAGTGTGTCTAAACGGCCACTATCTGTGGGGAAGCGGCTCTTGTCATTCTTTCACTGTTAATCTCCTTAAAACCTAATAAAAAACACCCCTTATATGATAACACCACTCTTGGAAGACATAACTTCTCTTGGTTGCTCTTAAAATGTATGGAAAAAATTGAAACAGTAGTCTAAACGAAAACCATTTACCATGAACATTGCTAGAAGAAAAAGTTGGAAATTAAAGATTCAAGTTAGCGACAGTGGCAATAATTATTTAGCATCAGGGCCCGGTTATGCTAAATAGTAAATATACATTCACACAAAACAGAACAACTTAGATTTTAGTTAGTAATTTTCTAATGTTAAACAAACAAAAATTATGTTCTTTAAGATCTTTAGTTGCCAAGGTTACGAAAATTTATAATAAATTATGTAATCATGAAGTGTAAACAAACAAAAATTGATTTTAATAATTATAATTTACTTACCTTACATAAGAACCAACTACTCTGACATTAAATTAACTTTATAGAAGCAAAACGTTGTCAACTTTAGGTTATCAAACTTACTTTAATTGAATTAAAATTTGTAAACAAATTGCTTAAAAATATTATTTAACAACAAATATTTCGAGATAGTAAATTATTTAAGGGTTCAGTCACACTAGCAGCTGTTCTACAATTTAAATTAAGAATGATTGTGGTTAAGGACCAATAATTAGCTATCAATTACGTTTTGAGTTTCACACAAGCTAAAGAACTAAAAAGGCCCCTACAGACGATCTGACTTTGTCCGGTTTCCAGGAGTTAAAAACTCTGAATTCCCAACGTTTAAAATCAGATAAAAATTTATTGGAGCGGTTTTAATTAACCTAAAAAAACATTTTTGGGCTTAAATTCTTCTTAAAGCTCCAGGAAACCAAAATCGACCATAATACAATAGAACCCCGTTATAACGTACCATCAGGGGCCAAAAAATTTGGTACATTATAACCGGAAGTTCGTTATAAAAACACAATAAATAAACAGAATCTTAAAATGGGACCAAAGATTTAGTCCGTTATATCCAGGAAAACGTTATAAAGGGGTACTTTATAACGGGGTTCTACTGTATTACCTAATAATAATAGTCCAGAGCAGAAAACACCTGGGGTCCGTTTGGGCCCCTGTTGGTATTCGACTCGGTGTTACAAAGGTTAAACCAAGTTATAGTTTTGTTTGTTTTTGTTTGCATGTTAGGCCAAAATTTCCAACTGTCCTTGAATACACAAATAATTGAAATAAACAAATTAATATAACCAATACTCTTTCAATAAGATAAAGTCTAATTCTTGATCAATCTAGAAAACTTTAAATTAGTTTACCCTTAGGTTACTTACTACTGTTGAAGAAAGAATTCGTAATCTAATAAATTTTTCATTCAGTACGTGTACAGTGCTTTTAATTTGAAAAACGTCTTTCGTAATTTTTATTTCTAAAGTTAGAGAAGCAATTCGCTTTTCGAATACGTCTAGTGACTATTTTATAGTATTTAACTAAAAATTCCCAAATAAAAAGGATCGTAAAGCTCATAGCTAGCAGCTCTAGTGGAATGTTATTTTTTTGAAGCGTTAAATCAGGGTTTAAAGACGGGTACTAACTAACTGAGGATAATAATAGCCTACAAGGGCACTTCTTCATTATAGCAGAGTATTTATAATTTTGCAGAATCCTAGCAAAATAGGTGGCTTAGCTTCTCTACAGTCAGTAGAGCTTCACGTAAAACGGAGTACTTTTGTCTTTTAGGACTAAGGCTCGGTTTTATCAGTTCTAGTTAACTGCTAGTCAACTATTCGTCAAGAGTTGACTAGAGGTGATAAAACCGGGCCTTAGGACTTTCGACAGTAATGACTCGATGTTTCTCGAGTTCCTGATACCACAGCAAAGTTAATTGCAGAGCAAATCTGATGGATATACTAGTCTCAAGAAGTCGGTTTTTAATTTCACTTCATGTTTTGGAGCTGGATTTTTCACTTTTCCTTTGAGCCATCTCTACATGTGTTTATTTGTGTTTGTAATGACAGTACTTATCTATTTCTCTCTATTGCTTGTTCTTATAATATCGTGTATGTCATGTCTATTGATTTTCCCATCTTTTAGGCTGCACCTAGGTATATCTCTTTGTAATAGAAATTTCAATTCTGAAGAAGTAATTACTTTCCTTTTATCATTAGCTATTAAAGTACAACGCTGGTGTCATTGTCGACTTTTATGATCATATATGGTGTTACTTTGTTTTTAACATCGTTAACGTCTCTTTAAGTGCACATTTTATGACCCATTAGGATAATAGAATTTTTGAATTTTGGTTTATCTGCTTGTAAAATGTGAAACTGTGCATTAACTTTGCTCTACCGCAATGTAGTTTTCTACTGCACTACTTCGCTCTTTTCCTCGAAAAACCATTGCTTCGAGATTTTCATAATTATGCTTGTTTACCTACTGTTATTTGTTCTATTTAAAATTTCCTGCTTTATAAAATGTTTTCGTAATTTGTCACTCTAATGCCCGATTGCATAAAAGATAATTATATTTTAATCCAATAATTAAATTTCCAATCTTTTGACATGGCAAAGTTACACAATAAATATAATGTCAAAATTTGACGTTTGTAAATAAATATTACCTAATATCTGAGGTTAAGTATGTTAATTTGTGAAAAAAGTTTGTTAGCGAATCTATTTTGTCAAACTTTGACATTTTTATTGTGTAACGTTGCCATATCTAAGGATTATAAATCGAATTCTCGGATTAAAATATAAATTATTTTTTATGCAACCGGTCATAAGTTAATATTTCGTAAAAAAGAATGCGGCCACTTATCACAACTTTATTTTTATTGAGCTTGTGTGTGTAACTACGCGTTTGTTCTGCATCTACTCTATCTCACAGTTACCAAGCTGCAACTTTGATGCAGACCAATCAATGAGCCATCCGTCCATCATACACGGTATTGAAAGAAAACTATCAGAATTTTAGTGTAGCACAATGGCAATTTAACCATACAAGACTATTTCGACTTCTTCGCCCATACTGAGGTCTCCCCTGAAGGGAACAGACAGTGGGCGAAGCCACAATGTAACCATACAGTTAAACCATAACCATGAAGAAATTCAAATTGAAAATATATGAAAGGCAATGGTAATATTTTCATCACTTATGGCCAGTTTCTGGTACATTTTTGCTTAGTTATGGATCTATAACGTTCCAAAACTTAACCATTTCTATTGTTTGAAACCGGTTTTTGAACACTTAGGGAATAGATATCTATTCGTCAGCAGATAACTATCTTTAGAGAAACTCGCAGTTAGTGCTGTTTGCTAAAAGGGGGAGGATGATAATCTTTACATGTTAAAAAAACTGGACGAAGAATAAAATAAGTGCGGGCTACAAATTAAGTAGAAAATATTAAATACATCGTTTGGGGGGGGGGTAGAATAGAGAAAAACTAAAACAAATTGGAGGCTTCGATAACAAACATTATTATAAATCTCCGATGTTGGAGATGACGAAATGATGTTCTGGAGGACCACCCTAATACAGGAAATAAAAGAGAAAACCGAAACTTGCCTGGGGCAGCTGGGTTACACAATCAATTACTAATAGAAACCTGGAAATAATCGACTGATGACAATATCGACGACAAAGATGGAAAATGAGAAGCAAGAAACGTCTTATAGTGTAGTTTGTAGATAGACGAAGGGGTAAGTTCGTTTTAAACATGGCAGCCAAACTAGTTTACTTTTGACGTAAATATCAATTTATTAAAAAAGTAATGTTATTAATAAAGTCACGTAAAACTAACTACCGCACTTTACAACTAACACAATTTTTATAAACTAAGCTTGACAGTTCATTTATTTTCTTATTATATTTTACGAGAAAAGTCGAAATTTAATTTTTCTTCCTTATAACACTGTAATAGATTTTGAGTGACATTTTTTATACAAAATATTTACGAAAAACCACAAGGCTTTATTCTTTTAAAATTAATTAAATTTTAAATTTTGAATAAAGCACTTTTAACTCTTTCATTATAATTATCTTACCCTCAGATCAAAAAAAAATTAGATCAATAATTTTAATTTATATTCTGTATCGTCTCAATATAAGAATATCTTGAGGTGAGGTATAAAAATCATCAGTATATCTGTCTGTAGCTCCGCCGGTCTACCTATTTGTTAGAAAACTTGTCCGCCTGTTTGTCTATCAGTTCGTCTACCCGCACGTTTATCTATCTGCTCATCCATTTGTAGTTGTACATCGGAGAACAAGATCCGAGCAAATGAAGAGTTGACTGGGGGCTGGGGCACCATTCCAAACCTAATTGATGTTAGGGGTTGAGTCATTCTAGTAAAATGCATTTGTGATGTTGATGAATAATTTATTCAATGGAGAGCTGTCGTCCTTTCAGAGCCACTAGTGAACTAAATAACAAGAGAAAACTCTTAATCCTTACTTTTACAATTAATTTTCCTATTATTCCTACATTTCTAGTACAAAAGATAATTTTCTCTAGAGGTTTCTACAAATGTACTCATTTCATCCCTTCAATGATATAAAAAGAATCTATTATTTCTATTCCTTTATAACCATTTTATCTTTACCTTATAAAAAAATCGATGATGACATGACTACTTGAGCGATAAACTGTATATTCTTGTAAATTCAATTGATGAAAATAGTAGACAACGTTATTTGTGCTGACTGTGGTTCAAGATATGTTATTTTTAGAAAATAAAAAAATATAAAAACTAAAATAGAGCAAGTACCTACATCAATTTGAACTACAGGCAATTTTACAAAGTAAAAATCTCTGAGATACAATTTTATTGTATTCTAAAAACTTTTCTTGGTGTTGTTTTGACATAGGCGACCCAGTTAGATAGAGCAAGGGTGGGCGCCACCAGTAAGTGCATGATATTAAAAGGCAGCACAGTAAATTTTATAAAACCACTATAGGCCTTAATTAAGGCCAGATCAGAAGGAGGTTATTTCAAAGAAGGATTATATCTTAAACTAAACCAATAATAGGAAAAATAAAGAATGGGGGGCCATTCGCAAAAGATTACCTAGGTATAAGATAAAGAAGAACAAGCAATATATAAATTGCTTTGTACCTATCTATGGCCACAAACATTCCTCTACTATCTATCTACATAAATCTGAAGACTTTGCTTAACAGTACCGGGTCCATGATTCTCTGGCCTTCTAATGTCACTTGCAAAATTGAGTTGTGCTTGCCCAGTAATCCAGGGACATGCTATTTCTTAGTTCTTGAGCCAGTGCTTGTTTTTAATCTGTCATAGTATACAAATAGAAACGCGTCTGTTGTTTATGCAACTTTTGACATAATTTTGAATCAACAGCAAGAGTAATATCAAAATAGCAAGAGTAAAGAGGTAACTCATTCACTGTTGTCCTCTAAGATACTCAGATGGCTCACCTTTTTTTAATACAAGTTCAATAAAAGTACCTAACCAAGAGCAAGATATAAAAAAACCTGCCAGGGTTTCAGGTGGCAGTGGATGTAGTTTGCATTACTTTTGTGGTCGTGAATTAAGGATTAATTCAATTTGAAAGCTCAAAGTCGTTTATAAGAGGAGAAAATTCAACAATTTTAAATGTAACCTTTCAAGCAGCCTGTAGAGGCTAAATTGAAGAATCTGGACATTATTCAGGGCACTGAACAGTGCCCATATCAAACCGAAGCGTCTGAACGTCGTTCAGGCTCCGGTTTGGCCTGTGCAGGTGCCTATGCCAGTCGTCCTACTCTTTAGAATGTTTTGACTTATTTTACTAATGTAGTTCTATCTTTGTCTTAATGTTTCATTCTTTCCAGTCCTTGGGCGATTTGTATACCAGACTAGAGGCTCGTCTGGTTCGCCGTACCCTAAAGCCGACCCTAATGATGATGACTTTAATAAAATCCTACTTTTATAAAAAAAATAATAACAGAATTCGTATTAGAAAATAATAGATAGACCTTTTCAAGTTGATACAGATGGTAAAACTTTATAAAAATAATCCAAACAAAGATAAGATAATTTAGCAATATTTAAATAATTATTTCATTTACTTGAAAGTGATTTAACAAATATTTATTCAAACAAACACTTCACATAATCATAAATTATTAAAGATAAATATTTTTTTATATTTATTAATGGCAACTTGCCGGTCTAAGAGTTTCTGTACTTTTGCAACGGAAAGGTGCCACTTAATTGCTAAAATTACTACTCTAAAGGCGTTGTAATTTTCACCTAGTTGTCTATGTACCTAGAGGGTAGTACTTTGAAGCTTTTGTGCGAGTAAGAAAGTTTTAGTCCAAGACGTAGCCAAAGGCTGCAATATCACAAGAGTCAGAAACAGACTTTACATTTCAAAGGTCGTAAGATTTGTTCTACATGCGCTTCTAAAATTACCCCGAAGGACAACAATAAAATTAAAAAAAAATTGTAATTTAGTTTTATCAGGGCTGTAATCGTCTAAAAAAAGAGAGATATTTTAGTTTACTGCTTTAGGTTGTTTTCTACACTATGGGACTGTCTACAAGGAGGTTAGTTATGCATTTATGCCTATGGAGCAGTTTAAACCAACACTAGCAGTGGAGGCCGATTTGTAGTCTCTTTGTAGCGCTCTTTGCAGACTAAAAAGATGTTGAGACTGAAGGATCCATTCCCACATAGTCTCTTTCGAACCTTTCGCGTAGGAGACTATCTGGGGAAGGAAACTAGCTAAGCTACCCTGGTTCTTATCAAGGTGTAAGGTGTTCAAAGCAGTACAGAGTACCTCCACATAGATTACCAAGGGATACTTTTTAGTCGGCTGTCCTTTCCAATCTTTGTGGTGTCTAAAAAGGCATTGGAGCTTATTAATTCAAACGTGGGGTCTTTCCAGACTTTCAATCATTTGCATAGGATCCTCTATCAAAAGATGGGCTAGGTGTTTGTATTCTCTCGTATCAAGCCGTTCAAACCTGTATGCCGCATGTAGACAGCTGCAAGGATACAGATTTTTAGTTTGTAGCCCCTTTCCGTCTCTGTGAAGTTTCTTAAAGATTAAAAAGGTATTAGGACTCACTAAGCACAGCAGACGCACACAGTCAATGGCGACTGATTTTTAGTCTGTGTCAAATGTAGTGCTTTTCGCAGTCTAAAAGGCATTGAGGCTTAAGAATCCAATCACATGTTCTCTCTAGTCTCTTTCATAGGAGAGTGTCTGGAAGGAAAATAGTTGCTTATTGGTTCTTATCAAGGTGTTCAAACCTGTACATTGCACATAGATCGTCTCAGGCTACTGATTTTTAGTCTACAGACCCTTCCAGTCTCTCTGAAGACTCTGTAAAATTTTGTGAAGACTGTAAAGGTATTAAGGCTCACTAAGCACAGCGGACGCACACAGTCAATGGCGACTGATTTTTAGCCTCTGTCAACTGTAGTGCTTTTTGCAGTGTAAAAAGGCGTTGAAGCTTAAGAATCCAATCACATGTTCTCTCTTTAAAGCCTCTTTCATAGAAAACTGTCTGGAAGAAAATTAATTACCCATTGTTCCTTATTAAAGCATTCAAACCTGTACATTCCACATAGATCGTCTCAGGATACTAATTTTTAGTCTACAAAAGTCTTCCAGTCTCTCTGAAGACTCTGTGAAGTTTCTTGAAGACTATAAAGGTATTTAGGCTCACTAACCTCTTCTACTCTCCTTTGCATAGGAGATTACACCAAAAGATCATCTGTAAGGGGACTATTTATTTGTATTTGTTTTTATCAAGCCGTTGTAACGTTTGCTGCAGCTCAAAAGAATGTTGATGCTTAAGGATTCCTTCAACACGTACTTTCTTTAGACTCTTTTGTATGGGATGTCTGGGGTCTCTTCTAATCTATCTTTAAGTTTCTTGGAGACTAGAAACGTATTAGGGGTTACCAATTCACACTTGACTTCTTTACAGACTTTTGCATAGGATTATTATTATTTATTATTATGAGGAGACTGTATCAATAGAGAGTGTCTACTCGTAGCTATGCATTGGCTCTTCTTAAGTCGTTTAAACCTGTAAATCGTACCCACACAAGCATTGGAGGGCCGAATACGACAAGAAAGTTGTTTCAATTCACATGTAGCTCCTTGAGAGTCTTTTGTATAAGGGATTCTGTCTACGAGAGAGAGACAGTCTCCTAAGCTGAAAGAAGCTCTACCGGGGTAAGGATAATTCCTCTCAAAACGCCAACTTGTGGTGTTAGATGCAAGTGCCCAGCTTTCCGTATTGATTGTAGAAAAATATTATTTTTGTAAAAAGAGAGAGTCAACGTAAAGTTTGAGCTCCGTCTCTGACTATTATTTCCTTTCAAATTACTTCTGGTTTCTGTAAGTCGTTTTGTTTAATTTTGGCTATTATTAAGTCATTAGGGCATTACTTCATGACCTACTTTACGTCTAATTAATATAACAATTTAAACGTCAATAAATCTATTACCGATTTAAACGTAATTAAAATTAATCAATTTCGCAACTCAATTCAATCATATAAAGTTGCAGTTAAATAGTGCATAAATATAAACTATTTTATTAAGATTATTACTTTGTTTATTATACGATATTTATTTACTTATTATCACGGCCAAAAGAATTTTCCATCAACTAAAATAGCTTTAAGCTGTTATAATTTCTATAAATAAATAATTTACACACATTAAACTCATTGATTTGTAAAGGTAACAAAAATGCATGTTATTTAATAAGAAATACTATTTAGAGCGCATGCAACTTTTTGGTTTATCAAGAAGGACGCGCGATTTTCAGCGTCAGTAGCCGTTACTACTGCGTCGAGTGAGAGCATAGTGCGCCGTTTATTTTTCGCAATGACATGTGGAGTGCCATTTCCGATAGGATTGCTAATTTTTTACGCGGTCGACGTCAGAAACGTAAGTGATTTTATACAACTCATTAGTAAAATAAGTAAAATTTTGGCCGTCCTTGCTAATTATAAAAAATTTAAGTTATTTATAGAAAATATTAATTAATAATTATTCTTAGCACGTTTTTAAAGAAATATTATTTTAATTAAAGCAAGTTTTAGTTGGAATGAGTTTCTAAATATAAACTTGGAAGATAAAACTATAATAATCTTTATCTAGAGATAAAGAAAATGTACGCTCTTACGCGGAAAATAAATATTGTTTTTTTAAAAGGTTTTTCGCCAATTTGAGCGTGGTGTTTTTTTACCATTTTAAAACGTCCTAACGTTTTCGAAATAGATTTTGTGTATAATTTTAACTTTAAATAAAAACATTTAATATAAATTTAGATTTAATGTTATTTAAATGCAAAAAGTTTGGCGCAAACAACGTTTTTTATTTTGCGATGAAAATGTTTTGGTTTTGGGGCGAAAATATTCAACGAGGAGTTTTTTTTTATTATTTTCTTTTCATAATATTTTTCTATTATTCTCCTCTTTTTGTACGTTATTTATATAATAAGTATTTCTAAAAGACCGAAGGAAATTAAAGAGGGCGGAAAAAATGTAGATTTTTTTTAATAAGAAAATTCTTTCAGGTATACCTACCGAAAGCTTATTGTTTGTGAATATTTGTCAAAAATATTTAATAATTTTGGAGTATTGAGCTAAATTTTTTCGGCTTTAGGAAGAATAGTTGTTTAGTGAGGTATTTTTCAATTATTTCGTTCCTAAGGAAATATACCTACACACACACGAGCACACACTATACAGGGCGGCCAGATTCTCAACACGTCGGCGTCGAGTCGTATGCATAACTTCATTATTAGAAGAGATACAGAGTTAGTTAAATTAACAAAGTTGGGCACATTTACGTGACTACTCAAATTCCGTTAGGAATATTCGAAGTTTCCAATTTATTGGAAAAAACTGAGTTTGAGTAGTCACGAAATTCTGCCCAACTTTTTGTATCTTTGATAGTAACGAAGGTACCCAGCAACGTGATGCTGACCACCCTGTACAGGGTGGGCAAAATTGGATGTTTTCATAGGGGTACTCGTAAACTGTAGAAGTTAGAGAAAAACTGATGGCGCATCCTCGATCTCTTTTTTTGAGAAACTAATGATAGTAAAATCAAAATCGAGCTATCTTCTTTTGTTTTTAAGTTATAGCCCAAAAACCAAATATACCTCATTTTAATTTTTATTGATTTATTTCCCAAAATATTTTAAAACTGTAAAGACTTTCTTAAAACACTTTTTAACGTAGATTCTAGTGGCGTAGTCAAAAAATATTTTTGACTGAAAAAAAATTATTTTTGATTGTTATAAGTTTTTCTTCCAAAAAAATAATTTTTTTTCAGTCAAAAATATTTATTGACTACGCCACTGGAATCTACGTTAAAAAATGTTTTAAGAAAGTCTTTACAGTTTTAAAATATTTTGAGAAATAAGAGAGATATCAATAAAAATTATAATGAGGTATATTTGGTTTTTGGGCTATAACTTAAAAACAAAAGAAGATAGCTCGATTTTGATTTTACTATCATTAGTTTCTCAAAAAAAGAGATCGAGGATGCGCCATCGGTTTTTCTCTAACTTCTACAGTTTCCGGGTACCCCTATGAAAACATCCAATTTTGCCCACCCTGTACAATATGAAAAGTTTTTTATTTTTTGCTCGTCATTTGATCTTATGGAAACAACTCTGGTTAAGTAATCATGAGCCATGTTAGAACCAGAACAGTGAATGTTTATAGTTATACGTTTAAAATAACTAGAGCGTCGTTGTATATTA
This sequence comes from Malthinus seriepunctatus, assembly GCA_963924605.1. Classification (NCBI taxonomy): domain Eukaryota; kingdom Metazoa; phylum Arthropoda; class Insecta; order Coleoptera; family Cantharidae; genus Malthinus; species Malthinus seriepunctatus. The sequence goes on from OZ004602.1 coordinate 45,678,455, forward strand.
TTACATAAAGTCAGTTTCGTATTACAACGTCGCTTTATTTATGTAAAATAAAGAGTTTTCCTTCTAAATTTTCACATTTGTTTACCTTGCTGCTTCGTATTATGTTATTTAATTAAAACGAGAAATTTTCATACCGTTTGTTTTTCTTTAAAAATTTTATTATTATCGTAATATAGATAGGATTGTTAGTTTTCCTCTTGTTGAAAGAGGTTTTATTCACGATGATTCTTAAGTGCTAAAGTTCTTACTTCTTAAGCCTAAGTGCGTATTAAGTGCTTATATTGCCTAAGCCTTAGACGGCAATTAAAAAGATTATAAGTGCACTAAAATTACTTTTGGAAGACACGGTGTTCTTTTTTCAACTCTTGATAATAGCTTTGTGTTACAGGGTAACAATGCTTAACCTAATTATTCCTATTTAGAATTTTTTAAAGCTTTTTAGACTCACTAATTAAAGTATTAGAGAGACATTGTGTTTCACTCCTAGGGGCTCTTGAAGTACTTTAGATTTTTTTCCAGGGGGTAAATAAGAATTCTTCTTCATACCTTGCCTTCTATATTAGCTCAACGACCATGTCTAGTTATAGAGCTCTCAGCTACAAATGAATGCCTAAGGTGTACCCTCCGAGATTTTTTAGGGTTGTTATTTGGACATCGACCCCGGCACTTGGGTCCTGGCAGCTGATTGCTGCCGACAGACGAATTTAAGAATCTCAGAAAAGTCTTGGTCTACTAATTGAAATTTTTGGTTGTAGTAACTCCCCAAATTGAGACACGCTAGACATTATTATTTATAAAAATCGACCTCCCCATTGAATAGAACCTCCCAAGGAGCAAAGAGATGATTTTCGTAGTTCTGACTTTTGAAGAAGATATGTGAGCAAAACGTTGTCGTTGCAATCGAAATTCTTCTTCGTAAAAGTATCGATCTTTTGACTTTTAAACCGCAAAGTGAAGCGTTTCTTTAGCTCTCACTTCTTTTATTTTGGCGGAATTTCGAAGTTTGTTCTGGGTTAGACCATTATGAACTTGTTTAGAAAGAAATTAAATAACAGCTCCGACGATACTTTTAAAAAAGATGATTATGTTCATTATGCCCTTCAGTCATCTCCAGAAAATGTAGGTTTGTAAGTCTTTATGCCTGTTGCTTAATGTGCTTCCAAAACAATTGCACTAATCTCGGTCAAATACAAATTCGTTTATGGGCACCAGGCGCCGTGCAAGCAATTTATTTCTTGAACCTGTTTTTGACAGTCCTAGACAGGTTCATCTCGGATGTTACCGTAAAATTTATGATTATGGCTGTAACCGTCCAGACCATTGAATAAATAGCCGCTAATCTAACAGGAAAGAGCCATTTAGCTCATAATAGGGATCGCAATGGTTTTCTAAATATGTATAGCGATTTCCGGTCAATTTCTTCAATAGAAATGGTTGCTTATACTCGCACTTATAAGGAAAGATCCTGAAAGCCAATGATAAAGTAAACTCGACAAAACAAATGAGTCATCCATATATTTTCAGAATGTCGTTTCCGTCGCATTTTCTCTGATAGGCAACGGTTGCTAACCCTCCTTCAGGATCTATTTATTCAATGGTCCAGACAGAACCTCTGCTATACATAACTTATGATAGCTGAGCTTGTTCTTTTCCGAAAGGGTAGCTAAGATAGGAGGTTTCCGTGACCTACGATTCTTACGAATAATATCATCTGACAGAAATCCCGGACGTTAAAGGGTAAGGTTAGGAAACTACTGTTCTTCCCTGAGTTTCCTCCATACCGTCACAAACGTTGGAAGAGCGCGATGGTGAAACTGCTTGTAACAGAATAATTACCTAACCTAACATAACACGGTAGAGCGTACAAGTCCACCAGTGATTTATATGATATGGTGTTACGTGATAGAGTTATAGTTGAAAGGACTACGGAATGGAAAAAGAGTGATGCTAAAGCACGACGCACTATAAGTCTTGCTTTGGGCAAACAGCCTTTAATTCAAATAATTAATTGTGAAACGGCGTATGAGATGTGGACGACATTGATAAGTATTTATGCACAAACGTCAGGTTGTAGCATTTTGTTTTTCAACAAAAGTATTATGGTTATCAAAAAGAAGAGAATGATAATATGGCAACATTTCTGTCAAAACTATTGGAAATTGTTCAGCAACTAAGAGATCAAAATGAACAAATTTCAGAAAAAATGGTCATTACGAAAATTTTGATGTCATTGCCATCTGAATATAATCATTTTCATAGCGCTTGGGAATCAACAACTACAAGTGAAAGAACATTGACAAATCTACGCGCGAGGTTAATGGCTGAAGAAATCCGTTTAATGGCACAGGGTAAAGTTGAACCTGTAGAAGCATTAGTGGTTAAAAAGAACAATTTAAGAAAAAATTATAACTTTATTAATAAAAAACATAACAAGCGACCAGGAAAATGTTTTCAGTGTAAAGAATATGGTGACTGGAAGATAAATTGTCCAGAGAGAAATAAGTCATTTAGTAGAAATGATCATGTGTCATCAGAAGCTTTCGTATGTCATGAAAGAGAAAATGAAAAAGATGTTTGGGTTCTAGATTCTGAGGCAAGCGATCATATGTGCCACAGGCGAGAATGGTTTGAAAATTTTCAAGAAACATCAATTATGCTAACAGTTGGAAATGGGATGAAAATAGAAGCAGAAGGAAAAGGGAATATAAAAATCCAAGCTTTCAATGGAAACGAATGGGTAGATAAAGACATTTTGAATGTATTGTATGTACCGGATCTTCGTTTGAATTTATTTTCATCTGGAAAAGTTATGGATCGTGGTTATCAAATACGATCAAATAACAAGCGTTGTGAATTACTGAAAAACGAACATGTCGTTGCAGTAGGAGTTCGCAAGAACGGATTATTTCAAATGTTATTTAAGATAATTGAGGTGAAGAAGGAAAATGTAATTTTAGCAAACATGGTTGTTACAAAGTTATCTCTTCGTACATGGCACGAACGATTTTCTCATCAGAACATTGCTCATGTAAGAATGTTTTTGAAAACTAATAATGTTAATTTCATAGATGAAGATTTTACATGTGAGGCTTGTATCTATGGAAAACATCATAGAGGTTGTTTTAAGTTACGTGAAGAAAAGTCCAAGAGTTGTGGTGAAATTATTTATGCAGACTGTGTGGTCCTATGCAAGAAGATTCCCTTGGTGGTTCAAGGTATTTTTTGTTGCTCAAAGATGATTACTCGCACTATCGGGTGGTTTATTTCCTGAAAAATAAATCTGAAGTTGCTAGTAAAATTGAGATTTATGTGAACCAAATACAAAAGGATCCTGGACACAATATTCGCATTTTTAGATCGGATAATGGTACAGAATTTATTAACACAGAAGTAAAAACTTTCTTTAATAAAATGGGCATTCGTCATCAACGAACAGTACCATATGCGCCCGAGCAAAATGGATGTGCCGAAAGGGAAATGCGAACAATTGTTGAAGCTGCAAGAACAATGATTCACTCAAAAGGATTGGATTTAAAACTTTGGTCAGAAGCTGTTAATTCGGCAGTTTATGTACTTACGTTTTTTGAAAATCAATTGCTATCATGATGAAGGGATCGAGTGAATTGCCTGAGAAAATAACTACTTAATGTCGAAAGCGATCAGATCAGGGCACTGTAGCGTATTATTTATTTTTCGTTATTTTACAAGCTACAGCACTTTATGAAACCTAAAGGTTGTTCGGAAGCTGACATATCTGAGTCTTTAACCCTGCTATAAGCGTGGAAGTGAAAGAAATTGATTCCAAATCGAACGGACTATCATTTATTATTAGACGTTTCCACCTAAATACAATAATTTATTCTTAGGTGAAATTTTTGAGCCTTTAAAATTAAAAATTAAAATTTAACACATTCAAGGGGAAGCTATTGCAAAAAAAATTCACAAAACCTCCATTCTCGATTACTATTAGTTCATTTAAAATTCAATTTTAATTACAAGAGCTTTGATTTGTAAAAAAGATTTTCTTTCACACTTTTCATTATTCTCGAATAAATCTTGAACTTTTCAAGAGGAAAAATTTAAATAATACTTATTCAGAGTTTGACACGATAAAAAGTTAATGGAGAAAACGAATAAGTTTGTTAAAAAAATTACAAAAAGAAAGTTTATTTTTATCGAGAAAAAGTTTTAAATTTTAAATAATGTGTTTTGTTATTAATTGCTTATTTCAGTACTTTATTAAAAGCTTTTTAATTATTTTATTTAAAAAAATTCTATCCTATACAGGGTGAAATTTTATCTCTCGCTTCCAATCAACAATTATTATAAGCTCTCAAGGGATCCGTCAAATTGCTGGAAGACGAATGGAAATTTTACCTCTTTTCTCTCTCCCTTATCTAATATAGCTAGTACTATGGACTTTCAGTATTTTTATCTTCTAACTACTCCAAACATATTCCTGAAAAAATAATTCCACCCTCTTCCATGTTCTCTATAACCCCTTCGTTGATCGGCTGAACGTGCCCAGAAAGCAGTTTTTTCAAAACTTCCATACATCTTTTTGCCGCGTGAGCGGCGACCCCATCATGTTGCAACTACACATCCTGATTCTCAAGTGTTTCTCAACATCTCAAAATAACGATTGGAAAAATTGCAGTAACCGTTTGGCTTCCCTATTTAAAGAAATGAAAAATAAACCGAAAAACCCCACTATATGTATGTTTACGCATAGATATAGTGTTTTTCGGCTTATCATTATCCTTTATTTTTATATAAGTATATGAAATGAAATTTATTATTTAGCACTAATTTATAATTAAATAATTAAAGATTTACAATCGCCATAGTAGAACGGATGCTTACCTATGATTTACAATGAGCAACTGTTGACTTTATAGAAGCTAAAAAACATTATATCTATGCGTAAACTATATCTCCATATCCCACTCATGTGAGCAATGTTAGAGCAAAATTTAAGTGCTTTCTGCCACACCCTGTATATTATAACAATATAGAATTTCGATCATTTATTGTGGGCAGAAAATGAGGAACATTCTTGTACATTGTAGTTTTAATTAGGCTTCTATTCGTATATAATATTTAGTAATATTACTGGAGCGTGTTGTTAGGGTTGTAAAAATATTATTACTACTTTTTATCTTCCATTTTGTATCTTTATGTACAAGCTGGCGAGTTAATACTACAAAACAAGTAAAGAACAAAACTGCGATATAAAAATAAAACAAAGTGCTAGTTAGAGCTATACTTTTTTAATTAAAACTTTGTTTTACGATTGAGACAAATTTTCAAGCACGTATTGCTCAATTTACAACGAATACAAAAAATTGCTTTAGTTTTAAATTGATTTGCTCACTTATTAAAACTGTTTTAATAAAATTAATTTGTTAAAGGAAACATTTTCTCTAATAAAGGCAACAAAACGTTATTAAAACTTTGGCTACCTCCTACAATATGTCGATTTTTATTTGTAAGTTTTCCTTCATAATTTGATTTGTATTAGTTTTAGTTGGTGATGATTTTATTGGAACATAATAACCATTAACCAGTGCAGGTCAAAAATGGAATATTGTCAAGTTTAAAGTGCTTTTAAATTGTTTAATGGTGAGCATATTTCTTGATTACTATCAACGCTATAACCATTAAGAGAAATATATTTGTACATTTTTCTTAATTGGAATTATGAACAATAATTTTCTTTTTTTGTTTATTGTATACTCAACCCAGGGTCGTAGCCAGGGGTACCGAAAAATATAAGCCTGTTTTAATCAGAGCTTTCCGATTTCGCTATAATAATGAAACGATAAGTTCTTAATTGATGCTGAAGAAGTAAATATTTAGAAATTTTGAGAATTTTTTGAGATTTAATTTTGTAAACTTTAGGCAAAAAACTTCTATCCTCAGAAGAGATTACAGTGGTCAACAGATTTATACAAACCCTGATTTTAGCTTTCAGCTTCCCTTGAAAATTTTTGAGCCTGCCCTGATAACACAGTCTGGCTACGGCTCTGTGCTCAACCGAGCTTTCCTCCTAATTATGCGTGGCCTGATGTTTTAAGGCTCGAATTTACTTCATAGAGATGCACTTAACAACTTATTGATGAGAAAAGAGACCACAGCTTTCTCAGTGGTGCTTTTGATTCCAGGAGATTTTTAAAACCAGTGCCTCTTTATTGCCAAAACAATCAAGGATTGATCAAGTAATAAAATCAGCAAGTAGTAATACCAAAAAAATTTTATTTCCAAAACCACCAGTATCTAAGTGCAACATTTATTTGCTTTTAGCATATTTTTGAAATTTTGGCTGGTTTTAAAGATCCCTGGGAATAAAAATGTTTCTGTACACCATTTATTTCTAATGGAAAAAATGCCGACTTTTAACACGTCTTCCTGAAAGCATCATTGCATTTGCTTAGTTGGCTAATCATCTAAGCTAAACTGATGACCTGTTGGTACGCTTTAGAAAGCGCTGGCCTCTCTTCCAATGCTGTGATCTACGTAATCGTATAATTACAACCTGTGTTTTCGACTCTTTTATTTAGCTATTTGCTCTTTGTAACGAGGTGTTCTATGTTAAATTCCATAAATTTTTTCTAGTGTCTAAAACATATTTCTAATTTTTCTGCTTCTAAAACCTTTTTAGTGCTTCTGTAGAGTACTGCTACCACTGACGACGTCACGTGGAGTTCAAGGGGGCGCTCATGTTGAAACTTAAGCGTGCAGACATCAGACTCGGCTTTTAAGAATTGCATAACACTTTACTTCTGAAATGAATCGACTCCAATAAACAAAGAAGCTCATGCTAGAAAAAGGGCGATATTCGTAACCAGTACATACAGTAAGCGCCAAAAGTATATGCAAGAATGAAAATATTTATTTTTCCGACAGGAATATCCAAAAACGGTTGGACACGTCGAATTAATCGATTTAAAAACAAAGATTTTCCGATAATTTTCATTTTTCTATCACCATCGGTCTTCGAGCAGTGGACATCATCGAAGATTTTTTTAAATTGCATCAAGTGTACATGTTTGCCCTTTATACTGACAGTTTCCAAGATATTAATTTTTAAATAAAATTTTTACCAAGGAAAACAATAATTGTTGTTCGTAAAAAACTCCCCTCTTGAAACTTTTAAAATTGTGCCTGCCGTCCCAGAAAATATAATGTTCGCGTCATCACCGAATTCTACAGACTTGGCACATTCAGGGAAACGTGCCTGTTCTCGACTATTTAATTCTGCTATGCTTGGCAAAGGTACTAAAGGTAGCAGCATCTAGCAAAGGAACACCGGAATCAACGAGTGTTAACTTGCTACAGTTTTTAAATCTTAAACTAGTATATCGATACTACCAGAAAGACTAGTCACTACAGGGGTGGGATCCTGTAATTATTAGCGCATTGCTCTGCTACGCTAAACTACTTATTCGCTACATTTCTCTTATAAACTTTTAGAAATTGATAGGAGAATGGTAAAGAGTAGGTATAGGGATTGCTAAATGTAAGCGACTTTATATGCGCAGAAGAACAAGTGAGAAAGCTGTAGAAAAAGATGCCCAAACATTGATTTCACAATAGTTTTGACGTATATGTAACTTTAGTTATGAGGTAGGACACAATTTTGCTCTCTGCGCAGGTCGTTTATATTTGGTAATCCCTATAGCTTAGCTTAGCGAAGCTAATCATTACAAGATTCCAGCCCAGGGAAGCTCAATTAATGGAAATGTTTCTTACTAGCAGCTCATAGAGCTCTGTACAAAAGTAAGTACTCCTAGAAGGGGAGTACTAAACCCACGTGTTTTTACGTTCTATATTTAACGAAGCGGCTCGCAGGATGACCTCAAATTTTTTGAAGAAATTAAAGACAGCTAGATCTAAGGGCAAATCATAATGTAAGCGATAAATCGCAGTGCTGAGAGCCCACTCAGTCTAAAACACTCTGTAATCTAATCTAACATACTAATTTTATTATTATACAAGGTAACTCAAACATATGGAACAAATTCAGTATCTTACATGGCCGTTTTACATGGACTAAATGTCGTGCATGTTTGTGCGTCAAAATTTCTACGCAGGACGTTAAAGCATAGATTCCCATACTTTTGCTCCTTGAGTTGATTCAGTACTAACAAGTTAGTACATTTAGTCCATGTAAAACGGCCCTTAGAGAGTATGTGTATGAATTTTACAAAAATTGGTAGTATAGAGGAATAGTTTCTTGCTTAATGTTCTGGTTTCCATAGCAAAGGAACTTCGTTAAGTCTTGAAAATTATTCAAAGGTTTTATGTAAACAGTTCCATGCTGAAAAATGTAGACGCATTCAAGATCTTTGAGTGCTGATTGCTGTTATTTCTATGAAATTATGATAGGCCGAAAAAATTGCTTTTTAGAGTTGAAGTTTTCAGTACCTCTCAAAAATTTCCTTTTACTGTCTAATGACCAAACCGGAACGTCTGGTCATCGTTCAGGCTCCAGAAGGTAAGCCTGTGTGTGTGGCGCAGCCTTTACAGTTGTGCAGTCACCCTATTTGTTTCATAAATTTTTCTTAATATTTTAAGGCTCTGTACTACCATTTTAAAAAAAATTCGAATAGAATTGCAAGCTATTAAAATCCCATTTTACCCTATACACATTTTATTATAAAATTTACCCCAAAATAATTTTAAAACAAGCAAGAGTTTAATTTATATTAGAGCCTAGACTGGCCTCAACTTAACAAAAATACTCTTAGTAAGGACTTTTTAATACGTAATATTAAAGATCAGATTCTACAAGAAATCTATTGCACAAGAAAACGTTTCTTTTATTGAAAAGTCAAACTCTGTTTACAATGATAATGATCAGATGATGACGTTATGCCAACCACAAGATCTGTGAATCTACCCTAATAGATATGGATATTAAGGCTTTTTAGTCGGTTCTTCTTCTTGAAAGAGGGGATGAATTATATTAAGCTTTTCTTGGCTTTTCTAAATGCAAAAACTCTGTTTCTCAGATGGGTACATTATGAAAATTTAAATTTTTATATTTAAACGGACGTAAAAAATCAGTCTTATGTAGGCTCGAAAAATATATCTTATTGTGGTACTATCGATGGGTCAACTACTGTTCTGAATTTGTACACTGACTGCAGTTGGCTGCCTGTGACTGCATAATGCTATGGCTGCCATTGACTGCAGAATGCTACTGTTGACAGCTCAATTTTTGTACATTGACTGCAGAGAGTGGATAACCCCTCGGGTATTATCATTGTTTTTCAATTTGCAATCAACTTACTTCTCGTATAGGCTTTACTCGTGAGGAATTTATTCTTGTTTATCAATTTTAAATCCACTTGGATTTCGTATGCATCACTTCTGATGTATTTATCGAACTTATAATTCAATGAAAACTGCTCTTGAAATTTTATCTTAGGTCGTAAATTATTTTCAGTGTTATTGAAGAGCATCCTATTCTTCAAAAATCTGTCCAAGGTTTGATAGCCCTTTCTGGAAAATTCGACAAACGATATCTTATCAAATATTTCACCACTCATTCTAGATAAAATTAGACAGTTAACTAAGGGCCGTATTATACGTTTCAGGAATTTCATTTTTACTAAATTATCGTTTTATTTTGTAAGGAACCTGATCGAAAATCTTTTGCTGTGACATATTCAATATACTTTTGATTTCTTGAACTCTAATAAACATCAATTATTACTTTTGTTGCTGTGATTAAAAAGAATTATTTATTAAAATTTTAATTTCCCATTATTCGGGAGCATTAAATACGATTTCATTATAAAATTGACATTATTTCAAAAGTATTGCCAAATTAATTATTTTTTCATATCTTTAGGTCCTCGTCCAAAAATTGTAAGAAGTTGACAGTGAACTCTAAAATAAAATAAAAAAAGCGCAATTAAATTAGAAAATAATCATTGAAAGAATGCAAATTACCTTGCGTGTATATTCTGAAAATTTAAAACTTCTCCATCACAACTCCAACAACTTTTAATATCTTCGGCAGCACGAAAATTAAATTCTTTACAACGATAGACTTCAATTTCGGGCATGTCGTTAATTTCATATTCGCTGCTCGTTAATCTGCTCAAAATTCGTAAGCTTTTAAAAAAAGACGCGTGATAAATTACAATTACATTTAAATAGCCGTCTCCTAAATGACTAAATGGTGCAAGACCGTTAGGATTACGTTTACCAGCGCACGTGATGTTAGCACCGCTAACCATAAAGAATTTTCCTTTTATTGTTTTCCAAGTGTACTCGGGTTTTTCATTAAGTTGAGTTTGTTTTAACAAACATTCTGAGCAATTTTCGAAACATTTAGAAGGAGTGTATGGGGTTGGGTTACACAAGAGGTTCAATTCGCCATTGTATCCTTTATTTTCAATAAATTTCTTAATACCTGCGATTATAAAAGTTTATTTAGTGTAAAAGTAAAAAGGGCGTTTTACCTGTGTACTCATAACGACTGGGCCCCATCCAGCGCAACGATGAGCTGAGATGAGCAATGTCGCCCAAATATCCATAACTTACTATATCGGCAAAAATTTGTAACAGACAATTTTCTTTGTGGACGGTAACTAAGTCTAAGCCAATGGAAAGTCCTAGTGCAATGTGTATGGCTGCAGTTTTGGGATCTGTTGTTCCATGAATGCAGTAGGCTGTCGTATCCGTACTTCCACCTATTGAAAATACAATTGGAATGTGCTAATATCAGTTTTGTGCAAACTTACCCGGAATTACCCCAACAGGAATAGTTGGTTTAGGTAAGCTATCGCTTCTGTTGTTAGGATCAAGTCCTAATTGTTTGCATTCGCGTAAAACTAAACCGTTGATTACTTCGGAAAAAGTACCGTCTCCTCCGACGCAAGCGACGGCGTCGTAAACGTCCAAATTGTAGTCCATCAACATATCGCGTATTTGATGCTGTTTTTGCGAAATTACAACGCTCACGTCCATTTCGGCCGCTTTGAAAACAGGCTTGGCGTATTTATCGAAAATTTTCATAGCATTTCTTCTTCCCCCGTAAGGATTTACGAATATAAGTAGTTTTTTGGGCCTGTAGGTTAAAGCTACAAATTTTTATTACTTTGCTCAAGTTACAAACAAACAAAGAATTACCTCCAAGTGCTGTTTGTAAGACTAAAACCCAATTTGTTACAATTTCGGAATTTGAATTGTTCAAGGCTAATGTTTTGTATATCCATTTATTTCTTTTCTTGTGTTTAGCGAAGGAAATTTTGAAATGTTTTGGGGTTATTTCATTTTTCTTGTCGATTAATTTAACCGATAGGATTTCTTGAACGCCGAATGAATGAAGAACTAAAGAGAAATCAATTAGAGACAACTTATGAAAGCTGCAAAGTGTAAATTATTACTAGTGATGCTTCCCTGGCTACAGTCTACTGAAGAATGGAAAGTGGGACCAACAGATAGACAGGCAGCAGGACAGAGGGGCGAACTTATGAACAAACGTGCTGACGGACAATATGAGGGCGAACTGATAGAGGAACAAACCGATTAGACGTGCAGGTAGAAAGACGGGCAGATGAGAAAGGTTTATGAGCAGTGGGATAGACGAATTAAGAGCTAGGTTAAAGGATAGGCAGAAGGAAATTTTTTATGCTTGAAAATTGTCTCGTCGTAAACAAAATTAATAAAAAATGAACTTACCACACGAAAGTTGAGCATTGTGCACAACAATTTTATTATTTTCAAATTGTAATTTAATTTCTTTTTTTCGACAGTAAAATTGTGTTATTGGAAGCGCATTTTCAATTTCCATCGACATTTTATTTAAGTATTTGTTAAACTCGATCCGCACACGTTTTTAAAAATACGATTAGTATCTTGTAACATACACAAGTACGCACGCAGTTGTTTGTCGTAGAATATATTTAATTGCCAATTTATGAATTAAATAGCGTCTACTTTTAAATTAAATTATGCGAGTTGTTATTCATGTGAACATTCAGGTTTCATTAATAACTAGTTATGTGTAATGACAATTATTAAATTTTATCTAATCTTTATTTACCTATTATCTACCTGTATTACGCGTTTCATCTTAAAAAAACGCGAAAAACAATGAGGAATCTCATTGGCATTTCTAATTACAATTTTGATGTAGACCTTGAGTTTTTAGAGAATGCCTGGGCGGAGCCAATGCGCTATGAAGAAAATCTGAGCAATCGCATAGAGTCTCATGAATTTTACGCTCGGTTTCATAAAGGCGAATTATATTTTAATCCGAGAATTAGATTTAAAATCCTTAGATATTATATTACAACGCTACGCAAAAAATTAATAAATAAATAAATAAAAATGTCAACGTTTGATAATAGTTATTTACGAACCATGTGTGGGAACACGATTTTCCCGCGTGAACGCTGTTTGAAAACACGAGCGACGTAGGAGCGAGTGCTTTTATCATTGCGTGAACGCGGGAAAATTGTTCACGCATGAGGATTGTACAATATTTTTTGTAACGAACAAAACCGTTATCATAATTCTTAAATAAAAGTTTTATTTGATTAGTTTTGACAATTTAGGTATACAAAGCAACCTATGACTTCATAGTCAAACTTCATTCTTACGTCAAACAAATTCTTACTTTGACAGTTAATTGTTCTAAAAGTTGTTAAAAATTGTTATTAGATGTAACGTAATAGTTTAGTTTGCGAATTTAAATGGTCTAAAATATGTTTCCTTACATTAATAAGTACACATTACTTTATTTTATTACCATTTATTAGTGTTGTTTTGACAGTTTGCTTCCCGGTGTAGTAGACCGGGAAACACTGTTTCCCAGTCGACCACAGAGTGCGTCAAACGTCACTTTCGAAGCACTGAGTACAAAAATTGTATTTACAATTCCACACAAAAATAACCTCAAATTTTAATTTTAATTCACGAACATCTAACTTTGACAATGCAGTGTGTAACGTTACCATAAGAAAGGATTATAAATGTAATTCTTGTTCAGTGGTCCTTGAACCCCTAAAAAAATTTTTCCTCAATAAATATTTAAAATATTTAATTTTTCTCCAATCTGTATTTGCACGTCTATCTGTTCATCTGCCTGTATGTCTTCTTGCTCGCCTGTCTACATACCTATGTATGTATGTCTATAGGCTCGTTCGACTCAGTCGTCTGTCGCGCAAGATCTTACGAAAAATTCTAGCGAGATTCTCGCAAGCTACTCATGTCATTTCTTACGGATATGACTAACGCTCGCTTGCACCACTTCCCCTTAACTATAATCTAAATTTGTTAAGTGACAGTTTTTCCGCTGTACATTATAAAATGCCTTTGGCTTGGATGGATATATGCATATGCACACGTAAATATTAAGCCAGGTTTAGCTACAACTGGAGCTATAAAGCGGGTTGTACCAACCAAGTTCAAAATAAGTTTATGGTGAGCTCTTGTAGTTCAGTCATATAAATGTCATTGGCTACTTGGTTACTGAACTCACTTACCGTGAATTTTATTTGGTATAACCTGCCCTTAGTAAAATGTAGATTTAAGAAGATGTGGTGCAATCGAGCCTTAGATTTCAAAGGCTCACTTAAAACCGGTGGAAGTGGGAGAATTTACGTATTTTAGCACTTTCTTTTATAAAATTGTTACTACTATAGCATTGGAAATATCTAAAATAATAATCGTTGCACAAAGGCTCAAGCCATTCTACTAAATTGAATTGAATCTGTTGTCTTATAAGGGGGGAATGGCAAGGTTCCGTTGAGGGTCGAATTTTATATTTCACACACATTCGTTTTGATCTATTTTGAGTTGACTTATGGGAGGGCACGTCGTTAAAATTTCTTGATTCCAAAAATAAAGACCACAGTAATGCAAATACTTAGAGTACGCGTTGGAGATAAAAATAATTATTCAGTGTTTCGAAAAAAAACATTATTTTTAATGAGTAAAAAAATGTTGATAAATGAAAGAATAAAATGAAAGCAAATTGATCGTTATAATATCTATATGAAATTAAAATTGGAACATTTCATGTAATGTTACAAATCACTGAACATATATTTACATATTTTATCATTAAAATTTTCATTTTCAAAGAAGACAAATTGGTTCTGTTTTTTGCTTCGCATAATAATTAATCAGTTTTTGATATATACGAGTAATTTGCGAGTAGCTACCAAATTATATCGAAATTGAATTAATTAATTAGCAAATTATGCGACCAACCAAGAAGGTTATTTATTATTCTACGTTCAGATCAGGTTAAGGAAAATCTTTTTAGTAATTAGCAAATGTTGGAAAACACAATTAAGTTCGTGCCTCTTTCACTGATGAGTTCTAAAGACTTTGGGGCTTAGCTCTCTAATTTTGTTCTGACGTTATCAATGACTACTTCGCATCGGTCTTCCACTCTAGATATATCACTAATACCTCAAGCAATAGGCCCGTCCAGACGAAAGATCAATTGAGTGATCACGTGATCAGTCACAATGAATAAAAAAATCCCCTCTACTCTACCAGGAAAGAGCTCTAGCTAATAACATAGATCGCAATGGAAGAGTAAATATAGCTATTTCTGGTCAATTTCTCCAATAGAAATGGTTGCTTATACTTCCAGTTATGGTTGTTTGCACCGCTTACAGATAAACTGACAGATAGTTTATCTGGCGTATAATTTGTCAAAAACCTTTGCACCTCCATTTAACTGTAGAATAAATAAAATAACTAACGAATAACTTTTCTACGAAGGTACCTGCTACTTATGGCCTTTTGCACCGATTTTAGTTAATGTGGCAAATAAATTATATTTTTACAACTTATCCATCAGATAAACTATCTGTCAGTTTATCTGTAAGCGATACAAACGGATATTATAAAGAAAGATCGTGGTTGCCAATGATAATGTAATCTCGACGGACTGAATGAATCGTCACTGGAATTCGCAAATGTCTTTTCCGTCACATTTTCTCCTATAGGCAACAGCTGGCAGCGCTCCTTCTGATATTTTATATTCTAAGGGTCAGTTCCAACAGCTGACTAACAGCTCATTCTCTCTCTTTGTCTGTTTTATGGGGAGGATAAGGGGAGCGATCTTTAAAGTATGGTATTCAGGCTATAAGCACTATATGATCATGATCACTCCAATTGTTCTATTGTCTGAAAGGGTTTAATTTTATTATTACTGTCTTTACCTTTACCTACTTGCTCCAAAAATTTGTAAAGCTTGTAATCGAATTCGAAAAAGCAGATCTAGGTGGTGTATGAAATAAAACTTCTTAAGTCTAGGCGAGCTCCATCACAGCTCAAATTCTAGAATTCGGAAAACTTTGATATAACAAAGCTATTGTAAATTTTTTAGAAGGCCCGGTGTCGCGTTATACGCTGATGAGAAAATGCCCTTTTTGTCCCTTCTTCCAAAAATATCTCCAGATGTTAAAAATTAAAAACATCATCCCAGTTGTGTCTTTTTTCTCTCGTAAATGAGCAAAATGAAAGATTTTGGAGTCTTAGGGCCGATTTTACAATCATAGCTTAAGCTGGCCCCAGCTAAACCGAGTATGAACCCGCATGAGCGCATGCGTCGTAACTCGTTTACGTTAGGATATATTTACAACGCATGCGCTCATGCGGGTTAATACTACTAGCGGATAGAGACAGCTTGCGATGAAATAATCCCGCAAGAGAGCTTGCGCAAAAGACTAGCGGATAGAGACAGCTTGCGATGAAATAATCCCGCAAGAGAGCTTGCGCAGAAGCACTATAATATTGGCGCGAAAGTGATAGCTTTCTAAACGGAAATCCTATTTCTTGTGTCAAAGATTCAAACTGTGATTGTGTCTTGTAAGAGAGTGCATGATGACATGATTCACTTAAATAATTTATTATTTCATAATTTTTGACTCTGTCTTTTTTAGACGATAACGATAGTTTATTTATAAACGAAAATCCAACTTCAGATGAAGCTAATGGTATTTTGACTGGCCTGCAGCCTACATGCAGAACAACAAACACAGTGGTAGATGCGGCCATGATCGCTACAGAAGCGCAGAAAATAATAACAAATCTGCAAAACGTTGCTGCTAATATTATTTGTGTGGAGCAGTTGGAAGCGTTTAAGAAGCTGTGTGCCCCTATAGCACCAACTGTAGCAGCAATAGCAAATAGCCAAGTAGAAATGAGGAAACCAGCGCTTCCTCATGATTCGTTAAGTCCGTCCAACAAAAAAATAACTCAACAAAGAAAAAAATTATATTCAACAAAACACAAGAAAAAGAAAGATTCATCCCGACGCCTTGCTGAACCAAGCGTACAAGAAAAGCAAGAAATTGCGTTATGCGCAATTTTAAATCAAAAAAATTAAACATTTCTGATGGCTAAAATATTTATTTATAACATGTTCAGATTATCGTTAGCGTGTATTCTAAGATATTAAAACTGTAAAAATAAAAATGTACCCATTTAAAGCATTTTATAATAAAAATTTAAAATGCTCAGCAGGTACCTAAGTAGTGGAGTGAATTTTTTTCTTTTATTTTATAAGTGGAGCCTTTTACTTAATAATTGATAGGTAATTTTTCAAAATATCTTTGCCCAGGAACATGTAACTGACAATATTATAAAAATTGATACTGCAGTAAAGTTTTAATTATTAGTTGTGTATTGATGCATTTTTTTTAAATTGCCATTACTTTTACAAGCATTTTACGGTTTCACAAAAACGTACACATTGATATTTGAATTTTGCGCATGCTCCTCTAGCGGGAGTATTTCATCGCAAGCTGTCTCTATCCGCTAGTGTTAATACTTGGTTTAGCTGGGACTAGCTTAAGCCATGATTGTAAAATCGACCTTATTGATTCGTTCGGTAATAATTAATTATTAATAATGATGTACTAATTTGAATATTTTATAAAAAAAAGTTGGAATACACCTGAACGAAACAACTATAATAATTAGAGTCGTTTGCTAAATTGAGGAAACTTTGATCTTCTTGACGCCAAGGATAACTTCCATTCTGCCGATAATGGCGAATTCGATTTTTATTGATTTATCGTTTGCCTATCTATCAGGAGCATATTTCTTAAAGTAAATCATACTTTTCTCTACATTTTCCGTTAAAGAGGGTAATACTGTTAACCACAGTAATAACTAATAAATCAATCTATCACATTCTTTTGTTAATAGGTGCGAAGTACTAATTTATATTCATTTGTGGTTGTATGCCATTAATTATCTATGTTCTCGCTCATTTTTTCTTTTCCCTTATGGGTTCGTACTATGAGAGAAAAAATGCAGCATCAAATCACATGAACTTGAAGCTAATTACTTAGAGCGTGTTTATTTTTTTATTTTATTGGAGGCGGCAGACAGTCCATGTATCACCTTTGAGCTTCTTCCTTATGGATCTCGGAGCTTCCAAGATCCATAAGGGATTTAATGCAAAATCACGTTTTTGCGAAGAAAATCATAAGCCTGCTAAGATGAACCCTTTGTATTTCAACTGCTTTCAGACGTGTTTTAAGCCTTGAAGAAGATGTGTCTCCAAGAAGTGTACCACAGGAACAATATTTTAATTTTTGATTTTTCAGAAAATGATATTTTTTCAAAGGAGCTTTGTTTGCCCTCTCATCATCATCATAGTTTAAATTTATAATTCGTTTGTTAGTAACCTACAGACCTACAACAGTCATCACTTACTTGCTTCACCACCTACTGATTTTATTTATATTTATCATGGTTTTTGTGTTAGATATTGAATTGCTCTTTAGTTGGAAAACCAATCTTTAGATATAATCATCATTTTTCGCTACCACGCGAAAGTAATATATTTTCAAGGGTTCAACAAACTTGACTTAAAACAAATTTATCACTTGAAAATAAATTACCAACTCAAAATTTGTTCACATTTTTAAATTTCAACATTAAAAATGGCTTTAATATTTCACACTCGAAAAGCAATTTGCTTTTTTTTAGATATATTATGTCCTCTTGAGGCACGAATACAATTAACCAATTTTAGTAAACAACAATTTTTTAAAAAGTTATCACTCCAAATGGGATCGATATTTTATTTTGTAAAGTTCAATTTATTCTTTATACACAAGAGCTTTTTTTCAAGTATTCGTTCAATGTATGGAAATTTTTTCATAAGTTTTTTTGAAAGCGGATGCTGATGCCCAGCTTTACAATAAGGTTATTTTGCTTAACAAAAAGTGTATTGATATAGGTACTGAATACATATGGATCTTTATTATTATTTTGTATGTATGTCGTAGGAGGCATTATAAATATATAAGTTCAAAATTACAGCTTTTTTATACAGAGTTTGGCCTTGGGCGTATTATGTTCCGCGACACCTAATTTGCGGCTAAACTAAGGTATTTTTAGAAAAGCGTTCTTAATAAGTTTTCTTTTTTCGTTTTTTCTTCTGTTTAATGACCCTCCCATGCTGTGGTAATTCAACTTTAGGTACCTACCACAATCTAATTTTATTCTTATTTATTATTAGTTACTGTTAATTTTTACTATTGTTTCCCTAAGAAAATTGCCTCCTGTGCCACAAGCGGCACGCGTGCCGAGAATTAACCGCACCACTACTCTAGGCAAAGACATTTGAACGTCTATGCAGCTAGGGAAAATATTGTCTAACTTGAATAACTGACAGGACCTCTTTTACCGATTTATGTTATAGGGCCATCTTCATTTTGACTCCAAGTTCAGTTTTATTCTATTCCATCTTTAAAAAAAACTTTAGGTGTTACTTTTTGGTTGTTAGGAACGACTGGGCGATAGCTGAAATAATATTTTTACACAAACTCTGCAGAAAAGCCAATGGGTATCGGGTACCATTGTAGAGTTACCAACTAGTCCAGCCCATAGATTTTATTTTTGGGGATGGTCTTCTTCGATACAAATGATCATAGCTGGTGATTAAAGAAAACCTTCTATTACAGACACTTTTTTGAAAAACGGAAACCATTGGGTATTAGGTCCCATAAACCATTGGGTATTAGGTCCCATGATGTTAGAGTCATCAACTAGTCCAGCCCATAGATTCAATTTTTAGGGACGGTCTTCTTCGATACGACTTATCATAGCTGGTGACTAAAGAAAAACTTTACATTAAAGACACTTTTCTGAAAAACGGAAACCAATGGGCATCAGGTACCATAGTAGAGTTACCGACTAGTCCAGCCCATAGATTCAATTTTAGGGGACGGTTTTCTTCGATACGAATGATCATAACTGGTGACTAAAGAAAAACTTTTCATTAAAGACACTTTTCTGAAAAACGGAAACCAATGGGCATCAGGTACCATAGTAGAGTTACCGACTAGTCCAGCCCATAGATTCAATTTTTAGGGACGGTCTTCTTCGATACGAATGATCATAGCTGGTGACTAAAGAAAAACTTTTCATTAAAGACACTTTTCTGAAAAACGGAAACATTATGCCAAACCCTGTATATTGTAACAAAACTTCTAAATTCAAGTTGTGAAAAAAACAGCTTTTTAAGAGATAACACTAAAACGTATTTTCACTTTTAAAATCGAAGCCTATAACAAATTTTATGAACCCTATCGAAATTTTCATTACTCGAGCTTTTCTGATAGTTGCGATAAGAGAGGCGGAACGCGTATTAAATTTACCCGTGGGTGTTTTATGCACGTACCTATGAGTTAAACTGCCTACCTTACAAATTTTCCATTATTAAATTTAATCGAATTATCGTCGGTTATTGATTGATTTAATGTGGCGAGTGAAGAATTGAATTAATACCATAAGTAGGGACAATTGAAGTGATTGTTTTTGGTGTATTACCCTTTTCAATGCTATAATGTTTTTATAGGATTAAAAGGGTAAAAAGATAAGAGCGAAATGAAATGTTATTTTTGAAGAAAAGGAATTTAATTTAAATTAAAGGTTACAAGGAAATAAGGCAATTTGATTGATTTATATTAAATTAACAGATTAAAAAAGATTAATGGAAATTGCGTACCTGGATGTCGAGATAATTTTATAAACGCCGTCAATTTGTTTGACAGATAAAGTTCAAAGGAGATATACAGGTTGTAACAAAATTACTAGTTGGTTAGTTATTGATTAAGGCCCGGCGGCCGTCTCCAGATCAGAATAAGTACAGTAAAAATCGACAAAAACATAATTAGATGATCAACAAAAAGTGATGTAAAGGATTCTCTGATACCTACGAGTATATTTCAAGAAAATCAAACTTCTACAACTTTTCATCTAGTGCAAGAAGTTTTTTAGGGGAGTTGAAAGGATTGAATGTAGTTTTTTCTAAATAACTCAAGAAGTATTCAGTTTAACGAAAAATCCCTTCAGACATCTTTTATAGCTTATAAAATTGCCTTTGGTTTCATCTCTTACCGGTCTTTCTAGGAAAAATATTCAGTGACTTATAGCGGTTTGAAATTTAAACATTTTCTGAAAATTACTCCAAACATATGAATTTTGGGGAAAAAATTGAAGGGATATTTTTTGAAGCTTATGAAATTGCCTTTAATTTGCTTTGTATGCGCTCTATCTACAACAAAGATTAATCAAGTTAGAGAAGTCCATGTCATTTGAGACTGTGGTAAGCTTTAGAGAAGATTTGAAATAATACGAATTTACTAGTCGAAATTTCTATATTTTTTAATCTTTTCAGGGCTGGGATCCAGACTAAAAAAATCAACTTTTTGGTCTCCGAGTCGCTTCTTGTTCCTTATTCAATTCCAAGAGTATCTTTTCTTTGCTATTAGATAGCGTAACTTAGCCCTTCGCTGCCCTACTTACTCTCTACCCCTCTCCTACTAACTTTTCGAAATTGGTTGGTAAGTGGTAAGTACAGTTGTTCCAGGGAATCATTGCCGCTGTATGTAAAGATAAGACGACATACGTCGTTACAAATTTAACGTCATATTTCGCAGCGCCAACAAATATAGTTGCTACACTACGTATCAGATTGCTTGCTTTTACGAACATTGCCGACCGCCCGAGCGGCAAAGATCCGCTGGAACAACTATAGCTTAGCTTATCACTGAACTACGCTACGCTAATAGCAAAGAAAAGATACCCTTGGAATTGAATAAGGAACAAGAAGCGACCCGGAGACCAAAAAGTTGATCTTGGCCTAATGCGCCTATCCGCTAGATATGTCAGTCTCACAACATAACCTTATTAATTAGACATAGACCACAGACATATAAAACTAAATATTTGCATATTTTGCACATTGTAATTTAAAAAGTGACACTTATTTTAGATAATATGATTGGCTGTCAGTCATGAGGTACACATGTGGAGTAGAAATTCATGCATACCAACATCAAAAATTCCTTGTCGACATGTCGTTTTTTATTGGTCAAGGTCATAGTATTATTTATTCTAAGGTACAACTTTATTCTTACATTTTGAGTACCAAAATGTCATGTTTTTTTGGCGTTTGGAGAAAAAGTTCATTTCATTAAACATTTTAAAAGTGGCGCGTATTTTAGATGGTATGATTGGTTGTGAGCAATTAATGACATAATGCAGCGAACGTGAGCATTAAAAATTTATGCAAAAAATTAACATGGGATTTTGAGCTCGTGTCGTTTCTTATTCGTTAGAGTATATTTTCTCTGCTAATAGTTACAGGATCCCAGTCTTGAAACGTCTCTAGTTATCACTTTTGCTAATAGAAAACGAATTTCTTCTCTCTGAAAAGGAACGAATAGGCTTAGTGCCTGGCGATGTCAACGTATACCGCACCTAGCACTGCCCATAGCACCGCAGTATTAGCATTACTCCTCTTATTTATAATTATTTTTCTCCATTTCTATTTGCTCTCTCTCCAGTTACTTATCCTTAGTTTTTTATATTCTTCATTACAATATCCTATCAGCTCCCATCCACACCTTCTTCCGTATTTCTATTGACTACTCTGACTTTTTCTTTTTCTGGATGGTGATGGAACCAATAACTAAATCAATTTAAAGCTTGGCCTTTCTTTTGTATCTGACACAAATATGTGAATATGACACTTTGAAACACTAGCAGCTCCAAAAATAAGGTCGAAGAAACACCATGGGAATAGGAAATCTAGATTTACTTATAACTTTACTACATGATGACGTAGGTAATTGCCGAAACGGTGTCGGTGCAACCGGTAGCTAAAATTTAACGTTTTACGAATTTCAATTTATTAATTACCTAATAAGAGTAATAAAGTTTCAAACAATAAACACTCAAAAGGAGACATCCATTTTAAGTATCGATAAACCCTAATTAAAACATTGTTATTAATAACGCCAATTAATTAAACTTTATTATACTTAGATAAATTAAAAACTTTTGTACTTAAAGATTATTAACTTCTTTATATCAAGACAGTCGAGCTGTAATTAGTTTTCAAAGTTGCACTAAATAAAGGAGTTTATTATTTGTTTTTTTCTAAAAAATAAAATACTTTCCGTCTAGTTAATTGTCCATTTATTACTTTCTAAAGTGTTCTAATTTTCTAACAACAAGAGCTTATGTTAAAGGCGCTTGATAGAGTAGTCCCAACGAAAGAAAAGCACACCACGTGATTACAGTTAAAGTTGCGCTGTGGTTTTGTACTGTGCGCCACTGGGCTTTGAAGCCACGCCTTGCGCAGATTTGGTCACGTGGTGGGCTTTTCTTTCGTTGGGACTACTCTAATAAATAGGTAGTACGGAGCGACATGAGTTCACTGACTTGACCTCTTTCAAAATAAAAGAAATGGACTTAATACACAGCCTCCCACACCCCCTATTACTGAGTCAGGAGACTACGATTGATTTGAAAACTTGATTTTTTCAACAGTTAAAAAAATATTTTATGGGTTTTGCATTTTGTCTTTAAGTGAGTCGCTTTGTTAGAAAATCAAGGACCCGTGTTAATGGGTTTAATTGTTTAATTTTTAACCCCTCCCAAAGTTATAGTTTTGCGACCTTTTGTAGGTTTTGTAGCTCTCGAGTTAATTATTTCAGTAAAAGGTTTTTCAATAATTTATTTATAAAAAACACAAATTAATAAAATCAAATTAACAGTTGTGGTAATTCCAATTGCCATTATTATCTCTGGAGGGTAACTGGAGGTTTCCATAATACGGATAGGGGCAGTTTTCGTTGGTAATGTTCACATGAGTGGCAACCAGTGATGGGTTTGATCCTTGATATTCTTGTTGAAAACCATTCCAACTTTGACCAACTTGTTGATACGTATGAGGAACCTCCTGTGGACTTCCAAATTGGCGCGACATGCAAGACATCGTGTAATTCCTATTTTGATTATTATGTGTGTTGGGAACCTCCTGTTGCGTTCCAAATTGGCGAGGGGCACAAGCCGTCGTGTAATTTCTATTTTGACAAATTGGATGATAGCTTTTAGGAACTTCGTCAAAGGTTTGAGGAGGAACTACCACGTTGCAGTTCTGTTTGTCAGATGGAATTTCGTTAAGAACTTGTCCTTTAGAATGTAATCTCTTGTCTCTCATTCTCTTATTTTGAAACCACACTTTTACTGTATCTTCCGGTAAGTCTAATATTTCTGCTATTTGAAGTCTTTCGGTGCGTTTGAGGTAATTTTGAAGGCGATATACTTTCTCCATGTATATTATTTGTTTTGGTGTAAAACTAGTCCTTGACTTTTTGGTTTCTTCACTATGACCTGGAATTAATTTAAAATAATTCTATAACTTGCAAATTACGGTACATCTTAGATAACATTGAATATGAAAACTTACCATTTGTTTGCGAAGGAAGTTTTAGAGTAGGAATTTTTTGAGCTAGTGCTTGCAAATGTTTGATCCCCTTCCCAGTAGAACCCTAAAACAAAAATTAATTAAATTAATTCAAAATACTTAAAACGGTTAACTTACAGTTTGTTCAAAAGTTGCCGTCGAGTTGCTGATATTTTTTAATATTTCATGAAAATCTAAATTCACTTCGAGATCTGCAATACTGGGACTTAATTCGTCTGCATTAGCGACAAAATCTTCATCGGAAGATATGAAATTGAAAACATTTGAAGACATTTTGGCACAAATACGCGAAGTTAATGATATGATAATATGTGAAGCGTACGAAAGGCCGATTTGAAATAAAAATAATTTTTGAAATTTAGAGCTTTAAATAGGCACTTTTAATATTTAGTACCCAATCAATATCTCGTTAGTCATATTTGATGGTTTGTTAAAAGATTTTTGAGCACTTTAAGAAAAGAAGAGATTTTAATGAGATCGTAATGGACTAAAAATTTTCTAAAATGATACTTTTTAGATAAAAAGGCACTAATTTAAAAAATACCAGTTGAAACAAAATAGTGTCAATAAAGGAAATTGAGTACTCTAGAACTTTTTTCTAAAGACTCTTACTGTAAAATGAAAAGTTAAGGTGCTAGAGGCATAAGTTCGACGAAAAATGTGAGGCAAAAACTGTTTTCTTTACCTTAACGACTTGTGCGGGCGGATATCTCAAAAACTACAGGGAATAAAAAAATGGGTAGACGCAATCTTGTAGGAAATTTAATAAGCTTTTAATTTTCTAAGAACAATTTTTTCTCTAGGACTCACCGTTTTTAAGATATAAGCGAAAAGCTCAAAAACGGGACCTTTCTACCCCCTCCCTTCCTTAGCCTATACTACAAGACTATACTAATAAAAGCCTTGTGTAATTACAATCTATAACTTCTTTAACATCCTCAGCCTTAGCTCTTATTTTGTAAAGACCCAAAATAACATAACTTAGTGCCATATAAATTGAAAAATGATCGAGATAAAATTTTCTTGAGGGTTTATGTTTATTTCAAACTATATTACTTAAATAATCTAACCTTAGTTTTCGCTATTCCATTTATGAATACAGGCATGTTTAATGAGCCATTAGAAAATGATATGCACATAAACAAGATTTAAAGGGTCATTTGAGATTCAAAACTAAAAGTCCCATCTCATATCGACTTAATTATTAGGGATGTAATCTCATTCATTAATTTTATGTAAAATAAGGATCACGATGTATAAACTTTGAAGTTTGAAGTACTACTTCGTCATTAAAATTTTCTTAAATTGAATATAATTTCATTAACTTTAGTTCACATTTAAATAAATGTTCTTCCTTAAACTTCTTAATTTGTATTGTTGAAACAGGAGCTCTGTATTTATTTCCTTGTGTAGGTAGGTCTCAAGTTTAAGTTTTAACTACATGAACTTTTGACGCAAGTTTTTGATGGAATTGTTTAAAGGTCTTCTCGGCTTTGGAAAAGCCGTTAAAATGAAATTCGACATCTTTATTTAATTTTCAAGTTATTTTCAGTTATAAAAGATGTTATCGTCTTTAATTGTCTCTAAATTAGGGATTTATTAGTACGTCACAAGATATTATTAGCTCTCATCCCTTATTATTTTCGAATGTTATATTTCGTTAATTGAAATTTAAAATTAAGGTTTTTTAAACAAAAAAAGGAAAAGCCACAAAAGGGAGGAAGATAAGGATATGAACTTTTTCCTTACCTTAAATTGATGAAATCGATTGAAATTGATAATGGTCTACTGGTACTACGAAATGCAAGGTCCTGATGAGTTCGAATCTCTGACCAACGGTGAGCATGGTGTTTTCTGCAGTTCCAGGCAATTTGGTTGTAGATCAAAGCGCTTATAAAGCTGCTTGACCGTCAAAGATACTGTGATAAAGCTATGAACCTGTTCAGAGTATGGCAGTCATCATTTTATCATCGTCATGAACCTGATATTATAACAGGGCCAGTACAAACTAATTTCTAGGGCTTGGTGTTTTCAAATTCCTGACCAACTATATATGAGCTTGAACATGGTGTTTCTTGCAGTTTCAAATTTGGTTGTAGACCAAAGTGCTAATAAAGCTGCCTGGCTATTATAAAGATACTGTAAGAAATTACGAACCTGTTCAGAGTGTAATAGTCATCATCTCATCATCGTCATGAACCTGATATCCTAACAGTGCCAATACGGGTTATTTGTAAGGTTCTTATGAGTTCAAATCGCTGACTAACCATATATGAGCTTAAGCATGGTGTTTCCTGCAGTTCCAGGTAATTTGGTTGTAGATCAACGTGCTTACAAAGCTGCCTGGCTAACAAAGATACTGTGAGAAAGCTATGAACCTATTCAGAGTATAGTAGTCATCATCTCATCATCGTCATGGACCTGATATCCCAACAGTGCCAGTACGGAGTATTTGCAAGGCCCTGATGAGTTGAAATTTTTGACCAACCATATATGAGCTTGAGCATGGTGTTTCCTGCAGTTCCAGGCAATTTGGTTGTAGACCGAAGTGCTTATAAAGTTTCTTGACCGTCAAAGATACTGTGAGAAAGCTATGAACCTGTTCAGAGTATGGTAGGCCCCATCTCATCATTGTCATGGACCTGATATCCTAACAGTGCCAGTACGGAATATTTACGGGATATTTGACCTAAAAAAATTTTAATTCAGAAAATACATGGAGCAATAAATCTAATTTGTTCTTCTAAATCATAAAATTGCGTTATTAGCAAATTTTTATATTCTCGTGTATCAGCTTAATGGTTAAAATGGTTTTATGTTTGAAGTTGATTTATTATTTTTGTAAATTTGGTTCGTTTTAAATTTAACGTTTCTAGAATTGGAATTGATTAATTTATTTTAGGATAAAGGGATAAAATGTAATTTTCTTTTATAAATTTCGACTGGAACAAGCTACTCGTACTACTCCTTTTTTTGTGCAATTTAATATTAGATGAAATGAATTTATCCTGTGATGAGAGAATACGATTAACGTTGGAATTAAATTTCCTTTTTTTTTAAAAAGAACAAAAGGTTAAAAATAAAAATTTTTAGGATACAATTTTCATTTTTTGTTTGTTTGCTTGTTCGTAGTCGTATCGTAGTCGGGGTCGGTTTGACAGGTTTTCATTGAAAAAGGATTCGAGAATACTTTGAAGATAATGATATAAAACAGATTTTTCTTTACAGTTTGTTGTCATGGAATTGTGGTCACAGTAACAGTATATTGTTTCTAAGAGCAGTAAAAGTAAATCTTTAACTTTAAATATTGACCAACAAAGTGTTTCTTACTTTTGAAGAAAAAATATTATTTTGCTTTAGTTTAAGATTATTATTTGTTATGTTTGAAAATAGACAACTCGTTGTCTCGAGCTTTGGAATTTACTTTAAATTCCTAACTAACTTTAATTTAAATCAGATTACCTTGTTTGCGTCTTCAAAAGACTTTATTAAATGGAAAATCATTAACGGTTACTGTAACTTGAAATCAATGTTATACTGAGTGTTTGTTGGTTTAAAAATTGGTATCTCGGAAACGGTAAGGGTTACGAATATGGTTAGCTGAGTAAAAAGTAGTGTATTTTATTCAGCTTTAAGAATCCATTAAAAAAATTCCAAAATTCAAAATGGTTACCGAGATAACGCAAAAAAACTGAAAATTGACAATTTACTTATTCGGCTGTAGTTTGGTTTACTTTAGAAAAAGAAATTGTTCGAAAAAATTTTTCAGGAGGAAGATAGCTATAAAACGATACTAAACTCGACCTTTTATAACTTTCTATTTTCTGAGTGACATACCTATTGTTTTTTTCTATAACATTAGTCAGTGATCTAATCTAAATTCGGATCCCAAATGAAAATTTTTTCTTAATTTATATAACTTTTCTAGCTTATGTTATATTACGTTATGTAACGTTATGTTACTTTATGTTATAATGTTATTTTAAGTTGTTTCAAGCGATGAAAAATGCCACTTAGTCGGGCTTACTGTTTTGCAACTTCTTCCGTCTCTTCAGTCTATTCAGTCCTTGATCCATCCAAAACTTTGAAAGAACCTAATGGTACTGAAAGGTGTTTCTGTACTGGCCATGTTAGGCTAGTATTTCTTTTACATGGATCCGCAAATTAGCGTTAACACAAGGCATTAACAAAGCACATGTTTCATTGTTTCCTCTGCTTCATTGCATTTTGTGATTCTGGTGGGCTGGATTTCTGGATTATTAGTGAAGAAGGAGCAAGCTCCCAGCACTTCGGCCACTTGTTTGGGCTCGTTTTACAACCTCCAAGCAGTCTCCCCGGGCCCATCAGATCCCAAGCCATCCCACTTTTAAGATGTGCTCCAGTACTCTGGCGGTAGGAGTGGCGCTTATTCTGGCCAAGTTGAGCCAGAAGTCCCCCAAAACGGATCCTCTTGTAGTGCCAGTAGTTTTCAGCGGTCTGGTCTTCGTGATCGCATGCTCGACATCTGGGATTATCTTTTATTCCCAGTGTGTGAAGAAGTGTTTTGTCCTGCAATTTTTCGTAGATTAACTCTGGACAGCTTAAGACAGTAATTTGCAAGCTTTCTGGAGGGAGCTGGTACAGAGTTTTTGCTCTGGCGACAGTTTGCATTATTTGCCCATCTTGTAGTGTGTATTAGATGAGTGTGGTTCTTAAGGAGGGTATCGACAGTTTTTAGGACAGGTTTTATGATTGATTCAGAGCCACAGGGAAGACTTTTTGAGCATTTCTTGGCCAGCCCATCTTCGTTACCCTCATTCCCTTAAAGTCCTTTGATCCTTGGGGGAGTGACTGTCAGCAACACCCATTTTTGAGGGAGCACCCATCCATTATATTTAATTTAAAAGTGGTAGTGCCAGGTATGGCTCGTAGGTTCTGACGAGACAGCTGTAGATAATAATTGCGTTCTATTACTCTCTTCAGTCCTTAATCCATCCAAAACTTTGGATGAACTCAATAGTACCAAAGGGTGTCTCCACACTGGCCAAAAGCGGTCGAAAGAGTTTGAAAGGGTTCGGAGCCAATAGGCACAATCGCCTAGTCCTCTCTCGTTAACTCATCAGCTCTTTCATCTCATTTGTTTCTTTGACGATTCTTGAGCCAGAGCAGAGCTTTACATCACTATTTGTAGATATCTGCAGAACTTTGACACATTATCTGCTAATATCTGAATGTTTTGATTGCCTTCTGGTAAATTAGAAGAAACTTAGTTAGTGTTAATTTGAATTATTTAAATTTAAAATATCGCTAGCACGATGTGCTAGTCCTTCTCTGCGAGTCTCGTACAAAATATGTAGCTTTTGCAAGACATGAGGTTTCCTGAACGTTGTTTTATAGACGTAACAAAAGATTGTGGAATTGTTCAACGGCGATATTTGTTATCGATTTGTGACATTGTTGCAAATTGAAATTTTATCGTTTCTAAATTTATTTTAAAAAAGCCGGCTCCTTTATTAAAGTCGTTTAAGGATTCACGATTTTATACAATTGAAGTACCAACAAAGGCATTTAAAAACGTTTCTATTATTAATTTACTTATTTTTATTTAACATCACAATTTTTTATTATTAAATTGATTTCAAGTTTATCTCTCGGATAAGGGACCCTACCTAAATACTCATTAACGCGTTATCAGTAATCCAGTATTTATTTCCTATAATAAGATAGATATTTATGTTCGTATTAAAATCTGAATCGGATTTAATTGTGTAAATGTACATATAATAAATCTCTTTTTTGTAGGTTCTCCTGTAAACAAAAGCGATGTCGTATCTCCCTCGA
The DNA here is from genome assembly GCA_963924605.1 of Malthinus seriepunctatus. NCBI lineage: Eukaryota > Metazoa > Arthropoda > Insecta > Coleoptera > Cantharidae > Malthinus > Malthinus seriepunctatus. The sequence continues at coordinate 45,708,054 of OZ004602.1, forward strand.
CAAACATGGCAGTGGGAATGCAAATTACTGGTGAGTAATTAAAAACTCTTTTATTGAAGAGACTTAAAATGTCAAAATGGGCCAAATGGGGTATTCTTTATCGCGAGATACTTTTAAATGATGACGTTATATAAAAGACGTAAAGTCTTTTAGGGAGAAATGACTTCTATTTGAATTCAAGCGATTTCATTATTTTATTACAGTTATTATAGTTTAGTCAACGAAGGCCTTATAGAGGACATGGAAAAGAGGTAAAATGTTTTTCTTCAAGAATGTTTTCGGAGGTAAAAATTCTAGAAGTCCCCGGTCCTAGCTCTATGGCTAAGAAAGAGAGGAGATGAAAAGGTCGCGTGTTTGGGATTTTTGCCTACATCTTGAAAAGGGTGGGTTTTAGGGTAAAAATTATTCTTAGTAAAATGAAAGTTTATTAAATTTCCTACAAGATTGCTTTTTTAATTTTTTCTCCATTTTTTATAATTTTTGAGATATCCGCTCGCAAAAATCTTTAATGAATGATAAGTTTTTTGTCTCATGTTTTTCGTCAAACTTCTGCCTCATGCAACTGATAATTCTTTCATGCGATTTTTGCGGGCAGATATCTGAAAATTATAGGGAATAGAGAAAAAATCAATATGAACAATCTTGTAGAAAATTTAATAAGCTTTCATTTTGCTAAGAGTTTTTTCCCTAGAACCCATCGTTTTCGAGATAATATAAGCAAAAACCACCAAAACGGGACTTTTCTACTCTTACTCGTAGCTTAGGACCAGTGATCGACTTTAAGTATTTTTATTTCCTGTAACTATTTCAAACACCTCCTGAAGAAAAACTTCCACCCTCTGCCATGTCTTCTACATCCCTTTTTTGGGCGTCGTTGTCTGGGCTATTAATCGGTTTTTCAATTTTTATATAATCGATTATTAAATTTTTTTAATCAGAACTAATTTTTAACTTTTCAACTACAAGTTCTAGCTTATTTTAAAGTATTTTTAAAAAGGTTAAGAAGAAAATCAACACTTTTAGTTAATTAAAACTAAAATCCCCATTAAAAGAGAACACCTAATGAAAATTACTCTTAGCTTAATTAGCAACTTTTATTAAATAAATTAGTTTAAGAAATGTGTAAATAAGACACCTTAACATCCTTCAACACAATCCACCCCTTCGACCCTTTGACATAATTTTAATTAGTGTTAAAATCTTAACGTCTAATTTAAACCAAATATTATGTTTTAGCCGATCAAGTATCTGATTTTTTACGATTACATCCCGATTTTTTGGAACGTTATGTAATTGAAGAGGTCGAATTAGAACAATTAGAACGTTGGATAATTAGAAGATCTCAACGTTTAAAAAAGAAACCCGAAGCGTCCACTAAAAATGGTAGAAAAACAAGTTTGTCCAGGTGGAAATTTTGTGTTCATGCAGATAAAAGACAAATGTTACAAGATTTAACGCACAGTTTACAACTAAAACCTACAAAAGATCATGTTCTTTGGGAATTGGCTAATTGTATTTGTTCTGCTGTCAATGCTGACGGCTTTAGGTTAGTATCTCTTTTGTTTGTATCTGTGTAACGACCAATGGGATTAAATTTAGTCTTTTGATGTTACTAACGTATTTCGTGAAATAAAGGCAGTGGCGGTTCTGGTATAAGAGCTATGGCGAGTATAATAAGCTGTTAAATCTAATACGATGTCGAGGGAGAAAAGTATGGATCAATAGAGTTTTCTGTACGAAACGTTATGTTTTGGAGGTGTGAAACAGTGATCCAACAAAAAAAAATTTTTGCGATGCTTACCTATTATACAAAAATTTATTCAAGGTTACAGAAACGTCTAATATGATCTCAGAGATCGTCAGAAGGAAATTTGTAGAAAAACAGATTAAAAATGGACTGTCGTTCATGATAATGCTTAACCATATCGCTTGTTGTTATAGATTATAGAAGTCAGGAGAACGCTGTGTCAAGAGATCTAGATGATAAGAGTTTTAAATTTCTTAGTGCTCTGGTTTCACCCCAGGGTGCAGGTAGGAGCTCTAATCTGATAAATAACTTAGGGATTCCAATTTCTTGCTTTTTGGCTGAATCTGGTGAACCTAGAATCTATCACTGATGCTGGGATCCTCTATTGTTTACCAGCTTTTGCTTAAGTATAGTCGTATTGCATACTTTGAATAGACTTCTGCGATCTTCAGGACTACCATCTGGATCGTCTTTTCTTCCTATTCTTTAAGAGCACATGTTGTGTTGGTAGACCTCAAAAAACTTGTTCTAGTAATTAAAAACTGGAGGGCCTTTAGTCACCAACGATAACTCTTTTGCTGTTTTAGATTGAATTTTGTGAATCTTTGGGGTAATGTCCATTTATTGCTCTTTTGGGTTAAATCGAGTGTAAGTCAGGGCTCTCATCTAGTAAATAACTTATAAAATCTTAAGTGTTGCACTACTAAATCTAAAACTAAAATAGAGCTCAAAAAACCTGTTCTAGGAATTAAAAAGCTAGCAAGCCTTTGGTCACAAACGATAACTCTTTTGAATCGGCTTCTGCGATCCTCAAGAGTCAATACTATCATCTGGATCATCTCCTCTTTCTACTTTTTAAGATAACATGTAGTGTTGGTAAAGCCCAAAAAACTTGTTCTAGTAATTAAAAACTGGCGGGATCTTTGGTCACGAACGATAACTCTTTTGTTCATTTAGATCGAATTTTATGAATCTAAGAGTTAATCTCCATTTGGAAACCCTTTTGTGTTCAATCGAGTGCAGGCCGGGGCTCCCATTTGGTAAATAACTTGGGCCTTAAATTTTTTGCTTTTTTGGTTGAATCTGGAGAACCTAGAATCTATCACTGATGGGGTCCTTGCTTTGAATCGACTACTGCGATCCTCACTACTATCATCTGGATGATCTTTTCTTTCTATTCTTCAAGAGCACATGTTGTGTTGGTAGAGCTCAAAAAACTTGTTCTAGTAATTAAAAACTGGAGGGTCTTTAGTCACCAACGATAACTCTCTTGCTGTTTTAGATTGAATTTTGTGAATCTTTGGGTTAATGTCCATTTATTGCTCTTTTGGATTAAATCGAGTGTAAGTCAGGGCTCTCATCTAGTAAATAACCTATAAAATCTTAAGTGTTGCACTACTAAATCTTTCTTATCACTGGTTGTGATATCACTGATGGTTAGGTTAGTTGATTGATTTTCTTCCTTCGACCTATGGGTGTTTGTACTACCTCTTGTTCCCTTACCTAATTATACTTATCTATTACACATTCCTTCACCCACACGTACTGTTTATATTTTTTTGTATATTTTATAGACGTTTCCATAAACTCCAGTAATCGTTGGCGCATTTCGCCATCCACTCTGTATACTTTTCTAAGTTTCCAGTTTGTAAGACGTACTGCTACAGCTGCACTCTACAATTGAACTTCAGTTTGTTGTAAAACATCTAAAACTTGATGCTGACTTTGTTTTATTTCTAAAGCCAACGTGATACTTACTTCGTTATGTGAGTAAAATTGGTAAAATCAAAGCTTCGGAAATTTGTCAAAACGTGTATTATGAAAGCAGACCTTAATGGTAAAGATATGAATTTGGTGTATCTTGTATTTTAACATAACTACGTCTGACAGCCTCCTTACCAACCGCCACTAATTAAGGGTTTACTTAATACGTAATTTAATTTTACATAATTAGTTAGCTAATACGAACATCTAGTATAGCAAAGAGGAAAATATTTAATATAAACTTCATTATCGGTTGACGTTAGCTTTTACTCTATCAATTGTTATATGAAAGGATCTAAAAGTAACTTTTAAGGTTTATCATAAGTACTTTTAAAATAAGTGCCACGTCTTTCAACCCCAGCAGTATTTCTATTATTCACGCCTGAAAGCACTTTTTTTAATCGATATAATACAGATTAAAGCGAAATTTTAAGCGTTAAAATAAAATAAAACCTAAAGATTTTATTTTTTATTTCACGTAAAATATAAAATGTTAGTATTTTTAAGCAAAAGTCCGAATAGTAGAAATACGTTGAAATGAAGATAAGGGTCGATTAAATTGGAACAAACGTTGCATAATAAATTGTGTAGTTTAAATAATACAAAAAGTTCATCCACTGTATCATTTTTAAGTGACGTTCTATAAGTATACTCTATATAGCTTTTTGAGCGATTTAGATCTTGAACTTTGATACTTGTTCCATTCAATATTTTCTCTCTAAAAGTAAAACTTTGAACAGAAAAGGAAGTTTTAGGAAAAAAGGAGTAATTTGATCTAAAAGTATCCCTTTATTTGGGTTAAACGAAACTTTAAATTCAATATTACCAAAGCTCTCCTTTGTATTTTATTTGTAAGATATTTTCATTTCGTTTCTTATAGTTAACTCGTTAATTTATGTATTTTACAGAATGTATCTTCCTGATCCTTTAGATAAAAATGGATTGGATACTTTAGTGCAGTATTTAGGACAGGAGTGTAAAAATGTTGAAGGAGAATCAAAGTTACATAAGCTCAAGATAGGAGTTAGTATTCCAATTTACGTTGCGAGAACACGAGAGCCAGTAAGATTCTCTAAGGGCGACACTGATCCTCGATTTCCTGACGGAATATCTGATGGGGTAAGGCACTTTTACTAACTAATTTATCTTTAATACAACTATTACTCTCTTTAAACACGTTCGGTCGAACAATAAATTTATTTATTTGAGAAGTAAGTTGCTCCAACGCTTTATTTTACTTTAACACAAAATTGTGTCAACAGTGCCGGATGACGATTTTTATGGGGGGATTTTCTAGGCTGAAAGGCTCCTTAAAGAAAGTGGCCAGGTTAACATGAGTAGAATTTGACGAGCTCAACGTGGAGACATCTACAAAAACGTCTCTGAATAAATAAGTAGCTGTCTAGGCAACTAACTGATTGGTGAGTAACGTCACCACGATCACCTAATAGCTCGTTGGGAATCTGATTCCCTGTCTCTTCACTTACGTTCACTAGAAGGCAAGTGGAAGTGTTAAAGACGCCAACAATAGTACCGTTTAGTGAAACTGCAGCACACTCTCAACACTCCTTTTAGTCGTTAGAAGCAGTGGTTGCTCTTTAATTTCATAGAATTGGCAATTCTAAAATAATTTCAATATGCTTATGTACTACTTACAGTCCGAACACAAAGCCATATACTTGGAATTCAAAATTCCTCCAGAGGGTTGGTACTTAAACTTCCTCTATATGCAGAACAAGGTCGAGTGTGGCGACCTAAGGTCGCCCGTAGATTTTCAAAGCGCATGCATGTGACTGTATTATCTGTAGGATAGGCATATGGACTAAATAAAAAATTTGGAGCTCAGACGTCAAATTAGAACTTTTATAGAGCATAGGACCTTAAGATCTAAGATGGTATGTGATGAATGATAACCCAACTTTAGGCTTACACAATACAGATAACGGTTAAACTTATACCACCAGTCCATCAAGCCTCTTACGTGTCGCAAAAGCGTCCAAGAGCCCTAGACTTGAACGTAGTTTGTCTATACGTAAATCCGGCACTGTGTGACGTTAAAACTCTTACATTTTAAAAATATCCACTTTATTTGTGCTAAATCTCATAAAAAGGAATCGTTTTAAATAAAATCCCTGCCACATATGCTACTGAAAGCTCAATTCCGAACGTTGTAAAATTCTTAACATCACACTAAAGTGGTATTTGCTATCGAGTACACCATTTTAGAAGTTACTACCACTTTTATGTTGAATTTTAAAGTTTCTACAAATTTCTACTTTAATATTATACGTAAAATACATTATTGACAACGTAAATATCCCATAACTTTTTGTTTGAACTTTGAGTAAAATGCTCGCAGAAATTTTACAATTGTGTCATTTCGTTACAATGTGAGACGATTCTGAAATAATCCTTTGATCTTAGAAGAACAAATGTGAGTTTGGTCTAAAATTTAACTAAAAGCATAAACGACAATGGGAATATTTGCATATTTTACAACTTATTTGTTATGTACAGTGTACGTTTTTCGTTTTTTTTTCTCTTCAGTAGCGCTTTTCATAATCTCTTCACTTATGTTATTAGTCTACACGTTTCTCTTCGTGAGCACGTCTGTAGCATGTATGGCTTTCGTATTTTAATAACAGTTCATTAAACTATCGTCCTTTCCACCATGTTGTCGGCATTGATTATGGTAATAGTGTTGTTGTTGTCAAGCAAAAACGACCCAACATTGCACTTTAGTAATTTTTAGAATTTTTTTTGTTTTTAATTAATTCTTGAACTGGTGGCTTGATTAGGCCTTCAAAGGACGATCAAGAACTGCATATTTGAATTGGTGAAGAACTTGTCTAGCGTCAAACGCTGTGCACCACGTAAATAGTTATCTTCGATACGTTGTTAAACGATCGAGCCTGAACATGTACAGTCAGTCTTACAATTATTGGCCACTCTAGCCGACAAAAGGACAAAAGGAAGAAAATGAGGTTGTTTATTTACTACGTGTTGGCAAAATAAAGTTACCTTTCAATTTAAGTATGGGGTGTTATGATGGTTACATCCACAATTCGTGGCAAACGTGTAGCTAGGTGGCCAAGGCTGACTGTACAAGAAGTTGAGAAGTCTTGCTCTAAAATAAACTTTGTTGTATCGAAAGCTGTTACGTGTATCATTGTCCAAAAAAATCTGAGAAAAAACGATCTACAATTAATTAATTGGCATTCTCAAATTAACATCTAACTTCTTATGGATTTATCTATAATACCATTTTGAATCTTCTTATTATGATTTGATTTTTTTGAATTTATTAATTTAATTATTAATTTTTTTTCTTTTGCCCTTCTTTTGTGTTTATCGTTCAAAGGGATTTTGAATTTTAATAAATAATTTGAAAGGTTTTATCTTTCTTTATTTAATTAGTTAGGGCAGGGCTGTTTTGCTATTCTTTTTGATGAACACATCTGCTCTTGCCAGACTTATATTATTAATAAATTTAATCGAAATTGTGGCTGCCACAATAAGTTATTAAAAGCGCTAATACTCAACTAAATTTCGCCGAGAATAAACGATATTACTAACGCGGTTGAAGTTCTATACAAAATATAGATACAGAGCAGAGCGGTGAGTGATGTGTAAAAGCTTATTTTCGTGATTTTCGTCTTCTCTAATTATTTTAGCCAAAATTTAGAATAAGAAAAATTCTTGGTTATTGCTATTTTGAATGTTAAGTAGTTTTTGACAATTTCATATCTAATTTCTTCGGTTACAAAAGATGCAAAATTATTATATTTTGCTTGATTTAGATGCAAAATTTTATGGCCTACATCCTTTTTTGAAGGATACCTGGGAGGAGCTTATGCCCTACAAGGAAATTGAGACAGGTCTCATAGAATTAGTCTCATTCATATTAGTGATATAGAGAGAGAGAGAGTACTCGCTCCCTCCATCTGTACTACCCAAGATATTGGTTCCGTCCAGGTATTCTCTAATGCTCTTTTGAAAATGATGTCACAGCTAGAGATTTTAGCTATTGCCTTGAAGTCAGGGTGTGTATCATTGCCGAGGATGTCAAGGATTTCCTCTTTTGTAAATTTATTTTCCCTCTTTTTAAACCAAAATAATATGTTCATGTCAAGGACGTAGAGTAATTGCCAAATCTCAACGACCTTAAATGCGCAGAAGAGCATGTGAGAAAACCGTAGAAAAAGACGCCCAAACGTTATTTTCACAACGGTTTTTAAGGTAGTATGTAACTTTGGTTATGGATTAGTACACAATTTTGCTTTCTGCGCAGGTTGTTTATATCTGGCAATTACTCTACGTTATTATTTAAACATTACCGAAGAAGCACCCTGCTTACATCCATTTCCTTGCCCTAGCAGCAGTTATCACGCCATTTTTGCTATTTTGCTGATACTTTGGTTGTCGCATCAATGTATCAGATAAGGTAAAACAACTGCAGCATAATACCAGCTTCGGCTACAATATGGCACCATGGCATCCTCAACATTAACGATTAGAACCACCCGGGTAGTTTGAACTGTTTGTTCAAGCAAAATTAAAAATAAGACTGGAGGGTGTTTGTATGTAGTTTTGAACATGACCTTCCATCGTGTTTCATGGTATTCGTTAAAATATAGGTACAGTCAGCCTCACAATTATTGGCATCCCTCGCTATGCGTAAGGGTGGTTATTAACCAACAACGACAAAATGACAAAAGGGGAGGTTGTTGATTTACTACTTGTTGGCAAAATAAAGTTACGCCTCAATTTAAGTAGGGGGTGTTACAATGATTATATAGATCCGAAAAAGCGATGCAAGGACCCACTAGGGACCAGCCTCAGAAATACAATAATAATAATTATGATTGCCAGGGTGGCTATTAATTATTGTGAGGCTTACTGTATCTACGTGAATTAAATGTAAAAGGCTTCGAGAAAACTAAAAACAGGACTTGAATGAGTAAATAATACTTTTTAACGCTACTAAAATTAAAAAAATTTAATTTATAAAAAATATTTTTGTTAGGTGGTCCTGGTTAGGCATCTGTGGATTAAGGGTGCTTTAGAAATCCCCTAAAAATGATTAAGTATAACAAAAAAGTAACATTAGTGGTGTTTCATCATCCTACATTTCACAAAATTATTTTGACGTAGAAAAATATGTAGGCACATATGTGGGGATGTTAAAACATCATTTCCAAAAGATGCAGATTAGCGGAATAAAATATTGTAGTGCTATAAAAAATTTAACAGGATGAGATGGATTGCTGTAAACTTTTAGTGCCTTATGCTTATATAGCTATATACTCATTTATTATTTCGTTTTATTACCCTTAGTTTTTCAACGACTTAACGACTTAAGTGTAACTTTACTATTGGGTCAACGCTTGCTACTTTCCTAGTTTACTACACTGTTTGAATACAAATTGAAATGGAGAAAAACGAAAAGTGCATTCAACGAGAAACGTCGAAAATTTTAAAATTTAATGCAAGTTAATTTAAATTCTATTTTTAATTAGTGGATGAAGTTTTCTACAATTTTTATTACACAAAAAAAATTATTAATTTATCATTAGGATTAAAAATTAATTTTTCGAATCTAATGGACGTATGAAAGATGCTATAAAAAGTGAATTTAGCGAAGAAAGCGTTTCTTTTCAATTCCCTTTTGTGTGCCTACAGGGATTTCAGATAAGCTTTGAGTTTGATTGAAATAATCTCACTTTATGTTTTAGTTATTTATTTCGTAATTGTAATAAATTGTTTTTTTTCTGCTTCCAAAATTTTATGGAAAAATTAAAATCGTTTATCTCGTACAGGTCATTAAGTTTACACTCCGATGTCAAAAATGGTATTTGGGGCATAAATACGTAGAGACACGAACATTAAAAGAAATTGTCATCAATATTTGACTCTTCTAAGCACTTTTTATGGTGAAAGTCAACAGAGCAAAGCTGTAGACGATCCGAAAAGCTACTCAAGACATAACACATTTGGAATTGTAGCTAAAGGGAGGGAATAGAAAGAAAGATTGCCCAAGCCAATAACTGTTTCTACAAATTTAACAAAATTCCCCATCCAGATTACCTAGGAAGATATAACCAATCCCATGCAAGTCCAGCCTTTGCGTGCGCGTCCAAAAGGTGAAGATTGTTTCCAAAAGATTAGGAGCTGTTAAGACGGTATGAAAGAAAAGTATTTCAAAAAGTCAATTTGTCTGACTTGAAAATAGAGTCTGGAGTAGGTGTTACAATTTCAAATTCTTTCAGCTACATGATGTAGCGGATATTGGAAAATTTGTGCAAATTTAGAAGTGTGGATGAGCTGGGTGCGAGGCAAAATTATCCAAAAGCCTTCCATCTGAATGATAACTTTTGATCATTGTGGACCAGTAGAGAAACAAACAGTTGAAAGAGCAAGAAAACGATATTCGAATATTATGAAAAAAGATACACAAACATCAAGAGTAAGCACTGGGACGGGTAACTTTGTAAAAATGTATTGAAGTAGTTCTGTAGTACCGAAAACCCGAGTTACATTGGATCTCTCTTAAGCGTGGCTCATTTGGAGACGGGAGGGGTTTGAAGTCAGAATAAAACACACAGTTAAAAGAGATAAAAAGTTATTACTCGGCTACTCCTTAAATGGAGCCCCCAGTACTACCAGGTCTCGAGTAATCTCACGAAGAGATATCACACGGCCTTGATGGAAGAGGAGAGGCGTCGTGTACAAGACCCCAAATCCTCTCACGAAGAGAGTTTACAGGGCTCTGATGGAGGAGCAGGGATGTCGCCACTAGATCCTGACTCCTCTTACGAAGAGAAATAACAGTATCCTGTTAGAAGCATACAAACGTCGTTCATAAGATCCCAAGTTCTCTCAAAAGAGAGATGCTAATCTTTTATCATTATGGCTCAGTAGGAAAATAAACAGTTAGAAGAGCAAGAAAACGATATTCGAATGATATGAAAGAAAACACAAAGATCAATAGTAAGAGGATGGTGATATCAAGTACTGGGACGGGCAACTTTAATGTGTTAAAGTAGATCTGTAGCACTGAAAACCGTGTTACTTTAAATAAATCTTTCTTTAGTGCCGCCTTTAGTTGAGACGGGAGGAGTTTAAAGTCAGAATAAAACACACCCTTAATACTACCAGGTCTCGAGTCCTCTCACGTAGAGAGATTACAGTGTCTTGATGAAAAAACAGGAACATCGTCCACTAAATTCCGAGTCCTTTCACAAAGATAGATCACAGAATCTTTATGGAAGAGCAGGGGCGTCGTCTACCAGATCTCGAGTTCTCTCACGAAGAGAGATCACAGCGTCCTGATGGAAGAACAGAAACATCGTCCACTAGATTTCGAGTCCTCTCACAAGGAGAGACCACAAAATCCTGACAGAAGAATAGGAACATCGTCTACCAGATCCCCAAGTTCTCTCACAAAAAGAGATCACAAGCCCCTGATGGAGGAGAAGGAATGTCGCCACCAGATTCTGAGTCCTCTCACGAAGAGAGATAACATGATCCTGTTAGAAGAATAAAAACGTCTTCTACCAGCCCCAAGTCCTCTCACAAAGAGAGATCACAGAGTTCTGATGGAAGAGCAGAGTGCTTCGTTCACAAGATCCCGAGTCCTCTCACAAAAAGAGATCACAGGGTTCTTATGGTTCAAGAAATGATCACCTAGATCGTATGTCCTTGCCACAGATCAATAGTAGTTCTGTACGAAGATCTAAAAAGCGTCCTAGACAATCAAAAGGAACTCACGGGTTTGCTGATCCAATTTTAATAACATTGGACTCAAAGGAAAGTTCTTGAAGAACCTAGAATCTTGAAAATGGCTATTGCAGTACCTGGGTTCTGCCCTGTACCCCCTTCACCGCTCGAATCTGAAAAAGAAAAAACGTTGATTAAATGTATTGTGAAATGTGACCAAAGTTGTTAGTCTGTTATGGTGACGGTAACGAAGTTCTTAGGCTCGGTCAAGAACCAACTTGAGTCTCTTCCGAAGCCTAGACGCGTTGATAATGTATTCCCATAGTCTTTGGATGCTAGGGTTGTCGTGGTCCAATGTTGTCTCGTGGAACTTGAAGGCTTCTTCTCAGATGAAATCCTGGATGCGATCACCTGTAGGTCCCGTTGAAGGTTCCTGTTATGGATGAACCATGGTGCGTGGACGATGGCCCTCAGGATCTTGTTCTTTATGGTCTGCATCTTTTTGATGTTGGACGGTGCGGCGTAGCCTCAGGCTGGTGCGGCGTACGTCATGATGGGTCGGATGATGCTTGTTCAGTAGCAGCTTGTTCTTTAGATCCAGCGTTGTACCTGAAGAAAGCGGATATAGTAACGAAAATGCAACTCGTGCTCGGACGATAGCTCCCTCGATGTGTGGTTTCCAAGTTAGTCCCTTGTCGATGGTTAGTCCTAGATATCGGGCTTCCTCTTTCCAAGAAATGGCTTCGCCGAAGATCTCTATGTTTGTCGGACGACGTGTTCTTGAAGAGCTGAACACGGAAATGTAAAAATGATCTATCTTTTGATCTTAGGGGCGGCGCTAGGGCAAACCAAAGAAAAAACGACATGTAGTAGGTGCTTTAAACGATACAAAATTTCCAGGATGCTGTAATAATGTACCAGTATCATCGAATCATCATGGTGATGTTGATGATCAATATTCGAAAAAACATTTTTAGTACGACCAACAAAAACCATTTTACACGCGATATAAAATGCAAACTGTTATCGAGTGGTTACATTAATGCTCAAACCTCAAATATAAAATTGTTGGAGCAATTTTCCCATTTAATTTGAATTGTGTGGTTCTAATAATATCGATTACCTCTTTATTGCGCTTTAATAGTACCACATTTGGAGTATAGGTATATCCAATTAATTGGAATTTGATTGTCCTGAACGGATAATGTAATTTGTCGTTGTTCGAGTTGGTGAGTTGTTTTCTGAAACAATACAACGTAAAATTATATGTACGCGTATGTACGATAATAATGTAATTTAAAATCATCAAAATCAAAATTATATGTTAGAAATTAAATTACATAAACTAATAAATTTGGGAAGCCATCAAATGTATTGTAAAATTAGCTTTTGTATAGGAGTTTATTTTTATCCTTGATTAGGAACAAAATGGTAAATATAATATGGGTGTCTTAGTTGAAAGCTAATGCGAGTTACAACTATAATTAGAAATCAGAAACTTGAAGCTTTAATTATTGTACGCTTCCACATTAGTATAGTAGAAAATGGAAATTTGTGTTTTCATAAGCATAAATTGCTTACATTTTATGTATTTGTATAAGTACAGTGTGGTTTAACCTTATTAAACTTATAGGATGCTCTACTAATAACTATTTAGCGCATTTCTGAACTCAAGAAAATTTCCTTTTGGTAAAATACCAAAATATATCCCTCAGGAAAATTTGCTTGTGGTAAAATACCAAAATATATCCCCACTTCTATTTTTAAAACTTTCTAGTTCGAAGGCTCGAAGAAATATCGAATTTTATTTATTTTGTTTGGCGAATTAATTTAGAAGTTATCAGAGTTAGTATTATAGAACACACTGTATAAATATAGAATGAGAGAAATATGTAATCCAAGTTAGCATATTACTTCATGCAACATATTAGATAACATTTGATTAACATAATCTCAAATAATTCAGAATGTTTCTCTCTCACACACAAATTGAAAATGTTCAAAAAATTAAATTCGTTGGGAAAACCGTGATTGAAATTATTGACGAATTATGGGAGCTCTATTGCTTGTTGCTGGATAAAAACGCGTCATTGGTTGTTGAATAATTAATGCGAATCTAATCAAATCATCGCGTTGATTAGCTTGTAAGCAAAAAGTGATTTATGTGTTTTTTCTCCATTAGAAATAGATATTTTCACTTTGGACATTTTGGACGTTAGCCAATCGTAATGTGAAAACGAGAGCGTTGATGTTGTCGCCTAGAATCCTCAAGCTCGATTCCTTCATCTAAGTAATGAATTATGTAGTAAATCTTGGAAACCAATGGCATAACCATCAATAAGAAAGCGTGCCATTTTAGCTGCTCGGATTCCACACCAAATTTTCGAGCTTGATGTCTTAAAATTATAACATACCTGCGTACTTATACCTACTCAAGTTACGGAAGTTACGACTAATCCGAGCTTTTTCTCGAAATTAATAAATTAAAAATTCAGGCATTTTCAGATTTATACTGGGTGAGCCTTTTCAAAAATGTCAGGGGCGTAAGACTAGTAATTCAAAATTTTTCATTGATTGCCTAGGAATATCTGCGCCCCTGAAAAAGTATAATCAGTTCCTGCGTGCAGGAAATGATAGAAAAATTTATTTACCAAAAAGATTGATGGATTTAATCAAATTTTATTTACTTATCCATCCCTTGATGAAATTCGAACCCACAGCTCCACCAACGTAGAAATGCAGTCGACTAGTGCTCTAACCTGTCGAGTACGGGGCTTTCCTAAAGGACCATTAGTATTTGCCCCGCTATTTCCATTAAATCATCGATAAAAGGCAAAATTAAGGAAACCGCTCAAAACTAACGCCGTAACCGTTTCTTACCGGACAGGTCGGTGACCACCTTCAAAACCGGTAAAAGCAACGTGTATTGCTCATTTACTAAAAGCAGAGACCCACGCATCTAGAAGTTAGTAAAGCCCCTAGATCTAGAGATCACCTATTTTGGATTCTATTTTTATTTTCTGCACTTTAGGAGAGAATCTTTACCAGCTATACAAACGGTTCTTGGTGATTGAGGGACCCCTAAAAGCCATTCTCTTGGTTATCTGCTGTAAGCTGTTCGACAGCATTGTTTTCTACTTTTTTTTGTCACTATCAAAACTCGCTGTCAATATAGTTCTAGTTATTCATAATCTTCTGGCTTTGTATAACCAGTTTCAGTTCTTTCACAATATACAGGGACGAATCGTAACTTAACATGATGTTTTGTATTCAAACTGTACCAAATTCTTACTGATAACAACCGCCTGATTACAGATGCCACAAATATCCGACATGCATGGTAAATATTTAATTTAATTTAATTGCCAATAAGTGAAGGTGGAGGTCACCTGCCTGCAGTATTATATTCGCACATATTATATAAAGTCTAAAGATCGATTGTTAAAAAATTGAAATATCAGCACTGACTGTAAAGGCCGCGCCACACACACCGGCTTACTTTCCGGCGGCCTGCAGAGGCCAAACCGGCCGCCTGAACGATGTCTAAAAGCTCTGGTTTGACATCTGCATACTGCCTGTCTGCAGTGCACAGGCCTAATCGAAAGTCAAGCCTGTGTGTGTGGTACAGGCTTTCGAAAACAATGTTAGCCTGCACCGGCCAAAGCGGGAAGCAGGTCTGTTGCAATGAGGGAAACGGAAAATACCGCTGAGAACCTCCCACACGTCGTCTACTGTTACTTCCGATGCCTGTTTAAAATATTTCCATCCATTGCCCTTGACAAAATCTTTGGAACAAAATGTAAAGCCAATTTGGTCTGTAGGCTCAACACTTGCCGTAGCGTACAATACAATATCATTTATTGCTCTTCGTATCCATGCAACAGAGCCTTTGCCTGGCGGTTTAGAATTTATATTAAACTCCACTGATCTTCCGCGCAAGTTAAAACGTTTAACATGTTTCACAACATCTTTTACTATGGTGAAAGTTTTAATTTTCAAAATGAAAATTAATCGGAGCGTCTGTCTCTCGACTGTCTTCTTCAATGGATAGATGAGAACTGACTAGTGGTCTCATCTGGACTGTAATTTGGTGGGGTCGGAGTGGGGGCAGGAGTGGGGGTAGGAATGGGGGTAGGAATGGGGGTTGGAGTGGGGGTAAAGGACAAAAGGTCGAAGTCAAGGTCAATAGGTCAGGGTAAAGGCCAAGGCCAAGGTCATCCCCCACTCTTACCCCCACTTTTTGTCTGGACAATGCGACCGCGCCTGCCAAAAACTCCCACGCTATAGAAAAAATTTCCACGCTCTTAAAAAAGTTCCCAGGCTCAATCGTCCGATTACCTACTTCTATGTGATGGAAGCGTTGACGTTGATGCACTAGGAATCTCTGGACTTTGAGAAGAAAGAAAAAAACAAGAGTTATCAGCATTTAAGAGTAAAAAAAAATATTATTAAGACCTCACCAAGATGCAAGTTAGATTATTTTGGACATTCCTTAAGCGGAGACAATACGCATGGTTACGTGAAGAAAGATTATGTGTAAAATAAATGAAGGAAAACGTGGAACATCTTGCTCCATTCAGATAGAAGAGAAATTTAAGAGAAGAAGAATCCAAAATGCTCACACAATGACGCAGGAGCAATGGATTTCCTAGTAACTTCAAGAAAATGCATAAATGTCACACAATTCAGCTGCAAAATGAGAATCGACAAGAAATGGAACTCTACAATTATAAGAATTTTTTACGACAACAATTACATTAAATACGGCCCTGAATGGAGATATTTTAAAAATTTAATTCAATTTACGAAATTTTTTAATTTATGTTTATTCAAATAGTTTCTTGTAGTAAAAATATCTTTTTTGTGAAAATCTATATTGCAAAAGTCAATCTTAATTACTTTAGAAAATCTCGTACTTTTCCCCTAAATTCACCTTTAGTTGCTCTGATGTCAAAGATGTCACAGTTTGTTTGCCCCACGTATAACAACTTTCAAGAGCTTTACTTAGATTTATTTTATTATTATTTATACCTATTGAAATTAATTGTTCAATATTGATACAGCGACTTCAATATAAAGTATTAACATCAAATTTAACCTAATTTTCCTAAAGACGTTCAATTAAAACAAAGCCTATGGATGGAAATACAAATTGCATTTAAATTTAAAATTACTCGATAAATTCCTCGTTAAATTAATTATTCTAAACGAGACAGTGATACAACAATAAATGAATTATTTTTAATTTTATTAAGGGTGAAGCTGGACACGTTTTATGTCAAGCAGTGACTTATCCAGATGGACAATTAGCGGCTGTATTAGAGCTTTGGCGTCACGAACATGGACCTCCGTTTCACGAAGAGGACGAAGAAATTGGCTGTAGTTATCTCGTTTGGGGTGGAATAGCACTACATTACGCTCACCTTTACCTCAATATGAACCAACAGAGAAAACTTAATGAATTTTTATTGACGGTTGTAAAGTAAGTGAATTTTTCAGTTAAATTTTGTTCTTTTGTGCTGAAAGCATTTCAGGTATTTTCTTTTCTTTAAATTTGAGAATGCTCGATTTTTTTTAATATAAATACGTTTAATTTTAAGTAAAAAGTCTCATTAAAATGCGTATCTTTTGCAGGTTGTTTGTTTGAGGGTAAAGTGTTTTGTAAATTTTAATTGGTTGACGCGACTTACATTTAGATTAAACTCAAAAGAAGATTTTCAAATTATCGTTTTTCTTATTGCTTCAAAATAATCATTTTAAAGGTAACCGAATTGTTTAATGTTTAATTTTTTGAGCTTCAATTGTACCTACATAAATAAATAACAATTTCAACCTCATGTAAATAAAGCTGAAACTTTTTTTTGTATATCAACTCCTTTGTGTTATACAAAGGTTTATGGGAGCATTAATTAGGAACTTTCTGCTAATGTTCGGAGCTTATTGGTAAAATATAAAGCTTTATTTAGAAGTTGGTTGTTGCATACAAAATAATAATTAGTCTTAAATTATCAAGGGACTCTACCTCGTTGATGCGATAGAGAGATTGGATGATTACTGTTTAATTAGCGAGTTTTGAAGTTTTATCTCGCTGCAAGGTCGGAAGTATAGTTGCGGCAAACACGAGTCATATTGTCTGCAGTTTCCGAAACCCGCAAAGGCGTAAAATATTCTATTTTAATTTTTCCATATAACACCAAAAACTATAAGGGTGTGGTTTTTACCACTACGTTCAACGGGCATACCCATCCATGTAAATTAAATTCTAATAAAGAAAATCGAAATAGGTAATCTGAGCATCACTGAACTCACTTTGGTGCGAATTTCTGTTCAAAGGCCCGATCGGCACTTCCTATTAATACTTCAATATTATATTGAGTACATGTTCGTGTGTGTCCAAAAGTGCAATAAAAGCATAATATTGGGAAAAGTCTGTGTGCATGTCTTCATAGATAAGTATGGGTGCCTGTGGGAGTGCTCATCTGCTCATGAATGCCCCCCTCTATTTACGAGTAATTTAGATGTCCTACTATCATTACATAGTGAACAGCAGTCATCATGATGGCGACTGAAACGACGTACTATAGATCAATGTGACAGAATATTTTCTTAGATAAATTTTTCATGGCTGCAAGCCCAGAATTGTACTCTGTGGACGCCCTACCACCCCCACGCTAAAGCTTAAGTTTCCCATCTCTAAGATCAAAAGAGAGATCATTTTTACATCCTATTGACAGCTCTTCAAGCTCTTTCATAAACCCAATCTCTTTGAAATTGACCTAGAACGCCTTAAATCTACCTAGAAAACTATTTCGATCTCCAAGAAGGACTGGTGATGAAGGCAATCATTTAGTTCGAATCTTAGGACTATCGATCTTTCCTTTAGACTAGTTTGATCTAAGAGAAGGAGTAGTGATCTTGAAGTTGGAAGCTTTTCTTGTAATTCCTCAAAGACTACAGCAGGCGTTTCTCTCTTAGGACTATTATGATCTAAGAGAGAGTACTGGTGATCTGGTGGGAAGCAAGTTCCTCTCTGTCGTTCTGTCCGAATCCTTCACAAACAATTGATTATCTCTCGAGGAAAATATTTATGTAAAGAACTAGTGATGTAATGGGAGAACTCACTTGTCTCTTTAGGACTATTAATCTCTCTTTTAGAACTGTTTGGATCTGAGAGAGAAGAATAGTGATTTGGTGGGAGAAACGCTCTTACGCCTTTCTCAGGACTGTACCGATCTTTCTCTCAAAACCGTTCCCGATCTAGGAGAGAGGACGAGTCAACTGTGAGCTACCCTTATCTCTGAAGTCCTCAGGACTATTGATATCTTCATTAACTTAAGTTTGCACTCTCTAAGATCAAAATAGAGATTATTTTTACATTCTTTTAACAGCTCTTCAAGCTCTTTCATAAACCCAATCTCTTTGAGATTGGCCTAGGACGCCTTAAATCTACCTAGAAAACTATTTCGATCTCCAAGAAGGACTGGTGATCAAGGCAATCATTTAGTTCGAATCTTAGGACTATCGATCTTCCCTTTAGACTAGTTTGATCTAAGAGAAGGAGTAGTGATCTTAAAGTTGAAGCTTTTCTTGTAATTCCTCAAAGACTACAGCAGGCGTTTCTCTCTTAGGACTATTATGACTATTATGACTATTAGAAAATCTAAAAGACAATCATGGATGCGCTTCTGCGAGGGGATCGATAAAACGGCCCCAGTAGCGCGTATCCAGAAAACACTGTCTAAAGACCACTCAAATACCATTGGGCTCTTAAAACAGCCCAACGGTTCTTATACAGATAATACCGGAGAAAGTTTAAAAGTGTTGATGGAAACACACTTCCCGGGATCCAAGGTAAGAGTTACAACGAACGAGACGCACATAATGTCCCACATCAATGGAAACCTAAGTTCCAGTAGGGATAGCAGACGTTTGGCAGGAACAATCTTCACCCAAGAGAAAGTGATATGGGCCATTAATAGCTTTCAGCCTTTTAAATCACCTGGTATTGACGGAATCTTTCCGGCCCTACTACAAAATGGAGTTGATATAATCGCTCCTTGTATAACAACAATCTTCAAAGCTAGTTATGCATTTGGATATATACCCACATCATGGAGGAAGGTAAAAGTGGTGTTTATACCAAAAACGGGTAGAAGACCTCCTGAAGAGGCCAAATCATATCGCCCGATCAGCATATCCTCTTTTCTACTTAAGTCAATGGAAAAAATTATTGACAATTACATCAGAAGCGAACTTCTCAAAGAAGCTCCGCTTCATGTCAAGCAGTTTGCCTATCAATCAGGCAAAGCCACGGTGGATGCGCTCCATCACCTAGTAAGGGAGGTGGAAAAATCCATCGCAGCAAAAGAAATTGCGGTTGGCCTATTTATAGATATAGAGGGTGCCTTTGATAACACCTCATTTAAGTCTATAAAAACGGCTGCTGCAAGGCACAGCATTGAACCATCCACGATAACCTGGATAGAAGCAATGCTAGAAAGTCGAATAATAACGGCTTCCTTAGGAGGGGAAGAGACTTCAATGGATACTGCAAGGGGATGCCCACAAGGTGGGGTTTTATCACCCCTGCTTTGGTCCATCGTAGTGGACGACCTACTAACAAAAATAACTGGCGAAGGGTTCCGTGTACAAGGATACGCAGACGATATCGTCATTCTAATAAAGGGCAAGCATGACGGTGTTATTTCAAGCCACATGCAAACTGCCCTAAACAAAATAAATGAATGGTGTGAAAAGGAGGAACTTACTGTAAACCCTACAAAAACCACCATAGTTCCATTCACTAAGCGCAGGAAGCTAACATTAAAAGCTCCACAGCTACAGGGAATATCAATACAATTTTCCAAAGAGGTAAAGTATCTAGGGGTAACTCTGGATGCCAAACTCAACTGGAAATCTCATGTAGAAAAAACTCTTTCCAAAGCAACGGGGGCCTTCTGGGCGTGCCGCAAACTCTTCGGAAAGACATGGGGACTAAAACCAAAGATGATATATTGGTCATATACATCAATAATAAGACCCATTGTCACATACGCCTCGTTCGTGTGGTGGACAAAAACGAATGAAATCACAACACAACACAAAGTTGCAGAAATTGCAACGCCTAGCGTGTTTGGGTACAACAGGGGCTATGAGCACAACCCCGACTACAGCTATGGAGGCACTTTTAGACCTACCACCCCTTCACCTACGGGTGAAGAGGGAAGGTCTTCAAACCGCCATAAAAATTGCACAGAGCAAGAAATTCAAAATGGGTGACAGAACAGGTCACCTAAAGATCCTGGACTTTTTACAGCCAGAATTGTTTGAAAAACCCTTGGATATCATTCCAAGAGTGTTTGACTTTCAGACACCATTCGATGTGGTCATTCAAGACCGCAACACGGCGAGAAGTCAATCGATACAACTGGAACAAAACTCCTCCATTTGGTATACAGATGGATCTAAAACTGAACAGGGAACAAGTATAGGCATATATGGCCCAAAATATAGGGCATCAATAGCCTTAGGAACCTATCCCACAATTATGCAAGCTGAAACTCTTGCAATAGATCTATGTGCCCGAGAATGCCTTCGAAGGAATTTAAAGGGTAAAAAAATCTATATAATGTCTGACAGCCAAGCTGCGATATGAGTCATTATCCACTTGGGAATGCAGACAATCTCTCAAAACTCTGGCAAGGGGCAACAAAGTTGCCCTTCATTGGGTGCCAGGTCACGAGGGAATTGAAGGAAACGAAATAGCTGACGAACTAGCTAGAACAGGCTCAAAAGCCCTCCCGATTGGACCCGAACCATTCTGTGGACTATCTAGAACACATAGAAAGGCGGAGATCCAAAAATGGGAAACTGAGAACAAAAATTCTCACTGGAACAACGCACCAGGACAAAGACAGTCGAAGAAATTCATTAAGTACTCGACCACGAATGCTAAACAGCTTCTTCTATTATCAAAGAACGAAATCAGACTAATCACGGGTCTGTTTACTGGACACTGCCCAGTGAGGTATCACCTAAAGAAACTGGGATTGGAGGATAGTGACATATGCAGACTCTGTGAATCGGAGATTGAATCCGCCGAACACATTCTCTGCAAATGCGATGCATTAGCTCGGCTTAGGCTGAAACACTTGGGGCAGGCTCAATTGACGCCTGAAGAAGTGAATAGTAAACTTCTCAGGGACATTCTATGCTTCGCTGGCAAGATTGAATTCCTGAGAACATAAATACGAGTAGGGTTATGAACAAAAGATCAACACTGGTCGCAGTTCTGTAAGGCTTAGAAGCCAATCGACCCCTAAGTACAATACAATACAATACAATGATCTAAGAGAGAGTACTGGTGATGTGGTGGGAAGCAAGTTCCTCTCTGTCGTTCTGTTCGAATCCTTCACAAACCATTAATTATCTCTCGAAGAAAATATTTATCTAATAAACTAGTGATGTAATGGGAGAACTCGCTTGTCTTTTTAGAACTATTAATCTCTTTTTTAGAACTGTTTGGATCTGAGAGAGAAGAATAGTGATTTGGTGGGAGAAACCCTCTTACTCCTTTCTCAGGACTATACCGATCTTTCTCTCAAAACCGTTCCCAATCTAGGAGAGAGGACGAGTGATATTTGAGCTATCCTTAGCTCTGAAGTCTTCAGGACTATTGATATCTTGATTAACTTAAGTTTGCCGGCTCTAAGATCAAAATAGAGATCAGTTTTACATCCTTTTGACAGCTCTTCAAGCTCTTTCATAAACCCAATCTCTTTGAAATTGACCTAGGACGCCTTAAATCTACCTAGAAAACTAGTTTGATCTCCAAGAAGGACTGGTGATTGAGACAATCATTTAGTTCGAATCCTAGGACTATTGATCTTTCCTTTGGACTAGTTTGATCTAAGGGAAGGAGTAATGATCTTGAGGCGAAGCCTCTCTTGTAATCCCTCAAGGACTACAACTGGTCTTTCTTTCTCTTAGAACTATTCTGATCTGAGAGGGAATGCTAGTATTCTGGTGAGAGGCAAGTTATCCTCAGTCGGTTTGTCCGGGTCCTTCACGAACTATTGATCTCTCTCTTAGGACAATATTTATGTAAAGGATAGGACTAGTGATCTGTTAGACTTTTTGGATCTGAGAGGAAGGACTAGTGATCTTGCACTTTTCATTCTTCTTCTTCACTCTTTCTTTTCTCAGCACTATACCGATCTTTCTTTTAGAGCCGTTCTCTTAGAGAGGACGAGTGATCTGTGATCTGTCTTTATCTCTGAAGTCATCTGGACTAATGATATATCTAAGGGACAGGACTAGTAATCTGTGGGCTACCCCATCACGTCTGTGTTTTCTCAGGACTATCGGGTTCTCTCTTTAGAGCGAAGACTACTGATCTGGCACATCTATGGTGACAAATGCGTAGATCTGTTTGCTGTACAAGATTTTCAGCATTTCTTTCTGTGAAATGTTGCATGCCTTCTCTGTTGCTGTAGCTATCACTGCCGATTTTTAACGCACAAAACCATACCGCCGAAAAATAGTTTTCACTTCCAAGCTATTAATATTTTATGTAAAGCTTTTAAAGCTTCTTATATCACTTTTGCCTTCGAGTATAAGTTCTACGATTTTTTAAACTAAAAAAGTTTTTCCTTTATTACTTTACATAAGCTGATTATTTTCTCGTAATAATTTAAGAGTTTTATCTAAATGAAAACGTCAACTTCATACATTTTTCGGAATCTTTTTTTTTTGTTTTTTACGTTTATCTTAGTAAACTTGCACAAGTTTAATTTAAATTTTCATAAGGTTTTGTTTGTTTTGTAAATAATAAACAACACGAATATGAAATAATAAAATAAATATGCACAGGGTGTAAAGATAAATACGCGGTCGCGGTTGAAGAAGAAATAAAAAATTTGAAAATGTTCATCTCCATCATTTAAAATTATTTTTAAATAATACAGAGTGATAGCGCTGCCCAAAATCGTTTTGAAATTAATTTAAAAAATTATTTTTACGTCTCACCCTGTATATTATCACTTATGTGTTTAAAAATAGTTTTAGATGATTGATAGAAATGTCGTAAATAATTATCAATTTTTGTCTTCTGTTCTTGATTCATATCGAAAGCTGTGCGCTTATATTTAGTAGTAGATACTCTGTATAATTATAATATTTAGATATAAATAAGTAGTTTCTACGTAGGTATTACTTTAAATTACAAATTTGCAAATAAACTCATTTTATTAAAATTTTCAAACATCAAAAGGAAAGCACCTCTGAAAGCGTTTTCATTTCAGCTTTATTTTGTAACTCATACGACTTCCAATATTTACATTTTAACTCATTTTGTGGTTCTATTTTAGATCAATATTTCAAGACATGGTAAGCATGGATTTACTCGTAATAAAAATTATGAATTTTGCCCAAAGATTAGTGGATGCGGATCGCGCGTCTCTATTTTTGGTCGATTCAAAAAATCACGAATTGTACGCTACAATCTTCGATGTCGGTGTGGACGATAGTTTAATTTTAGAAAATGAAGACTTTACAAAAGTTCAAACGTCAAAGGAAATTAGATTTCCACTCGGAACCGGTATTGCGGGAGAAGTTGCTATGACCGGAGAAGTATTAAATATTGTAGACGCTTATTCAGATTCAAGATTTAACAGAACCGTAGACCAACTTACAGGATATAAAACAAACACTATACTTTGTATGCCCATTTTTATAAGAGGGCATATTATAGGGGTGGTACAAATGGTTAATAAACATTCTGGTTATTTTACTAAAGAAGACGAAGAAGCTTTCGAAATGTTTGCAGTTTATTGCGGACTCGCTTTACACCACGCTAAACTTTATGATAAAATTAAACGATCGGAACAAAAGTACAGAGTAGCTTTAGAAGTTTTAAGTTATCACAACAGCTGTACAGAGGAAGAAGTCGAAACTGTTTTACAAGAATTACCAAAAAGTTCCATCGACGTAGACGATTATTATTTTAATCCTTTTGAATGGGAAGATTATGAAAAGGCTCGATTTGCGATTTATATGTTTACAGACTTATTTGGATTGACTCGTTTTGATAAGCAAAGTTTGTTAAGATTTACTTTGACTGTTAGAAAAAATTACAGGAGGGTTCCTTATCACAATTGGACGCACGGATTTTCAGTTGCTCATTGCATGTATTGCATTATTAAGCATTCTCATAGCGTATTCCGTCCAGATGAGGTTAGTACAATTTTTTTTATTAAATGGAGCGTATTGGGTGTTTTAATAGTAGTTTATGTTATAAGTGCTAAAAGGGACGTTTTATTTTGTGAGTGGAGAAGATTACGAAATGAGCGAAGCGAATGGAGTAACTCCACGAACAAAATAAAAGTGTTTTTGTTCACTTTAATGAACTAATTAGGCCAATTAGGGCTAATTAGGCTTGGCCTGTTGGCTCAAACTTATTTACGCATTTTATTTGAGAAAATCTATTGCTTTACGTTACCACGTTCCGATTTTTTTAAGCCACTCTGTGTACTGTTTTAAAGAGGCACTTTATAAAAAGATATAACTTCAAAGGCGCTCTTGAGACTTTTAGAATTGTTTAATGTATAGCTTTATAACGTCAGGTAGTTGAATTAAATTAAATAAAACTTACTGGAAAATCTTTATAGTAAATAACCCAAAAAGGAAAGGGAAAACTTATGAATTATACATAAAGTATTACACAATGTTTTTTATAAATCGTTTTTTTTTTCAACTTTTTAGTTACGCTCACTTCAGTTCGTAAAGAGCATTATTTTAAAACATTAAGTACCTACTTTGTACTTTAGAGAATTTTATATAAGGTTTACACTTTTAATCCGAATTAAAATTTATTACATTTTTAATTATAAAATAATTTTTGCAAGAGAACACGCTTTTACTTAAACCTTACAAAAAGGCTCCCCTTAGAGAGAAAAAAACCAAACCCTTGTTTACGCAAGAAAAAATTTATTAATATTTTTACTTTAGACCTTTTGTAAAAGTCTTTGATTTCAATATCCATATGAGTTCTGAAAAGTTAAAACTTTTCCTCAGAAGTGTGATTTGATTGACTTTGCACAAATGTGGAAAAGTTTTCCCAACTCATATTGAACACGTTTTAAAGGCAGGGAGGTTACGCTTCGAACAAAAATTTCACGCTGGTACGAAAATAACTTTTTCCATACTAAAAATAATATTACTTGTTGCTCTTTAAAATTTTTTATTTTTCAGTGTCTTGCTCTGTTTATTGGAGCTTTATGTCACGATTTAGATCATCGTGGTAAAAATAACAAATTTATGTCGGATACAGAATCGCCCTTAGCTGCAATTTATTCAACTTCAACTATGGAACATCATCATTTTAATCAAACTGTCACAATTCTACAGCAGGTAATTTGTTTTCTTCTAATTTTTGTAATTTAAGGTAATTCGTAATCGTAATCTCGACATCTAAAATAATATTTTTATTCCTTCCAAGCAACTTAGAGAAACTGAATGATGAAACCATTAGTTTTTATAAAATAAATAAATTACTAGTTAGAGTAGTCCCAACTTAACCTGAGCACACTACGTGACCAAACCTGCGCAAGGCGTGGCTTCAGAATACAGTGGCGGATCTAGTTATTTCTTTCGACAAAAAAATTATTTTTAAAAGTTGTCAAAATTTAAAATAATTACTTAATTTAAATGTTTAAAGCAACGACAATACAAAACTACTGCGCAACTTTAACGGTCATCACGTGGTGTGCTCAGGTTACGTTGGGTTTGCTCTAATGCATTAAAATCGGAGAGATGGATAATAAATCTTTCAATTTGAAACGTTTGCACAGATAAGGATAAAGAACAATAAACAAGTAGGAAACTGTGTTTCCTATAAAAGGACAAGGGTATAAAAGAAGAACGGCGTCGAGAACCAAAGCTTTTGACTTTGAAATGTTACTAGTAAACTTGGAAAATAGAAAAATCATGGAAGAGGGACATCCGTTATTGGGCAAAAATTTTCAAAATTAATCCATTCTTGTAAGGAAGCATCTTATCTAAACCTAGTTGAAATACCAACGTCTCTGATCTTCACTTCTTTTGTAACAACTAAAACCGAGTGTTTTATTAGTTCTCCCTTTAGCGTCGCTCAGTTAGAGACAGGGGGGTTCGTAGTGCGAATGAAACACACTTTTGATGGGAAGTAAACAAAATATTTATTAAATAAAAAATAGTACCTAAATGCCTAAGTAACATAAACTACGTTATAGGCTGACGCAGTGCCGTGGCAGCTTTATTTATCAGCTTTATAGCTGCGGCAGCTATTTTGCTGCTTTTTTAGTTGTAACAGCGCTGAGGCAGCTTTAAAAGGCAGCTCTTTAGCTGAAGCTGAAATAAGGCTCATTAAGTCGCTGCGACAACACTGCGTCAGCTACAATAGTAGCAAGAAAATAGTAACGGTAACGTCATGGCTGCTACGTTACTGCCGAGACAGCTATTATGCTGTAGCTGTTTTACCCTAGCTGTAAGATCGCTGCGGCAGCCAAATTGTCAGCCAAATAGCAGCAAGAGTGACGTAGTAGCTGAAAAGTAGCTGCCGTTGCAGCTATATAGCTGAAGCTGTATTATAGTAGCTGATAGAACGCTGCGGCAGCCTAAACGGCCTCCCAAAAACAAGTTCCTTATGATAGCTGTTAGATAGCTGTTACAACGCTATAACAGCTATTATTCAGCTATTAAACGTCACAGCGTGTTAGTTGCCACACGTAGCTGCGACAGCAAGATATCAGCTCTAAGGCGGTCAAAATCACAAGCTGCGGCAACCTTCTCAAAGCGCCGATATTAAGTTTGTTCCTACAAACAATCGAACCAGTTCAGAACGGTTCAGAACTGAACAGAGCATGCGCACATTGAAGTTGGCA
This sequence comes from Malthinus seriepunctatus, assembly GCA_963924605.1. NCBI lineage: Eukaryota > Metazoa > Arthropoda > Insecta > Coleoptera > Cantharidae > Malthinus > Malthinus seriepunctatus. The sequence goes on from OZ004602.1 coordinate 45,735,204, forward strand.
ATACAAATTTCAATCTGCGCACACTCCGCCCAGTTACGAACTAGTTCGAGCTTTGTAGGAACAAATCTATAGCTGCTACAGTGCTGTGGCAGCCAAAATTTACCTTCCAAATTGGTGTATCAGCAGCTGATCAGAAGCTGAATGCTGGTTGCCTTTGCAGCTGCCGCAGCAATAAAGCTAACAAATTAACACTGTCACAGCTGATTATCATCAAAAAATATTACTTGGGTGGCACTGATACAAAAGTTTAAAAAAAATTTCGCACGGAAAAAAACGTATTATTGGATAACGACTAACAAAATACAAATCTCGGTGAATATGATTCGGCCACTGTTAATCCAGACCACTAGTCCTCGTCTCCGATATCTAACCGGTTCTTGAAGAGAGATTCCAAGGTCCAGAAAAGTCCTAAGAAAGACATCACACTAGACCTAATGAAAAGAGAATGTTCGCTCATCAGATTCCTAGTCCTTTCTTTAAGATCCAAAGCGGTCCTCTAAGAGAGATCAATAGTGCTATGGTTTGAAATATAGATTTACTATTTACTATTTAATATTTCAAACCTATATTTAAAAAGTTTAGATAAAGAATTAATCAACTGATAAGGTTGAACTAATTTATAGAGGTGAAAAATGACACCAGAGTCACACTAAAAATAAAACGGGAGCTCTAGCTCTTATGGTTGCGGAGTTACAAGCAAATCAGCTGTTATCACTGATACCGCTGCTAGTAAACATACAAAAATTAAAATTGGAAAAAATTAAAATTAAACTAAAGGAAAAAAATGACAAGTAGCAGTTTTAAACGATACAAAATTTACAAGATGCTGTAATACTGAACCAGTATTTGAGTCCAGCATTCGTATAAAATTTTGCATCGTTACGCTCTGATAATAAGCCTCGTCGTTTATTTTGATCCAGTTTTGATAACTGAAAGGATCTTGAAAATATGAACAGTTTGTAAGGAACTTAAGCGTGAAATTTATCGGTGACATTTCGATCAGATATTCTTCTTTTGTGTATTTATTGCATCGCATTACACGGTAGTCAAATAGGGAACAATAACTTCAACCTTAAAGACAATTTATGACGAATTTGTGGTTTAATGTATTAACTAGTGATGTAGATTGATTAGAATTTGAATTATTCTGTTCTGAGGATAACAAACACATAAAGAACGCCACAGGATTGATACCGAACAATTAATTACATGCGAGATAAAATGTTGTTTACCAACTAGAAATTTTGACAAATTTGACTTGCATTTCTTTTATAAGAAACGATTAATTATGTTAAACGTTTTCTTTCTAACTTATAGCACGATTTTAATTAAATATTATTTTCAGGAGGGACACAACATTTTCAGCAAACTTTCAAGCAGCGAATACAAACAAGTTTTGAGTTTAATCAAACATTGCATTTTAGCAACGGATTTAGCAATATTTTTCCCTAACAAAACAAAGTTGTCTAAAATTGTACAAGAAAATTCGTTTTCTTGGGAAAATCAAGATCATAGAATGTTGATACAAGCAATTTCGATGACTGCGAGCGATTTGTGTGCAAGCGCAAAACCATGGGATATCCAAGTGGAAACTGTCAAAGTAATATTCGAAGAATTTTACGAACAGGGCGACGCCGAACGTTCCGCAGGACGCAAACCTATTCCCATGATGGATAGAAATCAAACTGATCAGCAAGCTGCTTCGCAAGTTGGATTTCTCATGGGCATTTGTTCACCTTGTTATACGTTGTTGTATACTCTTATACCAGAAACTAAACCTTTACTGAACATGTGTCAAGCTAATTTAAATCGATGGAAAGATATCGATAAAAGTATACAAGAAAAGGTTAAAACTTGAAAAAATTGCTCCAAAATGAGGGTTTTAAATGTTATTATATCACTTTTATGAATGGCGTGCATCAAAATTAGACCAATAATTATAACATTTTGACGCACTTATTGTATATCGTAAAATGCCTTTTATGTAATTCATATCGGTAATTAATGTTTGATCTATAATTGTAACGTATAGTTCAAGTGACTTCGGAGGTATTTAATTACTAAGCGAGATTTACTCCAAAATGCGACCACTCATTCAGAAACAGTTCCTTAAAGATTGTCGTACCTATTTGAATTAAAAATAACCTATCAATATATTATTCGTGATTGATTATTACTACTTGTTATGTGTAATTGTTAAGACTTAGTAGCTAGTAACAAAATTTACAAATTAAGCGCAAACTTTCTTATCAAGTGGGTCAATAGAAGGTGAATTTACTAACTGGTTTTTAAAATTTTCTAATATATCAAAATGACCACAAAGGTTCAATAAATAACCTAAATACACGATGCCTGTCACCACCCTGATAGACACTCTGTATATTTTTACATATTCAGTACCCTTGTAACCTTTAGAATCAAAAATGTATGAGGTCTCGCGTACCTATAACTAACCGGTCTGAAGATATTGTCACTTCAATGTCAAAATAGAGTCGTTTGTAGTCAAACTTTGAGCCACGATGTCAGTGCTGTAGTCAAGATTTCTCTATCCTGTTTTTACCACCGACTATTTATAATAGTCGACTTATAAAATACGTATTAAATTATTCCAAAAAAACGTAATGCTATATAATCCATTCATTATTTATTTGCGCTATGGTTGGCCATGAACTTTGATTTTTTGGTTTGCCAAAATAAAAAGTCCCTATTAAGTTGACTGACAGCTCTTGACAGTACCAAAAGAATTACAGACCATTGACAGACCAACTATTAACACAATTGAATAAAACCCGCTACTCTACAATACACTACACTACACTACAATACAATTTATACCGAGTGGAGTCTGTTACCCTAACATGGCTAACCATAGCGCAAATAAATAGTAAACGGATAATACACGGTGATTACTTTACGTTAAATGTCATTTTTTTCGAATTTTTCAAATGGAACAGCCTGTATATTTTCACATATTTAGATTCCTAGTAAAATGTGTGTACTAAAGTCGCTAAAAATATAATAGCTGTTCAAACTCAAAAATAATTACAGTGAAACACTATGTATATTTTTGTTTTACCAAACTTCCACCAATAAAGCTGAGAGCCCATACAAACAATATCCACAAAATAAGATGCATTAGTATCTACAATTCGCCAGAAATCAAAATCTGACAAAATGTATAGGGTGTTCCATTTGAAAAAATATAAAAAAATGACATTTCACTCTGTATAACGTTAGGCTTTTTAAAAGGATTTAGAATGTATTTTAGAAGTCGACTATTATCAACAGTCAGTGGAACAACCAGATTTGAAAAATCTTTATTACAGCCGTGGTACCATGGCTCGCAAGTTAACTTTGTTTCGGCATTGAAGTGACAATACCTCCAAGACGGTTAGTTGTTTATTCTAGAAGTTACTGGAATTCCGAATACGCAAAATTATACAGGGTGTTCCATTTGAAATAAAAAGTTGACTATCAAAAATTGAGACGAATCGCTTGTGCAAATTTCTTTTTTGCTGATATTCATTAGATGCCCAATAACGCCCATTTGAAAAAATACAAAAGGTTTGTATAGGTTTTTTTTAAATAATAATGGCGTTATAGGGCTAAGCCCTAACCGTCGGACATCCCGTTTGATAGTAAGGACCACGTCATATTATTAGCAGAATAATAGTACTGTCTCATATGCCTAACTAAAATCCGTTGTCATGGCGTGACACTAAAGGGCTCCGTGGACTGGCAGCAAGATGTGGTTACTATGGTAGTTTAGACCTTGAGACCAGAAAAAAAGTGACTGGAAACGTGACTAACATAGGGTTAGATGTCTATACAGTAGAAAAGTCAATCTCATAATGAATGCATTTTTTGTGAAGAGAGTAGTTGCAGTTGTTGTGCTGGCTCTCCTGGAAATGGGAAAAAAACAGAGTCCACCGTCCTCCGAGAAAATTGATGTTTTTATCAAGAAATAACTTTTAATTATTTACAGAGACTATGATAATTTGACGAGCTGGTAGCTCTACTAACTGACCAGTAAGTCGAGTGCTAGGGTATGACCACCCATTTGCTTTTGGGTATTTAATTGAGAGCATATGCACCCTTCTGATTCTTGCGACCTGACCGCCACTGCTTAAGAAGTTAAAAAATGCAAGCTTTATAATCACAAATTTACAGCGCCGTATTGCCTTCTTATTCAAAAATAACGTTTGAGTACTTGATCATCTACTTAGATTTTTTGAATAACAGGAAGAGAGAGAAGACAAATAACATGAAAACTGGCGAAAAACAGTCCAGGAAGCTCTGTTTAGACAAGGTGGTTATACAATCTTGAGAAATTGGGGTAATGGGCTTTAAAAAATACGCTGGGGCTGCGTAACGTTTTCCATATCTACCAGACATTGTAACCCTTCAAAATTAAATTATGTTTTCATCTTTTGTCTACGACATGGAAATCAAAAAAAATAGTTTTTCGACTTTTTCGGATAAATTTTCCGAAATTTTTTTACATACTGGCAAACATCATTAAATTCCTAATAACTTTGCATCATTACAATTTTCAAAATATGTCAGGAAATGTCCGGGAAAATTAAGGGAAAATTATATCTCGCACGAAAGTGTTCAAAAATAGTACGAGAGCGAGTACTCTCTCTCTTTCTATATCTTTAACATTAATGCGACCAGATTTTGCCAGCCACATTTTCGTCAGAGCACATTAGCTCCGCCGAATTCTTCTGTTTCAAACTTTACGAACCCAAATCAATCGCTCTAACGAGCCTTAAGTCCGCCACTGGCTTTGGACCTATTATGGCTCAGAAGGCTGCAGACCAGTGTACATTTATTTTTTACTGTAATACTGTTCCCGATGTTGTGAAATTTTTATTTATGACAAAGTGAACAAGCTCAAAGGGTGTTTCTACAGACATTTTAAATAATTTAACTTATCAACTATACAAATAAGATAATCGTTAGTTTAATCACTATTGACCCACCCTTTTTATAAACTTGAGCCATCAGTAATTAATTAGTAAACTCTAGTCAAATAATTATATTTTGAAAACGACCATACATTTCTATTTTCATACTATTGTAAATACTGATAAACTATCTTAAATACAAATGTTGTATTTTATGCTAAATAACTATTACAATTACGATGATAACTTATTTATTTTGTACTTGTACTTAAAACTTTTTGTTTTTGAAAATAAACTTGTTTCCAAAATCTAAAGAAGAAAATGAATGATTTTTCATTTAAGCACAGGATCTTCTGAAAATAAGTAAAAATATATTTTAGTATCACAGATCTACGCTATGTATAGTGCCTTCGTAAGTACACACCACCCACGTGACCAATTTGAAGGCACTGTATATAGGGGACACTGGAACCATCTTCTATTACCAGCTACCACCACTAAAATTTACTGTGATTGTGATTAAGACACATAGTTAGGTACTATTAGTAGTCAGGTGCGGACTGGCAGCGCTATAGCGCGCCGGGCCCCTGTAGTTATGACAAATCCGAGCTTTCTCTCGAAATTAATAATTAAAAAATTCCGGCATTTCTAGATGTATACAGGGTGGTCCTTTTCAAAAATGTCAGGGGCGTAAAACTAAGTAATTCAAAATTTAACATTGCGGGTCCCTAGAAATATATGCGCCCCTGAAAAAGTGTAGCCAGTACGCGCCTGTCAGTGCCAACGTTTATGTGATTTGAGTCGTGAGCTCAAGATAATGAGACGGACTTTTAAGTAACTCGGCTACGCTATAAGGAGCCCATCGGGCCGGGCCGATACTTAAAGATGGCGTTGGGTACCATGAGGTGTATAAATTTTAATGGTGGTAGCTTCTGAGAGGTTGCAGTGTGATCAACCCTTAATAAAGATAATAAATGAACAAGAGTCTTTAAGAAGGTGAAAGTTTTAATCGAGCTTACGTTTATGTACTAGAAGGTAAACCGCAGAGGTAATTTCACAAACAACAACAGCTCCACTAACTAGTAGCACTAAAAGACAATAACAGAATAACAAAAGGTTTTCATTCCCCAAGTCATAGTACTCTGTTGGAGTTGCTGATGGTGTTGTAATTGGAATTTCTTCTTCAGCATCTTCTATAGAAATAACTTCTGAACGTAGCAAATGATAAGTACTTTCGTCGTCCATTTCTAAAACAAAAAAGTTGCGTGAGAATAAATCGTCGTTTTGGTAGAAAAATAAATCTTACGTAAACTAAAATTGAGGGTGACGGATGAATTAAGCGACAACAACGAAGTGCTTCCATTAATGCTGTCTGCCTCTAGGTCTTGGAAAGTTTCACCAACATTTTCTATGCCTAAAGCAATTTCAAAACATTTTTTTTGAATATCTAAAAATTAATATAATTACCTTCTTCGTCTTGTGGCATGATTGTTGATTTTTGAGTAATTTTGTAATTTAAATTAAAATAATAGCTGCGCTTATACTTTGTGGTAATTACAAAAAGTATTAAATATTATGTAAACCGTGTAAATTTATGAAAATGTGAAGTTAAAACGTAAACTCTTATACACTGTGCACTTTAAACGTCACTTAAGGCAACTAAAGACAGCCCTTTGCCCTTTGCATTCTTTTTTCTAATAGCAAAGTTCTTATAATCTACAATCTGCATAACTGAACTAACAAAACTATTTTAAGGACTTAGGACTTTCAACATATTATTAATTATTAGTAATTACCATACTACCGTTACTCTCTTCTAGGTACACTACTAAGAAATTGAAAACGGCAACCCTTAACCTTTCATTTCTTTATTTTTCAAATAATTATTTCGTCTTCAACTGGGACCGTTGCCAGCTGTTAGTTGTTTGAAGTTAGCTTTTCCTCCAATTTTACAGGGGTGTTACAAATCCGAAGTCTTTATCTTCATTTTTGGCAAGAAAAATATGGCAAGAGTTCTGATAGGAGGGTTATAAATAACATTATCACTAAAGTAGCAAAAAAAATCTAAGTATAAATTGAACCAAGAGATATGAAGTGTATTGGATAGAACCATGATATGGAACTCGGTGCCTATTTCCGTGAAGCGCTTTTTTACTAGCTCCAGAAAAAAATTCAATTTTGCCTAAGCCTAACCTGAAAAAAAGCCTTCCTTTGAGGTGCGTGGGACTGCTGCACTAAACATCCATAAAAATAATGTTAAATAACTATTTTCTGAATCCTCGGCAAAAAAAGAATAAGCTACTTCAAAAATGATGTTTCGTCCAACTTTTGGCCACACCTCTTCTTGGTGAAAATAAAGAAAGAGCGGGAAGTGTAAATTTATCGTATTTTTATATGTCCCACTTGCAGAACCCCCACATGCCCATGGGAATCTACTTGGTACTCAGTTTAGGAACCAGCTACGATGTGTAAAGCACCATCCCATTTAAGATTAATTCTAATATTATTTACCTATTTTACGTTTCTGTTACCATAAGATAACACGAGGAAAAATTAACAAAAAAACATCAGAAATCAATTTTGTGGGAAATATTATTTGAAACGTGTAAGGGTGTGCTTTCAGATTTATTATTTTGTAGGAGCTTGGAGGCTTGAGAAAATTTTAATCAAAATCAGTCAAAATTTTGATGTGGGATTTCTAGTTTCTACTTACTTGGTAACAAAATCGTTAACGTAGGTACCTAGTCATTCGTTGGGTTTTGAATGAATTTTAATAATCGCAATATTCGACGGTTTCCTTAAAAATTTATTGTTTCCTTCACTAGGTACTTGCAATGGAGTTGTTGGGGTCATTAAGCTTTTATTAATAGGCTTTCTTTATCACTTCAGGTAGTAGATTAAGATTAGATTAATTTTTTATAATATCCCCATTTTCCCATGAATAATCAAAATGTAAATAATTATTAATAACATCAAAGAGTAAACTAGGCCACGTCCCAACGCCCACGACTTAAGCTTTACAAAAATTGTTTCCCACACATTCATGTACTCCAAATACAGATTTTTAATAATTTGTACAAATATCAAAAACGAAAATCGAATTTATTTATTTTTGAATTCGGAGTTCGATGCAATTTGAAATTTCTGGCTACTGTCTGACTCAACTCTCAATCTAGCTAGGACGTTTTGGCTGCAAACTGGTCCTCTACTAGAATTAAAATTGATAAGCCTGCGTCATACACACAGGCCAAACCGGAGCATCTGGACATTCTTCTGGTGACCTTTACAGTGCACAAGTCAAACCGGAACGTCTGGATATTGTTCAGGCTCCGGTAACCGCAAAGTAAGCGTATGTGTGTGGCGCGGCTTTTAATCTGGATGGTAAGATGGTAAACCCAAGTTTACAGGCACTTACGCCACTTAATCGTAACCGTTATGCTGCCTCCTTACTGGAGTCCAACCTTTGGATAAACTCAGAGACACTGGAGGGTTGCTGATGTTAGGTATATTCTCCTAACATGGATCCTCCGATTAGCGTTAACGCAGGACAGTGACAAACCACATGTTGATCTGACAGATTGCATCTTCTTCAGCTACTGATACTGTCAGCAACGTTTATTCTGCATAAATTCTGACTTAAACGACATCGTCCAATAATAATGACAGCTCTGCCACGTAGCTTCTCATGGGGACCGCCGTGGATAGTTCCTTTATAGCTGTTTGGTAAACAATTTTTCTTTGAGACACTTTTTCATACAAGTGTTCGAAAACCCAAATGTAAGAGTCTATGGTTAATGGTTATGCCACTAAAATTCCCAGCAGCTAAATTATAATTTATGACATTCCCCAATATTGGGTTTCTGAAAGGTAGCTACTTGTTCTAACAGAAAGTTTATTAGTTTCTAATAATTAATATGTAGGTGATTGAGTCAAGTTTTAACTGATGATTAAATGGAAAACGAGTGGAAATTGGAAAAAATCTAAATATCACTAACCAACAACAGTAAAGATGGCAACTTTTGGATCTTATCTTCAGATAAGATTTCTTTGGGCCTTATATTGTTTAAAGTGATAAATTTTTTATAAAAATTCTTTTATTTTTCCTTAAGTATTAACAAACAAATTAAATGTAATTAATTAGTCATGCATATAAATATAATTGTTATATTCGGTAATCTCCGACTTGGACTTGACAAAAGAGTGCATCGAAGGCGATAAATATTCAGTAATGAGTTTTAGTTCACAATGGAATGGTTATGTCATTTATTTTTATACAATGGATGTAGATGTAGAGAGCTCCCAACTAGGTTAGAAATACTTTGAATTCTTTCTTTACATTTTTATTAATTAAAAATTCCTTTTTTAGATCCCATTGCTGGCATAAGTGATGAAATTTCCTTCTTTCCAATCGACGCCACAACTCACTGTTGCTTTAATAGTATTTCACTGTTCATTTTGTTGTTTACATTTTTGTTGGGATTCACGATTGGACTTTATTTGATAATTACAGACGGTAAGAAACACATTGTTTATAAAAAAATTTAATTATTATTTAATATTCATGTAGTTTTTGATTATAAGTTAAGTAGATAAATTATTTAACCATACCTACTAAAGTTGATAAAAAATTATAATTTTAATTATAATATAAGTTAAGAATTTCTAATTAACTCATTATATTCAAATTAAAACGTTTAGTACAACAAACTTCAAGTTGTAGATAAATTGTGAGATAATGGAAGAGATTAATTTATTTTGTTAAAATTAAATAAAAGAGTTAAATCATTATTACGTAATAACAGGGAATATTTAATGATGATAGCTGGCTGTGGCTATATACCGGGTGGTAATAAAAACCGTGCCAATTGGAAATTGTTAGTTAGTCAATTATTGATACTGTAGTAACAAACACAATGGTGAAAAAAAATTTTGAGAAATTACCAGCCCTAACCTAGTTTTCACCCTCGTTTCATCAAAAGTGTCAATTTTGAGAAAACGGTACATAAAATTGGAAATTGATAGTAAGGTAAATTGTAGATACTGTAGTAATAAACAAAATGACCCAAAAATATTTTTGAGACATCAGCAACCTTAAACTACTTTTCACATTCGTTTAATTGGAAGTGATAATTTTGAGAAAACCGTCCATAAAATTGGAAATTGGTAGTAAAGTAAATTGTGGATCCTGTAGTAATAAACAAAATGACCCAAAAATATTTTTGAGAAATCACCAATCTTAAGCTACTTTTCACCCTCGTTTAATTAAAAGTGAAAATTTTGATAAAACCGTCCATAAAATTGGAAATTGCTGGCAAGGTAAATTGAAGCGTGTTATGCAACAAGGAATCAACCCTCAAATATGTAGTTAGCTTACTATAGAAACAACAAAAATTTTAAACTCAAAGTAATTTATTATTATTCTACATAATCTCCTCTTAATAAAATACATTTATTACAGCGAACCTCCAACATCCCTAAATCTTTCAAAAATAAATTTTGATCTTGCTTTGCAAACCAGCTTTCCATGGTGTCTATTATATCCTCGTTCGAAGAAAACTTATGACGGTTCAGACTCTTTTTCATTTGAGAGAAGAGATAGTGATCCGAGGGAGCCAGATCTGGCGTATAACGGGAGGGTTCAAGCAATTCAAACCCCAAATCATAAACTGTTTCCATTACAATGTGTGATTTGTGTGTTGGCGCATTGTCTTGCAAGAACAAGACACATTTAGCTAAGATTATGCGTCTTTATAAAGTCGAATAATATTACCCAGTTATAGTTCATTCCTTATCAAGATAATTGATTATGATTACACAACCAAAATTTCAAAAAAACTGAAGCAAATACTTTTCCAGTAGATTTTTGAACGCCGAACTTTTCGGCTTTGGAGAACCAGAATGCTTCCTCCCCATAGATTGCTTCTTGGTCTCTGGATTGTAGAAATGTGTCCAAGTTTTATCCATGGTAACAATCCTGCTTAAAACGCATTAACGCTCAAGCACAAAATTTAAAAATTTTGTATTTCAAAAAAATAAAAAATGTCAAAAGTTGCAAATGGTCATCAAAAGTACAATGTGTCTGATCTCATATGAGATCGCTGGACTTTAATGTGTTGAAGTCAGCGTCCTCTTCAAAAGAAGCACAGACTGAGCTCGACGATTCCACCCTTGCTCGCTTCTGGTCAAACATTCACGCTTTTAGGGATCCATTTTGCTGCATATTTTTTCATGCCCAAATGGATGTGAACTACGTGAGGGGTAACACTTTTAATAAGTTGTTGTTTGTTGCTATGGTAACGCGATTTGCTTTAATTCAAGGAAATATATAGGCTACACCCTCGTAAATTATATTCCTATTATTTATAAGTCTGCATGTTAGCTATATTAATTAGTGAAAAACCAAGGGCGATTTTAGATTCTTAAAAAGTCTTAAGAAACGGTACAAGTTATACTCTTAAATAAATAAGAGCAGAAACAAACTGGACCAAAGTACTAAAAACAAATTCTCGGTTTTTGTAACTGTATTCTAATAAAATTATTGTATAAATAGCTGTAAATGTAAGTGCTAAATTATTAAACTAATATTTTTTTGAATTACAGGCAGTTAAGTCCTAATGAAAACCAACTTATGTCATTCACTGTTAAATTCTTCTCTTCTATGCATACCAAAAATTTAAAATGTGGATATTAATTGTATTTTTATTTATTTTTATGGTGGTCGAATCCAAATATGTAAACAATGTATCTGAAAGTCTCACAACTAACAACAGGAGTGGAAAATGTATGTAAATCACAAGTCTTTTTCTTTTTATAAAATTTAACTTTTTTAATCTACTTCAGTTTTTGGAATTGGTGTAGTTCGTTTTGAAAATTCGGTATGTGCTGGATCAAACGGTTTAAGTGGTACTTGCTATACAAGACGCCAGTGTGCTCTTATAGGTGGCTATGGTTCGGGAAAATGTGCTCAAAATATCGGAGTTTGTTGTATTGGTAAGTTTTTACTCAAATTTTAGGTACACTAAATGCAAAAAAAACTTTTTAGTTCAAGTTCGCTGTGGAGCAACTTCTAGCAACAATAACACGTATTTCACAAACATTGGATTTCCCAATACATTTGCAGGTGGTTCCCCTTGTAGTTTATCTATTGAACGTTGTAATTCCGAAATTTGTCAAATTCGTATCGATTTTTTGAGCTTTAATTTAGCACAACCGACAGGCGATGGTGTTTGTACAACTGATGCGTTGGTTATAAATGGAGCAGCCACTTCGATAGGACGCATTTGTGGAGAAAATACAGGACAACACATTTATTTGGATTTTAATGATAATAATCCAATCGAGTTGACAATTTACACGGGAGCTTTAAGTTTTGGACGACAATGGAATATTAAAGTGTCCCAAATTGGATGTGATAGTCCAAGTAGAGGTGCAAAAAAGTCACACTTTAGTTTTAGTATTAGTAAATTGACGTTATTTTTTCAGCACCAGCCGGGTGTTTAATGTATTATGGTGAATCATCTGGTACTATTAGAAGTTTTAATTATGGACCAACTGCAAATACAAATCCAAATTCCGATGTACCACCTAGTGTTGGCACACGCCAACTCGCACGAACGAATTATGGAATTTGTGTTAGAATGCAAGCTGGTTATTGTTCAATTCAATGGAGCTCGAGTGGTTCGGATCCGTATTCCTTTAGTGTTTCTGGTGATACCGTCGATGATGTTACAACTCCTCCGATATTTCCAACAGTTGGAGGCGACTGCATAACTGATTTTGTTGTAATTCCAAACGGAGCTTTTACTTTAAATGGTATAGCTATGTCTGAGGATAGGTATTGTGGAAATTTATTTCCAACTGTCACTAGTAAGTTTTTTTTTACCTTTGAATAGTGTATGAAATTTGACCACTTTTTAGGTTTTGCGAAACCTTTTGTTTTAACCACTGTTACTAATGCAAATGAAATCGGCGATGTTGGAAATAGAGGATTTTCATTATCATTTTCGCAACAGAGATGTGGAAGTAATTTAATGTAATGGAAGTATTTTTTGTAAACTTGTGATCGAATATACAGGGTGGAACAAATATGATTTTACCTGTCATTTTTTTTACTTATAGAAAAGTAAATCCCTATGGGGATGCAGACCCCTATAAAGTCTTCAGTTTTTTTTATATTTTGCTTTAATATTTTTATTGTTATTTAGAGAATTTAATCGTGTAAATATTTGTTTAAATTGACGGGTAAAGCTGGCTTTACATGCCAACTTCTAAAAGCTAGCTTTTTTTTCTAAGCCAATAGAAATCTTGCATTTCCAGCGGCAGACGCTAGGAGTTAAACTTGAACCAACTTTCTAGCTTCTGCCGCTGTAAATGCAGAGTTTCTATTGGCTTAGAAAAAAAAAGCTAGCTTTTAGAAGTTGGCATGTAAGGCCCGCTTAAAGCGTGGTGCACACTATGATAGTCGTGTTGAAGCAGTGTGGTAGTAACTATCGAACTTTCATGACATCAACTATCACGTTTTACTATCATTGTGTAGACCACGCTTACAAAGAAATTGGTTCACTCGACACTAGCCTACAATCTAGAGATCTAGCACAATTCTGTGCAAGAGTGTACTTAAGAGGGCGATATTTAACAAATGGGCGGGGAAGGTGATATTTAGACATTCCGCTCTTAAGCTTCAGCGCCTTTAATATCCGGTTGATATCACTAATATTTACAATTCGTGATAGGGTAAAGTTCAAAGAAGGCACTAAAGTATTTGTATATAAAAAATAAGAGTTTAGTTAGTGAGAAAAATGCAGTTGAACTTGGTGAAATTCAAAAAAAACAACGGATGTTGGGTAGAAACAACATCCTGTCTTTTTTTAAATTTCACCAAGTTCAACTGCATTTTTCTCACTAATTAGGCTGTTATTTTTTATATACAAATACTTTAGTGCCTTCTTTGAACTTTACCCTATCAGGAATTGAAAATATTAGTGATATCAACCAGATATTAAAGGCGCTGAAGCTTAAGAGCGGAATGTCTAAATATCACCTTCCCCGCCCATTTGTTAAATATGGCCCCCTTAAGGGCGGCATTTATGCCATTAGAAATAAATGGGGTTTTGACACATTTTTATTCCTTAAGATCATTAAAATTATCAGCTCTATTGCAAAAATTCAAAAAATATGTTAAAGGTTAAAGTTGAACTTAGGGAGGTGGTTTTTAAATTTCAATTTTTGGAGCATTATGCTTCGGAACTAGGCTTGGCAAGTAGGCAAGTTGATTATGTTTGAAGCTCGGTTTGAAGTAATAAAATCAGCACGTAATACAAAAAAATTTTAAATTTTAAAACCACCTGTGTTTAAGTCTATTCTTTTCTCTTTCATTTGACAGATTATTTGAAGAAAAATATTGAGCGTTTTGAATGATGTTAGGGAATAAAATTTGTAAACTACTTTTTTCTACGAAATTTTTTACTCCCTGTCCCTGGAATCTAGTAACACAAATTAACGACGAACGTCATAAATTAGTGTACTAATGTTGCTGTAGGTGGCTGACTTTTCAATATAAAATGCGACTTGGCTAAGAGGAGACACCAAGCTATGTATGGAATATGAGTAACATGAGCTGCTTGAGTTGTAAGAGAAAAGTAAAGATGGTGTGTGCGTTCACTTTTCTAATAAAATTTTGACCTAGACTCCTATGTTAACCCCTCTTTAGTGTGGTGGGGTATAGCATACCCCAGTAACTGTATTCATAGTTACTAAATTAGATAAGCTAAGGATCTATAGCCCCCAGTAGCTTCAGATTAAGGATGGTTCTAGATCTAGATGTTCTCATCATTGCCGAATGTATAGGAATATTCAGTTACACGTGACTCCTCAAGAAAGTTGGTTGGGGTATGAAATACCCCACTACACCAATAACGTAACTTTTTGTTTATATGACAGTTTATATAGGAATTTATGGTTCAATTTTTTTTAAATTTTGTTTATTAGTCCTCCCTTAAGTGATTTATTTTGAAATTTACATGAAATTAATTATTGTTAATAAATTTTTATTAATTTCTATGTTTTTTTCCGGTTTTTTCAAAGTCTAATTCTTGTTATTTTGAATAAATATTCAAATCTTTTTTATATCTTTTTTAATAAATGTTGTTTGTGTACTTTGTTATATTCGACATTCAAATAGGCGTAAAATTAATTTTTGAGATAAAATTACCAAATTTAAAAATTCTGAAATTCTAGGGAGAAATTTAATTTGGGGTATATCATGCCCCACCAGACCAATCATGTAAATTTTTACACCACACTAACGAAGGGGAAGGGTTAGGACTAAATCTCTGTACATAATTATCGTAGATACCCTAACTTTTCAGTAGCTGGAGTACATTGTTTTACAGTTATTTCGCATTGAGCGTGCAATTTGGAAATCGTATTTGTTACAATAAAAAATTTAGTGCGAAAAGTTGTCTTACATATCAATTTTACCCAACTTCCTTGCCATCATAACATGATAGTTTACGTTTTTTTTTTAAGTTTATGCTTTTTTGAAGAAGTTTGTGTTTTTTTTGAAAAAGTTTATGCTTATTAGGGCCAAATTTCGTGCTTTTGAAAGTGCTTTTTTCCGAATTTTTTATGCTTATTTATCCGGACCCTATTTATCACTATAGACTAGGCGCAAAAGTTAAAGTATTTTATGCAAGCGGCATTTCATATAAAATTTTGGTAACCGATATTTTCCCAATATTTCAACCCTACTGAATACGAAAATTGCGGTTACCAAAGCAAAATCTTAATCGGGATCGTGATATTCAAGATGACGCCCAAGATGTCTGCTTTGTTATTTTTGATAAAATAATTATGAACAATTAGGACAAATATTGTCATTGGTTGGGATAGATAATTTTATACCCTACAATTTTTATTAGAAGTAAAATTATCTTCAGATCACTCCTAAAAGAGCTAGAGTCGATAAAAGCACCAGTGCTGTATAAACCGTATTAATACATAAAGCAGTATATGGAAGCATCTTGGTGAGTTCAGCGAGGTAGCTTTCCCAGTATCCAGCTAGGATGTATCTGTTAAAACATGATCGGAGCAAATCAAGTCCATAAGGGCAGTTTTACATGAACTAACCATTTAGTAACTGTTAGTTACTAAGTTGGTTACTAAATGAACTCAAGGAGCAAAAACACGGAAATCTAAGCTTTAACGTCAACGTCAAAATTTATCCGCCCATTTTGAAGTTGACGTTAAAGCTTAGATTCCCGTGTTTTTGCTTCTTGAGTTCATTTAGTAACCAACTTAGTAACTAAGAGTTACTAAATAGTTAGTTCATGTAAAACAGACCTAAAAGTCGATCATAAAGAGGATATTGCGTCTTCTGTTTTGACAACACACGGTGCTTCTCCCGACTCTCTAGACCCTTAAAGAGTGATTTTACTGTAATTTTTTGTAGACCATAAAATTATCTATACGAGCTAACAAAAATATTTGTCTTAATTGCCATAATAATTAATCCATCAAAATAAATAAAAAGAGCAAACATGTATAATACGACGATTTTTACGCACACGATGTCTTTAGCTGGCTTTCGCTCCTTAATAAGCAATCTTACGGTACTTTTACATTTAATAATAATTGTAGAGAACCTTGTATATCTAATTCAATCAAAACAGTTGTCAAAGTTTCAATAATAATTCTTCCATCCAAATAAATCTTAATTAATAAAGCAGACAACCTAGTCGCCATCTTGAATATCGCGCTTCCGGTTTAAATTTCACTGTGGGTAACCGCAATTTTTGGATTCAGGGGGGTCGAAATATTGGGAAAACATCGGTTACCAAAATGTTATATGAAATTCCTCTAGCATTTCGATACTGGGATTTTGTTCCAATTTCACGGTGCTTCTTCCGACTGTAGCTCCTTAAGGAGTGATCTGAAGATAGTTATACCTCTAATAAAAATTGTAGAGTATAAAATAATCTATCCGAACCAATAAAAATATTTGTCTTAATTGTCCATAACGATTCCATCAAAAATAACAAAGCTGACATCTTGGGTGTCGCCTTGAATATCACGCTTCCGGTTAAGATTTCGCTTTGGTAACCGCAATTTTCGTATTCAGCAGGGTTGAAATACTGGGAGAACATCGGTTACCAAAATGTTATATGAAATGCCGCTTGTATGGTTAAGGATACGTTTTTTCCGATAACAGTCCAATAAGTAAGTAATTAAATTGTTATTATTTGTTTACAAAACAGTAAAACAAGTCAAAAACATAAGGCGAAAAAAGGGCGAAGAAGTTGACAAAAAATTACAATTTTCTATTATTTGAAAGTGCTTGGCCATACCTTTCTATCAAAAAAAAATTTCACCCTCTATCATCATTTGCTCCAACTTTATTCGTGGTTGAAAATTTTTAGTCTTCTAGCGATGGTAGCTGTTTAAATAAATATTAGACGTTGAAATTTGGTACAGTGTTTTTGTGTATTAAAATACATTTTTTAAAAGCATTTTCAAAAAGTTTGACCTTTTACTTTTTTTTTAAATTAAATTTTAAAATTAATGAACTTTCTATGGTTTCTATTTTTTTCTCAGATCGGTCTCATTCTGTTCATAATTTTATACGTTACAAATTACCTAAGATGTATTTCTTTGCTATCTTCAATGTGATCAAAGATATTGTCAAAACTAGCAGTTTTGCAACAAACAAAGGCGATTTTGACCCTGTTCCCGCAAGCCTCTGATCTGGAAAAATCTCTCCCATAATTAGCGTCCCAACATAAAGCGATTCGTAAAAAAAAATTGCTATCCCTCCGCATTTTCTTTAAAAATTTAGTTCGACGCTACTACTAAAGATTTGTGTATAAGTTATCATACAGCCTGTCCTAAAATTGCGGGGCACAAAAAGATCCACATATACTAGACATAAAATAAGGTCGATCTAAGCCAACTTGTCTTATACAAAAGTCCTCGGCTACAAAGTTAGTAGTTAGTAGGCTACTACTTAATTTATGCTATGACAATCGTAGCTTCCCCATACAGAAGCTAATAGTTTTTTGCATTTTGCTTGTAAACGACTAATCTTAGTAAAATGAAACAAGAGGCATAAAAGTTAAAATTTTAAATTTAATTGACTATTCTTAACCTTTTTTTTCGAATTTGCTACGTACAAATAAAATACGAATAAAAAACTACCCCTTGCCCCACCGTACTCTGCCATTTTTAAAGCAATCATTATGTAATTTTTCTCAAGTATTACTGTTAATAAATAAACGATTGGTGCCAAGTTTGAACACTCTAACTCAAACCGTTTTCATTTAAAACAAAAAAATTAATTATTTTTTCGCCTCTTTCAGCGGCTGTAACTTTGTAGCCGAGCACTTTTGTATAAGGCAAGTTGGGTTAGATCGACCTTATTTTATGTCTAGTATATGTGGATCTTTTTGTGCCCCGCAATTTTAGGACATTCTGTATATGGCTTATTGTACAATGTACAGGTTCACAGAAATTGTGGTCATTATGTGGAAGTGATAAAGACAACCTACAATTTTTTTTAGTTTCTGTTTAAATTATAAATTATAAGTCTGACCTTATATTTTTACTAAGTTTAGGGGCACATAAATGGAAGGAAGAAAGCAGTATCTACACGTAGTTACTGCTTTTATGCATTGACATTGCAAGTCTCTAGTGCAGATGCCGCTTTTATGCACTGCAATACGTAGTTACTGCCTTTCTGTTATGTATATGTCCAATATTTACCCAAAGGCAGTAAGTGATTTATTAATTTTTTAAGCATTTAGGTTTAAAAATATTGCATTTTTTTATTGGTACTAGGTGTAAAATCCTTCTAGGAATCCAAAAATACCAAAAAGTCAATTTCGATTTTTTTGCAGTTACTGCCTTTCTCCATAGTTGGGCAGTATAACTATTAGCCTTAGGTTGAGTTTCATAAAAGATGCTGAGCACTTGCTCGACTTAAGTTCGAGATCGGGATCAAGCTTTCTCAAACTCGAACAGTTACGTCGCCGCTTTCGGCGGTTATCGGTTGAAAACAAACAAACTGCCAACCTCTTCGAAATTTGGACAACTCGTTCTTTACGTTTGTTTTCAACCGATAACTGCCGAAAGCAGCGACTTAAATGTTCGAGTTTGAGAAAGCTTTATGAAACGGAATTTTAGTCCGCGATCTCGAACTTAAGTTGAGCAAGTGCTTAGCACCCTTTATGAAACTCGCCCTTAGAGTAGTCTATGTCTGAGAGAGACCATGTTCTGAATTATGCATTATTCATGAATTATTTTAAATTTGAATTATTTTTATAATTTCCTTTCTTATAAATGTTACCTTCAACATTTATTGATTATCGCAATAAAAACTACCGTTTTAATTTACAAATTAATTAATTTTTATCATTTTTCTAGAACCGGAGTTCGTGATAACTGATAATCAATCGAAAAAATCTATAGAGGTGATGGGTAATAAACAATAAATTTTCAATGTTTAGATGTTACAAAGTAGTGCTACTGATCAGTTCTCCCATGCAAAGGAAAAACCTAATAAGTAACTTTTTTTTAAAATTGAGATTTTTATGTATACCGAATCTACTTGATTTTTTCTTTGCATAGTTTGTTGATTAGAATTAATACTCCAACAAATAAATCTTCTATAGGCAATTGAATTATGTAGCAAGCACTAAGAGCTATACATTTTACAAACTTAAATTCGCTTTCCTGTAAAACTAGAAATAGTGATTTACTAGGTTTTTCCTTTTCTTTTCTTTTACGTTCTTTTTCGTACTTTTGATAATCGCAAATGTTTTTAGGAGTGAAAACTCTCAGAAATCAAGTGTGTCCAGTAAAAAAGAAGTCCAAAAGATATTTTCGTGAAATTGTTTAAAATTGCCCAAAAAAGGGGATAAAAACCCTTATCAGAAACTTAAGTTGCTTCTATGAATCGGGTAAAGATTTGACCATGTCCAATGGTCCAACAAGTTATTTGTCTACCTATCACTATCAAGTAACAAATCTATGCGATTTTATAGGAAAAATTAAAAAAATTAAAAAGAGGTTAAAACCCCCTTCCTAAGGGAGTTTTTGGCCCCAAGTGGCCTTCTATTTAGAGATCTAGCGCAATTTTGTGCAAGAGTGTACTTAATCGAATTGCTGCCCGTGATTGCATGCAGAGAAAAAAGTATGATTTCATTCAATGACCCGTTAACCCGGGAGAGGTGGCGCCGGGGGCTATTTGTTCCAGACTTCTATTTTAAGACTAATATCTCTGTGAATAATTATCGTAGACACCCTAACTCTTCAGTGGCTGGAGAGAGTACATTGTTTTAAAATTATTTCTCATTGAGCGCGTAATTGGGAATTCGTATTTGTTGCAATAAAAAATTTAGGGAGAAAAGTTGTCTTATGTGAGTCAATTTTACCCATTTTACCCATGTACCATCTTCCTTGGTGATGAAATAATTTTCTAAGGACGAAAATAAATTAAAACATTGATTTGATTTTGCTTTTTACGTCTCATAATGACATTTCAATATAATTATTCATATTTTCTATCTTTATTTATTTTAATTTATAAGAGTAAAAAAAATTAGAAAGTAATACACAAATAATAATTTTCAAGAGCAAAAAGAATTTAAAATACAAAAATAAACATAAATGACAATAAAAATAAACAAAGTAAAATATGTAAATAAAACAGATCAAGAAACAAAACGTCTGTGATTGTGCAAAGAGTCGTATTAGCACTTTCGCAAGTTCTACAGGAGCGATAAAAAACCTTTTTAATTGGTTTTTAAATTTTTTTATTTTTACTTGAATTTCAAATTTTTTTTAAGTTTAATTCTTGTAGCTTAATACATAAAAATCAAAAAATATCAAAAATTGTCTAATACACCGGGGTTTTGCACAATCGCCGACGATAAGAGATAATTTTTGTACAAAATAGTGCTTATTAATAAATGTAGTTTTATAGTATAGTAGATCTAATTCAAATAACACCTTCAACTGGACATAATTCTTACAGAAATGATTCCTGTTAGGCCAATGCAATTACCTATTACGCGATCGGAATTATTCGGGTAGTTACAATTTTTTAATATGTTTTATAAAACGGTCTCCTAATGTTAAATCCGAGTTTTCGACCATGGCACGCCTGTGCGTTTGCCGCCATCTTGAAAAAACCAGAGGAAAATTTAGTTTCTCCTGTGTCTCTTTTTCAACGCAAATTTAGGTTAAAATAGTCTTAACAAATTTTTTACATCATGCAATTTCCTACAACTTTTGTACTTACAACATACAATGTTAGAGCAATGGTTTTCTCATAAAATGAGATTTAAAAGAGCTGTTTTCAAAAATAATATTAAGCAGGCGATTGCCAGAATGCAAAAAAAAAGTGCGTTTTGATGGACAAAAACCTGTTTTACTCCGAGATGAACAACGATAAAATTAAAAAAATATATATGAATTTAAAGCTGAAGGCTTCAGCTTTCATTTCCATATCTTTTAAGTTTACTTTTGTTACATCTTGTAGTATTAAACAACAAATGAAGTTTTTCATGTACCAATTTTTAAACAGTAAAAGATATTTTGTGGGACGGATCATTTTAAAAACTTTTCGTCCAAGGATATTGTTCCTTATGAGTTATTTGTCAAAGTTACATGATTAGAAATTGATTGCACGTTTATTTTAAAAAAAGCACAATGATTTTATATTTCATAATTTTTTGCAAATTTTACTTTTAATAACAATTTTGACTGAAGTTGCTGTAAAATGGTTAATATTAAAAGGATTGAAGAAACTAAAAACTCATTATAAATAAAAATATGTCTACTTTTTGATGCAGTCGTTAGATTTTACTTATCATCTCAAGTTTTCTTTTTCTATTAATTACATTGAAGAAGTAGAAAAATGGACAATTTTTTCTTAAAATTCCTCCTAAATTTAAAGTACTCTACATTTTTAACAATCGTTTACGCAAATGACACATAATAGCTTATACATTAATATACGAAAATTAGAACATCTTCAAACTTAGTGGGACTAAAGGAGCAGGTGTTGAATTTTGTTAAAAAATTCGCAATTATGCAATGCTGTGGAGATATTTAAACAGTATCATGAAAGTATTCTCAAAAACGACTTATTATGTCTTTTGGAGATGTATAATGCCTCCAAAAGAGTTAATTGTGTAAACGAGCACATATATACCGGGTGTTTGATTTATCGTGTCATATTAGATATTTTGATCATTGCATTTCTTTGAAATAAATATAAAAAAAAGCACTAAGAGGGTAGAAAGAGCATCAATACCAATGTTGAAATGAGCTGCACCTCAGGCCTTATTAAACTTTATATCCTGTCAATGCAAAAAAAGGTTGCGCTGGGAAGTGCACCTGCAGAAAATTTGGTTTAAAATGCTCTTTACTCTGCATTCACTGCAATGGCAACTCGTGCGAGAATGCTTCAGAAGCCTGTGTTGATGATGACGAGGAAAGTGACCAAGTCGCCACAGATTCGGCTGATGAGACAGAGGAAGCTGTTCAGGGCACAAGTAAGAGACATAAACTTGAGTCAAGAGAATGATGAAATAACTACTTATCTAAATTAACGCCAAGTTCTAAAACGCTAAACCGCTGGCGCTCTTTCAATTTTTTATTTAAAATTTTCCCTAATTGTCCCGGGCATTTTCCGACATTATTTGAGACTTTCAGTACTTGAAAATTGTAGGGAATAGTATGATGTTTGCCAGTATTTAAAAGAAATTCTGAAAATTATTTTAAAAAGTTGAAAGATTTCAAAAAATTAAAAATAAATTTCCAAATTTTCGCAAATCCATTGGAAAAGTTATGAAACGGAAAAGTTATGAAACAGAAGAATTAGTGTAATATAAAAAAAATGGCCCCGTCGGAAAACCTTCAAAAAAGCGTTTTCCGCTCGAGACTTTGGATTTTTTAATTTCCATGTCGTAGAGAAAAGATGAAATGTATAATTCTGAAACGTTACCATGTCTTGTACACATTAGGAAGGTCCTGGCAACCCCGCGAGTACTTCAAATATCTCCCAGAAAACATTCCATACCAATCAAGCACGGACGCCCGTACAAAACGTGAGTATTGTATTGGCGGATTTTCTGCTCTACTAAACAGGTGTTTATAAAATTTTCTTCAAATTGCACTGGAAACGACATACTCATGAAACACCAAACCTAATCGTGCATTTTACTTGTTTTTGTAAAACTATACTTATTTTTACGACTTCATATCTCTGTAACTATTACAGATAGAAAAAAATTGTAAATACAAAAGTTGTAGGAAATTTTATGCTTTACAAAATTTATTAATACTACTATAACCTAAATTTGCTTTGGGAAGAAAAGATATTGAAAAAACTAAATTTTTCCGTGATTTCGGCTGGTTTTTACAAGATGGCGGCAAACGCACAGGCGCGCCAAGGTCGAAAACTTGGATTTAACATTAGGAGACCACTTTATAAATCATATTAAAAAATTGGAACAACCCGAATAATTCCGATCGCCATCCCTTTTTTTGAGCTAATTGCAGTGGCCTATGTAGCAAATTGAACATACTAAAAATATACATTCGTACTATGGTGCGAAATAAGTTTTTTCGGCCTCTATTAATATAGATAATTTTAGAAAACGTTATTTTCAAGATAGAGGCTGAAAAAACGTATTTCGCACCATGTACAGGGTGACCTATATTGCTTGTCCGTATGGGGTATCTCCGTTAATACAAGAGTTAGGAGAAAACTAATAAGACGATCTCGATCTACTTTTTTGAGACCAACTCAATGGTGAAATCAAAAATCTGATACCTTCTTTTGTTTTCGAGTTGTAGCCCAAAATTTATATTTTCGTCATTTTAACTTTGGTCAATATCTCCCTTATTCCTCAAGATTTTTTTAAACTGTAAAGACATTCTTATGACACTTTCTAACGTTGATTCCAGTGGCGTAGTCAAATTTTTTTTTTGATGGGTTATTTCCGAGTTTTTACACAAACTTCACTTTTTTTAAATACCAATCATAGGCGGTCATGACTTTATTAAATAGGTTTTTTTTTGCGCTTTTCAAAAATGTAACATTTATTAAAATTATTTTTAATAATAAAAACGCAACAGTAGTTTATTTAGGAAATTATGAGTTAACTTTAAAAACAAAAGACAATCTAATTTTGACACGGTAAACAAATGCCGTTCACACTTGTTTATGTCGTTTCACTAATAATTAAACACCTTTTTTTATTTAAAAAAATCTGAAAAGTTTTAAAAATTCGAAATTTTGAAAATTTTTTGTAAATGTCATATTTTTGAAAAGTGCAAAAAATACTCTATTTAATAAAGTCATAATCGCGTATGATTCGTATTTAAAAAAAATGAAGTTTGTATAAAAACTCGGAAATAACCCATCATAAAAATTTTTTGACTACGCCACTGGAATCTACGTTAAAAAGTGTCATAAGAATGTCTTTACAGTTTAAGAAAATCTTGAGGAATAAGGGAGATATTGACCAAAGTTAAAATGACGAAAATATTAATTTTGGGCTACAACTCAAAAACAAAAGAAGGTATCAGATTTTTGATTTTGCCATTGAGTTTGTCTCAAAAAAGTAGATCGAGATCGTCTTATTAGTTTTCTCCTAACTCTTATATTAACGGAGATACCCCATACGGACAAGCAAAATAGGTCACCCTGTACAAATGTATAGTTTTATGTTGAATAAAAGTAGTGAATAGAAATAGTGTTGAATAAAACCTTTAATTTGCCATTGGGATCATTTCTGTTGTTATTAGGTCCACCCAGTCCACCTCTTTTATTACTTCTACTACACTATTAGTGTACGGTGGTTGCAGTTCACTCTAGGCCACCTTGTCTTAAGGACGGAAGGTACTCGCAATATTTGTTGAACTTAATCATTTTTTTTCTGGCTTATAAAAATTTATTTTAATTAATTGGTAATGTGAGGAATGTTAACTAGGGCTGTACTTAATATTTGTAAAATATAAAAGTTATAATCGTTATAGTTTAAAAGATAATTTATTAAAATTAATTAGATATTTACGGCTTTAATAACTGTTCAATTAAATCGGCGTTTAAGCCATGTTATAGACAATCCTTCATTCTAGGGTATGACATATTTTATAATTTTATTTAATATTTGGAAACTTATATAATTCAATTTTATACGCCTCAATAATACAAAAGTAGCCACAATAAAATTAATAAAATGACGATATACAAGTTTCCAAATAATTAATAAAATTATAAAATATGTCATACCCTAGAATAAAAGATTCTCTATTACATGGCTTAAACGCCGATTTAATTGAACTGTTATTAAGGCCGTAAATATGTAAATAATTTTAATAAATTATCTTTTAAACTATAACAATTATAACTTTTATATTTTACAAATATTAAGTACAGCCCTAGTTAACATTCCTCACATTACCAATTAATTAAAATAAATTTTTATAAGCCAGAAAAAAAATGATTAAGTTCAACAAATATTGCGAGTACCTTCCGTCCTTAAGACAAAATTCCCAGCAAACTCACCCGGGTTTTTTATCTTATACTCAGAAACAAGTTATTAATAAATTATAAATGCAATTTTGTTTTTTATTGCAAGTTTGCTAATTCTCATTTCAAATTTGTAACGAAATGAACAAGTCGTTCACAGAGCTAACGTGGTACGAAAGATTTTGTATTAATGTCATAAAACAAGGAAGAATACCTAAGCATGTCGCTTTTATTATGGACGGTAATCGAAGATATATTGAGAAAAAGAAAATACAAGGTTTGAAACATGGTACTGATAAATTTCACGAAGTACTGAAGTGGTGTGTGGAACTTGGGGTGCAAGAAGCAACATTTTATGCATTGAGTATTCAAAATTTCAAGCGCAGCAAAGAAAGTGTAGAAGAAATAATGGATAATGTTACTTCAACTTTTATAAGAATTATGGATAATATTAACTACTATCACATAAATGGAATTCGTTTTCGTATAGTGGGTAATTATGATTTATTATCCAGTGATTTAAATAAATTAATTGACGAACTTCACACTACAACTAAAGATAATCGTAAGCTAAGTGTTACTATAGCTCTGGCATATACTTTTTCAGACGAATTAACTACTTCCGTAAAAGCAATTGTGGATGGAATTAAAAAAAAGTCAATTTGCATTGACGACATTGATGAAAAACTTGTATACGATTGCTTGTGCACAAATTTCATATCAAAACCCGATGTACTTATCAGGACATCTGGAGAGACCCGTTTTAGCGATTTTCTCTTATGGCAAATGGAAAATGCTAATGTTTATTTCATAAATCAATTATGGCCTGAAATTACGATTTGGCAAGTAATTCGTGTATATATAAATTACCAAATTTATTGTAAAGAGAATCAAGAGCAGCAACAGGTGTCTCGTAATGTTGAACAAGAAAAGAGAATTGAAATTTATTTTAAAGAATTGAAGGATCAAAAATTCTTAAATCGAAACAAATCTGATATTTAAACAAAAACAAACTTTTAGTGGAGATAAATCATGGAAACATGTTTCAAAATAAGTGACGACGCAGAAATAAAAATACTTGTAGTGTTCATTTATTGTAGCCCCTAAACATACATGAGTTGTTTTCAAAGTGCTCCTTGGGTTGTAATTTGTGATTTTTACTAGTAGGAGAAGGGTACAAATTTTTATTTTTGCTTAGTGCCAAAATAGTTCAATCTTCCTACTAAATTACTAATAATCACAAATAAATACTTAATATTGATTGCTTTTCATAAAATTCAAAATGTGTTATTCAACTGTATTTTAAATAATTTTTAATAAAGCTGTTTTAGGTCTAGATGCATAATTGTATAAAATTTGAATAATCACTATTTCAGGTCAATCTAATAGAAGTAGTTATTATTGATATTAAGAGTACAGAGTGTGCAAAATTGGATATTTTTTTATACGGAAACTAGGTTATAAGAGTTGTTGAAATAATTCTTGTACTAAAAAATTACATTTAAATATTCAAATTGTTGAATATTTTTAGCAGAACATTTTGAGTCAACCTACTAGAAAATTCTTGTATGGAGCTTAAAATAAATTGTTAAAGCACCTTTTGACAATCTTTTGTATAATTTTGTCTCTTAAATCTCCTTTTTAAAGGGGGTAGTTCACTGATCTCACAGAACTCAAATAGGTAGCTCCTGAGGAACTATGGTCTGCAGCGACAGAGCCTAATCCAAATATACATTACTCTTAAATTATTTGAAGATTAATTAATTTTTACTCAAGAACTATAGTATTTAATCGAAAGGTTTTAATGGTTTCTAAAAGATTATTTTGTTATCATCTACTTTTCTAATGCGAGTCATTCGCGTTCGCACTTGCCTTGAGGTAGGCCTGCAGGCCAACAGTATGTGCGCGAAAATGTGAAATGATACTTCGTATTTACCTGAATCGTGTGTGGTGAAGTATCACTTCACATTTGCGCGCACACTGTTGACCTGCCTCAAGGCAAGTGCGATCGTCAATGGCCCGGCCCGCATTAAAGTAGATTCTATGTCTGAGAGAGATAGCGCATGATCTGAATTATGAATTATTCATAATTTTTTTAATTTGATTTATTTTTACAGTTTCCTTGCTTATAAATTAAAATTTCGTTAAATATTTATTGATTATTACAATAGTAATAATTCTCGATAATCAATCGAAGAAATCTATAGAGGTGATGGGTAATAACGGTAATAATGATAAATGTTCGAAGTATAGATGTTAATAAGTGGTGCTACTGGTCAATTTGATAGTGACTGCAAGAAGAAAATAAAAGGAGACGCTAGTATATCGCAAGATAGGTCCACAGACCACAGATAGCGTATTTACATGTGATTCTCTTAACTCTGAATGGCGACATTTGTATTCTTGACACTGGAGTCTGGATCCAACAGATCATTTAACATTTACCTTGATAATTATTAACTATAATTATTAACCCGGCATCCGACAGGTGAACATTTGTTACGAGTTCCGACACGTGGGGTTT
Source organism: Malthinus seriepunctatus (assembly GCA_963924605.1). Classification (NCBI taxonomy): domain Eukaryota; kingdom Metazoa; phylum Arthropoda; class Insecta; order Coleoptera; family Cantharidae; genus Malthinus; species Malthinus seriepunctatus. The sequence continues at coordinate 45,763,177 of OZ004602.1, forward strand.
GACAGACCCAAAAATTAAAATAACCACTTCGTATATCTTTAGTCAATTTTTAGAAACGTTTAAGTGTTTTATATCCTCAGGAACATTATATTAATCAGTAAAACAAAATTTTTGCCAAAAAGGCTTTACTTGACTTCATAACACAAATTCCAAATTATAAAGTATTTTTTTCGCTAAGAAACAAAGCAGTTAATTATTTATTTTATATAAAATGTTTGAAACATAACAATAAATAAAAAAAAACACAAAATTAAAAAAGCAATTCTATATTTTTTAATAAAAAAACCGCATGTAATTTAATGGAATAGTAGAAAAGTTATTAGTTGTTAAAGTTAGTACAATTTTGCCATGTGTGTGAGAGAGACATATAAATAAAAATGCGTCAAAAGGACATTGTGAAATCCTCCCGTGTTGATTAGACGTTCTCTTTTTGGGAAGTGGTTTGAGATTTTTACCCAAAACATAGAGGAGAAAAAAACTCACGAGTTCTGGCACGTGGGGTCTGACAGACCCAACTCGGTTTTGAAACAGTTCTAAAGCCACAATATCAATTTTTTGACTGCTGTATTTGCTTTAATATGTAGAATAATATATTTTTGAAAGCTATTGAGGCCCTGTAATCAATTGGAGCAATATTTGAATGTTTGCTATGCAGTTTTCGAGCGCTGGGGTCTGTTAGACCCCACGTGTCGGATGCTGGGTTAACAGTAACTAACTGATATTTTAGATAATTCTCTTATTTTTCTCGTATGAGCAACATTTAGATAAATCAATAGATTACAAATAAACGATCTTATTTTCTTGTGTATCACCCTTTACACATATTTTTTCTACTCTCATATGGGCCATTCTTTTACAAACCGCACACCAATTTAACTTGAACAAATGAAAAATAATAATTTAATTGTTTAAATAGTTTTAACATGCTCGTCCCCCAACTTGAATTAATTGGACAAGTTATCATTTTGTTCCTTATTCTATTATCTCTAAAACCCATTTTACAAAAAAGTGGAGTCTTTTAAGTGGAGTCTATTATATCGGAAGTTATTAAAATATTTCCGAGCGCAAGAACTTGTAATCCAGCGATTGTTGCGTCTGAGATCTCTGACGTTCCCGCATCTGGAGCACGCTGGGTGATTTGCGCTCGGAAATATTTAATAACTTCCGATCTAATAGAGACCCCACTTTTTCGTAAAATGAGTTTTGTAAATAAGAGAATAAGGAACAAAATGATAATTTTTCCAATTAATAGGGAAGTCTCTTCAATTTCAAAAGTATTTAATTATTGTTCATCTTGTTTCAAAACGTAGCGGATTTTTTTTTAAATTTTTTGCCATAATATTTCGTATTTTAAAAAATATTTAAAGTTTGAGTCACAGATATCGCGCCAATAACGGTATTTGGTGGTTGTGACGTCAGAATACAGTATGACTAGCATAGCAACTTCAGCATACAGGCACGTAACTAGGTTTAAAAAAATCAGGTGGGCACAAAGCGAGCCCAAATTATTTTGTGTGAGCCACGTGCAAATAGGAAATGTTTGAATATTATATACCTAAACAAAATCTATGCACAAATAAATTGATGGGCTTTTAATATAGTATATTTAGATAAGGCAAATCACCGAAATTTGCTTTCTAGTACCCTTTTACAGCCATAACAAATGCAATTGCAATGAACGTGAAATGTGACAAGTATGACGTAGTAGGTGCTGTGTGATGACAATCCAAAGCATATATTTTGACGTCACATAATCGTTTTTATGATGCCTACTGTTTTCTTGCTCACAACCAGTTTAGAAAATGCAAAAACTACGCTAAAAAATTTTATTTAATTTTAGTGAACCACATAATTATTGTGAATGGATTAATATTCTACACCTCAAAATTGATGTTTGATTGTGATATAAATTTGAAGAGACTTCCCTATTCAAGTTGGGGGGCGAGCATTTTAAAACTATTTAAACAATTAAATTGTTATTATTTTTCTATTGTTCAGTTCACATTTAAAATTTTTTTTCTACTCTCATATGTGAAACTAAACATTTCGTCATCACTTACTCGTTACGAAAATAGCATTTTCGTTTCTAGTGAGAAAATGTTTTCGTACAAGCGGATGTTGTTTACAACATGAGATGAAACAACAGTTTTTTTTGTGGTCGGTTCACATTTTAGTAAAAAGAATTATTTTAAAATGTACTAATTATCGTCGTAGAAAAAACAGCATTTACGACTCGAGATGAAATCCGTTTTTTTCGTTCGAAAGATTACTTCACTCGCCCCTACGGGGCTCTTGAATTAAATTCTATCTCACGAAAAAAACTGATGTTTCATCCCTTGTTGTAAAAAATACTATTTTAATACTCTTCGAAAGCTAATGTAATAATGTAATAAAGTGTAAAATTAAAAAAAAACGACATTGATCGGATCAGTACAACTGGAGATAATAAATTTCAGTGTGAGAAGATTGGAGAAAATCCAGCAAATTATCGAAAATTCATATGTGAATATTTTCGGAAAAATATTTTTTTCACTAAAATTCTGAAATACGACCCAATTAAATATGTTGAAAGATGCAGAAAAAAATTTGAAGAATAAGTCATATCCGGACCCTAATTAGTAAAACTATTTTCTTTTAATATTTTATAGTACCTTTGGAATATTTAAAGCTTGAATAATAATTATACATATAAATATAAATAAAAAAGTTATTTACAATTTTCACAAAATGTTTAGGCACTTATGTGCCATTATCCATGTTCTTTTTTTCTATTTATTTTTATTATATTATTTTATTATTTAATTACTTTTTAATTAATATAATATTCTTTTTTTTTATAATGAAGAATTATGTCTGATGCTTTTTTTTTCTTTTTTCTTTTCCGGCTTGTTACAGTAATTACTAATATAATTAGGAGATTGACGTTAAATAAACGAATTGAAGTTAAATTGGTTTAAACATTAAACAATCATTATTTTTTTTTTTTGGAAAAAAAAATGGGCGATTCTAAAATAGACAGTATAACTTATGGAGCCCACTTAGCTCGTAGCTTGAAACTGGATTGAAAGTACAAGTCGCTTGAAAATGGGATTTTTCAAAGATTTTCAATCGCCTAGAAATTGGAATGTCGTCAAAATTCGTCAATTTTTAAAAACGCCCTTAAAATTATACACGAATGTAAACGATCGTGACTAGAAACCCAAGCGCGCATGACGATTTCAAACCTGCTTTGCGTTTCCGTTTATCTCGACAATTTCAATCGGGTTCAAAATTCCAACCCGCTTCGTCAAGCGACTTGAACCGAAAGTTTCAATCCATTTATCTCGAGCATTTCTCAAGCGACTTGTACTATCAGTCACAAAGCAATTAGCCAGGGTGGCCATTTTTGCCTGACAACCTTTAAATAGCAACCAACTGTACACGCTGTTCGTGAAAGCTCGTTTTTGTTGGTTCCTTTGCAAGTTGTTTATGACAACACATATTTTCAAGTAGTATCACAGTAGTATTTATTTTTTTATGGCCAAGTAAAGAATTAAATTTATGTAATTGTTTCCATTTAATTTATTGTAGTTTTAGATAAACAAAACTCAAAAACGTATTGATATTTTTTCAATATAAGAAACATTTATAAATATTATTAATTTATTTAATAGAACAACGAGGGGTCAACCACTGTTCTGAATTTGTACACTGACTGCAGTTGACTGCCCATGACTGCATATGCTATGGCTGCCATTGACTGCAGATGACTACCATTGACAGCTCAATTTTTGTACAGTGACTGCAGAGAGTGGATAACCCCTCGTAGAACAATTAAGAATTCAATTTGTCCGTATCCAATGAAATGTTATTAAAGACTATAAATTTATTTTTCATATTTTGACATCTTATAGAGCACACTATTAGGTTTATTTATATTAATTGCGTAGTTTAGCATTAAAAAAATAGTTATTTAATCAACTAGTGTGTTAATAAGCCCTATTTATAATCGAGACATTTTAACGCGTTATGATTAAACTGGAGAAAATCTAACTTTATTTTACGACAAAAATTCAAGTTTTCAATAATAATCTACAATCAAAGACAACATTGAAAACAAAAATGACAACTAAAGTCCAATGTAATTGGGGGTATAAGCACTTGGTTTGTTCAAAACTAACGGGTCTTTCTTTTGTAAGAGAGGTGCAGGTAATTTAAAAGTTTCCTTCTCTAATCTCCGACTTGACTATTGGGATTTAAAACTCAATAGTTTTGCTACTTTTCAACCCTACTTATTTTTAATTTTTAAATACATATTTTAAACAAATTGATCAACTTTTTAGTAATTTTTGACGTCAAATTCGCTTTTAAATTACTCTAGTAGTTTAAACAAATTGATAATTTTTTTATCAAATTTTGACCTCATATTCGTTTTTAACGACTCCAATAAGCAAAACTATCACCTGTGAATTTTTTTCCTCGGACTAATAAGGATTTTGTATGTTTTCGGAGTGGTTTTTAAGTATGATAAAAAAAATCAAAATATTGAGAATCTACTGTAAATTTGCTTAACTTTTTAGAATCTTGTAACTTTCAATATACAGGGGGACAATAATCTCAGGACATTGCATGGGTAACTTTGTTATAAGAAGAGATGCACAGTCGCCAGTCGATTAAATTAGCAAAGTTGGGCAGAAGAAAAATTAACATTCTTGCCAAATTTCCTAGTTATTTAAAATAGGCTAAATAGCTAGAGCTAGAGTCGGTAAAAGTACCGGTGTTGTATAAAGATAAACCATATTATATGCATAAAGCAGTATACAGGGTGTCCCACTTAGCATGCTCACCATGGGGATCTCGTAAACTGTAAGAGATATGAAGTCGGTTAAATTACACCAAATGTAGCCTCTTTCATGGCCAATTCGATTCTACTTTTTTTTTGAAAAATTTTATTAGCACTTTAGATATTTAGAAAAAACTGAAAAAGTTCATTTTCTTTAAATGCCTATAACTTTTTTATTAATCGAAATAATTTCAATTTTCAAAAAAGGGATAATAGGCACTACTAAAATCAATAATTTTAATAAATAAAAGAATTTTTTTATAAGGCCGTTTTGGAGATATGATACAAAGTTACATTTTTTTAAACGCAACCTTAACCTCAATTTTATGTTGTTGCAAACCTAATTTCTTTCTCTTTTCAAAAATATACGGTTTTTAATTTTTCATTTTTTTAAATTTTTCAGTATTATTTTATGAATTTCTTTACACTTTTTTTTTATATTCTATGTTTAATTTCAATTGTTTTTTTATTCGATTGTTTCAAGGGAAATTTGATTAAAAAAAATTTTTTTAACATTAAATAACAAATTTATTATTTAATTTTATGTTACCAAACAAGAATTTGAAAAACTAAACCTATCTACTCTATATTTTTAAAAGGAGAAAAGAATTAGATATGCAATAACATAATATTAATACATAGTAGGCTTGCATTTAAAAAAATATAACTTTGCATCATATCTCCAAAACGGTCTAATAAAAAAATTCTTTTGTATATTAAATTAATAGGTTTTAGTAGTGCCTATTATCTTTTTTTTGTAAATTAAAATTATCTTGATTAATAAAAAAGTTATAGGCATTTAAAAAAAATGATCTTTTTCAGTTTTTTCTAAATATCTAGAGTGCTAATAATATTTTTCAAAAAACAAAAGTACGATCGAGTTGGCTATGAAAGAGGCTACATTTGGTGCCATTTAACCGACTTCGTATCTCTTACAGTTTACGAGATCCCCATGGTGAGCATGCTAAGTGGGACACCCAGTATGGAAGCATTTTGGTGAGTTCAAGTTCAACGAGGTAGCTTTTCCAGTATCCAGCCAGGATGTATCCGTTAAAATATGAACAAAGCAAATCAACTCCATAAAAGTTCACCATAAAGAGGATATTGTATCTTCTGTTTTGACAACACACGGTGCTTCTCCCGACTCTCTAGACCTTTAAAGCACTTTAAAGAGTGATTTTACGGTAATGTTTTGTAGACCATGAAATTATCTTTCCGACCTAACAAAAATATTTGTCTTAATTGCCATAATAATTATTAATCCATCAAAATAAATTAAAAGAGCAAACACATGTATATTACAACAAACTATTGATGAAAAAACAAAAAATCGACTTTTCGTTTTTTGACTTCATTTTCTTTATTATCAAAAATTTTGAAAATTTGACAGAACTTCTCTACAGCCATTTTGTATTCTACATTCGATTCCGAAATCACATTTGATATAAATCGTTTCGGTTTTCTGGAAACATCATCAACTTCAGTTTTTTAAATAGGTGCAATCTTTTGTTTTAGCGTCATTTTATAGAGCCTTTTTTTGCTGATTTCAAAAATGATCAAGCTGCTCTAGAATACTAGAATTAAAACAAAAGCCGGTAGAAGAAAACATAAACCCATGCCTCCATTACAACTAAATGTTTTTTTTTATTTACGTTTATTATAAAAATAAACTGAGTAAACAATGACATTAATGTAATTCATAATTTAGGAAATTAAAATTTTATTACCGGTATCTAATTTTCAAAATCCCGAAATTTGTATTAATTACTAATCTAGGATATTGTGATTAAAAAATCGAGAGGATCTCGGAACGTCAGATTTCATTTTTTTTAACATTTTTTTTATCATACTTAAAAATTACTCCGAAAACATACAAAATCCTTAGCCCGAGGAAAAAAATTCACAGGCGATAGTTTTGATTTTTGGAGTCGTTAAAAACGAATATGAGGTCAAAATTTGATAAAAAAATTATCAATTTGTTTAAACTATTAGTGTAATTTAAAAGCGAATTTGACGTCAAAAATTACTAAAAAGTTGATCAATTTGTTTAAAATATGTATTTAAAAATTAAAAATAAGAGTAGGGTTGAAAAGTAGCAAAACTATTGAGTTTTAAATCCCAATAGTCAAGTCGGAGATTAGAGAAGGAAACTTTTAAATTACCTGCACCTCTCTTACAAAAGAAAGACCCGTTAGTTTTGAACAAACCAAGTGCTTATACCCCCAATTACATTGGACTTTAGTTTTCATTTTTGTTTTCAATGTTGTCTTTGATTGTAGATTATTATTGAAAACTTGAATTTTTGTCGTAAAATAAAGTTAGATTTTCTCCAGTTTAATCATAACGCGTTAAAATGTCTCGATTATAAATAGGGCTTATTAACACACTAGTTGATTAAATAACTATTTTTTTAATGCTAAACTACGCAATTAATATAAATAAACCTAATAGTGTGCTCTATAAGATGTCAAAATATGAAAAATAAATTTATAGTCTTTAATAACATTTCATTGGATACGGACAAATTGAATTCTTAATTGTTCTATTAAATAAATTAATAATATTTATAAATGTTTCTTATATTGAAAAAATATCAATACGTTTTTGAGTTTTGTTTATCTAAAACTACAATAAATTAAATGGAAACAATTACATAAATTTAATTCTTTACTTGGCCATAAAAAAATAAATACTACTGTGATACTACTTGAAAATATGTGTTGTCATAAACAACTTGCAAAGGAACCAACAAAAACGAGCTTTCACGAACAGCGTGTACAGTTGGTTGCTATTTAAAGGTTGTCAGGCAAAAATGGCCACCCTGGCTAATTGCTTTGTGACTGATAGTACATTCAATCCGGTTTCACGGGCTAAGTGGGCTCCCATGTCAAAATAAGACGATTTATCCTTTTCCAAACATATCTGATCCAAAAGTTAACTTCTGCTAAATGATATAGAGATATAGACCAATAAAGAACAATAAAGCCTTTAAAGTTTTCATTATTTTTTTGATATTTTGCTTTAATATTTGAACGCCTTAAACTACATGAATAAAATTTTGGTGACAAGGAGTAATTATAAGTATGGTTAATGGGAAATAAATTTACGAAAATGTTTGGAAGAAAGAGGTAGTTTTAAGAATAGTAGTGGTTTCCACCCCTAAAACTCTCATCTCTTTTGCCGTTTTAGAAAATAAATTAGGTACTATAGGCACAGAGTAGTCTGTGCTATAAGTATTTACGGTACTGGTATATATTTTAGGGCTGTATGACATGAACTAACTATTTAGTAACTGTTAGTTACTAAATGGTTACTAAATGAACTCAAGGAGCAAAAACACGGGAATCTAAGCTTTAACGTCAACGTCAAAATGGGCGGATAAATTTTGACGTTGACGTTAAAGCTTAGATTCCCGTGTTTTTGCTCCTTGAGTTCATTTAGTAACCATTTAGTAACTAACAGTTACTAAATAGTTAGTTCATGTAAAACAGGCCTTAGAATGACGTATAATACATTTTAGTTATACATAAAGTAAAAGAACAAAGTTCTTTGGGCAAGCCAAAATAGGTCCATTTTGGGACCCTAACTCGGTACGTATTACGAAAGATTTAATTGCAACTCCAAGGTGAAAAATAAGTGAAAATAATTAATAATAAAAATATTTAAATTTGATTGAAAAAAATTAAATACTTACTCTCATACAAATTGTTTTTTGTTGTTTTTGCTCCCTAAAAACTACTAAGTGAGACGTTTTTATTATTTGCGTATATATTGTAACACTTAATTGTTATTTAATTAATGTTACGCGGCATTATAAAAGTGCGTAGCTCGTGATAAATTAGACAGTTTAAAAGATTTCCATTAACGCTAAACGTAAACTTGCAACGAAATGGACACGGCATTCAAAGATTTAACATGGTACGAAAAATGTGGTATTAATGTAATGAAACAAGGAACTGTGCCTAAACATATCGCTTTTATTATGGACGGTAATCGAACATATTCTAAAATACATAATACACCAGATGCAATCCAAGGCGAGGAGACATTTCACGATGTAATGAGTTGGTGTTTCGAACTGGGAGTACAAGAACTAACATTTTATGCATTTAGTATACTTAATTTCAATCGCAGTGAAGAAGATGTGCAAAACGTAATGAGCAAAATTGGTCACCTTCATAATAGGATTACGAATAACATTAACGATTATCACACAAGAGGAATTCGTTTTCGTGTAATGGGTAAATGTGAGTTAGTATCCAGTGATATAAATAAATTAATGGAAGCAATTCAAGTTGCAACTGAAGATAATAGTACTCTAATTGTTAACATGGCCTTCGCATATACCTTTACAGACGAATTAACCACTTCCGTAAAAGCCATTGTTGATGGCGTTAAAGAAAATTCAATTCGTCTTGAGGACATTGATGAAAAACTTGTGTATGATTGCTTGTACACAAATTTCAAATCTAAACCTGATATGCTCATCAGAACATCTGGACAAACTCGATTTAGCGATTTTCTCTTATGGCAAATTGAGAATGCTCGTATTTATTTCATAGATAAATTGTGGCCTGAAGTTTCAATGTGGGACCTATTTCGTATACTTTTGAATTATCAAATTTATTTCAAGCAAAATGAAGAGCAACCGGTATTTCGTAATGATAAGCAAGAAAACAGAATTCATCATTTTTTTGAAGGTGTAAAAATGAAGAATTTTTTAAACCGAAACAAATCTGTAATTTAAGCTGAAGAGTTTTCATAGTTACTAGAGTATAGAGCAGTAAATAGAAGTTTTTTGTCAAATGTAATTAGAGCTGTGACGAGCATTGACTAAAAATCTTCAAAGTGGTCATTTTAACTAATAACTGATGTGTAGAGAGAAAAAACGACTTCGTTTTTTGTTTTTTTTAGTACATATTAAAAATTATGCATTTATAGAACTTTTATTTAGCAACTTTTCTCTCTTCATCTAATTTTGTAATTAGATTTTGATATCAATTGTACGAGGGGAGATTTTTAAGTTCGCGGAATGGGGCAGAAAGAGACATAAATATTTTTTTTTTATAATTTTATTTTTCAATATTATCTTCTCGAACATCAATACATATATTACTTCTGTGAATTAATTTTTGTAAACCTCCAAAAAAAGAATTCTTAAATTTGCTTGTAAAATTCGATTCATCGTTATCGAAATGCCTTCCAAAAAGATTTTTTTTCAAATTTGGAAATAGGTAATAATCACTTAGTGCCAAATCTGTACTGTAGGGTGGATGAACTATTTCTTCGAAACCGCATGTCGTCATGGCACTCATCGCACACTTGCGCATAATCGCAATTTTTAGAGGTGCATTATCTTGCAGTAAAAATACGCCTTTTGTCAATTTATATCTTCTTTTTGATTTGATCTCTTCTTTTAATTTATGTAAAATACAAGCCTAGTATACGCCTGTTATGGTGGTGCCTTTATTTTTATAATCAGTTTAAAGAATTTCCATCGAGTCCCAAAAGATTGTTGCGGATTGTTGCCATCACTTTTCCACCAGAAGACACAAGTTTAAATTTTTTTGGTATTGGGCAACCCTGTATATGCCACTGCATAGACCCCTGTTTCGATTCAAATTAAAAAATCGAACCAAAGTTTCATCTCTTGTGACAATTCGGTTGACAAAAGATACATTTCAAAAAAAGTTGCTAAAAAATTTAAAAATTCTCACACTATCACTTATCATTTTGTTGATTGCGACCAAACTAGTGCATATAATATATGCATAAAATTTTTAGTGTACACTTGAAAATGAAAAAGAACATTGAATAAAAAAAATTTTTTAAAATGGCGACTCCCTTCTGTCCCATTCCGCGAACATAAAAATCTCCCCTCGTATGTTCCAAATTATTCATTGAAAGAGATTGTAGTTTGTTGTAAGCGTATTTCTAAACCGAAAATCTTCTCTCTACCTCAACCGAGTCCGAAGGGGCTAGAGATTTAACACTGAAGGAAACATGAATTATCCAAATTTATCCAAATTATTCAATATTTCAAAATCACCAAACTTTGAAAAAGCTCAAAAAAGCACGAAAATGTGATTTAATCTAAATATTCGAAAAAAAGCAAAATAACTAGTATTAACATTGGCTTAAATCACTTAAATTTTTCTGAAGCGTAAAGATCCAAAAGGAATTTGTCCCGCTTGTGATTTAAAGCCATAAGCAATAAGCTTAGAATCTGATGTGTGTCGAATGCGAATAAAAAAAATTAAAAATTTTCTGTGTAGCCCCTCTCGTTGTGCTATGCATTTTACAGCTCTGCTCAACTATTATTAAATCGCTTCTATCAAGTAAGCTGTTGCAATAAACCTGTGCAAAAATTGTTTCTACAGGGCTTGTTATCTCAAAATAATTTTTTGTTCAAAAATCTGTTAGATTCGCCAACAAAGATAGGAAGAGGACATAATAATTATTGTCAACTGTAATAACCCTAGGGCATTGATAACAACCGAAATAATTTTGTCATATCTTGAAAGTGCATTTTTAAAAACACCCCGACGCTAAGCGGAGGGGTGTTTTTCCAAAAAAATGTACTTGAAAGATAGACAAAATTATGAGGATTCATCAATGCCCGAGGGATATTTAACCAGATAATTTTGTTTAAATTTAAATTTAACGTCAAAAGTGACAATTCGTTGAATTTTATACGATATCGCGTCGGCAGAGCAATTGAAAATTACCCTAGGGTGATTGTCAGTTGAAGTTTTATATGATTGGATAAAAATGAACACGTGACTGAAAATTGTAAAATATGATTGGCTGTGTATATAAAAAAAATATTATCATAAGTAATATAACAAGTGGTCTAAATATTGCCGGTAATTTTTGACGTCAGATCACGAGTAGCTGTTGTAACGAAAATCGCCAAGAGCGCGCAGCGCGAGTGGCGATTTTCCAAAAACAACAGCTACGAGTGGAATGAACGTCGAAAATTACCTGCAATATTTAGACCACGAGTTGTATTCGACATGATAATTTAACAAATTTAATTTTGACAATTCGTTGACAATTATATTAATAGTTTGACGTTTATAAAATTGATAAATATTTAAATTAAAATATTGTAGTTGCCAGTGTTAGAAAAATACCTTGACAACGACATTTGTTTGCTATAAACATTAAACAAATTTTCTGAAATTTTCTAAATAATTTGTATTACAAAATGTTTGAAAGATTTGGTAAAAAAAGTATTAATGAAATCAACAATCGCGGAAACGGTTCCGAAAGATGCGTTAAGTTCCCATAATACTTGTTGGAAGCAAGTTGTAGGTTTTAGAAAACTCACGGATTACAAATGAATTATTTAACTAATTCTGATCTGCGTCCAGTAAGGTAAATTTTGATGTTTAAAATGTTGGTAATTTAAACGTTAACCGTTTTTAGACTTTTGGAAACAATTCTGGAGAAACGAGGAGCACATATAAAATCACCAAGATTATTTTTAACTGAAAATCCTTTTTGGAACCAGAAAAATGGATTTTCATGGTTTAGAAACTGCCCTGTGGGAATTAATATATTGTCACAATGGACAGAGTTGTTAAAGATTCTGGAAGTTTATCAGAAACGATTGTGTACAATAATTGTATTATTCATAATAATTATTATAAGTGAGAATAATAACTTATTTCTAAAAACGTTAATAAATACTTAAAATTACAATTCGATATTTATTCTTGATATATTTACGCTGATTGGGAGGAGGTGCCAAAATCAAAGTATTTTGTATTTCTAATTTCTAAAATTATATTTTGTTTGCATAAAGACACAAATTTATAACGTCTGAAGTTCTTGTGGAATTCAAGCTAGGGCTAAACTATTTTTGACAATCAGGACGAGCGATGATTACCGGTAATCACCACATGTGGTGATTACCGCGTAATCAATTTGCTATTGGTCAATTCGTAAAAAAGTATGACATTTGATTGGTTGACAAACAACGCGTTAAATTATCAATAAAATTTTTAAAAATATCAGTATCTACCTATGAAATGACTGTGTTTTATCTCTCAGCGTTTTCTATAGAAACTGTTTCTTTACAGGTCTAATTCACAGTTTTGTGTTCAAAAGTTTGCCTTGACTGTTGCGATATCCTACCAATTCCTTTGTGTAAGAAAATGAACATAATAATTACCAAACCAACAGAGGACACACATTTAGATGAATCTAAGAAAGCTGGAGTAATTCGGTACCATGGATTCACTATAGTCCTATTTATATTCATTTATTGCACTCTCTACAACAGTTGAGAATGTCACAGTTCTATCTACACATTACACATGGACCAAAAACCTTTAGGTCGTAGGAATTTGAATGTATGCATTATATTTTTTTTTAAATGGGAGAAGTTAGGGAATCGCATCAGCATGTATTTTATTGGTGCAAATAAACATTTTTATCATTATTAGCAATACTTATTCAATCTGGCCAATCTGTATCTAAAAACATATCCATATTATATTATCAAGTACCTACAGGTTCGTTGTGGTTAAGGACTTAGTTTTAGTGTAAAATGTGTAATGGTAGTTATATAAAATAAAAATCAATTAATCTGTTTCTTTCTTGTTGGAGCTATTATGAAGATCACTTTCTTCCAGAAGGTGTCGCACTAATAACTTAAAATTGTAGAAAATTGGTCATGGTTTTGTGTAGCGCAAATACCGCTCTACCAAATCTCTAGTCGTATCCAAAAGGTTGTCGTTAAGATCTGACTGCAAACTTGCGTTATCAAGATGTCAAAAGTTGCAGAGCGATGTAATTGTTGCATAAAACTGCAGAAGAACTATGACTAATATTTATTCCCCTTTAATAGCCTAGGCTCTAATAGTTCTTTAATCAACTAGTGTGTTAATAACACCTTTAGAAAACTCGCCTCAAGCGGCTGTTTTTTTAAACTTGGACTCGTACTTTAACAAGGTGCCTTATGAAACTAGTTCTTTACTATACTATTTCAATGTATAATTATTGAAATCTCAATTGTTTTAATTAGAATTGAAATGGAAAATTTAGAAGAAAATGCATTTACTTTTATTTAATGTACTAACATTGACAATAATTAGGTACAAAATAAAACATTTTTCAATGTAGCTATTGAAAAAAAATAAGTTATAAAAATATGTATGAAAGAATAAGTATTAATACAGATCAACGTATAAAATGATGTGCATGTCCATTAGTTTTCCATTATACACAAAAGCGAGACAACGAAAATAAGTGTAAATTTCGAGGATGACATGCACAATATATAAAAGCCCGAATTTAAACCTTTTAATTGCAGCAAAAAGTAAAAATTCATTAATAATTAAAAATATCAAAATTGGTTTTAAAGTCTACCTAATTACATAATGTTCTTACAATAATATATAAATTATTTGTTATTGTTTTTGCTTCTTCAAAACTACTACGTGTGACATTTATTTTCTCGCGTGTATTATGTAAAGATTAATTGTTATTTGATAATTACGTCTTTATAAAAGTGCTCAGATCATGCTATTGTAGATAGTTTAAAGATTTCCATTAAAGCTGAACGTAAATTTGTAACGAAATGGACACAGCATTCAAAGATTTAAAATGGTACGAAAAATTTTGTATTAATGTAATGAAACAAGGAACTATGCCTAAGCATATCGCTTTTATTATGGACGGTAATCGAACATATTCTAAAATACATAATACACCAGATGCAATCCAAGGCGAGGAAACACTTCACGATGTAATGAGTTGGTGTTTCGAACTGGGAGTACAAGAACTAACATTTTATGCATTTAGTATACTTAATTTCAATCGCAGTGAAGAAGATGTGCAAAAAGTAATGAGCAAAATTGGTCACCTTCATAATAGGATTACGAATAACATTAACGATTATCACACAAGAGGAATTCGTTTTCGTGTAATGGGTAAATGTGAGTTAGTATCCAGTGATATAAATAAATTAATGGAAGCAATTCAAGTTGCAACTGAAGATAATAGTACTCTAATTGTTAACATGGCCTTCGCATATACCTTTACAGACGAATTAACCACTTCCGTAAAAGCCATTGTCGATGGTGTTAAAGAAAATTCGATTCGTATTGAAGATATTGATGAAAAACTTGTGTATGATTGCTTGTACACAAATTTCAAATCAAAACCTGATATGCTCATCAGAACATCTGGACAAACTCGTTTTAGCGATTTTCTCTTATGGCAAATTGAGAATGCTGGTATTTATTTCATAGATAGATTGTGGCCTGAAGTTTCCATGTGGGACCTCTTTCGTATACTTTTGAATTATCAAATTTATTTCAAGCAGAATGAAGAGCAACTGGTATTTCGTAATGATAAACAAGAAAGCAGAATTCAACATTTTTTTGAAGATGTAGAAAGGAAGCATTTTTTAAATCGAAACAAATCTGTGATTTAAGCAGGGAAGTTTTAATAATTTGTAGAGTATAGAGCATTAAGTAGAAGTTTTTTGTCAAATATAACTAGAGCTGTGACAAGTATTGAGTAAAAATCTTCAAAAGTCATTCGTCATTCTAACTAATAGCTGACGTGTAGAAAGAAAAACGACTTCGTTTTTTGGTTGTAGGTATGTAATATTTTTTAGCATTAAAAATGGAGGGTAGTTAGAGGTACATTACATTACATTACATTAGAGGGTAGTTTGACCTACGTAGGAACCAAAAATCGTTTTTTAACTGACAAAAATAACACCTCAGCGATTTTTTCAAGCAACTCCTGCATTTATAAATGTAGTCAAATTAGGATTCGTTTGATTACTTTTATATGCAGAAGTTGCTTAAACAAATAGCAGAGTAGTTGTTTTAGCAGGTTAAGACAAGATATTTGCTGTCGTCGTCGACTGTCCTCCATACTTTTCCATCAAAGAAAATTAATTTTATTGTACAGGGTGTTTTTTGAGAGGAACAAACTTAGTTATATTCAAGTGACAAAATCTTGATTTTTTGAATATAGCACCCTGTATATTTTTGCGTAGAGTGATGAAGAATTTAATTATGTTTCAAATTGTGCTGGGGTTTACTATATCTAAACTCGATACCTTTGAAGATAATGATCTAAATCAGTATATTCGGTTTTCTTCTTTCTAAGTGTTATTTTGGCAGCAGACTTAAGACCCCGAGTGATAGTAATCCAACCTTTGTTGTAGAAAATTTTACGAATTACAAATTTGGTAATGGCTATTATTATCGGAAAATCGCAAGGTTATGAGATATTTCGGAGAAACTGCATTTTCTTACCTTCCCCTGCCTTTAAAATTTTTAGCAGATCGATAGATCGATGGGGACTTTTGAGATATTGTTAAGAAAAATAATATTAAGATTCACTTAAAAATTGAGCTTTCTGGGATGTTTTCTGAGTTCAAATTTTAATTTGATTAGACATTTTTTATTTTTCTACCCCTACCCTCTTCGAGCAGTGACGTATTTGAAGATTTTTTTTAATAATTGCAATCTCATATTTTCTTTGTCAATTTGTACAGATTATAAAATTGTAGTTTGAGCACATTAAATGACATTTTCGTCAGGTTACAAAATTACAACTTAAGTTGAATTTTGTAACCTGACGAAGCTACATTGTAGCGAAACGCGTCGTTTGTTATTAAACAAATTAAATAATTTTTGTGGAAATTTTGTGTTTTATTTCATCATGTTTTATTAGTAATATTTATCATGATCATGAGTAATGATATCGGTCGAATTTGAATTGAGAAAGTTAAAAAATTTCTGTGTAACCTCTCTTGTTGTTGTGCTATGCTATGAAAGCAACAGGGTTGATTACAGCAATACACCTCCCTTGCAGAAACTGACATAGTGCGCTTTTATTTTAAAATAACTTTAAAAGCGCATCGGTAATTTCCATGAGCTGTGTATTGAAAAATTTTAAAAAGAACAAGTGACACACATACAAAATAAGACTTTTTCAAAACAGTTGTTCCATACACTGCTCATGGAAACTCCTGATGCTTGAGCAAGAAAGTATTAAAAGTTATTTTGAAAATGAAAAAGCACTGTTTCACTTCCTATCTTCACTTCTATACACCATTCACCGACAAAATGCAGATAAGCCACTCCCAAAAAAAGCGAGGGATTATAGTAGAATAGAAGTTTTTTATTGGTCAAATTTTGAAAATCCGGTTTACACCACTTAAACAAGAATTGACATGTTACCTGTTCTTCAAAATACACAGACGGTCTTGTTAGTTAATTTCAAATAAAAATTAAGTAAGTATACCAGGATACCACAAATCTAAAAAGTTACCCACTTCATTCAAACATGTGATTTGAGATAAATGGTAAAAACTAAAGTAATTTGGCCAATCTGTATCTAAAAACATATCTTATAAATAATATGTTATACTATTATATCAAATATAGATTAGTTGTGGTTTTAGTGTAAAATGTGTAATAGTAGAGAATAAAAAGCAATTAATCTGTTTCTTTATTGTTGGAGCTGTTATGAAGATCGTTTTTTCCAGAAAGTGTCGGTCTCATAACTTAAGTTGGTGCCTATAGTAGAAATTTGGCATGCTTTTGTGTAGCTCAAAGGCCGTTTTACCAAATCTCTGTACGCATCCAGATGATTGTCATTATAATCTGGCTGCATTGCATTGCATTGAAATGATCCAGGCGGATTTTGGCGTTGCGATGCGGCCCGGCTCTAATGTGCGCTAACCTTTAGAGTGCGTGTTTTTCTCGTGAACTATGTCTTTGTATGACGCAGAAGCTAAAAAATCGCAAAAATAGTCTAAGGATGAATTACCAACTTAATGATAAATAGTTTACACCTTAGAATATTACGAAGTTCAAGCAGTTAACCTTGAATAATAACGAATTTTTTGAAATATAAATATCGAAAGTTCAGCCACTGTTTTGAATTTGAAACTATGCCGTTGACTGCAGAGACTGCAGTTGACTGTAGTTGACTTCAGTTGACTGTAGTTGACTGCAGTTGACTGTAGTTGACTGCAGTTGACTGCAGTTGACTGCGGTTGACTGCGATTGTTTGAAAATATTTTCGTATTCACTATAATTAGAGTACCGAAAACCAGGTAAATAAAGACCTAAGTAACCGCTGGCGCAATCCGACCATACCTTTTTTCGAACCTTTTCTTGACCGTAGTTAAAAGATTAACCATCGGCGCAAGCCGGCCCTGCCCGTCTGAAAAGTGTAATCAAATTTATTTTGATCGAAGTTGGTACTATGTATTTTTCTTAAGCGTTTTTTTACTTTCTCCGGGCCTGAACTGTTGACCTCGACAACGAGGGCCGCACATGTATCAACTAGGCTATACGAGACTTCCCTTATATTTTTCCCGGAAATTTTCAACGTCGACGTTTCGACTGCGTACAGTCAAAACACTGACGCCTAAACGTTGGTATGGGAACTTACCATTAGTGTTAAATTGGCAGATTATAATGCAAATATAATAAAAGCATAATTACCTATTAGCAATTTATTAGCATTAATTAGAAATGTTCCAGAGAAATAAAAATACACAATTGTTTTATGTTCACTCAAGTGGTTTCCTTTAGTGTTTTCAACTTTTTTTAAGAAACAAATTACTTATATTTGAAATTCAAATGCGAAAATATTTTTGTTAACTTTAGAGTTGAGTTCGAATTCGATCTTCAATTTAGAAAGTTTGCTGTTAAAAATATATGACAAAATGGGCACGTTTTTAAAAGAGTTGCCGTGGTTCCAAAAATTATGTGCTAATGTAATAAAGCAAGGAAAAATACCTAAACACGTAGCTTTTATTATGGATGGTAATCGAAGATATGGTGAGAAAATGAAAATACAAGGTTTCAATCATGGTTTTGATAAATTTCACAAAGTAGTGAAGTGGTGTGTGGACCTTGGGGTGCAAGAAGCAACATTTTATGTATTGAGTATTAATAATTTCGAACGAGGAAAAGAAAGTATAGAAGAACTAATCTATTATCTTACTTTAGTTTTTAGAACAATTTTGGATAATATTAACGATTGTCGTGTAAATGGAATTCGTTATCGTATAGTGGGTAATTATGATTTATTACCAAGTGATTTTAATAAATTAATTAATGAAGTTCACACTGCAACTGAAGATAATCGTAAGCTTATTGTTACCATGACCATCGCATATACTTTTACAGACGAATTAACTACTTCTGTAAAATCAATTGTGGATGGAATTAAACAAAATTCAATTCGCATTGACGACATCGATGAAAAACTTGTATACGATTGCTTGTACACAAATTTCATGTCAAAACCAGATGTACTTATTAGAACATCTGGAGAAACTCGTTTAAGCGATTTTCTCTTATGGCAAATCGAGAATGCTCATGTTTATTTCATAAACCAATTATGGCCTGAAATTACGATTTGGCAAGTAATTCGTGTATTTTTGAATTATCAAATGTATTGCAAAGAGAATCAAAAGCAGCAACAGGTGTCTCGTAATGATGAACAAGAAAAAAGAATTGAAATTTTTTTTAAAGAAATGAAGGTTAACAAATTCCTAAATCGAAACAAATCTGATATTTTTTAACCAAGGATGTTTGACCTTTTAAGTGGAGATAAATAATGGAAATGCGTTTTCAAATAGGAAGTGACGCAGACACCAAAAATATAGTGAAATCGTATTTGGATGAAGTTGGCGTTTTAACTCCTCAGCGGGGTATCAGCTTTATGTCAATACACACAATCACCCCATCGTAAATCACAAGCTGTAGCTGTGAGCATTGTATATAATTTTACCCCTTTAGGTAGTCGCCGATAAGCAGGTAGCTGGACAGAAATACTCATTATTCTTTATATTAAATTTATGTAAGTATTTGAAATGAAATTTATATAGATACAATTAGTTATGAAACTTTTAATAACTTAATTAAATACTGCTAAAATTTAACCTGTTATATATATACAATTACTAATATTATAAAACATATAATTATTTAATTAAATATCACTGCTAAAATTTAACCTGTTACATACAAATTACTATTTAGTTATATAACATTTAATAATTCAATTACAAATTAGCGCTAAATTTGTTAATTACGTCTCTTTCAAGATAGCAGTTTTTCCTAACGCAGGATTCTTCTTCGACAGACCTTCAAGAAATAAAGGTACAACAACAGTAATTATTTATTGGCATTTAGTAGAAAATTTTAGAATAAGATGACAACAAAAAATAATTCACAAAATTCAAATTCATAAAATAATAATCTGTTATTGCTAAAAGTCAAATTTAATAAATATTTAACCCGCATCCAGTTTATAGTGACTTTCAAACATAAATTCTTAAATGTTACTAATTAAATGTTAAATGGACTAATTAAATCATAGTTTACAACTTAAATAAGTGAAAAAAAATTTTTGTATTCTCGTTATTCACAAAAATTATTTTTAAAAATTTGTGAAGAAGGCTTAAGAAATTTCTAGAAATTGTAAATTGATTGTAACTAACTTTGCATAAATTTTTGTAATATGTTTATTATTCATAAAGATTAGTTCAGGTAACTTTTTTAAAATTTGTGAAGAAGACTTAAAGAATTTCTAGAAATTGGGAATTGAATTGTCCAGCTTTGAATAACCTTTTGTAATCTAGTTACCTCATTAGGTAAAATAACTGTTAAAATTTAGGTTTACATTATAAGGGTGGGTTCTATAAAATATGAGAATATTTAAAATTTGTCATTCGACTTTTAACTTTGGTAGCTACTAGATATACTTTGATTAGTAATTAATCGCAATTATGTGGAGACCGTGGCCCGTAAATTGTGGTAACAGTGAAGTTGAAATTGACGTGGAAAATGTAGATAGTGAAATAGATGTAATGATTGACGTGGAAAATGCCAATAGTGAAGTTGATGTGATGATTGACGTGGAAAATGACAATAGTGAAGTGATTATCGTGGAAAATGTCGATAGTGAAGTAGATGTTATGATTGAAGTGGGAAATGAAGAAGTTCTAGAAAATTCGAAAAGAAAAAGACAGTACCTGCACTCAGCAGCAAAACAAATTGTTTTAAACGTATTTAATGGTAAGCAATGAATTTTTTTTCACTTATTTAAGTTGTAAACTATGATTTAATTAGTCCATTTAACATTTAATTAGTAACATTTAAGAATTTATGTTTGAAAGTCACTATAAACTGGATGCGGGTTAAATATTTATTAAATTTGACTTTTAGCAATAACAGATTATTTTATGAATTTGAATTTTGTGAATTATTTTTTGTTGTCATCTTATTCTAAAATTTTCTACTAAATGCCAATAAATAATTACTGTTGTTGTACCTTTATTTCTTGAAGGTCTGTCGAAGAAGAATCCTGCGTTAGGAAAAACTGCTATCTTGAAAGAGACGTAATTAACAAATTTAGCGCTAATTTGTAATTGAATTATTAAATGTTATATAACTAAATAGTAATTTGTATGTAACAGGTTAAATTTTAGCAGTGATATTTAATTAAATAATTATATGTTTTATAATATTAGTAATTGTATATATATAACAGGTTAAATTTTAGCAGTATTTAATTAAGTTATTAAAAGTTTCATAACTAATTGTATCTATATAAATTTCATTTCAAATACTTACATAAATTTAATATAAAGAATAATGAGTATTTCTGTCCAGCTACCTGCTTATCGGCGACTACCTAAAGGGGTAAAATTCAGTGCCGGATTTACCCATTTGCCGCCTTACGCAAACCGAAAGTACGCCGCCCCTGCGCAAGCCAATGAACAAATTTAAGCGGCCGCCAAGCCGTTTCTTTATCGTTATATTACAAGGTTTTTTATCATTATTCGTTGTACAAATGCTAAATCCCCGTCCGAGTGGTAAGGCAGCATGGCCAGCATGGCACGTTTTTTATTCCCATACTTAAATAAAATGAAATTTGCCGCTTCTAAAAATCTGCCGCTATACGCAGCTGCGTACTTTGCGTATAGGGAAATACGGCACTGGTAAAATTATATACAATGCTCACAGCTACAGCTTGTGATTTACGATGGGGTGATTGTGTGTATTGACATAAAGCTGATACCCCGCTGAGGAGTTAAAACGCCAACTTCATCCAAATACGATTTCACTTTACTAGTAATGTTCATTTACTGTAGCCCCTAAAAATACATGGGTTGTTTTTAAGGTGCTCGTTGAGTTATAATTTGTGATTTGTTTGTGACTTTTTATGTAGAAAATGATCATTAACATTTAGAAACATAAAATATTTATAAATATTTGTGATCAAGTAACTACAAATTAATAAAAATGACATTATTACATAGCATACGCATAACTTACACTTTTTTTATTTTAGGTATGAAAAGCCTACCACTTTGAATTTTCAAAACTAAAATTTTTTTCTCACAATCAGCACAAACAAAGTTAGAATGTTCCATAGAAATTCAAGTTATAGGTACACATTTTATTGTAATTACGACTTTCGTGCCTATTCCAAAAAGAGCAATATTTTCCCTTATTTCCTATCTTATTTCCAATAAGTAGGTAACTAAAATAAAAAATTTTAAGGTTTGAATTAATCGGTAATTAATACTCATAAACTAATCATACACTCTGTTTAAATCTAAAATGTGACTAAAAAAATAAATTTGTAGAAAATAAACACTTAAATTCATAATAAACTAACAGACACTCAGCTAAAATAAATCCCGGGAGTAAATACCTGAGGCTTTTAAAGCCCATTTGCTCTTCTATCTAATGTTCCATTCTAACGGCATGGGCTTTAAAAGCCTCACGTATGCTCTGCAGGGTATTGATCGCTTTTCATAAAATTAAGAATGTGCTATTAAACATGTATTTTAAATTACTGTTAATTAAAATGTTTCAAGTCTGGATGCATAATCATTGAAGTTATTATCACTGTTTCAGGTTAATCTCCTACACCTTTTCCAGCTGTAATTTAGAGTATTTCAATTGTAATTCACAGTATATCAGTTGTAATTCAGATTAGTCAATTGTATTTCAGAAAATATCATTTGTAATTCAAAATAGTCAATTGATTTTCAAAAAACATCGCTTGTAATTCAAAATAGTTAATTGATTTTCAGAGAACATTAATTGTATTTCAGAACAGTCATTTAATATTCAGAAAATATAAATTAATATTCAGAAAGCATCAATTGATTTTCAAACTAATAAAATTGATTTTCAGAAATTTTCAATTGATTTTTCTACCTTTGTTTTTTAAAGTAAAGAAAAAGTAATCATATTACTTTTTAACCTTTTCCAATCCAAGAATAAGTTGTTATAATCGAGACAAAAAAATGTAAAAAAACATTTTTCAATTTTTTGAACCAAAATGTCTGTATGTATGTCCCCCTCCCCCCCGAGAGCAAAAACTACTAAAGCGATTTTGATGAAATTTGGTTTCAGCCACTTTAAAATTATTTCATCGGCAAAAATATCTTTAACCTAGATATGCCTACAACTGTCCTTCTACAAGGACAGGGTGCAGATCACTATTGTCACTACTATTAAATTTCTGTAGATGTTCTGAAATATAATTACGATATTACTGTTATGTAATTACATCTTAGAGAAGTTGATTATGAAATGTATTAAGTTACTTGTCGAAAAATATCTCGTTTTACACGTGTAATCGTTTCCTTAAATAGTATAGTTGTCGTTACCTGTGGACCTAAGTTAGTTAGGCAGGTATTATATTTCTTCTATTCAAATTTAGATGTTTAATTTTTCAAATTAGGTTTAGAGAACTATGTTAATCACATTATGCAATCTGCAGTTTATAAAATGTATCTTTGTGATCGTTATACATGTCTAAACACGAGTGTACTTTTAAAAGGACAGTAGGCACATAAGACTATAATATTAATCAGTTCAGTTTTTGTTTTAGAGTTTGATAAATAAATTTGTATAATACAATAATATTTATTATTGTTCTAACAAAGAACTGGCGCCCGCCCGTGCAAAAAGTTATAAAAGTAGGTGAAATTGTTTACCATTGTCATCTGTGAATCTAGACCCATCTCTCAACTGTTACATCGAGATTTTTTCGGTACAACATTATGATCAATCGTTCGTACTCGGATCGACTTCTACTATTAAGCTTCTGTCAAATTCTAGTAAAGTACGTAAAGCTGCGTAATACCGCCGAGAAGAAAGAAAATTATTCATCGACCTAACTTAAATGTTAAGCTGTATCTACGAGGTTATTTGGAAGAATGAGTTTGCCGTACCTTATGACTTAGGTTTAAGGGGTTTAAGTAAAAAAATTCAAAACCGTGGGCACTCGTCAACTCTTGATGCTACACGGCCTCAACCCTCACACCTCCATCTAAAACCATCACTGCGGCTTGAGGCCGTGTAGCATCAAGAGTTGACGAGTGCCCACGGTTTTGAGTTTTTTTACTTAAACCTAAGTCATAAGGGCTCAACATATCAAAAAATTTAGAAAATCGAAGAGGGTGTATTTTGGAAACTTCGACTTGAAAATTACTTTAATACTGGGATTAAAATTACTTAACTTTCCGCGGTTTTTATTTTTTTCTGCATAACAAATTATCCGTTTGGACTCGGACTTGGTAAATTTATACATTACAAATTATTTAAGATGTATTTTTTTGCTATCGAAGCGTCAAGAGTTGACGAGTGCCCACGGTTTTGAATCTTTTCACTTAAACAGAAGTCATAACGACCCAACATATCAAAAAATTGCAAAAATTGAAGAGGGTGTATTTTGGAAACTTCGACTTAAAAATTTGACACTGGAACAGTTTGACCAATAAGGCGTTAAATCAAAGAAGCGATGCATAAAATAAATAGTACGTTCCTTTAGCTTTAAATAGGCGTATTTTGCAGAAATATATCTCTTTTAGATCGCGAGTTATAAATTATTGAAGTTTTCATGTTTTCAAAATAGTTCAAAAAATAATTTGACCGTAGATAGGTCAAAAATAATTTTTTCGCAAAACCAATTTGTACACTTGTAGCGGTTGCGGTTTTTCGTATAATTATGAAATGCCCGACAAGACAAAATCCTGTCGGCAGTTCACGCGAAAAACAAGTTACCTGGTCCAAAGTTGCGAAGTGTTAACCTGGGGAGTTCGAAACTCACAGCTCGAACTTCCAGACAATCCGAAGACAGTCCAGTAAGTGGAAAGTGATATTTGTTTTGGGGCTATTTGGAGAATTGCACGGCCTGACGTTCACACGTTGTCCTCGTGAGCTC
This sequence comes from Malthinus seriepunctatus, assembly GCA_963924605.1. NCBI lineage: Eukaryota > Metazoa > Arthropoda > Insecta > Coleoptera > Cantharidae > Malthinus > Malthinus seriepunctatus. Next base: position 45,788,246 of record OZ004602.1, read on the forward strand.
TAACAGTTTATTAGTTGTCCTCGTGTTGAGTTGTAGTATTGTACGGTCTGACGTCCTGCACGTTGTCCTCGTACGCTACAGCAGAGTAAAAGTCCATTGTTATTGCTTTCTTGGTCACGGAAGTGGACGAGGTTATATTACAGATATTAATTGGTCACCTAGACTTCCCCGGTAAGGTAGTGGTAACAGTGCAAGACTACTGTACCATACTTGCGAGCGAGAGCCGACAATTCTGATACAGTCCGAACAAATAGAAGCGAGCAGTTAGTAAACAAAACGCTGTGCGTTCTTGCCCCGTAGTAAAACCTGGTTTGGATTGTACTACCATAGCCCGTTCCGTAAGAACGTGGTCGTCGAGCATTGTACAAGTTTATTCAAATTCGAGGGCCAACATGGGGATCTCGGAAACTGTAAGAGATACAAAGTTGGTTAAATAGGGGCAAAGTTGTGTAATTGGATAGCGAATAATATTCAAAAAAGAAAATTAAAAATTTTTTGAATATTATTCGCTATCCAATTACACAACTTTGCCTCTATTTAACCAACTTTGTATCTTAAAACATGATGAAATAAAATAAAACTAAATTTCCACAAAAATTATTTAATTTGTTTATTATTTGCAACTTTGTAATACAAAGTTGTATTTTGTAACCTGACGAGGCTACATTGTAGCGAAAGGCGTCGTTTATTATTAAACGACGGCATTATTTTTATATTTGTGGATGTTCCATTTATTTTTTATATAATTTATGGGAATTTATGTTAATATTTCCTATTTTTTAATAGTTTCTCTATAAACTATTTTTAAGGTAATTGTCTATTTATGACCGACCCCTTGAATTCCGGTCGGCACGAGGTAATAAAAGCGATAAACAGTAAATATACACCCAAGCACCCTACTGTGACCGTAATGGGTAAGCGAAAACGGTTCTATCTTTCATACTTTTTGCCAGTTTAGCATACGTTTAGTTCTCACTCGCCAAAGTGTACTCGTGTTATCTCGAAGGGTTTAAGCAAGTTTAAGACGAACGTTTTCTCAAGAATACCAAGTCACTTAAATTTCTTCGTTATTGACGTCATCTGTGTGGCGTTTACAAAAGGATTTGCAACGTTGTCAAGCATCAAGCTTCATTCGAGATAAAACACTCGTTTTAACTCACCGTTCGTGATAAGTCGAAGGATGTCAAGAATTGACCCCCTGGTCCTTTAGAAAACTCGCCGCAAGCGGCTCTTTTTCTAAACTTGGACTTGTATACGTTAACAAGATGAAAACTAGTGCTCTAATATACTATTATTTCATCATGTTTTATTATATTGATTTCCATCAAGTATCGGCCTCTTCGATCAATCAACTTTGTATCTCTTACAGTTTCCGAGATCCCCATGTTGGTCCTCGAATTTGAATAACCCTGTATATAAAATAGTTGACATTATTTTATTGTACGACTAGCTAAAAATAATATACGATTCCAAAGTTACCCTTATATCTTTTATTTCTGATTAAGCAAACCACCACAGCTTTAAACAACGAATCCATATTCTTCGCTGAGCAGGTAGATAAATAAATATAAAGTGTGTAGACTATTACCCAAAGGTATAGTCGGACCTGGGCTTTTTTTGAAATGACTTTATAATCCTTACACAAAAGGGGTTAAGCTTTTAAATATTCAACAACAGAAAACACACTAACAATAGTAAAAGAAATTGACACTACCTGACCAAACCCCCGTGGTGTAAAACAGAGTTGCACTTTCTCTCTAGTATGAAGACTTAAAATAGCAAATTCAGGTAAATTTTGTTAACGTTGATGCATACTTAATATTTACTAGAAAAAAAATACGACCCTGCTTCAAGAACTAGCATTTTTACAGATAAATTAAAAATCCTTTTACACCTTTGATAATTTGTTTTCTTTTGTGACATATTTTCCTTTTGTGAAGGTTACAAAAGGATTATAAAGTCAAAATCGGTAGACAGAAGTTGGAACTATACAAGCAACCGGAGGGCATAGTCCGCTACACACTTAAGTTTGAACATATTTCCAACCGACATCGACATACCAAATTTCCGTTATGAATTAACCATTGGCTTTTACTGACTAATAAGTAATAACTCATAAAATTGGATATTACCAAGTTAAAGCAGTTAACCTTTAATAATAATGAATTTTTTTAAATATAAATATTTTTATTTTGATTCGATGATGCTTAATTTAAATAGCAAATTATGTTTTTGTACGACCTAATTAATTGGTACTATATTTTAGTCCTCAAAAGTGAGCGTACGAGAGTCTTTTTTCCTTTGAGCAAAAAAGTTTTACTATGGTAAAATCAAAGTAAAAACCCAAACTCTATAAAAAATTTTTGTCAACTTGACACTGAATTTATTAATTTATAATAAATTTGTGATATTTGGTCGTACAAAAAATTTGTTTGCACCAGTAGTGGCTTAAAATTAAATTTTGTATCTACGCCTTAGATACAAAAATAACTATTTCACTCCATACAAATAAATTAAATTATAGATAAATAATTTATTTAGGAGGTCGTTACTTTGTGAAAATCCATAAGAAAATTGAATAAATAAATAAAAGAACACGTCTACATTTCACATAAAAATCTTTATTAACTTAAACCACGACTAGCTTCACCCTTTCGGCCATTATCAAGCGAATGAACCACTTAAAACAAATTACAACTATTTATAACAAGCAAGTACGTAGGGTATAATCGCTTTAACAATACAAATACAATATACAGTTATGAGGAAAAAACGAAAAAAGAATTACCTAACTTCTAAAATTCAAAAACAGTGGTCTATTCAAATCTATTTGGTCGTTTAAAAGAATAACATTAGGGTTTTTACCAGCTTTGTTAATTTCTAAAGCTTCCAAGAAGTTCAACTTCTTTAATCTTTCCAAGATTTTTAACCATAAACAGTCTCCCACACCCCTGGAAAAAAGTGGGGTTTTTCAATTAGAGTGCGATAAATGTAATAGTGTATATACAGGGTGTGTATAAAGTAAGGAATATACCGATTATCTCGTCATATAAAAATACTTTGAAAAAAAGTTGGTAATAATTGATCTACAGATATTTGAAAATTATATTTTTTTTAACAGTTGCTGAGAAACAGAACTCTTTTGTGCGTACTGCAGTACTATTGAGCGATCAAAGTGGTATTGAACGTCCGATTTTACGTTATTGAAAATTATTCATTACCTATCAGATCTAGAGAAAAACAAAAAAATGTTCAACAATATCAAAGAAAATTTAAATATGTGGTTTTTTCGTTCCTAATACTTTACTGCATTTATGAACTCGGAACAAAATCTCCTAAAGCTGAAACTTTTACTATTGTTTAGTAAGTACTTATAGTTCTTATTATTATAATTAAAGCCATCAACCCTCCGTAGGAGAAAACACCCCCAAAATTGGATTTTAATGTCAAAACTTGCGCTTTTTTGATATTTATGCGATTATCTCGAAAATTACACAGTTAACTAAACAATTGAAAATTATTTGTTTTTTTGAATAATCCGCTTGCTTGATAAAAAATAATGTAGCTTTAGTTTTTTCAATTTTTCTTTAAAATTCTCTTATTTAACCCTACAAATAATAATGCTTTACTCAAAGCCATTTAATTTAAAAAAAAAATACCTCATTGAAAAGACAAAAAAATAATTCTTTATCATATGAGACTAAAAAATGTATAGGGTAAAACCGCTAGAGATGGTGTCGTGGGAGAGATGGCGCAGTGGCATATTTTATCGATATTGGTTATTTAGGTAATTAAAAATACAGTCGAAGTGTTAGTGATGTTGCCTAGTTGTTATTTAGTAGTGCCCCGTTGATTGTGCTATCCTTTAAGGCCCTTAAAAAATTAATATTATATTTTATATATCTCCAAATTTTTTCACTGGTTTACAAATTTTAACTTTTACACATTTAAATTAAAGAATATTTCAAGTTTTTTTGCTATCTATGTGTAAAGAAATGTTTAAAGAATTGTTTTAACCTATAATTTTATTTAAAAATGCTAGTCCGAGGGGAGGAAATCCGTGCGCCATCTCAACCAACGTAATTGGGTTAGTTGGCGCAAGCCATCTCACCCGGTTTTGCTAAGTAAATAACGTATCTGATTTAATGATTTTTTGATTTAATGATTACAAACGAAAATGAAGCTGCTCTAGAGCTTCGTGGACTCGTGGAGTGAAGAATAATTAACTTTAGCCGTACAAACTGTAAGAAGTGGCATTACTGGTGTCCATAAAGTATCAATACAGTTTGGGATACCCTGTACTACACTACGACTGGCTACAGTGTATTTATTGTCTAAGATGGCAACACAATGGTTGTACAACGTTTACTACTTATTGTCTTCAATGTGGCAAGAAAGAAAAAATATAAAAAATAAGTTTTATTTAATGCGCCATCTCTCCCATGCTGTTAAGGTGATATGGTTTTATAATCATTTTTTTAAATCTACGTTCATTTGTTGAAACTAAAAAAAACAATATTTTTTTAAATTTATTTGTTACATTACAATCGAAGCATGGATTTATGTTTTATTATACCGGCTTTTGTTTTTATTCAGCAGCTTGATCCTCAATTTTGATTAACAAATTAGCTTATTTGAGAACAAAATTTAAAAATAAATACTCAAGTAATAAACATTTTTAAAATCAGCAAAAAAGTTTCTATGAGATGGTGCTAAAACAAAAGATTGCGCCTATTTAAAAAACTAAAGTTGATGATGGTTCCAGAAAACCGAAACGTTTTACATCAAATGTGTTTTCGGAATCGGGTGTAGAATACAAAATGGCTTAGGAGAAGTTCGTTCAGATTTTAAAAATTTTTGATAATAAGGAAAATAAAGTCAAAAAACGAAAATTCAATTTTTTGTTTTTTTGTCAATAGCTCAAAAACAAAAGCAGCTAGGGCAGTTTACTTTTCAGATTATTAATGGGCCTAAAATTCCGCAACTTTGCGCTTATTTAACCGTTTCTCTATCTCTTCAAATAAGCGAGATCCCCATGGTGCCGGTCGAATTTGAATAACCCTGTATGCTTCCGTCCATTCGTTCGGCAGTTTTTCTCCGTTGATAGTTCTATTGAATACATACGGTGCAGTTTATGTGAACCATATTTAATTAATTGAGGGGTAATTCCTACGGGTCCTGCTGCTTTGTTTTGCTTTTGTAGTTTTTATTGATACAACGTCGTCTAAGCTTATCACTATTTCTTCTTGGTTCGTAGTTTAGTTTTCTTCTTCAGTTTCTACAAATTGTGGTCTACTTTCTGTTAACAGATCTTTATAGTGTTTTTCCCATTTTTCTTCTTTTATATACCTACTGAATGAAAGTTTTTTCGTTTCGTATAATACAATGTCTCTTTTAACACGTATATTATAAACTACTACTTAGAACTTAGAACTACTTGTTACCATGGGAAAATAAAACAAAATGTTTTTATACCGTGATTGTTACCTAAACGACTTTACCGGTAACTTTTTCCAGCCTTAGTTTATACCTATTTCTATTACGTTATCAAAACCCAAGGTGCATTCATTTCACTGCATTTCGCATAATCCGATACAACAAGGAAATTACAAATTACATGATCATATGATCAACAACCACTTTTACAACCCTTATAACTCAGAAACTACGCGCGTACTAAATTTTTTAATAGGCGTACTAAAAATTATACTAAATTATAGCAAAGTTTCATTAAGATCGGAGGAAGTGGTTATTAGGCGTGAACTTACAATAACCACATTTGCAACCCTTTTATAACTCAGAAACTACGCGCGTACTAAATTTTTTAATGCGCGTACTAAATTGTACTAAATTAATACTAAATTATAGCAAAGTTACAGTAGAATCGGATACAGTGGTTCTGGTTATTGTAACTTCACGGACCTCAACATTTTATGCATTGAGTATTAATAATTTCAATCGCAGCTAAGAAAGTGTAGAAGAAATAATCGATCATGTTAATTTAATTTCTAGAACAATTATGGATAATATTAACGATTATCAGGTAAAAGGAATTCGTTTTCGTGTAGTAAGTAATGAAACGTAAATTTTTCACTTTATGATTCTAATTTATTTTTCTAATTAATTGTTGTATTTGTTACTCCTAGACCCCTCTGTTGGTAGTTTATTGTATTATTATTTGTTACTATTAAATTTCCTATAAAGAGGAATGGGACTACCACCGAATATCTCACTTTTTTTGTAGTAATGGATAGAAACAAAAAATAAAATCGTTACTTTTTAAAATTTTTGCTAAAACTTCTATATTAAGCCCAAAATAATTTTTTTAAACTCCCTGTGACGTCATTGAGTCTGCACATAACGGCAACTAAGTTTCTTCTATAAAAGAGATGGATTAAGGTATTTTAAGGGCTAATTCTACAATCAAACGAACTCACCTTAGTGAAGTTCGATTGGAATTATATTAGCACCTAGTCCGCAGAAATCATTAACAGGTAGTACGGCCCTTATGGCCCCAAAGTGCACACGTTGAAAGAACAGAACCCCTCTGCCCGCTTCCTGTACTCATGCGTCATTCGTTTAAATTCTAGGTAATCGGAACCGAGGGTAGAGAGCTGATGCACTACTGAGTCATCAAGCGGGAGGGTGGGAGATGATTTCTGCGGACTAGGTGCTAATATAATTCCAATCGAACTTCACTAAGGTGAGTTCGTTTGATTGTAGAATTATATAACGCACATAGTCCGCAGAAATCATTAACAGGTAGTTGTTTAAAGAAAGGGTTACGATTATAAATTAAGCAACGCGTATGAACTTGCTTATAAGAACCGCTTCTTTATTAACAAAAACGTGTAACGTGAACAAAAAAAACATATTCTAAAACATAACAAACTCAGTCATACGATCAGTTCCAGAAGCAAAAAACAAGAAAAAAACAAAACCTTAAGCTAATGTAACAATGAGAAGAAAACAAGTTTCTTCCAACAATGAGAACAAAATTAAATGTTTGGCATTCTAAGTTAAAACAGTTAGAATACAACAAGTAAAAAGTAATAAAATAATAAAAACAAGCTCTAAAGATGGGTTGCCGAAGAGCTTAAGACGGCCGAAGCAAAACTTTCCGAATGTTGTAAAGGCCGATTGTAAAAAGTAGCGAATGTTGTGGAAGTGCGTGACCAGCCTGCAGTTTTCCGAATAGCTTCCCAAGAAATGCCGCGCCGTCGAGCTAACGATGTAGAAGCATGCCTGGTGGAATGTGGCTTAAACTGAGTTGTATCAAGGCCTGCTAGGGTAAGAGAATGGCTGAGCCATCTGCTCAAAGACTGTTTGGAGGCTGGACCGTTGGGTTTGTTGTATGTGAGGAAAAGTAAGCCAGTATTGGTATTTCGAAAAACTCTCGTGGTTTCGACGTACTGTTGTAAGATGGACGCAACGCATAGCTTAGGATTTGCGGTGTAATAAGGTAGCTCAAGGCACGGCTGAGGGCGACCTGGCCCCGAAGATTTAAGGGGCGCCGAAACGAATATCTGTAGGCCGCCTTCCCGGGCTCGGATATCTTCCAACTTTAAGAGCGCTAAAGTTTGCAAGCGCTGACCGGTGGTAAGTGCCAATAGTGTGAGCAGTTTGAATGAGAGATCTCTAAGATTAGCGTTTGGAGGAAGAGCGGTATTTTCGAGGTAAGTTACTACGGAAGACGGATCCCAAGTAACTTCGTATTTGGGCCCGGAAGGTCTAAGCCTGGCCACTCCTTTCAGGAACCGTTTAATTCGAGGATCCTCTCCAACTTTTCCAGGAAGAAGTAATGAAAGTGCAGAGCGGTGAGCGTTTAATGTTGTATATTTTGAACCACCATTGTCCAGCAAGCGCTGTAAAAAATGTAGAACGTGCTCTACTTCACCCTGATAGGGATTTAGGTTCGTTTCTTCGCAGAACCGCCACCAACACTTATAGGTGGTATTGTATTGCTTCAGCGTTGTTGGAGACAGCGACATGGTAGCCGTATTGATGGCACACTGTGGATAATTTTTTAAGACGAAGGCTTCCCTGAGACTTTGTAGGCCGCCAGGGTAAGCGCATAAGCCAGTGGATGTGGTTTTCTGAAAACAGAAGACAATAAATTTTTATTCGGTTCTAAGATAACGGGAAGTCCCACACTCAATTTCAGAAGAAGTGGGTACCATGGCTGCGATCGCCAGAAGGGGACCACCAAAATCCCTTCAGCGTTATCTTGTATGACTTTTTCAAGTAAGCGTAATATCAATGAAAATGGAGGAAACGCGTAAAAGTAGAAATCTCCCCAATGTAAGGTAAAGGCATCTACTGCTATAGAGCCAGGATCTCTCAGCCAAGAAACGTATTTGCAGCATTTAAAATTGTCTTTAGAGGCAAATAAGTCTATCGTGGGATGTCCTAAGGTCGTTATGATCTTATCAAAGGCATAAGGGGCTAGTGACCATTCTGTTTCGGGTGGGAGTGTCCGTGATTCTTCGTCCGCCTGCCAGTTGTCTTGGGAACGAATATAACTAGCAAACAACCAAATGTTCCGATCTTGGCACCACTGCCAAATTTTTTTAGTTAGATGGTTTAATTGGGGAAACCGCACGCTCCCCATTCGATTGATGTAGGAGATGGCTGTTGTGTTGTCCGACCGTAAAAGGATAGTTATATTCCGGCAAGATCGGGCGAAACATTGAAGACCGTAAAAAATAGCTAATAGCTCTAGAAAGTTAATGTGATTATTGCGCTCGTCCACAGACCACCAGCCGTGAGTTCGTTCGCCATTTGCGAATGCTCCCCAACCAGACAATGAAGCGTCCGTGAAAATAGTCAAATGGAACGAGTCGCGTTTGAGATTATTAAAGGCAGAACGAATTGATTTTAACCACCAGTCGAGATCGGGATGAATGCGAGGCGGCAAAATCATTTGAGCTGCATAGTTCATTCCCGAATGTAAGAGCGCGAGATGCTTCTCCCTCTCGAAGCTTTTAGTGTAGAGCCACCCATATTTAACAACAGGGCACGCCGCCACCAAAGTTCCCACAAAACGTGCGAACTTCCGAATTTTACACGTTTTCGTAGCTTGCAAAAGCTTGATTTGACGTATAATGGCAACGACCTTGTGTTCCGGAAGTCGGATGGACATATCTCGACTATCTAACAAAAACCCGAGAAACGTGCAACGTTGGGAAGGGGTCAGGACGCTTTTGTCTTTATTTATAACAAATCCTAAACTTAGGAGGAGGTTTACGGTGGTTTTGACCTTGGACAAGCAATCAGCCTCGTCCGACCCGATTATTAAAAAATCGTCTAGATAATTAACACAAGAGATACCTGACTCTCGAAGCTTCTCTACTACTGGTTTAAGCAGTTTGGTAAATGTAAAAGGCGCCGAGCAAAGCCCAAAGGGTAGACATGTAAAACAGTAATTAATTCCGTTGAAAGAAAAACGTAGGAACGCTCTGTCAGCTGTATTGACAGGAACCAAGAAATATGCGTCTTTAAGATCAATAGACGCCATGAAACAGTTTCTAGTTAATAGTCTTGAAACGGTGTGAATGTTCTCCATCTTAAAATGAGGAGCGCGAATAAACTTATTCAACGGTTTTAAATTTAAGATAAAGCGTTTCTGCCCATTGGGCTTGTCGGCTAAAAAAATTTTTGAGAAGAATTGATTAGGGGCCCAAGTAGAGCACTCAACAATGGCACCCAGAGTTAACAGGTGGGTAACCATAGGTTCCATGTCTACGAACTCCTTTTCAGAAAAGGATGAGACGACAGGAACTGATTGTTTGGGAATTTTTCCCAACGGTAAGGTATAACCGTTAATCCAACTTAATATTACAGGGTTGGAAGTTAGCTTTTCCCACTCGTGGTAGAAAAGTTTTAACCTCCCAGCGAATTTAATGCTTACCTCTAATGTCTCCGAGGCTGGTACCAGTCGGTTCTCGAGGCTCGCCCTTGGTATGGTTTCGCCGGTCTCGAATCCCGACGAACCGGGCGTTGGGAGTTTAACGCCTGACGACGAGGTACCGGCGTCACCGGTTGTCTCCCCTTAAGTTTGTTTTGAGTCGGTTTCTTAAACCTGGTGAATCGAGGTTTCGAGGTAGGCGGTTGTTTAAGAAAATCTTTGCTCGAAGATTTTAAGCTCTTAGCTGCTCGAACTAGCTCCGCGAGATCGTTACCAAACAAGAACTCTGGCGAGGGGCCGGTTTTTTCGGCTAATTCTCGCACCTGTGGGCTTAAAAGCGGAACGATTAAAAGCCTTCTGGTGTTAGAAAGGTCGTTAAATAAGTTAGCTAGAAGACGACCAGCGTCGCTCAATGGAGATAAAAGAGTTTCACGCAATTGGTGCGGAAACTCGGCGTCCGGTGAAAGGATAGCCGTCAACACACGGCCTAAATTACTTAAACCCCAGGTCAGCTGAGTTTGGAATTTTTGGTAACCTGCATCCTTCAGTTGCTGTGATTTTGATAAAATCGCCATGATTTCGGGATTTAAAGCCGGAGCAGTTAGTCCCAGATTGGACGGAGTCAGGCAACGTGAGGTAAGTTCATCAGCAGCTGAGCTGGAAAGACCATTGGCAAAGATAAATTCCCATCGAGCGAGAATAGCCTCGTGCAGGCGGTAAGTATTGCCAGAAGGGGCTGAAGGCTTGGCGCCTAAAATTTGAACAATCGCCTCTGGTAATTCCTCGTGATCTAAGAGTAAAACGTCTGGATCAACTGGAAGAACCGGCGGTAACTGAGGCGTCGCCCCTGGAGAATGGTCATCGTTGCCTGAAACCTCTCCCGACCCCGGTGAGGTACGGGAGGGACCAGCGCTCACCCGTGACGCCGGGCTGCTAGAACCGCGGTCATCAAAACGGTTTCGTGAGCGATAATGCCTACGCTTATAAAAAGCGCGGGAGGCCGCATGTTTTGCTTTGCGTAACTTTGCCTCCAATTTTTTTATTTTCCGGCATACCCGATCGGACGCCACTGCTCCTGAATCACTAGAACCTGATGCGTCATGTCTACCCATGCTAAAAATAACCTATGAGTAAACAATGTGAACTAAGATAAGCGTTCACGTTACAAGTTAAAAGTTAAAAAATTAAAAAGTTAAAGGGCGTTAGCCAAAAAACTTGTGAGTTGTGGCAACAAGAAACTAATAGATAAAAGGTTAAATTTACGTACGTATTAATAAAGCGCGTAAATCCCTTTAACAACAACGTGATGAAAAAAGCACGTGCACTATTGTTGACACATAAAGAACGAATGACGCATGAGTACAGGAAGCGGGCAGAGGGGTTCTGTTCTTTCAACGTGTGCACTTTGGGGCCATAAGGGCCGTACTACCTGTTAATGATTTCTGCGGACTATGTGCGTTATATAATAACTGTTATGGTTGAAGTACCTTCTATTAAATAAATATAATATAATCTAAATAGGTTTCGAACCTACAATCTTTCCGTTGGTTCTTGTTAAAGAGACGGACATTTTTTTTATTCGAACAAAGTCAAGGTGCAAACTTATAAATCGTATTTTGTGTGATAATTTGGTAATTTGTTAGTTTTTGACCAAATTGATACTAACCGGTAGTGGAATTTTACGAGTTAAGTTTTTTTGGAAGTTGGTGATTTTTCCGCCTCATTTGAGGGATTTTTGTACTTTTGATTTAAAAAAAAACCGTTATCTACAGGTATGTTGTCCATGTTTTGTATTACCTTCTGTGCTATCATGTGTTTCTCTTTTCAGGGCTTTTTTTGGTTGCGAGTTTTGAGTTAGAGTTATAAATTACCCATATCTTATATCTGCTGTTCATTTAGACGGTTATTTATGTATCATCTTCGTTTTGGAATTTTTGGATTTATCATCTTCGTTTTTGTTGGAAGCTGAGATTCAGAATCAAGATTTTATTCAGCTTATCAGAATTCAGATAAGTGGAAATCGTTACGAAGTGTGTTGTGTTTGATTGGTTGAGATTTTTCAATTTGAAAAATGTCGGTTGATAGTTAACAACGGTGGTTGTTAACCTTGTTCGCCAATAATTGTCAAATAATTCAACGAATAATTTTATCAACGTTTTATTAATTTTGTTTATTTAAAATTTTACGAACATAATTTTTATCTAAGTAACGTTGTAGCTTTGCATTTGTGCGTAAAGTTTAGTCAGTGATTTGATTTTATATGGATAATTGTTATAAATTTCTTCATCTTAGGTCATATATCTTTTTGTAGTTTTTGATTTGTTAAGCATTGATATTGCGTATTTGAACGCTTATCGCGTTAATTAATAATTTTATTTATAGATTTTACACTACGGAAGCCGGGACTGTACAGTCGACGACCCTTGCGTATATGTTTTGTTTATTTCAGAAACATTTGGGTTACCTATGCAATATCTCTTTGTTTTTATTTGATAATAAGAATTATATGTTTAATGAGATATTGATAACTTAGTAAACACCACGTTAAGAATTTTTAAATAAATTTACACAACCGGTTTCGCCTTTTGGCATCATCAGGTGTAGACTGAACATCAAAAGGCGAAACCGGTTGTGTAAATTTATTTAAAAATTCTTAACGTGGTGTTTACTAAGTTATCAATATCTCATTAATCATGTCAAAATACCACCAAGTCACTGTGGAGACAATCTCTTCTAAGAATTATATGTGTTTATGCGATTATTAATATTTTAGTAAGTTACTGTTGAATTTTTGCTGTGGAAGTTGTATTTAACTTGCACAGATCTAACTTGTTTGTGGATCCAATTATCGCTTTATTGCTGAGGTTAATATACGTTATTAAAGTTAGTTTTTGTATTTGTGTCTATTTTCACAGTTTGTAGAGGGTGTGAGCTAAACTGTGTAGCGCCTTTATTTTTTATCTTGTTCCCACGCCTTCTCCACTGGCTGCTGGCAAGCTTACATCGATCCTGTTGTTGTATTGTTGCATTTGGTGTCACAGTAAGCATCAGTATCTTGTATCTTTCGAACCAAAGTTAAAAGTATCTTGTATTTTGTATCTACGATACTTGAGATGAAAGTATCTTGTATCAAAGATACTGAAATTGAATTATCCTGAATCTTGTATCAAAGATACATTTTATAAGTATCTTACCCAACTCTGGCAATTGTTTTTTTTGTAAACGCAACTCGAGTTGACCTATGAAAACGTCCATGTATTATAGGACGAAACTAGAGGAGAGAGGAGAATATAGACTACGCATCTTCGATCTCCTTTTTTTGAGATAATAAACTTCGATAAAAATACTAATTGTTAATATTTTTGCATGGCAACCTTTAACTTGTCACTGTATGTGTATATGATATCCCAAAGATTTATAGAAAAGTCTGCAAATCCGAAAACACTACGGGGGTCGATTGATGTAGAGCCGCCACACAAAATCATCGTATTTCTACTAATTCGAAATTTAACTAAAATATGTTTTTACATTTTCAAAATCTACATTAAAAAAGAGCACGACTGAGTTTGGAAAATTAAGTATAAAAATTAAAGTCTAAAATTGAAATAGGGTCTAAAAGACCCCATTGGCCATTCTAGGGTTAATTGTAATTGTACCGCTTCATTAATGCAGTTGCACAAGTAAATTATAAAGATAACGTCGCTACGTTATAATGATGACTAGTTTGGGCGATTGGTTTTTACCGTCTACTCCATTGGCCTTGCTAAGAGAATTTAATTCAAACTCACGACGCCTATGGTTTCCATAGAGATAATAGCTCCGCTTCCTTGCACCTAACGCTTTCTTTCCAGACTCTACCAATACTTTGTACAAGTAATCATTGTGGTAATAAATTTGTTTCAAATATAAAAAGTGTGACTATATGATACGACACCGGAAAAGACGAGAAAATTGAAAAATTTTGTTTGGAGAAAAAGTATGACTTATGGCACCCGCTAAACAAAAACTTGTCCGTAAACAAAATTACTGTAGTTTTGACGAATTCTACTTTCAATTTTTTTGCACAAATGCAGGTTTGTATTTAAAATTTTTGATTAATTGATTGATGATGGTAATTCAAAACCAAAACGTTGTTTTTAAAAACGAAAGTTGCTATCGAATTTGAATTACCTATACTCAGTATAATAAAATTTCATATCGTAAAATTTCAGAAAAGGAGAGTGGTTGTTCTGAAGAATTTAAGTTTTTATCAAATATCATGCCAAATTACAAAAAAATAGTATATTGTTCTATTAGGACTAAAAGTACAACTTTGTTTGGCAAGCAATTTTTACATTTGCAAGGCGCAGCGAGGCGTAGCCGAGTAAAAACAGTTTTACCTGGCTTGTAATTTTAAATACTATACTTTTTAGCGGATCCGTTAAAGTTAATATAACGTTTTACTATTTTGTAAAATCCAGTTCTTTTTCTTTGTTTTTCCAACAAAGTAAGTTTTGCAAAATATGATGGCAAATTATGTAGCCTACATAATTTATATGCATATTTGTGCTATAAAACCCAAACTTATATTCAATTCTAACCAAGCGAGTTTTGAAAAAAAACGGTCCTTCATTAAAACAGTAGATGATTTCCAAAAAGTGGAACAGCATTGTCAAGCGCTTTGCAACCTCCTCAATGGAGAAAAAGGATCAAGAAAAAGGCATGAAGGAGCGGGCAGAGAGATAACCATATATTCCGCTTTTTATTAGTTTTTTTTGTAAGTTTTTATGGGATTAAGGGCCAGTAATATAAACGAAGGCTGAAACTCAACCTGAGGTTGAAAGTCAACCCGAGGTTGGCTGTCATTTTAGTTTGACATGATTGGACAAAATAGTGAAATTGAGTTTATTTATAATTTCAACCTACGGTTGACTTTCAACCTCGCGTTGAGTTTCAACCTGAGGTTTATAATACTGACCCTTAAGCAATTATAGCTTTAATAATTTTGGATTTGGAAGCTCAAAAAGTTTACTAAGATAACATTTTACAAATTCGGATTAATTCGAAGTTGATTTCAGAAAGTGATACAGAAAATTTAAATTTTCATGACAGTCGGAGATGCAGAATAGCGATTTTATGTGAGCACCTGAGCACGTGTCAAAATTTTTAACGGCACGCTAAAAATTATCATATTAGTTATAGAGATTGCCAAATGTAAGCGACTTTATATGCGCAGTAGAGCAAGTGAGAAAGCAGGAGAAAAAGATGTCCAAACATTGTTTTCACAATAGTTTTGACGTATATGTAACCTTGGTTTCTGCGCAGGTCGCTTACATTTGGAAATCCCTGTACAGCATACGCACAAAAATAATATAATGTCTCAAAAAGAATGGGACAACGCTTGGTCACAGATTCTCTAGGTTAAAATAAACCGATTAAACCTAATATACCTTAATACAAAGTCCTCCGGTTTCCAAGTTAAAAGACCTTAAAGTTCAATTTTTAATTATTTCTTTTTATGATAATTTCCACAAATGTGAAAATATTTACTTCAAATTTGGAACAGCTGCTTATTATTATGAAGTACATCAGTAGAAAATTTTTCATAAAGTAGGCTTGACTATAAGAGGCACTTAACATATCTTCTATAACTTGATTTAGCTATAACTTTGTTATCGGTGAAACTTTTTTCAATATTATGTTATCTTCTGAAAGAGGATTAAAGAAGGGAAAACTAAGGTACTCTTAGTTCATATGCGTAAAAGCAGCCGTTTGTCTTAAAATTGGCATTCAAGTTTTGAATTATGGTTATGACGAGCAATTATCATGTAGCCATCATCACAAAAACGATCTGTAAAATATTGGAAAACATGTTAAACCAATAACATTGTCTAAAAATCAAAGGTACGTCGCGTAATAGTTCATCCAGCTATTTTCCACGAAGTTTGAATAGTGATTGAATTTGAGCTTTGGTGGAAGTACGAATGGGCCTACAAAACCATTTCTAATGATACTACACTAACACTACACTAAACATTCTTTGTAAACAAACGTTTTCCACTAGTTTGTCCTTTGTTTTTGTGATCATTGCTACTTGATAATTGCACGTCCGAACGACAACTCAATACTTCAACGGGGATTTTAAGGTTAACGGTTGGTTTTACACATATGAACTAAGAATACTTTAGTTTTTTATTTTTTAATTATCTTTCAGAAAATAACGCAGTATTGAAAAAAAATTCACAGATAACAAAGTTAAAGCTAAAATAAGTTGTAGAAGATAGGTTAAGTGCCTCTTATGATCAAGCCTACTATATAAAAAATTTTCTACTGATGTACTTCGTAATAATAAGCACCTGTTCCAAATTTGAAGTAAATATTTTCACATTTGTGGAAATTATCATAAAAAGAAAATATTAAAAATTGAACTTTAAGGTCTTTTAACTTGGAAACCGGAGGACTTTGTATTAAAGTATATTAGGTTTAATCGGTTTATTTTAACCTAGAGAATCTGTGACCAAGCGTTGTCCCATTATTCTTTATGAGACACCCTGTATTACCAAGTTAAAGCAGTTAACCTTTAATACTTAATTTACTTAATTAAATTAGTACTTAATTATAAGTACTAATTTAATAAGTACGTAATTATAATATAATTATAATAAAAAGTACTTAACAAATTATGTTTTTGTATACGACCTACTATTTTACGTTCTCAAAAGTGGGGGTATCGTGAGTCTTCTTTTCCTTGAGTAAAAAAGTATTATTATGGCAAAATCAAAGTAAAAACAAAAAATCGATAATAATTTTTTTTTACCAAATTATTACAGTGTAGTATACCCAAATATCGACAAATTTTTATAAAAATTTTCATGATTATATGAAATATTTATGAAATAAATACAATGTGGGACTGGCTTAAGAATTATTCAAAAATTAAAATTGAAATATTTACAAAAGTACAGTACGACCTGCCCATCCCACATTTTAGGTTTTGTTATTGCCTTCAAGGCAGCTATAAAACTCTTATTTTGCCCTAGCCCTAGAGTACTCTTTAAGTCAACTACAAAACTTGATAAAAACCTGTCATAAAACCGTTATAAGGGTAAGAAGTCTTATAGTAAGACTAGTTGGTCTTAAATTGGAATGCAAAATACCAAACAGTTTTATCAGCGTTTAAATAATGGAAAAACGAAGTCTAGTTGGTTTTATTTTACTTTTAACTTCAAAGAAAGATCTTGTCAATCGTCCCTTAATGTTTTGAAGTGAAATATGTGGCATTCTCAATGGGCCCATTCACTGGACGTAGAGCAAACGTATACCGATCCAGCTGCTACATTACTAGCGCTACATCGTCCGGTAATTTCGAATTTTATTTAAGTGTCATAGTGACAATCTAAAATTTAAATACGAACAAGTAGCGCAAACGAAATACGCACGATAAAATGGCGACACGCACACGCACACGTTTCCAAAGTAGCGGATACGTCAGCGGACGATTTGGTAACTGTTGCACAACTGTTACGTCCGGTGAATCCGCTCAATGTGTTACGATATTATATGTCAAAAAATATTATATCAATAGGGTATTTTCCAATTTTTTAAAATGTATCTAGAAAGTTACCTTATTGATAACGTAATCTCAAAACCACAATTAAAAAAAATTGCGACTGTAGGTTTTGCCAAAATAATTATTTGAAATTCAAACTATAAAGTTTCCCGCATAAAAGCGGCATGACGTCACGAGTCGTAGCTCTCAATATTTGTCAATATTCAACTAATGAGCTCCAACTTATTATAACCTTGATTACACATTAACTGACATTTAATACATGTAACTAAGCAACAAGCGTGATATGTATGACTCGTGACGTCACTTCCGTTTTAATTTTCACTTTGAACCTACAGCATTTAATGCTTTTACTAAATAGTGTAGTCAACGAACCAAAATTTATCCTGATTTTCGGACTTTTTTTGTAACAGCGAGTTTTTTCTCTTAATCGGTCGAAACCATTCCTGTGAGTTTGTGTATAAAATGTCTCAACTCAATTTTGACCGGAAGGCCCTTATTCTTCGACTTTAGTGTAAAAGTTTGACTTTTCAAGTTTCCGTTTCACTACTTTTTGAATAACTTCGCTTGTATTGGTCGGATCGGGACTAAAAAAGTTTCCTTTTGTTTGTAATGAATCTCTCTTTAAAACTGCCTGGGTAAAAATTATTTATATTAATTTCCTAACCTAAAAAAGAATTCAAAACTGTCGTCGTTGGTCGGTTGTAGTTTTTTCTAGAGAACTTGAGTTTAAATTAATGTTATGGTAGGAAACTTTAGGAAGTTGTAGCTGATATAGTAACAAATCCATATTACAAGTTGGGTCCAAAAATATTAATAACAACGGCTAAAATTTTCTTTTTCATATTTGTTGTGAGCAATTGGTGGTATCCCAATAATTCTTCTCTTGAAATGCAGGAAATTTAATGCTCTTTCAGATGAAAACAAAAACAATCACATCAAACTAGTTTTTCTTCCGATTTCTTTGAAGATAAAAAGAAAATCTTTTAACTGTTTGTCTACAAAACCAATTTTAGTGGTCGAAATTTAATTCTTCTTTTACTTATTTTTGAAAATTAATCATAAAGAACTCCTAGAAACTATTTTTGAACATTAAAACTGGTTTGAAAGTCAACCATTTCGACCACTAAAATTGGTTTTGTGGGTAAATAGTTGAAAGATTTTATTTTTCTTTTCAACGAAATCGGAAGAAAACGTGGTCTAATGTGATTGTCTTTGGTTTCATCTAAAAGAGCATTAAATTTCCAACATTTCAAAGGAAGAATTATTACCATACCACCAATTGCTCACAACAAATATGAATTAGAAAATTTGAACCAAACTGCAAATTTTAGTCTTTGTTCTCAATATTTTTGGACCAAATTTGCAATATGGATTTGTTACTATATAAGCTACAACTTCCTAGAGTTTCATACCGTAATATTAATTATTACTTGAGTTCTCTATAACAAACTACGACTCACTAATGACGGCAGTTTTGAATTTTTTTTGGGTTAGGAAATTAATATAAATAATTTTAACCCAGGCAGTTTTAAAGAGAGATTCATTACAAACAAAAGGAAAATTTTTTGGTCGCGATCCGACCAATACAAGCGAAGTTATTCAAAAAATAGTGAAACCGAAACTTGGAAAAGTCAAAAGTTTACACTAAAGTCTAAAAATAAGGGCCTTCCGGTCAAAATTAGGTTGAGACATTTTATACACAAACTCACAGGAATGGTTTCGACCGATTAAGAGAAAAAACTCGCTGTTACAAAAAAAGTCCGAAAATCAGGATAAATTTTGGTTCGTTGACTACACTAAAAGCACTTTTTAATAAAACTTTTTTGATTGAAATATTTTTAGTGTGCCCAAGTCATTGATAATCGACTTTGCTATGCAATAACGCAGCAATAATCGATATTTAAAAAATTGGAAAATACCCTATTGAAACGGTTAATCTGTAACCCCAAAACTAAAACGCTACAAAGTTTTCAGATGAAATGCTCTACAAGAGATCGAAAAAATTTATATGGATTAATTTTATAATCTAATAAAAATATTTTAATATAAAAAAATTCAATTTACTCAATTTTATTATAGAAACCATTTCGTTAATTAAATATTCACAAAAAAGTAACTTATATTCTGTTCTTTTACCATTTTACATAGACACTCAATAAAAATAAAAGTTTGTATTTTGACCATTAAATATTATTCAATATGGTCCGACACCATTCCTTTTCCACCTTTTGATAAAAGATGGACGATTTCTTCTAAGTCTATTAGGCAACAAAACATGATACTATAAAACCAAAATTATTGTAGTGTGTCTAAATTCAGTAAACTTTAAAACTATCTTAATTTAACACGGTTATAATCAATGCTGCATAAGAACATTTGGTTCTATACAAGGCAATTTGTATTTTGCCAGAACCTTTAGGCTTTTATAAAGGTGTTAGAAGATCAAATGGTTTTATGGTGTGTGTATTAGTACGTGCTGTTAGGGGGCACACATATACACATAACCTCAAAAGTTTCTCTCAGTTATAGTACCGATATTTTCTTCTTCTTTTCTTCTAATTTTCCTTTTCCTCTGTGGGATCGTGTTGATTGCTTTGTTCTTCAACCCATTTGCTTTTTCATTTTCTAACTAACTACTATCGTGCCAACTTTCGTTAAAGCATTATCTTCAAGCTGTCCGCACATTTGAGCTACTGAAAAGGAAGTAAAGTCATGAGCAACTAAAAACGCGAACTGTAAATGGTAATTATTGTAGTCTTAGTAACCAATTACGGCAATTACAGTCAGTGATTTTAGTTGCTTATGACTCTAGTTTCTTTTCAGTAGCTTAAGAGGCTACGTCACTCCTGTTAAAATGCATCAAAACACTACTCACGGCATAGCTAATTGTGGCGTTATAAAGCGATTTTTCATAAAAAGGAAAAGTTATATACAATAAGGGATAATAGTCAAAGGTTCAAAGACTATAATAATCAAAATTGGTGTGTTAATTAATTAGCATTGTACAATCTAAAACTCAATAATTTGGGTTATTTTAAACATTTTTTTTCTCTTTATAAAAAGATGATTGAACAATACCACTTAGTCTATAAACCTCTATTAGGGGATTATGCTAGTACCTATAATTTTTTAAAGTAATTTTTTTTATCCGTTTAAGCAGAATCAGCTATTTTCGAAACAAATATTTTAATTTATTTACGACTACATAGATGGCGCATATGGCGCATATATATGTGAAAACAAATAATTTTGTTTCCACAAACTAGTTCTTAGAAACCAACTCCGCCTCTTCGCTAACCTTCTCCTTAGTCTGCTGTTGAATGAAAAACGATAGCATTTTGTGTTATCTTTTGTTATTGTTATTTTTTAAAATAATTTAAACTAAACACTCCGGAATTAAAACTATTATTTTTAATTGTAGATGGAGATTAAATAAAAAATGTACTACTTTTACCAGAATTGTGAATTTTTGAAGTTTATTTTACATTATTTACACATATTTTACGTACGTACGTACGAGTACATTAGGGTGCTTCTTATTTGGCCTACTTGCGAATTTTAATTCTTACTCAATCAACTCCAAATAATTCAAAAAAAAATATCCACATCATAAAAAAACATTATTTTTGATATCGGCCATTACCAACGGGGTCGAAGTTTCTTATGTAAAATACACAAGGTTTTTGGATATTGCGGTATAAAATGTTTTTCTTCGATCAATTCGTGGTCTAAAAATCTGAAACTTGGTAGATAACATGTTGATGAACAAACAAACCTATAACTGTAATATTTTACCCTAAAAATATGTATGGGTCATTCCATTTCATCAGAAACTTTTCATTGACAAATTAATAATACCTGAAAAGCTAGAAATACCCGAATAACACGGAATAACATTGACAAACGTCTACAGTGGTTTCCTGGGCCCAAATTAAGACAATTTCCCCTCTTGCAATTTTATCAAAAAACGCATCCCTAAAAAGTTGTGGGCTCTTAAAGTTTGGGTCAAAATTTAAACAATGGCTTTATCTCCAAAAATATTGTAAATATTTTAATGATTTTTATACAGTATTAGGCTTATTTTATAAAAGTCATCATATGGTAGAAATTTCATGAAAATCGCACCACTAGAACTATCTCTTGAGGGGGTGGCCCTAACTTTAAACCCCTAAAATACAAGTTTTTTCTAAAAAAAATATTTTTTTTTTTATTTTTTTAAGTTTATTTGTCCATGAACTTGCTCCCTACCAAGTTTCAGATTTTTAGACCAACAATTTTATGAAAAACGAATTTTTATTCAGTTTCATCCAAAAACCCTATGTATTTTACATAAGAAACTTCGACCCCGTTGGTAATGGCCGCTATCAAAAAAAAATTTTTTTTAGATATGGATAATTTTTTTTTAATTATTTGGAGTTGATTGAAGGGGCGTAAGAATTAATTCAAAAATAGGCCAAATAAGAAGCACCCTAGAGTACATACAGGGAGGGTGGTGATCGGACCTCTCGGATATGTATGGCTTGTTTTTAATAGGACGTAACTAAACCCACAATTTTTTTGAAAATGTAGTTTTTGCGCTATTTTACCTATTAATTTTATCATTTTCTATTGTTTTCGTGTTTTCTGAAAACAGTACACAAGCATTTCATAGTAGGTAATTGCTTATTTCTACAAATTTTATAAATTTTGAAATTAAATTTCTGGCGCTATTTAGCTTCAAAAATGGCTGGTGTTTCGGAGTTTCGGCCCACTGGAGAACTAACCATTTTAATGGTTTTCACTAATTTTTGGAACTTTTACAATAATTGCAATTGCTATCTATACCTAATTGTCTTCTACAACAATAAATTGCAAGTGAAAAATCAAATCAAAGACCTCCCTTTGAAATTTCTGCACCCCGCAAAGTTGTCTTACATTTTTGAATTCCTAGAACAATAATTCCGTATACGATACGGAAGTTTATTCGTTTTTAAATAATTCTTTTAAATTTTATTAAATAAAGTATCGGTTACATCAGATATCGTATGAAAACAAACGGGGATATAAATACAAACAAACCTAATTATAAAAATTTTTAGATAGATAGAATAAGTGGTGGGAGACTCGTAGGAGAGCACGTTGCAAAATAAGTCCAGCCTCCAAACTATATGCCCGTCTGCCTCCACTTCACCTGAAAAATCAACTTGTCGCCTGACGTCGAGTCTTAATGTACCGAGGGTCTAATTCATTCCGTGCGCCGTTGCTACTAACTTGAAGTAGCTGACGAATTGTTCGTTTTATTTTGATTAAGAACAGTAGGGAAAAATATTCCTGTTCCATCCCGGATAATTTATTTTTGTACAGTTCTTGTTGTTTAGCAACTATGACATGCATCAGGAATCAGGAATTTTATGAATTTAAAAGACATCGAAAAGATATCACTTTTCCACCGTTCGAAGAAAAAATGTTTTACAATACCTATCAAAGAGCAAGTAGTTTTATAATAGGTTTATTAAGAATACATAAACTTAAAAGTGACCTGCCTTTATCTTGTTAAAAGCAAGCTTAAAACTTTAGATGATATAGTTTTATGAAGTACTAACACCAGAGTAAATGGCATAAATAGCACCAAAGAGATAAAGAGAAATAGTATTAAAAGAAGATACTTGAAGGACGCTTTAAAACTTAGCAGGATAACCATAATAAAACTCTTTAGGATTTTGTTAAACCATGACAAAACCATATTGCCTTTAAGGGTGTTCTAAGATCAATTAGCCTTATGAAGGTATTACTTGTAACTAGTAATAAAGTATTAATAAGAGCAAATACTCTTGAAAACCAATAGGCTTTTTAAACTACCCTTGAAGGAATTCATAAAACCTGCTCATAAAACCATTTTGTCTTGAAGTACTATTTTCATGTATTAAAGCAACAATCAAACCATTTTAATTTTTCAAGTTACAATAAAACTTCTATAAAACTTTAAAAGGCAATTTGGATTTTAACTTGGGATGTTACTTGGGATGCGAAGGTTAAGTTAATTAATTCAAATCATATACAATCATATTAAAACATTTTATTAACATTGATTTTAGATTGTGCAGATATAAAAATAGTACAAAAAAGTCAAAATAGAATTATTGTAGTGTAGTATAACAAACAGTAGGTATACTTGGGACCAAATTAGAAATTAGCTGTGAATTGGAGATGCGCTAAGAAACGTCGGGTATGTACCTATTTATACGTCATTGCCAATTATATATTAATTTGTACTTTACAGATGATGACGTTTGTTAGAGCTTGCTATCTTCTTTCATATGCCGCTATTAAAGTGAAATAAATACATCTGACTATTTCTTTTTCCTTTCAATGCACATTTTCCCACCCAAAAGCTAATATAGTCCCAAGCAGGTATAGATTAATATTCGCTCAACTGGTTTTCTTATATTACATTTTTTTTAGAAAACAAGTGGAAGTGTCAAACTCAAATGCGGCAATATTTTTGATAATTTGCAATTCGATCTTCATTTTAGAAAGAGCAAGCCTAGCTTGTTTAAAACGTATAACAAAATGGGTACATTTTTAAAAGAGTTAACGTGGTACGAAAAATTATGTGCTAATGTAATAAAGCAAGGAAAAATACCTAAACACGTAGCTTTTATTATGGATGGTAATCGAAGATATGGTGAGAAAATGAAAATGCAAGGTTTGCAACATGGTTGTGATAAATTTCACAAGGTAGTGAAGTGGTGTGTGGACCTTGGGGTGCAAGAAGCAACATTTTATGCATTGAGTATTCAAAATTTCAAGCGCAGCAAAGAAAGTGTAGAAGAAATAATCGATCATGTTAATTTAATTTTTAGAACAATTATGGATAATATTAACGATTATTACGTAAATGGAATTCGTTTTCGTGTTGTGGGCAATTATTATTTATTATCCAGTGATTTAAATAAATCAATTGAAGAACTTCACACTGCAACTAAAGATAATCGTAAGCTAATTGTTAACATGGCCTTCGCATATACTTTTACAGACGAATTAACCACATCCGTAAAAGCAATTGTGGATGGAATTAAACAAAATTCAATTCGCATTGAGGACATCGATGAAAAACTTGTATACGATTGCTTGTACACAAATTTCATATCAAAACCCGATGTAGTTATTAGGACATCTGGAGAAACTCGTTTTAGCGATTTTCTCTTATGGCAAATCGAGAATGCTCATGTTTATTTCATAAACCAATTATGGCCTGAAATTACGATTTGGCAAATAATTCGTTTATTTATAAATTATCAAATTTATTGTAAAGAGAATCAAAAGCAGCAACAGGTGTCCCGTAATGATGAACAAAAACAGAGAATTGAAATGTTTTTTAAAGAAATGAAGGATAAAAACTTCTTAAATCGAAACAAATCCGATATGTAACCAAGGATGTTTGAACTTTTAGTGGAGATAAATAATGGAAAGACGTTTCTAACAATCAGTGGTGTGTTATAAGCAACCGGTTATTTATAACGTCAACGTTGAGTCGTTGAACGAAGCTGGATATATGTCTGTTGCATTCTGTTAAATAAAGAAAAAAGACTCAACGTTCGGGTTATATTATAACTGGTTGCTTATAGTTTATCTATTTTTGGAACGAGAAATTGCCTTCTTAATCCTTATTATCTCATTAGCACCCTACTGTGTTGGGTACCAATAAAAGATGAGTGAAATCTTCGAGAAAAAGGTAAAAATGAACTTCTATGCCAAAAGCAGGTATATAAACCCTTTTAATACTTTTTAATGGAGTCATATTAGACTGAAAAGAGCATAAACTGCGAAGTACCCACGCCTTGAACAAATTTTGATGAAATTTTTTGTATTGATTTCTAAATACCCTAAAGATCAAAGTTTATATTGTTAAAAAGTGTGCATTTGCCTCATCATCTTTTTAAACCACTTCTTGTGAACAGAATTTTCAAAATCATGAAAAAAGAATTTTTATTTCAAAATTTTGGGTGCATATGCTTACGCGTTTGATAATTAGTAACTAAGCAACAAGTTTACGGAAAAAAAAATTTTAAAAACGCATGATGAAATTCTTATTAACATTTACTTAATAGTAACTAATGAAGCACTTCGAGGCATCTCAGAAACTTCAAATTTGGCACCAATGTATATGATGTCCTCAAGATTAATAAAAAAAAGTCTTCAAGTTCTGAAAACCCTCTGGGGCCGATTGAAAGGGGGGGCACAACACCCCCGTTTATTATTAGAAAAAATTAGACTTATCTAGAGATCTTTAGAGTGTGTTCTACAACGACACCAAATTACAAGTTCCTAGGATGCTTAAAAGTGCTTGTAACTCCAAGTAACGTCATCTTACGAATTTGCTGAAAAATAATAACACTGAGAAGAACCAACTCTCCTTGATCGAATTTTAATGAAATCTTTTTTATTAAATTCTAAATACCCTAATGATCAAAGTTTATACTGTCAAAAAGTGTGCATTTGCCTCATCGTCTTTTTAACAAATTCTTGTGATTTTGTTACTTTGAGTCACAAGTACTTTTGCACAAGTACTTAGCATCCTAAGAACTTGAAATTTGGTGCCATTGTACATTACACTATAGAGATCCCTAAAAAGGTCCGATTTCCTCTAAAAAGTACAGAGGGTTTTCAGGACCTGAAGACTTTTTTTTATTAATCTTGAGGACATTATATACATTAGCTCTTGTTTATTAAATGTTAATAAGAATTTCATCATGCATTTTAGAAATTTTTTTTCCGTAAAATTGTTGCTTAGTTACTAATTATCAAACCCGTAAGCATTTGCACCCAAAATTTTGAAATAAAAATTCTTTTTCAGCTAATTTTTATGATTTTCAAAATTGAATTCACAAGAAGTGGTTTAAAAAGATGATGAGGCAAATGCACACTTTTTAACAATAT
The DNA here is from genome assembly GCA_963924605.1 of Malthinus seriepunctatus. Lineage (NCBI taxonomy): Eukaryota > Metazoa > Arthropoda > Insecta > Coleoptera > Cantharidae > Malthinus > Malthinus seriepunctatus. Next base: position 45,814,624 of record OZ004602.1, read on the forward strand.
AAACTTTGATCTTTAGGGTATTTAGAACTCAATAAAAAAATTTCATTAAAATTCGTTCAAGGCGTGGGTTCTTAGCAGTAAAATCCTCGTTTACTACACTATTTCACTTTACAAAAAATGTGCAAAATATCAAATAATATTTAAATTAAATCTGTAACGAGACAGAACCCCGCACCCCCGCGCCGGTCATCTCGTAACCGACCACGAGTCGAGTAGTATTATGGAAGTAACCATACGTGTAGTACCAAGGAAGTCGCGTCGTTCAAATCATATAATATTGTCCTTTAAATCCAAAGTGTAACTCATTTAAATAATAAAATATCGTGTTTTATACTGGCGTCCCAACTAGTGGCCTTTGTGATAAGTGTACAAGTGTGTGATTTTGGAATAACGATATTTTTCGACAAAAGGTCTGCCGCTTCATTCAAACACGTGGAAGAAACATTTATCCGATCGTCTTGGCGTTTCATTCAACACCACGTGGAGAAGAGCATTTTATCCGATCGTACCTACCTTCGTAAGCAAAGTGTTTGAAATTTTTAAAATTTAAACATTTGAACAAGGTAAGGCGTAAGCGTTGTTTTAGTGAAATTTTAAGAAACCAATTTGTATTTTGCATCGAGCGTCGTAATTCGTAGTTTGTAATTTGATACTCAACGACAACTTGCTTGTCGCGTTGCGTCATTCGATCGAACACAAAGTTGTGCATGCGTGATCACGTGATCGCGCTGTGATTTCAACATAAACATTCAGTTTTGCTGACCCGAACTATTTTTACTGTTTGCAACTCAGTTGTTTTACGCGCCTTTTTGTATATTGGTATATTATACCCGGTGTCGCAATTTTTTTTAGAAACATTAACCCATAAAACGAAATACGTGTGTTTAAATAATTACCTAGTGCTAGGTACGAGAAACTTTAACGTTATACGCAGAACTTGTAGTGTCTTGTTTTCAATTACAAGGAGTATATTCAATCGCTTTGTGTAATAATTGTAATTTACACCGAATACGACTCATTTTTGTGTAATTGCCAAGAACTATTAGTTTAAAACTTTTTGTGTCGAAAATTTTATTCGTGCGTGCAACATGCCTGGAGGCTCCAGATCAGCTGAACCGGTAGTCAATCAGATCGTGATGACACCCGAGATGCTGCAAACTTTTATTAATCAACTCAACTTGACTCAACCCGCCGTCAGGACAGTAACGCCTACGACAGCAAGTCAGAGTGGAAACTTTGCTGGTTGTAAGTCCCGGTTTGATGGTAAGCAAACATCCGATGTTGATTCCTTTATAGATTCAATAACAGTTTATAAAGATTGTCTAAACATTTCTGAAGAAAACTCGCTAAAAGGTTTTCCGATGCTTTTGCTCGACGCCGCTGCAGTCTGGTGGCAGGGGGTGAAATCAACAATCACTTCATACGATTCCGCAATCGACGGTTTACGTCATGCTTTTGGGTTTAGAAAACCCGCATATCAGATTTACAGGGATTTATTTGCCAAAGAACAACGTGTAGGTGAAAAGACAGATTTGTTCATAAGTAGATGCAGGGCGCTCCTTTCTCGTCTACAAGGTCCGCCACTACACGAAACCAATCAACTGGATATGGTATTTGGACTGTTAAACACGCAAATAAGAAAACATATCCCTAGAGAAACCGTTCAAACATTTAGTGCTCTCATCGAGAAAGCGAGAAGTGTTGAAGTTACGTTAGAAGAAGAAAATAAAAAGGAAATTGTTAAAGAAGAGACTTCCGAACGGAAACGACCAAGGTGTAATTTTTGCAAGAACTTTGGTCATGACAAGTCGGAATGTAGAAAACTCCAGCAGAAAGAAGCGAAAGCAACTGTTGATCCAGCCTCGGGAGGTACCCCTAAAATAGTGTGCTATGGATGTGGAGCACCGGGAGTGATTAGATCCAAGTGTCCAAGTTGTCGGTCTGGATCATCGGGTACTGTGGAGCAAAATTCGATGCAGTTTTTTTCTACAACGGTGAATAACCGCACGTTCGCGGTAAAACCGTATCTGCCAATTACAATAGATGGTTGCAATGGAGTGGGTTTGGCTGACTCAGGTGCATCTGATAACATCGCCGGAACGGAACTGTATCATCTTTTGTTACAAAAAGGGCATAAGTTCCAAGAAGAATCCGCCAAGCTGACGTTCGCGGACGGTGTGCTGCAGCAGCGAACAGTGTTAAAGACTACAGTGCAAGTGACGTTGAAGGAGCGATCCTTTCGGGCAACGTTCGTCGTATTACCTGGAGAAGAGACATGTAGAACGCTTCTAGGGACAAAATTTTTGGTAGACGCTGGAATAGTGTTAGATCTACCGCACAATCAATGGTATTTTTGCAACAACACGCAACGCAAGTTCCCTTTCGTGTCGACATCGTGTGTGCCAACCGTTAATGTGAACGATTCTTTACAACTGAACCAGTTCGATCTTAGAATCAACGAAGGCGAGAGCCTTACGCAAGATCAGAAGCAAGAGGTCAATAAATTTCTTAATACAAGCTCAAGTGTCTTCAGGATGGGGGGAGCCCCAACCGAATTTGCTGAACATCGTATCGAAACTACAAGGCTCGAACCAATCGCGGTTCCGCCATACCCTTTGAGTGCCCCTAAACGCAAGTTTCTACAAGAAGAATTGGAGAGAATGCTTGCTGAGGAGATCATAGAAGAATGTGAGTCGCCGTGGGCATTCCCAGTAGTTTTGGTACCGAAGAAGGATAATAGTTTGAGGTTATGCGTCGATTATCGACGATTGAATAAAATCACTGTTAGCGATTCCTACCCTATGCCAAGAATTGAGACGTTACTTCAATCAGCTCGCGAGGCAAAGTTTATGTCCACCATCGATCTTAGGTCAGGGTACTGGCAAGTGCCTTTACGCGTAGAAGATCGCGATAAAACGTGTTTTGTGACGCCCTTCGGAACATACCGTTTTACCAGAATGGCGTTCGGTTTGAAAAACGCGCCCGCGACGTTTGTACGACTAATGGACCGTTTTCGTGCCGGTTTAGGTGATCGTAGCGTTTTCGCTTATCTTGACGATATCCTAGTGATATCAGAGACATTCGACAAACATATAGACGATTTACGCGCAGTGTTTGAGAGACTAGCGTTATTTAATTTACGAGCGCGACGCGATAAGTGCTGTTTCGTGCGAAAATCGGTTAAGTATTTAGGACATGTTCTAACCTCCCAAGGTATCGCGACTGATAATGCTAAAGTTTCCGCTATTAAAGACATGAAACCGCCGTGTTGCATTAAGCAAGTGCATAGCTTTGTGCAGACGTGTGCGTGGTATCGAAAATTCGTGCCAGAATTTTCGCAAATAGCTCGTCCGTTGACGAATATGTTACGAAAAAATGCGAAGTTTGTATTCGGAGAAAAGGAGCTGCAAGCTTTCAACGAACTCAAGAGTAGATTAACATCTGCCCCAATACTTATTCAGGCTGATCCAACCCAGCCGTACGTCTTACGAACAGATGCGAGTGGGTACGCCTTGGGCGCGGTGTTAACGCAACAACGGAATGGAGAAGAACATCCGATTGAGTTTGCGAGCCGTTTATTAACATCTCCTGAGAAGAATTACTCTACAGTGGAACGAGAAGCCCTTGCTATTGTGTGGGCCGTAGATAAATTTCGTACGTATCTAGATGGTGCAGATGTCACCATAGCCAGTGATTGTCAACCTTTGCAATGGCTGCTAGGTCTAAAGACGCCATCCGGTCGTCTGGCCCGGTGGGCCTTGAAGATTCAAGGATTGAACATGAAAATAGTGTATACACCTGGTAAAATAAATGTAGTTGCAGATCGGCTTTCAAGACCTTTCTGTGATCATGACGAGTCTTCTGCTTGCGAAGTGTGTTACGTATCAGTGGAAATGCCCAAGATATCGGTGGAAGAGCTCAGGGAGAAGCAGGTCGCCGATCCAGAACTAAAGAAAATTTTTGATTCGTTAGAAGGTGACGACGATTTGGAGATCACCCGTTGGATGGATCGAGGATTCTTACTGAATAATGGCGTGCTTTACCGGTGTCACGATGAAGAAGATGTAGAAGAACCAGCTCTGGTTATTCCTAGTAGTATGAAGGAGGAGTTATTACGACAATATCACGATTCCCCTACAGGAGGACATTATGGAATAGATCGAACGATCCGGAAAATCGCTTCGAAGTATTATTTCACGGGAATGCGTAAGTTCGTCACCGAACATGTGAGAAATTGTCTGGAATGCCAGAGATATAAAGTTAGTAACCAGAAGCCGGCAGGTCTATTACAAACACCTGCACCTGCACAGCGCTTTGAAGTCCTATCAGTAGATCTATTTGGACCCCTTCCGGAGACCGCTAATGGAAATCGGTGGATCTTGGTGGTAGAGGACACCGCCAGCAAATGGTTCGAATTATTCGCCATTCCATATGCTACCTCGGAAGTATGCGCCAAGGTATTGATTGAAGAAATATTTCTACGATATGGAACCCCAAGGAAAATGATTACGGACAATGGTGTACAGTTCATAAGTGAAGTTATGCAAAAGGTCGCGTTTTGTTTTGACATTAAATTACCTTTTATTCCTGCTTATCATGCCGAAAGTAATCCCGTCGAGCGAAAGAATCGTGACTTAAAGACACAACTGTCGATTTTAGTTCGCGATCGTCATCGTCACTGGGACCAATATATCGCGAGTGTACGTTTCGCGATGAACTCATCCGTGTGTGAGTCAACGGGGAAAACCCCCGCATATTTAACGTTTGGTAGAGAGTTACGCGCGCCACACGACGCCGTGTATGACATGCGTCAGATAGTAAGTGCCGAGAATTTTGTTCCGCGAATTTCTCCTTACTTAAAGAATTTGGCCAACTCGCTCTGCGAATCTAAGGAACGGATCCAGAAAGCTCAAGATCAACGGAAAAACATTGTGGACAAGAATAGGCGCCACGAAGAATTCCACCTTGGGGATAGAGTTCTGTTGAAGACGCACGTTTTAAGCAACGCCGCAAAAGGTATCACGGCAAAGTTTGTTCCAAAGCGGGATGGGCCATATCGTATTACGAAGGTTGTCACCCCCACCAGCTACGAATTGGGAACTGGTCGTGACCCAGTTACTATTATTGGACGGTACCATGTTTCGGACCTAACCAAGTTGATGGAACCGAACTTAGGTGAAGTGCCGCCCGATGTGGAAGGCCTGCAGCCCGTCATGCCAAAGAGGAGCCGAGGGCGACCAAAGAAAACTTCAAAACGTCTTCCTTCGCCCCAAAGACCGAGTAATCCGTTTCGAAGGGGGGAGAGTGTAACGAGACAGAACCCCGCACCCCCGCGCCGGTCATCTCGTAACCGACCACGAGTCGAGTAGTATTATGGAAGTAACCATACGTGTAGTACCAAGGAAGTCGCGTCGTTCAAATCATATAATATTGTCCTTTAAATCCAAAGTGTAACTCATTTAAATAATAAAATATCGTGTTTTATAAATCTTTTTAAATTTCTTTTACATGAAGCATTAGAAGGGTTTATATATCTGCTTTTGGCATAGAAATTAATTTTTACCTTTTTCTCGAAGATTTTAAGCATCTTTTATTGGTACCCAACACAGTAGGGTGCTAATGACATAATAAGGATTAAGAAGGCAATTTCTCGTTCCAAAAATGGATAAACTATACAACACACCACTGAATAAATGAACATTACGAGTATTTTTGGTTTCTGCTTTACTTTGTATACCTTAAAAATACATGGGTTGTTTTCAAGGTGCTCCTTGAGTTGTAATTTGTGATTTTTGCTAGTAGGAAATGGGGGCCCATATTTTATTTTTGCTTAGGGCCAAAATAATTCAAGCTTCACTACTGTTTGTTTTCATAATAAATATTTTAGTGGCAACAGTTTTATACCTAGGAGCTGTATGCCACTATACTAATTTCAGTACTGAATTCAGGACTATAAAATCATCGCATGAAAATTTGTAGTTGAAATTGTCAAAGTTTGATGTTTTCAATGTTTTTTAATAAAATAATTTGGAACATGACAATAAATTAAAACTGAATTATTTATGTTCTAAATTATTGTATGTAAAGAACGTCTAAAAACGTCAAATTTCAAATTTCATTTTGGATTAATTTTTTTTAGTTTTAAATTTAGTACTGAAATTTGTATAGTGGCATACAGCTCTTTATCATAAATATAAAACTTTAAATGAGAATTATGATTGTAGATGTAGTAGTTAAATTACCAATAATTACAAAGAAATGCTTAATATTGATCGCTTTTCATAAAATTTAAAATGTGCTTTTGAACTGTATTTTCAATTATTTTTAATTAAAATGTTTTAGGTCTCTATGCATAGTTGTTTTGATTATTATCACTATTTCAGGTCAATCTACTATGTAGTTATTTATGTAACAAGTATAATAGGGTGGGCAAAATTGGATGTTTTTATAGAGAAACTCGGTGACTATTATTAAAGGGGGTGTAAAGCAAAAAAACTTTTTTTCGCTAAAAAATGCTAAGAAAACATCTAAGAACAACGGTGAAAACCGCACATTTTTAGCACAAATATTAACTGTGATAAAGCTCTTGAGTTCGAAAATTGTGACGTCACACGAACAAGAGCTTCGTGATTTGCCCTCGTTGCTTAGTGATTTAATTTTCGTACATTAATTTATGAACTGCTATTGGACCGATTGCGACTGTTGTCTATCTGACGTCACGAATTTTTACTTAAAAAGTCTTATATCTTCCGAACGGTTCATCACAGCGACGTGCGGTTTGAAAATTTGTTCATAGAATTCCCTGTGCTACAACTTTTATTTTTGGTTTACACCCCCTTTAAATAAGAGTTAGAGAAGAACCGGTCGAACATCCTCGATCTCTTTTTTTGGGCAAAACATAATGTGAAAATTAAAATTCAGCTATCTTCTTTTGTTTTTAAGGTATAGCTCAAAATTCAAATTTACGCCAATTTTATTTTGTTCGATATCTCCCTTATTTATTATTTTTAATAACTTTAAAGGCATTCTTCGAACACTTTTTCAGGATTTTGCCATTATAGTTTCTCAAAAATAAAAGAGACCGAGGATGCGCAATTGGCGGAGTTGGGAAGTATCATTGATACTACATGTATCTTAGATACGTATCTTTGATACTTTTGTATCTTGTATCTATGATACTCGAAGTGAAAGTATCTTGTATCAAAGATACTAAAATTAAATTATTATGTATCTTGTATCAAAGATACTTATTACTCTTATTAGGCTCAAAGTGCCCAGATACTTTTTTAACACTTCATTTCAAAAATTAATAAAGACCAATAAAAAACAAAAAAAAATAAAGTTGTTTAAAATGCTTTTAAATAAAATCGGCAAAGGGGCAGTTACAAAGGTATTGTTTAGTAAATATGCGAATTTCCTGGCGATTTTAAATTCTCGAAAATTGCAGGCGATACGGTAATGACAGTGCACTGTAAAATGGAGTAAATCGGACCCCCTGGCTAATCTTTCAAAGAAGGACATTAGATTGTATAATTAATTTCGTTTTTGTAGTATAAAGTATATTTTTATATTAAAATTAAACCTATAATTAAAACTAAAAGTAAATTAGTTATATTGCACTGAGAATATCGTTCATTCAAAAAATTTTTGAAAAAAAAATAACTACCATCTAATTGGCGGAGTTAATTTATTTTTATCACGAAATACTCTAGTGAAATATACGAATTTTGGTAGTAGGGATACGGACATTTAAAGTCTGCTATTAGGAGCTAAATTCACGTAAAAATACAATGATGAAAAAAGTATCAAGTATCAGTATCTTGAATCTTTCGAACAAAAATTAAAAGTATCTTGTATTTTGTATCTATGATACTTGAGGTGAAAGTATCTTGTATCAAAGATACATTTTATAAGTATCTTGCCCAACTCTGGAATTGTTTTTTTTGTAAACTCAACTCGAGTTGACCTATGAAAACGTCCATGCATTATAGGGCGAAACTAGATGAGATAGAGAAATACAGACTACGTATCTTCGATCTTTTTTTCTGAGATAATAAACTTCGGTAAAAATACTAATTGTTAATATTTTTGCATGGCAACCTTTAACTTGTCACTGTATATGATATCCCAAAGATTTATAGAAAAGTCTGCAAATCCGGAAAACACTACGGGGCCGATTGAGGTAGAGGGGGGCGCCACGTAAAATCATCGTTTTTCTACTAATTCGAAATTTAACTAAAATATGTTTTTACATTTTCAAAATCTATATTAAAAGTTAGGAAAAGTCACCAAAGAGCACGACTGAGTTTGGAAAATTAACTATACAAATTAAAGTTTAAAAATGAAATAAGGTCTAAAAGACCCCATTGGCCTTTCTAGGGTTAATTGTACCCCTTCATTAATGCAGTTGCACAAGTAAATTATAAAGATAACGTCGCTACGTTATAATGATCCAAGTCCGAAAATTATTACTTGAAAATTTATTTTTAATATTTTTGCATATTTGGGAGTTTGAAAAGAAGCAAGACTTTTTATAAAGAATACATTTTTTACCTAAAATGCAAAAAACTAAAAATTTCTCTATTGGCAGCCCCATCCGAACACTATGTGAATACTTTAGTACAATAATTTTATTTAAAAATTGTTAGTTGGATGACCTACTCGTCTGAAAAATATGGTAATTAAAGAAATTAATTATACCAGTTTTTTTAAGTCTATAAAATAAAATATTGGGACCTTGATACCTAATTATAAGTAAACACAAAAACTTCAAAACATCGAAAGTTCATTGGCTCATGGGGGCAGTGTAATTACCTAACTCTAAGCGTCCTTGCACTACTCGTATACTTATTAGGTTATTAGGGTGGCCCCTCCTTAAAAGGTTTCGAAATGGATAGAAAAAAAACGTGTAAAATTTTCAGCTCGATATCTCAACGGTTAGTGGCCGCACGAGCCATTTATTTTTCCCATTTAACCCTAGAAAGACCAATGGGGTCTTTTAGACCCCATTTTATATAGGCTTAGATTTTTATACTTAATTTCCCAAATTCAGTCGTGCTCTTCGGTGACTTTTCCTAACTTTTAATATAGATTTTGAAAATTTAAAAACATTTTTTAGTTAAATTTCGAATTAGTAGACAAACGATGATTTTGCGTTACTCCTGACATTAGGGTCTTGTAGACCCCAATGCCTTTTTCGTCATGTGAATCAATGCAGACTATTTATTTTGTAATTTAGCATTGCTTTTGTAATTGATGATTCTAATATCATTTTCTCGTTATCCAGACTCGGCTCAGACGTTGATTTATCGGGCCCTAGGCTGGGGCCCAAAAAATAAAAAAATTAGTAAAATTTTCGGATGGCATGCACAATATGCAAGCCCCAATTTAAACCTTTTACTTACAGCAAATTCAAGGTGAAATATAACAACTTTTTCTTGGAAAAAGTTAAAAATAAAAAATAATTAATAATAAAAAATAATCTATATTATCTGATTGTTTTCGGATACTAGGAGTACCTGAGTACCCTAAGAGTACCATTTACGTAAATGTGTAAATAAAAAATGACCTAAGAGTAAAAACAAAACTTTTTTAAATACTAAAACTAAGAGATTCAAGTACCTGAAAACAATGAAATTACAAAAAAAAGATCAAAACCAAAAAATTAAATTGAATTAAAAGTCTCAAAATTGATTTTAAAGTGTACCTAATTAAATTTTCTGACACCCTATATAAATTGTTTGTTGTTGTTTGTGCTCCCTCAAAACTACAAAAAGTGGGACATTTCTGTTCACTGCATGTATACCTGCAAGCTTAATTGTTATTTAATTATTGCGACGGGTCTTTATAAAAGTGCTCAGATGATGTTATTATAGGTAGTTTAAAGATTTTCATTAAAGCTGAACGTAAATTTGTAACGAAATGAGCGCGGAATTCAAAGATTTAAAATGGTACGAAAAATTTTGTATTAATGTAATGAAACAAGGAACTATGCCTAAGCATATCGCTTTTATTATGGACGGTAATCGAACATATTCTAAAATACATAATACACCAGATGTAATCCAAGGCGAGGAGACACTTCACGATGTAATGAGTTGGTGTTTCGAACTGGGAGTACAAGAACTAACATTTTATGCATTTAGTATACTTAATTTCAATCGCAGTGAAGAAGATGTGCAAAAAGTAATGAGTAAAATTACTCACTTTCATAATAGGATTATGAATAACATTAACGATTATCACGCAAGAGGAATTCGTTTTCGTGTAATGGGTAAATGTGAGTTAGTATCCAGTGATATAAATAAATTAATGGAAGCAATTCAAGTTGCAACTGAAGATAATAGTACTCTAATTGTTAACATGGCCTTCTCATATACCTTTACAGACGAATTAACCACTTCCGTAAAAGCCATTGTCGATGGCGTTAAAGAAAATTCGATTCGTATTGAAGATATTGATGAAAAACTTGTGTATGATTGCTTGTACACAAATTTCAAATCTAAACCTGATATGCTCATCAGAACATCTGGACAAACTCGTTTTAGCGATTTTCTCTTATGGCAAATTGAGAATGCTCGTATTTATTTCATAGATAAATTGTGGCCTGAAGTTTCCATGTGGGACCTCTTTCGTATACTTTTGAATTATCAAATTTATTTCAAGCAGAATGAAGAGCAACTGGTATTTCGTAATGATAAGCAAGAAAACAGAATTCAACATTTTTTTGAAGGTGTAAAATGGAAGAATTTTTTAAATCGAAACAAATCTGTGATTTAAGCAGGGAAGTTTTCATAATTCGTAGAGTATAGAGCATTAAATAGAAGGTCTCGGCAAATATAACTAGAGCTGTGACGAGAATTAACTGAAAAGTTTCAAAGTGGTCATTCTACCTCTAGCAACTGATGTGCAGAGAGAAAGAACGACTTCGTTTATCAGTTGTAGGTATTATATTATGTCTATTTTTTAGTATTAAAAATTATGTATTTATAGAACTTTTAGTTCTTCTCATCTGGATTTGTAACTAGATTTTGATATCAAATATACTTTTTTTTTAATTTCGACTTTCTTCAACATGTGGAAGCCCGTAATCCCACGTTAAATCCTGCCCAAATACGAGGAGAGATTTTTAAGTTCGCGGAATGAGACAGAAGGAGGCGGCCATTTTTATTTCTTTTTTGTAATCAATGCCCTTTTTTATTTACAAGCATACACTAAAAATTGTATGCAATTATATCAAGTAGTTTAGTCGCAATCAACCAATTGATAATTTTGAATTTTGTATTTTTGAATTTTGTCGAATTTTTTTTTTATTTGACTTTATCAACCAAATAGTCACAGGAGATAAATCTTGGGTTCACTTTTATGATTTTAATCAAAGCAGGGGTCTATGGAGTGACATTTTAAGGGTGGTCCATAATACAAAAAAATTGATATTGAGGAAAGTTTCGTCTTCTGCTGGAAAAGTGATGACATCAATCTTTTGGGATTCTGAGGGAATTCAGAATTTATTATTTTTTTGAAGGTTTACAAAAATTAATTCACAGAATTAATAAATGCATTCATATTCGAGAAGATTTTATTGTACAATAAAATTATAAAAAAAAATATGTACGTTTCTTTCTACCCCATTCCGCGAACTAAAAAATCTCCCCTCGTACATATTTAATATTTTATTTTAAAATCCCAAGATTAATAGGTTATAGTCAAGAACTGTTTTTGAAAAAACGTCTCTTGGTAATGATACATATTTCTGACGGTAGTAAATTTACCGTTTTTACAGAAAACTGTTTACTACCCTAAATTTCAACTGTAAATGACCTAATTTTAAGTGGTTTAGTTTGTAAGAATAATAAGTGAGGGTTTTTTCTTAGCACACTCTCATCAATTGCTAGTCAAAACCAAACATAAATGGAGCCAGCTTGACCATATGGCATCCTTCGAGGATCGGGCAAGTAGAGTATTTCTACCTGATTGCAGATACTGCCGTCGCCACTGCTGCCGCCGTCTCTACCGCCGCCCGTTTGCTGCCGCCGTTTGTTTGCCGCTGCCGTCCGTTCTACCGCCTGTTGTCGCTACGGCCGTTACCGCTGCCGTTGGACTGTTCCGCTGGGTGGGCATCGCTCGCACCTGGAATTAATTTGGCCGTCGTGACGGCCTCTCTGTTACGAGTGATCGTATTGCGACGGTCATAGCCAGTGGGGGACGGAGGCTCTTGGTCAAAGATTTCTCGTTTGCCCGGTCGGTGTACTGTCAGGGAGTCAGATGAGCAAATAACATGGCTCATCAGCTGATTAAGTCCGTACAGGGTAACGGCCGCAGGCGGGAGAGATTCCACGACCGTGTAACCGCCGTTTACTACCATCGCGTAACCCTTTATGCTTGCTTTGGCTACTGGTCTGTATATAATCTGCTGTTCTGTCTGTTTATTCACTCTTGTTTTCATTTGTTTTCTGTAGTTTTAGTTTAGTTTTAAGTCTGTAAATATTTCTGTTTTAATCCGCAGCTGCCGAGTTTGATAAATAAATTTGTATAATACAATTATATTTATTATTGTTCTAACAAAGAACTGGCGCCCGCCCGTGCAAAAAGTCATAAAAGTAGGTAGAAATTCTTTACCATTGTCATATGTGAATCTGGACCCATCTCCAACCGTTTTGCTAGCCGGAAAGCAGTAAACCATAATAATCACCCCTAACCACCTTTGTAAATATAAGCTTAAGAAAGAAGGTGGTTAGTTATAAAGAAGAGGCGGTCATAAAATGGCGCCCGAGCAGCGACTCTGTAGAAAAAAAATATATCAATTAGGGACTCTGTAGAAAAGAATTATCGAGCAGGGACTCAGTAGAAAATTATCAATCAGGGACTTCGATTGAAAGAGCAGCCGTTCAGGAATTCTAATTAAACACCGACTGCCGAATTGTAAAAGTTTTATTGTATTTGTTGCAGGAAAATTAATTCTAATTTCAGATAATGTTTTCCACCGCCTATAGTTACCGTTGCCGATGCCGTCTCTCGTTATCAGTACCGTTGACCGTTATTACTGCTGCCTCTACCTGATTCAGCCGTCTGTTACCGTTTCCACCGTCTGATACCGCTGTCTGTTACCGTCACCGCCGTCTGGAATCTTTACTGCCGTCTGGTATCGCTGTCGTCTACCGCCACCACCATTTGGTTCTACTTTCTGGTAGCGTAACCGCCGTTAACACATGCTACCGCCGCTAGACAGTACATAAATGCCGTAAAGACGCACGCTCCTGATCTTGAAAACTTTTTTCCATAATAACGGGTCCAAGATAAAGCGATTCCTGAAAAAAAATTGCTATCTCCGATCCTTTCTTAAAAAATTTTTGTTTCCATTCTTCTATAATACCGTGTAGCGTCAAGAGGGGGACTACCGAGTTGTACCACGACTACCTGACTTAAATCCGGCAGCGTAAAAGGTTGCCCTTTTTTGACCACTGAGTTGTACCACCAAATTGAAAAATTAAGGTCTGTTACTAGAAAGAAACAAGAGTATATAACTTCTAAAATAAATGAATTAGAAGAAAACAAAATTACTAAACTTGATTTTGTAAGATCTTTAAGCTATCATTATTAGCTGTAGTTATAGTCTTGTAGCGCGATTCACTAACTATTTTCGATAGCGAGCGACGTCGGTCACCATAAAATTCGTTAAGTACCGATAGTTGCTATATTCACTAACTCAAACTTTGCGATTTTTGTCTATAAATCTGTCGTTACGTACCGACAATTCGTTAAGTTTTTAGCGAGAGTTAGAATTCGTGTGTTAAAGACTTATCAATAGTTTTTGAAAAATTTAAACATTATTTTTAAGGCCTTTATTGTTCAAATTAAAAAATAGTAAAAATTAGTTGGTTTTAACGATATAATAAAAATTATTAAATGATCTATTGAATTTCAAAAACTTTAAAACATTTAAAAATTAAGACTTTTTTAGGTTATGTAAGTTTGAATTAATTCTTTTTTATATTCTATAACTAAGTGGCACAATTCCAAACTAAAAAAGAAAACGGGCATTGTTTTATATAAATTTAAAAATTATTGAATTTGAGAATTTAATGAGCATTCGAAAGTGCCCATGCACTCTCCCAACTCTCTAGAAAAAGCAATAAAGGACCCCGCACAAATCTTATGGGAAATGGCCCTCGGTGAATTTTTCTAAAAATTTAGTATGTTGTAGTATTTGACCTACCGAACAAAAGTCTCCATGGCCACGATGCCCTAAACCTAATATTGTTCGTGTTGTGGAGGCTTAGATAATCTTGTCACACACAATACGTATAAGAAATGGCCCTCGGGGAATTTTCCTAAAAATTTAGTATGTTGTAGTATTTGATCTACCGAACAAAAGTCTCCATGGCCACGAAGCCCTAAACCTAATATTGTTCGTGTTTCGGAGGCTTCAAGTGCTGAATAATGTTGTCACACACAACTGTGATTTTTTGAATTTTATTTTAAAAATGCAAGTTCGGTTGCCTCGCTGCTTTACAATATTTAATCGGAGACACATGGAATTTTCTTCAATATTCGTTAATTCTCTTTCAATACCCTGATTGCGATTCAAACATACTCTTGTGTCATTTTCTAATTATAGGTTTGGAAGATCATTATCTTCACGCCTTTTTATTGCAATATCCAGCCTATTATCAATGTCGCCTATTCCAGGCATTCTTACTAAAACTTCCAACATTACAAAGATAACAATTTTATCAAACTTTTCCAGCTATAATTAAATCCAACCACAGTTGTGTGTGACAACATTATTCAGCACTTGAAGCCTCCGCAACACGAAAAATATTGGGTTTAGGGCTTTGTGGCCATGGAGACTTTTGCTCAGTAGGTCAAACACCATAACGTACTAAATTTTTAGGAAAATTCACCGAGGGCCATTTCTTATAAGAATTGTGTGAATGTGATCGTTATGCATAAAATTCAAAAAATCACAATTGTGTGTGACAAGATTATCAGTACTTTAAGTCTCCACAACACGAAGACTATTAGGTTTAGGGCTTTGTGGCCATGGAGACTTTTGTTCAGTAGGTCAAACACCATAACGTACTAAATTTTTAGGAAAATTCACCGAGGGCCATTTCTTATAAGAATTGTGTGAATGTGATCGTTATGCATAAAATTCAAAAAATCACAATTGTGTGTGACAAGATTATCAGTACTTTAAGTCTCCACAACACGAAGACTATTAGGTTTAGGGCTTTGTGGCCATGGAGACTTTTGTTCGGTAGGTCAAATACTACAACATACTAAATTTTTAGGAAAATTCACCGAGGGCCATTTCCCATAAGATTTGTGCGGGGTCTTTTGATTAACTTTTAATAAAAATTCCTGTTTGTGGTAGGCTAGGGTAGGTTAGTTTAGGGTAGGTCCGGGTAAGTTAACTAGGTTGACAGGTTTTTGTTTACCAATATTTTTTAATTTAATCTACTCACAGAGCATGTGAAGGCCTATTTCTTTGGATGATTTGCCATTGCCTTCCGGAAGGTTCTATTTTTGGGGTTTTTGCTTATATCTCATAAACGGTAGGCCCTAGGGAAAAAATTATTCTTAAAAAAATGAAAGCTTATAAAATTTCTTACAAGATTGTTTATAAACATTTTTTCTCTATTCCTTATAGTTTTTGAGATATCGGCATGCAAAAATCGACAATGTTAAAAAAAATGTTGCCTTATGTTTTTTGTCAAACTTTTGAGATTATCTCAAAAACTAAAGAAATAGAGAAAAAATGAATAGAAACAATCTATTAGCAAATTTCATAAGCTTTCATTTAGCTAAGAATTTGAGATATAAGCAAAAACACCAAAAACGGGACTTTTTAAACATCTCCCGACGTCCCAACCTTAGCCATGTAGCTAGGGGCTCTTTTTACCTCCTTACTACTCCAAACACATTTCTGAAGAAAAACATTCACCCTCTTTGACTCCTTTTTTGAGCATTCGTTGACTGGACTACTGTTCCTTCGAATCCTTTTTTATTAATTCGCCTAGTGTGAACGCACCACATCTTGAAGGATTTGAAAAATATTAACTTAATCTAATGTTTTGGCATATTTAGTCTAAACTTGTTTATTTTCTGAATGACACACCTGAAAACGAGTAAAAATAAAAGAAAATGTTATTAATTATTTTAAGTCAAAAAAGCTTTTAATAAAAGTTGTAGAGCATGAAATTCTACATCTAAATCAGTTAAGAAAATAAATTTCACATGCAGCATTGCAGCAGAATTTAAGAAAATATGATTTTACTTATTAAATCCCTACGACTCCATGATACTTTCGTAATTTCATGCTCTCCTAATTATTTTAATCAAAAAAGCTTTTAATAAAAGTTGTAGAGCATAAAGTTCTGCATTTAAATTAAAAACATGACTTTCATCCCAATTAATTAACAAATTATAAAAAAATTATTAATAAATGCCGGGGTTTGATGTGCACTATTTTAGCGACTTGGTGGGTTTAAAATTTTGCATCATCCTGTATGCGTTTAAAATATTATATTTTATAGAAATAAAATATTAGATAATTTGAAAATATTTAATTTTAAAACTTAATAATTGAAATGAACGCATTTGGTTTAAAGAGATAAGAAACTTTTGCACGTGCGATAAAATTTTCGAATTATCCCAGTACCTTTTTATCCGCGATTTGTTCATGTTGTGTTAAATTTTTATACAATTTTGTTGCGTTTGTGTCTTTAAAATTTTTGTGATGGAATTTTGAAATGATCATTTTGGCAGTAAAGGTTAGTTACTTATAATTCTTTTATAATGTTTGTGTCTTTTTCTAAATTTGATTTGCTTTAAAATTAGGCAATTTTATGAAATAGTGTGTACCTATACCTATGTGCTTTAAAACAATAGATTAGAAATCAATTATCGGTGTGTATTTTTCTTTAACAAATAATTAAAGCAAAATTTAGTGGAAAATTGCGTCTCTTGAAGATTTTCTAGAAAATCATAAAATGGCTCTGGAAAAATTTAATAATTGAAACGTGACACATCAAGCAGACAACGTAACAAATGAAGCGTCGTTCGATTAAGAATTCGGTGTCGATAACATAAATCCAAAAACGAAAAGTTTTATACCGGAATCGGAACTAATTTTGAAAAAAATCAATTTCCAAATTTTAACCCACTTTAACCTGTTTAAGGTGATCAATTTTGAATCAATTTTAAAAATCAATTAAAGTAGGACTAAGAGGGGTTGTATTTTG
Source organism: Malthinus seriepunctatus (assembly GCA_963924605.1). NCBI lineage: Eukaryota > Metazoa > Arthropoda > Insecta > Coleoptera > Cantharidae > Malthinus > Malthinus seriepunctatus. The sequence continues at coordinate 45,831,870 of OZ004602.1, forward strand.
GCTGTACATTGCTGTTTTTAGATTTTTATTATAATAGTTAGGGGCTGAATTATAAGGGGAGAACCACAAAATGGGATAATTGTTGTATTGGCCCCCATTTTGAATTTTGAAAATAATTCTTATTTTGGGCCAACCTGTATAGATTTTACTTAAAAGCTAATTTTGTTCATGACAGTTTGCTAAAGTGGCTTAAACCAAATTACATCAAACTCTCTTCAGTAAGGGATGTGTTTTCCGCAGACGCCAGACATACAAGTTCGAGCTAGGTTTTTAAGGTTCTATTAATCTAATTACTCTTCTTAATAAATATTGCTTACTGCTATGTACTTTATTTTTTAATTATTGCTTTGGACCCAAAAATTTTAAAATAACGGAAAGTGAGGTGAATTTTAAAATTCTATTGAATAGAAACTTTTAAAAACATTATTAAATTTTAACGAAGGGGATTTGCTGAAACACTATGTTTGACTATTTCTCTTTGCCTTTTCTTTTATTATTCATATACCTAATTATAATTGGGAAGTTAAAAATATGCCTTAGGAGGTCGATATCACGCGCTCTCCCCAATTTCCAATTTTGAACTATAACTCGAAAACAAATAATAAAGAATATATTTTAATTCTGTCTCGAGATCTGAACTCAGCTTTAAAAAAGAGCGCGTACAATCTGAATTTTTTATTCTCCAATATTAAGTGTATTTTCCATAAGAAATCATCCAAAATGAAATGCTTCACTCTGTACAAATATTTTAAAATTAATTAATAATTAACTTACACTAATCTTCGCCGGTTGTTATCCAGCCTTGTGAAATCAAAAATAACATTTAAAAATAAGATAAGAAGAATGCAATAATAAAACGACCTCGGAATTAAATTTTGGTTCAGTAAACAAAAGCAAATTTGGTGTGAAGGCAAATTCAAAAAAGTGCTTACTTAATACAAAAAATGAAATTATTTTTACTATTTATTACGTTTTTATTAATTTATATCACTACAGTACAGTGCCATGCTCTTAATCAAGTTATTTGTGCTAATCTAAGTCAATCGTCGTTATCTCTTGTCGAAGAAATTAAAAATGCAACTTTTAAACCACCAGATGAAGATGTATATTATAGAGTAGGAGATCTGGAAGAAGTTTATTCTTTAAACATTTCATTTAGTAAAATAAATAAAATTAAAAGCAAAGAATTTGAAGAGCTGAAATTTAAACTCAATTCATTGATTGTGGAAAATAATGAAATTGACCTACTTGAAGAAAATTGTTTTGGTGGTTTAGAACATTTAAAATCACTAACTCTACGTTCTAACAAAATGCCAAATTTACCAGGAAATAATTTTCACGGGCTGTGGCAATTGGAAATATTGGATTTGCAAAATAATAATTTTACAGAATTAAACGTCAACTTATTTAAAAACGTCTTAAGCGCGGTTAATTTAAATTTACAAAACAACAAGCTAAGTCGTTTAGATGAAAATGTATTTAAAGGCTTGGTAAAGGTCACATCGATTAATTTGAACAACAATAGTTTAGTGGAGTTACCTGCAACTTTATTTCATGGATTAGAATCATTGACGACATTGTCGTTAAGTGGAAATAAAATTAAGCAACTGGAAAATAATTTTTTGGATGGTTTAGATGAGTTGGAGTGTATTTATCTGAATGATAATGAAATAAAAAAAATTTCGAATGATCATTTTAGCGGTGCTTCTGAACTATTCCAAATCCAGCTCTCTAATAATGCCATAACTGAAATAGAAGATAAGGCGTTAGCTCAACAAAGTTTAATAGACAATTTATATTTGGATAATAATCAAATTACGGATTTACCCTCTAACTTATTCATCAAAGGTGATCAAGTAATGGACTTACGATTGAATAACAACAAACTTAAAAACATCAATTCTTTATTATTTAAACGTTTAAGTCTTCTATTTGGGTTAAATTTGGACAATAATGTGATTGAAAACATAGAACCTGGAGCGTTTGACGATTTAAAGAGATTAATGTTTTTAAGATTAGGAAATAATCGCTTAACTTCCATAGAACCAAACACTTTTACAAATCTTGAACGATTACAATACCTTTATTTAGATCACAATAAATTGGATAGTTTGGACGCTAATATTTTTGTAAAGCATTCCAAATTTCTTTACTATAATATATCAAACAATTTGTTTATCGAACTACCATTAAACTTATTAGAGTTACCGGAACCGTTAAATCCGGCGATATACGACAATTATTATGAATACGCAAGGTTCCAACTTGTTTACTTAGATTTATCATACAATTCGTTTACTGAATTACCACTCAAGTTGCTTGCATTCTTAAAACATTTGGAAACGTTGATGTTTGATGGTAATCATATAAGGACACTATCGAGAAACGAATATTATATATTAGAGCGTTTAGAAGAGATGAGCTTAAGCAACAACGCAATTGAGAATATCCAAGATGGTTGTTTTGAAAATTACCCCAAGCTCAAAATTTTGAATTTATCAAACAACTATCTAAAGAAGCTCAGTTCTCAACAATTGATTGGACTCGGTAATCTCATCAAAATCGATTTAAGAAATAACACTTTAAATAATTTAAATAGAGAAAATTTCGGCCAGCTGTCAAAATTAAAAGAAAATCTGTTATTATAAGAAATACCTTCCCCTTAAAATTATAAGAAATATTCTTACATGAAATTATTTAATAAATACTCTCAAGATTGATAATTATTATTTATAAGTAAATTATTACGCCTACTTCACACCTATTTTTAGACGCCATCTTGCATTTTTAAATTTACACGCTCACTTGCCTCCATATTTGAATTTCCCGCCATTTTGATTCTACTGTGACGTGACATTCGTTGGAGAACCTACTTGCTAAACTGCAGTTATACGTCGTGTTATCGAAAAAGTTTAACGGTTATTTAACCTCGCTCATTATTTATGCGATAATTTTAGCTTGTAACCCCCATTTTCCAAACTGCGAGCTACTAAGTCGCGGTGAGTCTTCAAATCTAAGTTTTGACCTACACTGCTCTCACTGCTCACAGACTAAAACTATAACGCACATTAAACTTATTAGCTTATTACATTACCTCTCTCAAAGTGGTAGAATATTTTCCAAATGAGAAAAATCCACAACGTCTTTGTAAAAAATACTTTTTCGTCGATCGATTGTTAATGGATGTCATTATCCAATAAGAAATTGATCGTTAATAACCCCTATTAACGATCAATTTTCTATGATCAATTATGGTATAGGCAACCAAATCACACCAAAATTGCATTAAAATTGTGACATTAGTTGTCATTTTTGTTTTCAATGGTACCTTTGATTGTAGAATATTTTTGAAAATTTGCATTTTTGTCATAAAATAAAATTAGATTTTCTCAAATTTAATGAAAATCGATCGATCGAAAATTTAGTAATCCACTCTTGTGTTAATTGCCGATTAATAATCTCAACAATTACACATGTTGTCGTGTTGATGAATCCTGGCCGCTGGCCCCTTAAGTATGTATATTTGAGGGCCCTCATAAATGATCGTCTCGATAATTATATGCTTTATAATTTTAAAGGTAAAATTACCGTAATTATTCTTGACGGGCGGTGCAAAAGTCGAAACAACGACACTGTATCGCGTAAAAACGCATATTGCAGTGCACGTGCACAGTAGTAGCGTCCAGTTGAATGGAGAAGAACCTATCGTGTCATTGTGCGAAAGTTTTAACTGGTCAGGAGGGTCCAAACTGCTATTAGAGTTACGGTCGCTATCCTCATGCGGGCGTACTGATGCATCTTGGTCATCTGACCCCTAAAGTACGTATATTTTACGCGCTTCTAAATGATCTGCCCTTCATTTGGCAATGCCGTAGGCAGGTGGGTTCTTCGCTATTCAACAGGCCTCTAGCTTATTCAGTCTCCAGCTTGGATACCTGTTTTAAACATCAGCAGAGCGAGAACCTTGTCCGTGTCAAGTCTATCAGAAAGAAATTTTTTTTTCAACATTCGGTGTTTCTTCCGACTCTAGATCAGTGGTCTGGTGCTAATATTACCTCTTATACAATTACTAAGGCTTGAACTTAGACTTCATTGAGAAAGAATTAAATATAAACCCTACTAAACTTGCGATTTCAGGGCTTACACAAGATTAGATATTCTTGGCAATTGAAACTATTAAAGCAAAAAAATCAGTTGGTCCGGATATGATCTCTATTTACATTTTCAAAGCTTGCTCCGAGTTATTGGTGTACCCGGTTGCATTTAAGCAGAATGCACCATTTCTTGATCAATGGGAGATAATCTAGCTCTCTGATTGGCTGTGACCGAAGCGAGGTACATTTTGCCAATTCAGACTGAAACGAGGTGCATTTTGTCAAAGTGAAAATAAAAGGCGGTGGAGTTTGTTCTGGAAACATTAAAATTTATTTTAATATATTATTGGAGGAAATTAAGCTTGATTATTTATAATAATTATTTATTTTACGAAGCTTCTTCATAAAATTATTATTTTTTTAAATTAAATATAAAAATTTTAAAATAGATAAATGAACAATTATTTTTATTAGAAATTATTAAACTTACAATTCATATTATTGAAATATAAAAATTTATTTATTTAAAAGAAATTAAAAAAAAATTTTTTTGACTTTTTAATAAAAAAATCTTTTTTAATTTCTTTTAACTAAATAAATTTTTATATTTCATTAATATGAATTGTAAGTTTAATAATTTCTAATAAAAATAATTGTTTATTATCTATTTTAAAATTTTTACAGATACAAAATTTTTATATTTAATTTAAAAAAATAATAATTTTCTGAAGAAGCTAAAATAATTAGCGAAACGTAAAATAAATAATTATTATAAATAATAAAGCTTAATTTCCTCCAATAATATATTAACATAAATTTTAATGTTTCCAGAACAAACTCCACCGCCTTTTATTTTCACTTTGACAAAATGCACCTCCTTTCAGTCTGAATTGGCAAAATGTACCTCGCTTCGGTCACAGCCAATCAGAGAGCTAGATTATCTCCCATTGATCAAGAAATGGTGCATTCTGCTTAAATGCTACCCGGTTATGATTATTTTTAATAAAATCCTAGGCACCTCTGTTTATCCTCAATGTTGGAAGATTGCAAAAATATGTCCTATATTTAAAAGTGGATGTAAAGGTGACGTGAAGAACTATAGACCTGTCTCTGTTCTATTATCGGTCTCAAAAATATTTGAATCAATTCTCTGTAGACGCATTTTTGATTATGTCAGTCCGATGGTGGATCTGAATCAGCACGGATTTGTGGCTGCACGGTCCACTACAACAAACTTAGTGCACTTCACTCAGGATATCTCAAATGACTTAGACAGTAACATTCAGACTGATGTTGTGTACACCGATTTTGCGAAGGCATTCGACAAATTGTCACATTTGGTTTTACTGAGGAAACTCGAGGCATACGGTTTTTCTAGGGTCTTGTTAGATCTACTGTCTTCTTATCTCCTAGACAAAGTCAATTATGTAGTATATAAAGGATTTCGATCAGATAATTGTTAACTGCGGGGTGCCTCTGGGTGCGAATTTGGGTCCTCTTTTGTTTATACTGTTCATCAATGATATTCGCAGGTCTATAAGGAGTGCTAAGTATGCACTTTATGCAGACGACTTAAAGCTTTGGAGAGCAGTTCAGTCGCCTAGCGACTGTGCTGAACTCCAAGCTGATATTGATAGGCTGTACGAATGAAGTGTTCACAACCGTCTGGCCTTCAATACAGACAAATGCCATTTAATGACGTTTACAAAAAAATATTTTTATATAAGTCATTGTTACTCAATGGGAGGGTTTGCTCTGCAGACGAGGTCGGGAATTCGCGATCTGGGTATTGCTTTTGACTCAAAGCTGTCGTTTGGAGCGCACATTCTGGGTGTAGTTAATCAGGCGTATAGGGCCCTGGGATTTATAATTCGGAATGGGTTTTTTCGGATCCATGTATTCTCATGTCTCTGTACAACGCCATGGTTCGAAGTAAAGTTGAATATGTTAGCATTGTTTGCAGCCCTATATAAAATTAATTAATTACTATACAGGGTGGTTGATTTTTTACTGTCCAGCTAATATCTGCTGAAATACTGAAGATACTTAAAAAAATTAAATTAGAGACTTTTCAAACAACACTTCATCAACAAAATAGCGCAAACAATTTTTTTCCATGGCCTACTTGTTTGGCGGAAAAATATGTAACTTTGGTTTTTTAAATAGAACACCCTCTATATTTTTAGAGAATCGTATTCAAAATCAATTTCTCTTTACAACGATGTATCACAAGTACCTTTTTGCTTTCTAATAATTATGCCCAATATTTTAAAAAAAGGAACAATATGAGGGTTGTAGTAACTCTTGATTAACATTAATTTATTTACTTTCTAACAAACTAAGAAATTTCGGAACACACTTTAACACGTAATGTATTATAATGATTGTTTAGATCGTCCACCATGGAATTCAACAATTTTTGACCCTCTTTGACTATGTTTTCTGCAACACTCATCCTAAAAATTTTTTAAATATTGGAAATAATTAGAAAGCAAAATGGTACTTGTGATACACCGTTGTAAAGAGAAATTGATTTAGAACACGAATCTCAAAAAATATATAGGGTGGTCTATTTAAAAAACTAAAGTTACATATTTTCCCGCAAAACAAGTAGGCCATGGAAAAAAATTGTTTGCGCTATTTTGTAGATGGGGTGTTGTTTGAAAAGTTTATAATTTAACTTTTTTTTGTATCTTCAATATTTCAGCAGATATTAGCTTGCCAGTTAAAAACCAACCACCCTGTATAGATAAATATTTTGAGTATACACGCACAATAATGTATATCCTAGATTTACTTCCTATGTTGATTTGTTATTGTATTACTATCTATGTTTAAGTTTATTGTATTACTCACGAATAGGCGAGTGTCGTAAGCTAGAGCGAGCGTTAAAAATAAACGATGCGTTATCAGTACAGATCTTTCCATATCTCAACGACCTTATATACGTAGAAAAGCAAGTGAGAAAGCTGTAGAAAAAGACACCTAAACATTGTTTTCACAATTATTTTCACGTATAATATAGTCCAAGACAGATTTATGTTGCCGAGCGGTGGGAATGCGCAGATACCTAAATTGTAAAAATGTCGATGTAAAAATATTGTAAGGTTGATATGATAACGAAGTATGTCAATATTATTAATGAGACTATTTTATTCTTAACAGAGATTTTATTCGAATGAAAATATCCTAATAAACGCTGTAACCAATGAAAGGGAGCGTTAATTAGACTCATTTTTATTGTTGGATTAAAAACTAGTTTGTTTTTAAATTGCTCTGTAATTTCTCAAAACGTTCAGAAATACGACTTTAAGATCTACCGCATGCATACCAACTAACAAGCCATTCTACTACATAAAGTGGAAAAACTATAATGGTTTGTAATTTAAGGAACTAGGTATCTATAATTTAGTCAATTAGCGTTTAACGAAACCTATAATAATAAGAATTAAAGATGCTTATTACAGTTCAGGTTCGAATCAGTAAGAGTTTCAATTTTAAGATCTTCCTGTTATATTTTGTTTAAAGTTGAAACATTAGATTATTGTACTCATAGTACTATACGGGGAATTTATATTCATTATATGGGTGTTCTAAGAAATAATTCCGAGATAAATTTGGTTTTCAAATGAGCATCATTACACGAGCTACAAACACATTTTGCACAATTTTACCCCGCGGTGCAAAGCGGCCATCTTTTTCTTAAGAATTGGTTTAGTATTTCGCGCGTAACTCGCGTATTTTCGATTTAAAAAAACAGTTTTTGCTACAGTTTTATTGAAAATTTAATACCCTACAAAATTGCATCAGTAGCTCTTTTCGCTTATTGCGATTGTTTAAAAGTTACAGCTCAATTTGTTAAACAAAGTAAGGGATGATTTTTTTATACTCGTCATAATTTCTTTTTATGTCACTTATATTAAAAAATATTTTCGGATAAAAGTTGTAGAGCTTTTAATTCTCTATATTTTTTATACTAACAATTTTCGTATACAAATCACCAAATCACCTAGATAATTGACATTTGAAATTCCTTTTTATGTCCTTAATACGACCCTGTTTGTATAAATTATAAAATAATTACTACAATAGAAGTAAGTAATTTGTAGCAGCTGAGAATCAATTTGCTTGATAATTACAAACATTAATTTTTTTGTAGTTAAGCACCTAATTTATATTCTATGCATTTCTAATCATCGATAATAAGTCGATTAGTACATATTTATTTATAAATAGGTTTTTATGTCTTTTTTTTTAAATTAATCATTTATTTAAGTTTAATGGTTTCCTTAATTTCAAACTCAAGGGCGTAAAATCCACCATCATCACCAGAAGCTTGTGTATTACGAATCGTTAGACATCCAGCTATAAATATCCTTTCCCTAAGCTTTACTTTTAAATAATTGGCACTCCGTAGACCAGAGACCCCACAAAAAAATGAAAACATTCAAATCATGAGATCTTTATGACCAAGTTGTTATTAAATCTTGAGTTTAATAACTGACGAGCTGTTAAATTAAAATAAGATGAGGCACTGTGATACTTAATAGACTTATAGGGAACTAGGAGTTTGTAACAGAAATATTGGGGTGATCATTGATCATATTCAGGCCCATCTTTTGGGAATAAGCTACTTGAGTGGCACCGAACACGAAAATATGGTTGGCTGCTCAAAGCACTGGCTTAAGGCCTCAAAATTATTAATTTCTAAATGGTGAGGAGGGCGGGAAACTCACCTGAGAGTAAAATCTCGTTTTTTATGTAAATAGTAGTTACTTTGCCATTGGACAACCCAAATACCGTTCACGAGTTACGAGTTTATGTTTGCTGGTGTGTAGTATAAAGACGTTAATTTCAGGCTAGCTGCTACTCTCTCAGAGCCCAAATACCGTTCACGAGTTACGAGTTTATGTTTGCTGGTGTGTAGTATAAAGACGTTAATTTCAGGCTAGCTGCTACTCTCTCAGAGCCATTCTAGAGAGTAGCTAAACTTTTTTGTCAATTCTTTTTATAAGATCGAAAAAATGTCAAAGTTACATCCCGAATGCTACCATATTTCTTACTTTTTTCCTTCTCTAACATCTTCATTGAAAGATCCCGAGACCTTAAGCCAGTACTTTGGGCAGCCAACCAGATTTTCGTGTTCGTTGGCGCACTCAAAGCTTTTTCCCAAAAGATGGGGCTAAATAAAATCACCAATAAAGTCGTCACGTGAGATTCGTGAAATACGAACCGTAAGTTTTGGCCGCGAACTGATAAAATTCCGTTCTTGGTGAGATCAAACATGTCTGATATTCGCTTCGGGAAGTAGATGATCGTAAGTTAATAATAATAATACGTTTTCGTCACTGATAATCATTGCTGCTTTAGCTGCTCAAATTTTATAATTGAACTACTTAAGTTACAATCAAATGTCTGGAACTATTTTTAAAATAAACCTATCAACCCTTATATTTTTGAAAAGAGAAAAGAATTAGCTTTTTAAAAACATAAAAATGAGGTTAGGTTTGTATTTAAAAAAACAGAAGTTTGCATCATATCTCCAAAACGGCGCACTAAAAAAATTATTTTATGATTTAATTATTTGCATTTTAGTAGTGCCTATTATCTCTTTTGTAAAAATTGAAATTATCTCTATTAATAAAAAAGTTATAAGCATTTAACCCTGCAGAGCATACGTTAGGCTTTTAAAGCCCATCCCGTTTTTTTTTTTGTACCATGTATATTTTTTAAACTAAATTTATGAAACTTAATATACCTTTCGACTTTGATTGTAAGTATAAGATTATATAATAAAAACAATTAAATAATTATTTCAAGTATATAAAATTTCGCATAGAACAGCAAATGGGCTTTAAAAGCCTAACGTATTTACTCCCGGGATTTATTTTCGCTGAGTATCTGTTAGTTTATTATGAATTTAAGTGTTTATTTTATTCAAATTTATTTTTTTTGTCACGTTTTAGATTTAAACAGAGTGCATGATTAGTTTATGAGTATTAATTACCGATTAATTCAAACCTTAAAATTTTTTATTTTAGTTACTTATTGGAAATAAGATAGGAAATAAGGGAAAATATTGCTCTTTTTGGAATAGGCACAAAAGTCGTAATTACAATAAAATGTGTATAACTTGAATTTCTATGGAACATTCTACCTTTGTTTGTGCTGATTGTGCGAAAAAAATTTTAGTTTTGAAAATTCAAAGTGGCTTTTAGTAGATGGGCAACAAGAGTTCTAGCGCATTCCCCATGTTAAATCCCATAAGAAAACCTCAAGGTCCAGTCTGGTAATTTTTGTTCCCATCGCACATGCGCAGTAGACATATCGCGGTGTCGCGCTTTTTTAATTCAAGATATTTCGCAGCTACTTTTTTTTAATTAGACGTTTTGGGTTCAATATTTTTTAGGTAGCTTAATTATTAAAGTATTTTATTAATTAATAAAAATTAATTAGATTGACAGTTCGCGATTAATTGGTAGTTTAATTCGCGCTTTTAATTAATTAGCTCGACGCTTCTAATTAACATGAATATCTACGCTATTTAATATTCACTACATTTCCTAACACGAATTTCTCGCTGTTGAATATAATGAATTTTCAGAGTTTTTTGAAGACTTATTAATTACTCATTTTTACGATTACGAAAAATTTAAGTGATAGCTTGTAGAAATTATTTTCTATAAAATGTGTCTTTAGGGTGTGGAACGTGTTTAAGGGTTGTTAAAAACTTGTCAAGACTGGTTTTAAGCTTGTCTAGCGTCTTTACCTGAGTTTTGTTTAAGGGTGTATGGATGCATTCTGCCCCTTTGTTATTCATGGGAAACTGCATTCTTGAAGACTGGTGACGCCCTTTATGTCTCCTACCTCTTGTATAATAGAAACCCCATATGGTTGTTTAAATAAAGTTAGTATCCGTTAGACCTTTAGATCTTGAATCATTTTTCTTGATAGAAGAATTAATCGGAGATTGATTAAATAAAAGTTTTTGTGCGTGTAATGTACTTAGTGAAAATATTTAGTTAAAAAAAGGTGTACATATTAGGATGTAATTAGTTTTTAAAAAAGTTTTCAAAAATACTGAAAGAAAAAAAGTTTTGTGGTACGCTTGTGCTTATGTAATTAGCATAGCCCCTATAAAAGCTTGAACTTTGTAATTATTGTGCAATAAAAGTTCGAAAATTATAATCTTTAGTTTTTCAACTACATATATAAATTATAGGTAAGTTTTAAGTAATTTTATTAAGCATTTTATTCCTATAACTATTTTAGTTATTTCTATTCTAATTTTTTTGTTTTCTTATTAATAGAGGTATCAACGTCAAGAGCGTTTAAGATTCGCAGTGCATTCGAGTCTCTCATCGAAATCGATTAACATCCATAATTATTATGTAAGTAGCAAAGAAAAAAATTTTATTTAACCCTACAGCAAAAATACATGAAAAAAAATAATTCTACCCAGTGCATACGTGAGGGTCTGTCCCCCCTTCAAAGTTTTGATAATTTTTTAAAAAAAGGTTTATATGGAAATTGCTCATTAACATGTAGAAACATAAAATATTATAAAATATTCGTGATCAATTAACTACAAATTAAATACAAAATGACGTTATTACGCGCATAACTTACACTTTTTTATTTTAGACATAAAAAAGCCGCTTTGAATTTTTCTAAATTACAAGTATTTTTTTGCACAATTTACCACAAACACAGTTGGAAGGGTCCAATACAAAATGCAAGTGTCACACATTTTTACAGTAATAACAACTTTTGTGCCTCTTCCAAAAAAAAAAAAAAAAAAAGAGCCCCAGATTTATAAAAATTTATAATTAAAATTAATAATTTTATTAAATATTTTAAGTCACGTGTCGGTAGTCTTTCAACTATTTATGACTTCTAGAAGATTTATCTTAAAAACGTTTTGTTGGCGGTACGTGTACACATTAATAATTATTGCGAGATGAATCTGTTTCCTGCGATAGAATTATTAAAATTATGCAAAATAACATTGATTCTTATGGAAAAGAAGCACAAATATCCTCTTTCTAGGGGGCCCCTATCTAAAACGTTTTGTTGTCGGTACGTGTACTCATTAATATTTTTGCTATAAAGAAAGTAAAAAGTTTTAATTTTGAGTATTAGTTGCTGAAACTTCGTAATCTAAACTTCATGATTAATTTATGCTATTTTTTACTCTATTATTAGTTACATCAGTCGTCAAGAGGTGTGATTATTCGAGTATTCGAGACTCATCCTATCATCCTTCCTATATTATATCGTGTAAGTATGAATAAAAGAATTTATTTGTTTTTGTAATTATTTATTTTTTTTAATATTAGTAGATACATGTAACGATTTTATTACAATACATTTTTAATATTTAGAAGTTTATGTTAGATACAATAAACAACCTTAACCATTTTCTCGCTTTTACAGATCCTATAGACGGAGACATTCCCACGTATTCGCGGATCATCCATAATCATATTTATCGCGCATAATTAGGTAAGTAATAATGAATTTTTTAATGTTTATGCTAGAATGGATATATAGACAATCTTTAATAATTTTTTTCTGTTACAGATTTTTTGTGGACGAAGAGATGAATCTTTTTATCCATCTAGTGAAGAATATCTCTGCACTTCTAGGGCTTTTGACGTTCAACTATAATGAACAAGATGCAAAGAACGGACTTCGCGAATGTGCTACTGGAATACGTAGAATTAAAAAGGCGCTTAACACTGCTAAAACTGTAGGCGAAAAACAACAGTTATTATCTTCATTGGGTAATATCAAAAGTTTGCGTACTCAGCTGAAAGCGCAGTTGAAACGTGGGGCTGGAGTAGGACCAAAAAAGGAGACTGCTAAAAATCGAGTGCACTGGGAAGATTCCATATCAGCTTTCAATAGCAGAATCCGAACAGGAATTATAAGCAATCTCAAACATAAGGAACCGCGTGAATTTTTAATTGATTGTAAGGCTCTATTTAAGCGTAGAATTCAAAACGCACTTAAAGAAGATGAGGCTGTAAAAGTTAACGCTGCTTTCGCGGGAGAATTTGAAGTTAGGAAAGGCGATCAGATTCTTAACGAGATGAAATATTTTACTACCTCTAATGCTCCAATCTATAGAAACACCAATCTTGATGAGTGGTTTGATGTGAACGTTACAAGACCTATATTAATAGATTTGGAAGAATTTCAAGAGCGTGATAGTGGCTGGACCCTGAAGAAAATTATTAATTTAGGGATTAATATCAACAAGTTTACTCCGCAACTAGGCTCATCATACATAGACCTTCCACCACAAATCAAACACAAGAAAGCATGTGTTAACGTAAAGAACAATGACAATAAATGCTTTGCATGGGCTGTGACGACAGCTTTACATCCTGCAATACGAGATCCCGAAAGAACATCTTCCTACCCACACTACTCGAAAATTCTAAAACTGAAGGGTATACAGTTCCCAATGACTATAAGACAGATACCTACGTTCGAGAAACAAAATAATATATCAATTAATATTTACATTCTTCAAAAGAAAAACCGTAATTATATAACATTGCCATCATACCTCACCAAAAGCAAAGTTGAACGCCACGTAAACCTGCTTCTTATCCAAGACCATTACTTGGACGAGAAAGAAGAAGAAGGAAAACATACAACAACACCAATTCGATATCATTATGTGTGGATCAAAAATTTGTCGAAACTCCTCTCGAAGCAATTAAGTAATGAAAATGGGCAAAAGTATTTCTGCGATCGATGTTTGCACTATTTTAGATCGCAAGAAAAACTTAATAGCCATATTGAAGACTGTCAACGCATTAACGAATGTGCCGTAAAAATGCCCGTTGAAGGTGAAAACATCTTAAAATTTAAAAACTTTAAAAATAAGGAGAAAGCACCATTCGTCATATATGCTGATTTGGAAAGCGTTCTAAAGCCTACTGAAGACTCAAACAAGTATCAAAAACATCTTCCAGCCGCCATTGGTTACTACGTGAAATGCTCTTACGATGATACGCTGTCTTTTTATCAATCTTATCGAGGGCAGGATTGTATGGCATGGTTCGCTAATGAACTTCAACATTTTGCTGAGAATGTAGAAACAGTATTTTGGTGCGAATACCCCATTAATATGACGTCACAACAGGAAGCAGAATTTAGAAAAGCAACGCACTGCCACATATGTGAACAAGCGTTTGCAGCAAATAGTAAAAAAGTTCGCGATCATAACCATTTGATTTCCGAAAATAATTATAGAGGGGCAGCTCATGAAGACTGCAACGTAAACTACAAAGATAGTCGCACAATTCCTGTGGTATTCCATAATTTAAGCGGATACGATGCGCATTTCATTGTAGAAGATATAGCCACAAGAATGCAGGGTCGTGTCGATCTACTTCCAATCACCAAGGAAAAATACATATCATTTACCAAACACATTGACGCCTCCATCATACAATTCCGCTTCGTTGATAGTTTCCGCTTCATGAGTTCCTCTCTAGACAAGTTGGCGTCATATTTACAACATTTTCCCAATACAAGATCACAATTTTCGACTATTTCTAATGAAAACTTCGATATGCTAACAAAAAAGGGGGTAATGCCGTATGACTTTATCGACTCTTTTGAAAAGTTCAATGAAGCCTGTTTACCTCCAATAGATGCGTTTTATAATAAACTAAACGATACGAGATGTTCGAGGAAATTATACCGTAGAGCGCAGCAAGTATGGAGTAAATTTAATTGCGCAAATTTGGGCGAGTACGTTGACCTGTATATGAAGACAGATGTACTATTGCTAGCTGATGTTTTTGAAGAGTTCAGAAGTAGCTGCATAAAAACATACAGTATAGACCCCAGCCACTATTACACGCTGCCAGGTTTTACCTGGGATTGTATGCTGAAACATACTAAGCAAGAATTGGAGCTTCTTACTGATCTCGACAAATTTCTTTTCGTTGAACGAGGAATCCGAGGAGGCCTGAGTCAGGTGTGCTCGAAACGTCGAGCTCATGCAAACAATCCGTATACACCCGATTATAATCCATCAAAAGCGCAAAATTATTTAATGTACTACGATATCAACAATCAGTATGGATGGGCAATGAGTCAATTCCTTCCTTATGGCGGTTTCGAATGGGATTCGAATACAAACATTGACGTCACGTCCATACCTGACGATTCTGATGTAGGCTACATACTCGAAGTAGATCTTGACTATCCTCAACATCTTCACGATGCTCACAAGGATCTACCGTTTTGTCCTGAGCATATCGACCCAAAGACGAAGAAATCTCCCACTACCGCAGCACATATGACTAAATTGATGGCTACACTTCATCCAAAACAGAAGTACATCATACATTATAGGAGTTTAAAACAAGCTCTCAGGCATGGATTGAAGTTGACCAAAATACATCGTGTGCTTAAATTTAAACAATCAGCATGGTTGAAGAGTTATATCGATTTAAATACAGAACTTCGCAAAAAATCTAAGAACGAGTTTGAAAAGAACTTATTTAAATTGATGAACAACGCAGTGTTTGGGAAAACAATGGAGAATATAAGAAAGAGAGTAAATATTCGTCTGCTGACAAAATGGGAAGGAAGATATGGAGCTGAGGCTCTGATTTCGAAGCCCGAATTTAAAAGTCGTGCCATATTTAATACAAATCTAGTGGCTATCGAATTAAAAAAACTCGAGATTTTCTTGAACAAGCCAATTTATGTAGGAATGAGTGTTCTCGATCTCTCTAAAACAACCATATACGACTTCCACTACGATTATATGAAGAATGCCTTTGGAGATGAATGTTCCGTCCTTTATACTGATACGGATTCGCTAATTTATGAAATTAATAATCGAGATCCTTACAAAGTTATGAAGCAGGATTGTAAGCAGCATTTCGATACATCAGATTATTCGGAAGATAATGTTTATGGAATTCCTCAAGTTAACAAGAAGGTCTTAGGAAAAATGAAGGATGAGAATAATGGTGTACCGATGACTGATTATATCGGTTTGAGATCAAAATTATACTCTATAAAGAACGTCGCTACCAAAGACGAGATTGAAGCTTATAAAAAAAAATTACGAGAAGATGATTATGATGAGGATGAAATTCTTGAAATTATATCCAATTATAATACTACAAAAAAAGCCAAAGGAGTTAAAAAAATGGTCGTTGAAACAAAAATAACTTTTGAAGATTACGTAAACTGCGTAGAAAATTATGCAGAAAAACGCGTAAATCAAAATTTAATTAAATCTTCTAAGCATAAAGTACATTCGATTACCCAGCAAAAGATTGCCCTTAGTCCGCACGACGATAAGCGCTATCTAGTACCTAGATCGTACGATACTTTACCATGGGGACATTACAGCATCTGCACCAACGAAGATCTACCTCCAACTAGCGCAGGGAAAAGAACACTTGATGAATCTGATAATATGCCTTGTAAAAAATTATGTGTATAATAATTTGTTGTAAATGATAAAATGATGTTAAATGCAATTATTTTTTTAACAATTTATATGCTAATTATTGATAATAAATAAATATGGTAAACAAGAATATGTCTTTGAATAACTGTACTATTGAATTAAATTTGTAATAATGCAATATTGTAAACAAAAAAAATGTATTGAAAAAAATTTAATAAAATAAATGCTATGCTTGAAATTATATTGTCACCGTTTTTTTATTGTCTCTCTCTCTCTCTTACAATAGGCACGCACGCATCCCCTCGGGTAGCGTAAAAAATCTACCTGTGTAACAAAAAAGTACAAGTGTTTCAAATGCTACCTCTATAAAATAGGACAGGTCGGACCGGTCATACAGGTCGTACAGGTCATACAGGTCGTACAGGTCATACAGGTCGTACAGGTCATACAGGTCGTACAGGTCCTACAGGTCGTACAGGTCGTACAGGTCATACAGGTCGTACAGGTCATACAGGTCGTACAGGTCATACAGGTCGTACAGGTCATACAGGTCGTACAGGTCGTACAGGTCGTACAGGTCATACAGGTCGTACAGGTCCTACAGGTCGTACAGGTTGGGGGACAGGTCGGGACAGATCGTACAGGATCGGACGTTATCGTAGCGAATTCGACAAATATATAAAAGTCTAATTATGGGTGTATATTCGTCAGTAATAAAGATGGAGTCGTCGTCGGCAGCAGACAACCACATTGTTCAACAGCGCCTGCACGAATTCTCTCAAAGCATTAGAAAAAAAATTTTAGCTCTTAAGTTGAGCAAATTTGAAGACGATGTTACATTAAATAAATTATTCAAGCCTATAGTTGAGCCTCTAACTACTATCAGTCAATCTGTGATGTCAACGTCTACGTCTCCTAAAAAACAGCAACAACAACCGTCCTTTGTTAACTCAGCTATCCAGCCATCGTCTCCAATCTTAAAGAAAACTACACCGTTACCCTCTTTTGACGATGATGATGATGACGCCGAAGGCTACGTGGATATGAAGGACTGGAGGGTTGAGGGTGGTGAACATGATATTACTTCTACACCAGCCACAATCAAACATCGATCGACATCGTCTGACAATGATGGTGACGAAGAATCAGATATTGCTTCCACTACTACTCCTATGAGCGATCAATCATTTGCTCCGCTTACTCGGGAATACATACGTGGATTTATAAGTGATTCGCCAATACGAAAAGAATTCGATGTTACATACGGTGCGACCTATGATCCTATTGGGAAAAAGTATAAATTGGGCAATAAAACGATTAAATTTAAAAAAGAAGATGTCGACTTTAGCATTGCGAATGTCGTCTTTAAGGGTACAAGAGGATTATACGAGCTGGTATTTAAAAGAGATCCAAGGCAATACATAGATGAAGATTTACAAATGTATCGCGATATTTTGAGATTGACAAACGTACACAGACGAGACTACCTATCAACAAATCAATTACGAGGTACCCGTATGCTCAAGTATCTGAGAATAATAAAACCATTGATCGTTGCTGGGCGAACACCTACGACGCCAGTTCGATCTTTGAGACGACTACGACAACATGAAAAATCTGGTAGCAAGGGTGCGCCTACGACGCCAACCGTTCATCACACTCCAGTTCGATCTTTGAGACAACACGAAAAATCTCATAGCAAGGGTGCGCCTACGACGCCAACCGTTCATCACACTCCAGTTCGATCTTTGAGACGACTACGACAACACGAAAAATCTTACAGCAAGAGTGGAGGTGTTGGCCCAGTGCCGCTACAGTATAATTCTAAGCCTATCGAGTACGTTTATTCGGGTAACGTTAATGAACTAGTCGAACGATTGAAGCTATTAATGGCGATGAGTTATGCTGGGAACACGTCTCATACTAAGGAGATCGCTTCAATCATTAGCGAATTAAAAGAGTCCGGTGTTATATATTGATTCTTTCACAGAAAACCATATACCAGTGTTTTATATTATAATCATCTATGTATAATTAACTGCAGCGTAAAATTTTAGCTATAATTAAATATTTAAGCATCAATAATGTAAACTTTAAAATGTGTAAATTGTTAGCATATTATACAAGCTGTAGGATCATTATTAAAAGAAAAAAATGTAATATGTTTTAAAAAATATATATTTTTATATAATTATATCATTTTGTTTTAATAGATATATGATGGCCCTCCAATTACCACGATAACTTAGATGGCATCTTTGTGGTAAAAAAATTCGTGTGGCAAATGAATAAATTTCACGTATTTAGATTTCTGATCGATCCATCGGAGGTCATTGTTATGTGTAATTTTTTATATATCATATAATGAGGCATTATTCAGATGATCCAATTAAGCATGAATCATATTGAGGGAAATTTTTTTGATTATGCTTCATTAAGATATAAGGCGCCCACAAGTCTTAAAGAATGCAGTTTCCCATGAATAACAAAGGGGCAGAATGCATCCATACACCCTTAAACAAAACTCAGGTAAAGACGCTAGACAAGCTTAAAACCAGTCTTGACAAGTTTTTAACAACCCTTAAACACGTTCCACACCCTAAAGACACATTTTATAGAAAATAATTTCTACAAGCTATCACTTAAATTTTTCGTAATCGTAAAAATGAGTAATTAATAAGTCTTCAAAAAACTCTGAAAATTCATTATATTCAACAGCGAGAAATTCGTGTTAGGAAATGTAGTGAATATTAAATAGCGTAGATATTCATGTTAATTAGAAGCGTCGAGCTAATTAATTAAAAGCGCGAATTAAACTACCAATTAATCGCGAACTGTCAATCTAATTAATTTTTATTAATTAATAAAATACTTTAATAATTAAGCTACCTAAAAAATATTGAACCCAAAACGTCTAATTAAAAAAAAGTAGCTGCGAAATATCTTGAATTAAAAAAGCGCGACACCGCGATATGTCTACTGCGCATGTGCGATGGGAACAAAAATTACCAGACTGGACCTTGAGGTTTTCTTATGGGATTTAACATGGGGAATGCGCTAGAACTCTTGTTGCCCATCTACTGCTTTTTATACTTAAAATAAAAAAAGTGTAAGTTATGCGTATGCTATGTAATAATGCCATTTTTATTAATTTGTAGTTACTTGATCACAAATATTTATAAATATTTTGTTTCTAAATGTTATTGATCATTTTCTACATAAAAAGTTTTTAAAAAATTATCAAACTATGACGGGAAAAGCTAATAAACTATGGGCTTTAAAAGCCATTTTCTCCATTAAACCGACTTCATATCTCTTACGGTGTCCGAGATCCCCATGTTGTGCACGTTATACTGGACACACTGTATAATAACCCTTAAAGTTAAAATTTTTAAACAAAATTAAGTTGTTTGATTGCTCTGTTTCGTGTGTAATATACCTATTCCACATTACCACACCAATTTGTGTTGAACTGAAATGGGCAATTTTGAAGAAAATGTTAATTAACAGCAAAGGCATGAGGATAATAAAATTAAAACTATGGCTATTTTATTAACCACACTCTAAAAACCATATACACAAAAATTGAGAATTATTAGACGTCATTTAATTTTTTTTTACCAAAATAAAAATGGTATTCCACATTCGGTGGCTTTACTGTAATTATTTATTTCAAACATTTTGTATATACAGGGTGCTTTTTTCAATTGGTACTAACATTGGGATCTCGGAAACCGTAAGAGTTTCGAGGTTAGTTAAATTAGCAAAAAGTTGCATATTTTGATGATCTTTAAGAATCGGTTTGGAAAATTTTAAAATTCAAAATGGTTTCCGAGATAATGTAGAAAAACTGAAAATTGACAATTTAGTTTTTTGACTGTAGTTTCAAAATGGTGTACTTTAGAAAAAGAATTCTCAGGAAAAATTTTTAGGAAATCAAAAAAGCTATCAAACGATACCAAACTCGACTATTTATCACATCGACGCTAGGCGCCGCAACATTCAACTTTTTATTTTCTTATCGGTGACATATAATTTTTTTGGCAAATATTACTCAATAGGCTTCTTTAAATTCGGATACCAAACGACAACTTTCTATCTTGAACTTTTCTTAATTTCCACAACTTTTCAGGTTGTTATGTTACGTTATGTTAATATTTTACTTTATGTTATTTTTTACGATAAAAAATAACGACTTAAACTTACTTTTTAAAGTTTTAGAGAAGTACCTACCTAATTTAATCAGAAAATAAAATTTCATTCCTAAAATAAATAATAATTTGATTTATTTTTATTTCCAGCTCAAATTACTTTTCTAAAAATTTAAAACCTAAGTTTTAATCGCTATTTTTCATCGTGAAAAATAACATAAAGTAAAATATTAACTTAACGTAACATAGCATAACCTGAAAAGTTGTGAAAATTAAGAAAAGTTCAAGATATAAAGTTGTCGTTTGGTATCCGAACTTTGACAAGCTTACTGAGTAATATTAGCCAAAAAAATGATATGTCCCCTATAAGAAAATGAAAAGTTGAACGTCGCGACGCCTAGAGTCGATGTGATAAAAAGTCGAATTTAGTATCGTTCGATAGCTTTTTGATATTCTGACAATTTTTCCTGAGAATTCTTTTCTAAAGTATTCCATTTGAAAGTACAGTCAAAAAACGAAATTGCCAATTTTCAGTTTTTCTGCATTATCTCGAAAACCATTATGAATTTTGAAATTTGCTAAACTGATTCTTAAAGATCATCAAAATATGCAACTTTTTGCTAATTTAACCAACCTCGTAACTCTTACGGTTTTCAAGATCCTAATGTTTGTACCACTTAAAAATATCACCCTGTATAATTAAGTTATCTACAAGTTACAAAAGAAAAGGTTTAAATGTGACAAAAACAATAATAAATTAGATGCAATGAGGATATATAGTGACTCTCTTGTGCCCTTGTCTGACACAGCAAAGAGATTTAGAATTCCTAAGTTGAAAGTTGCGACTGCAAAACTCGACTTCTGAAGAACTCTGTATTTTTTAATCGTTTTAATTTTCTTAACATGGTGCAAATAGAGAACGAAACTCTTAAAACCTAAAAATAATATTTTCAAAAAATTTATATACCGGGTGTTGAATGACTTACCGATACATAGAGCAATAGCACACGTAAAATCAAGTTTTTATAAATTCCCTCATTGTTAAGGAGCAAATATGAAAGAAACAAAAAGATTTAAATGTTGCTACGATACACAATTAAATTATAGCTCATTTAAATCATTTCTAATTTTTAATTATGCATAATTTTTGTCTCTTTCATGTTTGCTCTAAAACAATTAGGAGAATAAGAATTTACAAAAACGTGATTTAACGTGCTATTGCCCTATGCATCGGTAAGTCATTCAACATCCGGTATATGGTAGTTTAGAATTTAAAATAGTAAAACTATTTCCCATAGTAACGAGGAGAACTCGTGAAGATCATGATGGTGCTACATCACAAATTTCTGACTTAAGAACTTATCTCAGATAATACTTGTGCTAGAAGTCATCTTTAGGTGATGAAAATTATATAAACTAGATGCAATGTGGATATATCAAGTGTTGACTACTTGTGCTCTTCTACGACGCTTTATAGAGATTTACAATACCTAAGTTGAAAGTTGCAAGTGCACGACTCTAGTTCTGAAGAACTCATCATTTTATTTTTTTAAATTTCTGAACATGGTGCAAATAGAAAACGAAAGTCTTAAAACCTAAAAATAATATTTAAAACAAATTTATGTCGACCACTTAATTATTATTTTACGAACAGTCAATATGGCTTTGCTATCGATTTTCAATATACCCCAAAGACAAGTTATGTGAATTTCCTCTTGAGCTTCCTGAATCATCAACTGTGTTGATTGTCTTAACACTTTAAAGTATCTCCCATGCCAATTGGATTTATAAATCGAATTTGCAACAGTTATGGTCTAGAATTTAAATTATGTCATATTTTGAGAAGTATGATAAAGTACTAACTCACTTCTTTAGCCAAATAATCTGCGGGGACGCAATATAAAGCAAACTGCATTATCACTGCAAACATTGCAGAGGAGTATCGCACTACCACAGAAATACTAGAACTAAAATAAAAATTTTATCAGAAATCATTGGAATTTTTGAAATCTAAGTACCTTTCAAATATGACATATAGTTCCGAACAAATTAATGGAGCAGCTGTAAAGTATTGAATTAAAAATGCAATGGAATAACATTCTTGTAGATCCTTTATAAATCTGAAACATTTCACCAATTTTATCTTCAATATAGTATACACTACACAGTATGAGTATTTCAAGTTAGCACATAGGGATGTAATAAGTGGAAGAGAGAAACTTATATTTAAATATATATAAGAGAGAGCGGAGATTTTTTCTTTTTTTTCTTTTCCAATAAAACAAATAGTTCAAGTTACCTCATTAAAAATTTGTGATGTTCGCTGTAAGCAACGACCTTTTTGTAATGCTGCTCTAAATCTGAATTCGTACGAATATTCTCCACGTTCATTTGCTCTAAAAGATCGCATAAAATTTTGAATTGCAACATAACTTCCGAAATAAATCCAATAAATAAACCTTCAAAACCATATAAGAACAAGGGACCGTAGCATAATGCACAGGAATAAGAGTACCAAGATATGTTGTAAAATGTGCCATTTTCACTAAGCTTCCAAACTCCGATAGGTAATTTTTTTCTGATAATTGCAACTACTACTTCTAGGAATACTGCTAACGAAACCGAATATAAAAACGCTTTTTGCAACAAAGACACTATTTTTTGCATGTTAGTCGCTTCCCGTTTTACTGGTTTTGAGCAATCATCGCTGTTCCAAAAATGTTGCGATTGTCGAATCAAATTTAAAATTTTATTTTTGGAAAAAATACAAAAAACCATTTTAGCCCATATCTGAAATAAATTTGAATTAAATTTTAAATTTAATTTTTCAGTTTTCGTAGGTACCTACTTGAAAAATACCAAATGTTTCTAAATTATCAGCAATGTCAGCAACGTTTCCTTCCATGTAAAAATATTGGATGAATGTTGTAATAACAACGCACGTTAATAATAATAATGGTGAAATTAGTTGAATAATAATCTTGGCACAAATTTTATTTGGATAAAAATATCCCAATTTTGTTAGAGCAGAAAAAGGAGCGTTAACTAGGCTGTTTCTCATGATTGAAAATTATTAAAACTTCTTCTAAAATTGTTGTGTTGTTTATTACACCGGGTTCACGAATAATGTAACTGTAAAAATTCTGTACCTACATGAATATCCATAAACATACTGCTACACCTCTCAAATTATTAGTTTGTATACTTGCTATACAATTTCCTAATTACGTCAATTTTTATTCCACGTAACCTATAATATTATAATGATAAATATATTGGTACGTCTCTATTATTATACTAGGTATAAATAGATACAGGTTCGATTGTTTCAATTTTAAAATGTGTTTTAAATAAATTTTCATAAGGAAATTTATCTACTGTTTTTAGAAGTATCGCTAAACTGTTTGTTAACTAAAACTGTAATCCACAGTGACGACCCCAGCATATATTTTCTGGGGGAGGGGCAGACACAATTTCAAAAATTTCAAGAGGGGCGACAGTTCTTTACAAACAACAATTATTTCCCTTGGTAAAACATTTCATTTAAAAATCAATATCTTGGGCAGGGACGAATTTAAGGAATAATTTTAAGGGGGGAGCTACCTAAAATTTGCCAACTGAGAGTCTCTAAAATGGCAATTAATTGTTTTTTTCAAAGATGTTTCACGGCTCCCCAAGAGCCGCAGGCAAATTTTGAAAAAAATTTCAAGATCAGAAGAGCTCAGATCAATTTTAGGAATTTTTTAATATTCTGTACTCTGAAATTAAGCGATTTTTTATATCGAAAAAACTTTATCTGATAAGAATTTATTTAAATGACCATTTGATAATTGTTTTAGGCATTCATTATTCATAAAATCTTAAAATTTTTTACAATTTACAAAAAAGTCCGCTCTTCCAGGCCCCTGAAACTCACAGGCCTGGTTTCACTGAATCCTCGGGAGCATTATAGTTACACCACTACACCACACCCTTGGCAATAATTAATGAAGGACTTTTAGGCGTCCTAGCAACCTGTAATGTGATATTAGCCTAGACTACACCCTAAAGATCCCTAGGCAGCTTTAATTTTTCAAAATTATAACCCTAGGGAAGGAAAGTGGAGGAGGGGCACACCCTAGGAATAGTTTTAGGAATCTATAGGGTATGATATACGTTGGTACCAAATTTCAAGTTTTTCTGATACCTAAAAGTCCTTCATTAATTATCGAGAGCCGAATGTAAAATTAATATTCCACAAATATAATTTTTGACCTTGTTACACTTACTTTTTGTATAGTTTTTTTCTAAATATCATGTAAATTAATATTTTATAACTAATCTTATATCACAGGTTTTGTATTGTTAATAATTAGCCGTTATCAAAAAACTCGCAATGCAAAATGTAACATATAAAGGCGGGTGCTGCATCTCATTCCACAAGGCCACAAAATCAACACGTACAAAGATATTTTGCTGAAAATTCATAATAACATAGAGTAGATCTATTTATGAAGCTAAAAAAAAATACAAAACGCTTAATACAAATTTGACAGAAATATGAAGAAAAATAGATGCATGCAGACTCAACCTCTGTACCCGCCCCTTGAAAGGTTAAATAAAGGTAAACCAAGAATGAAAGTTATAGTTCGGTAAATTCTAAGAACAAATTTTCAAACCGCACATTGCGGTGATGGTCCGTTTAGAAGAAGACTCTCAGGGCGAGTTTCATAAAGGGTGCTAAGCACTTGCTCAACTTAAGTTCGAGATCGCGGACTAAAAAAGTCCGTTTCATAAAGCTAACAAATTACGTCGCCGCTTTCGGTAGTTATCGGTTGAAAACAAACGTAAAGAACGAGTTGCCCAAGTTTCGAAGAGGTTGGCAGTTTGTTTGTTTTCAACCGATAACCGCCGAAAGCGGCGACGTAACTGTTCGAGTTTCAGAAAGCTTGATCGATCTCGAACTTAAGTCGGGCAAGTGCTCAGCACCCTTTATGAAACTCAACCTCAACAAGTAACAATTTGTAACTTCACTAGGACAACAGTCGCTATCGATCCAATAGCGGTTTAGAATTTAATGTTGGAAAACTAGATTCTAGTATAGTAACGAGGGGAAATCGCAAAGCTCATGAAGGTGTGACGTCACAAATTTCGAACTTAAGAGCTAACTAACGTTCAAGTACAGATTCAAGTTTGTTCCTTTTTGACAATTTCGCTCATGGCTTTTAATTAAAAATCACTCGCCCTACGGCTCATGATTTTTTAACAAATGTCATTCGCGAAATTGTCAAGCAACAAACTTTCATAACAATCGAACAATTTTGCCGACAAAATTTATGGTATTATGTATTATATATTATGAAAATACAATAGTATATTAAAAAGCAAGTATCATTAGGCACCTTCTTAACGTATGAGTCCAAAGTTTAGAAAACAAGCGCGCAGCGCGCGTTTTCTAATGGGACGAATACGTTAAGGGCCCAATGAAACGTGTTTTTTATACTATTTTTTCTATTTCGCTGTATTATTTTATAAAAATGGTATTAAAATTACGTCAAAACATAGTTTTTGGGATTTTGATGCGTAAATTTATTTATGTTGGCAGTACTTATTCTAAAGTTTGACGTTCGTGTTTGAAAGTTAGTCTAATCTGTCCAATGAAATTAATTTTATAACTGTCAAATAAAATTTATCTGTCAACATGCAGTGCTGTACATTGAAAAAAATTCCCTAGAAACAGTGCTGTTATAGACTCTATAAGCGTACTACTATGACGTCAAAACAGTGTTCTTATAGGCTTCTTAACGTACCGAAATAGAAAAAAGCATATTTTAGACAATACCTGAAATAAATTTGAAATTACAATTTTAATTTTTCCTTTTTGGTACCTACTTGAAAAAAAGAACGCACATAAATAATAATAATGCTAAAATTAACTGAATAATAATCTTAGCATTAATTTTATTTGAATAAAAATATCCCAATTTCGTTAAAGCAGAAAAAAGAGCGTTAACTAGGCTGTTTCTCATGATTGAAAATTATTAAAACTTCTTTTAAAATTGTTGTGTTGTTTATTACAGGGTTCAGGATAGGAATAATGTAACTCATGGTTGGATTGAAAATTATTAAAAGCTATTAAAAGGGACAGATTTTTTTAAATTTGAAAATCTGTTTAAATTTGTATATCATTTTTTTAAATAAAAGCTCACAGAAGATGTGACTTCCGGTACATTTTCTTTTTACAAAAGAACACTGAGTATAGCTAGTGGTAACTGCTAACTGCCATCCCTCAAGAAGCCATAATTATTATGCCAAAAAACTTTGCTTTGGATTAACATTCTTTTGCGAATCACCCCCTGTATGTACCATAATATTTTTTAAATGTCCAATGTATTACCACATCAAAATTGGTTTTGATATCTCGAATGGGTAAGGTGCTACTCTTCGTCGACACAGTAAAACACGCACCCTACCCTGTATACAGAGTGTGAGGTTAGAAAAAATTTGAAATAACTAGTGCATTCTAAACAAAAAAGTGTGCTAAGAAAGTTATTACAGCTTGTGAGTACGTTTATAAATAAGCGAGTTATTTACAGTTTTCACAATAGAGATATTCCCAATTTTGGACTACGAGTATAACTCGAAAACAAATAAAGAATATATTTTAATTCTGTTTCGCGATCTAAAACCAGCTTTAGCGGTTTCTAACGAATGGGCAGGAAATTTGTTATTTAGACATTCCGCTCGTAACTGTTAGCGACTTTAATATCCGGTTGATATCGAAAATAGTGATAATTACTGATAGGGTAAGGTTCAAAGAAGGCAATGACATATTTAAATATAGGAAATAAGAGCCTAATTAGTGAGAAAAGTCCAATTGAACTTGTCGTAATTTAAAAAAACAGAGATTGTTGTTTTTACCCAACTCTCTTTGGTCTAAATATCAACTTTTCCGCCCATTCGTTAGAAATCTCCCTCTTAAAAAAGAGCACTGATGTTACGTTTAACTATACTATATAGGTACTATAGTAGTATTTATTTAAAAATTCCTAAATGGTTTACACTCTGTACAAATATTGTAAAATTAATTAATAATTAACTTATATTAATCTTCGCTGGTTGTTATCCAACCTTGTGAAATCAAAAATAACATTTAAAAATAAGATAAGAAGAATGCAATAATAAAACGACCTCGGAATTAAATTTTGGTTCAGTAAACAAAAGCAAATTTGGTGTGAAGGCAAATTCAAAAAAGTGCTTACTTAAAACAAAAAATGAAATCATTTTTACTATTTATTACGTTTTTATTAATTTATATCACTACGGTACAGTGTCATGCTCTTAATCACGTTATTTGTGCTAATATAAGTCAATCGTCGTTTTCTCTTGTTGACGAAATTAAAAATGCATCTTTTAAACCACCTGATGAAGATGTATATTATAAAGTAGGAGATTTGGAAGCAGTTTATTCTTTAAACATTTCATTTAGTAAAATAAATAAAATTAAAAGCAAAGAATTTGAAGAGCTGAAATTTAAACTCAATTCATTGATAGTGGAAAATAATGAAATTGACCTACTTGAAGAAAATTGTTTTGGTGGTTTAGAACATTTAAAATCACTAACTCTACGTTCTAACAAAATGCCAAATTTACCAGGAAATAATTTTCACGGGCTCTTACGATTGAAAGTATTGGATTTGGAAGATAATAATTTTACAGAATTAAACGCCAACTTATTTAAAAACGTCTTAAGCGTGGCTAATTTAAGTTTACAAAACAACAAGCTAAGTCGTTTAGATGAAAATGTATTTAAAGGCTTGGTAAAGGTCACATCAATTAATTTGAACAACAATAGTTTAGTGGAGTTACCTGCAACTTTATTTCATGGATTAGAATCATTGACGACATTGTCGTTAAGTGGAAATAAAATTTTTCGACTCGAAAATAATTTTTTGGATGGTTTAGACAGGTTGAAGGTTATTTATCTGAACGACAATGAAATAAAAAAAATTTCTAATAATCATTTTAGCGGTGCTTCTAAATTATTCGATATCTACCTCTCTAATAATGCACTAACTGAAATAGAAGATAAGGCGTTAGCTCAACAAAGTTTAATAGATAATTTATATTTGGATAATAATCAAATTACGGATTTACCCTCTAACTTATTCATCAAAGGTGATCAAGTAATGGACTTACGTTTGAATAACAACAAACTTAAAAACATCAATTCTTTATTATTTAAACGTTTAAGTCTTCTATTTGGGTTAAATTTGGACAATAATGTGATTGAAAACATAGAAACTGGAGCGTTTGACGATTTAAAAAGATTACGATCGTTGAGATTAGGAAATAATCGCTTAGTTTCTATAGAACCAAACACTTTTACAAATCTTGAACAATTAAGATATCTTTATTTAGATCACAATAAATTGGATAGTTTGGACGCTAATATTTTTGTAAAGCATTCCAAATTTCGTTACTATGATATATCAAACAATTTGTTTATGGAACTACCATTAAACTTATTAAGGTTACCGCAACCGTTAAATCCGGCGATATATGACAATTATTATGAATTCCAAAAAATGTTCTATGTTTTTTACTTAGATTTATCATACAATTCGTTTACTGAATTACCACTCGAGTTGTGTGCATCCTTAAAATTGTTAGAAACGTTAATGTTTGATGGTAATCAAATAAGGACACTATCGAGAAACGAACATTATAAATTAGAGCGTTTAGAAGAGATGAGCTTAAGCAACAACGCAATTGAGGATATCCAAGATGGCAGTTTTGAAAACTACCCCAAGCTCAAAATTTTGAATTTATCAAACAACTATCTAAAGAAGCTCAGTTCTCCACAATTGATTGGACTCGGTAATCTCATCAAAATCGATTTAAGAAATAACACTTTGGATAACTTAAATAGAGAAGATTTCGGCCAGTTGTCAAAATTAAAAGAAAATCTGTTATTATAAGAAAACTTCTTACATGAAATTATTCAATAAATACTCTCAAGTTTGTAAATTGTTATTTGTGTTATGTGTTATCATGTGTTATCAAAAAAGTTTAACGACTACCCTACTTTTCCCAACTGCGAGCTACAAAGCCGCGGTGAGTATTCAAATCTAAGTTTGGACCTACACTGCTCTCACTGCTTACGGACTAAAACTATAACGCACAGTAATCTGATTACCTCTGTAAAAGTGGTAGAGCATTTTTCAAACGAGAAGAACCCAGAACGTTTTTGTGGGAAATACTTAAATTGGTCGGGCGAGTCCAATTTGCTGTTGGTCGCTATACTCATCATGAAGTCATGAGCGTATTATTAAATCCTGGTCGTCTGGCCCCTGTATTATTTGACGGCACTCATAAATGATCGCCCTGCAACTTTCGGTACGCAGTGACGTAGGCAGGTGGGTTCTTTTCAATTAATATTACTCTACAATGGATACTCCTACAAAATAATCACAAGTTGATTTAAATAAAAATTTTAAAATAAAATCATTAATGGACTTGTTAAAAACATTATTATGTCATTATCAATTTATTGATAAATATTAACCAAAACAAATTATGTTTTTTAATTATTAAACCTCTTGACCTACTTTAGTGTTTTGCAAATTTTTTTAAAATTTTTATAATAGTGTAGTCAACGAACTACTTTTGTATAACAGCAATTTTTTTCCTTAATCGGTCTATAACCTTTGAAAATCAAAGTTTACAAGTTTGACTTTCAAAGCTTTCTAAAAACAATATAGGGATATTTTTGACGCTACTGACAGCTGACAGAAATTGTTTAATTGTAATTTAATTAATTTGTAAGTGAATTAAGCATGAGTAACAAGTAAAGTATTATACATTACACGCCAGGTAACTGTTTTAACAAGCTCAAAGAGGTGACAGTCTCGCCGGGACGGCTCGCCAGTCATAATCCTCTTTGCGCCAGTTAAAACAGTTTTACCTGGCTTGTAATGTTAAATACTATAAATTAGGTTGTTTCTCATGGTTGAATTGAAAATTATTAGAACCTTCTGTTAAAATTGTTCTGTTGTTTATTACAGGGTTCAGAAATAATGTAAATGTAAGAATTCTGTACATAAATACCCACCAACAAACTGCTACACCTCTCAAATTATTAGTTTGTATACTTGCTATACAATGCTATACAATTTACTAATTACATCAATTTTCTTTCAACGAAACCTATTTTAATATGAGAATGATAAGTATATAGGTACGTCTCTATTATTTACACTATAGGTATAAATAGATACCCGTTCGATTGTTTCAATTTTAAAATTTGTTTGAAATAAATTTTCATACGGAAATTTACTATTTTTAGAAGAATGGCTAAACTGTTTTTTAACTAAAACTCTAATCTAAAAAAAACTCTAAAAAAACGAAACTGGTAAACCAATAAAATTTATCTAGAACAAATAACACTTTTCTCGTAACCTTTCACGAGAGGCGACTTATGAATTTAACACGGTGAGAATTATCAAATTCTCAAGGACTTTTAGGCATCCTTGGAACCAGAAATGTGATATTAGCCTAAACTACACCATAAAGATCCCTAGGCAGGTTTTAGTTTTCCGAAATTAGTTCAGCTACGCTCGCTCTACAGCCAAACACAGTCTTGTCATACAAAAAGTCACTTTTTCTCCTTATAAAACAAATAACTATTTTAGGAATCATGGGGGTATGATATACGCTGGTACCAAATTTCAAGTTTTTATGATTCCTTCATTAATTATTAAGAAGAGCCTAATGTAAAATTAATATTCAACAAATATAATTTTTGACCTTATTTCACTTACATTCCCTATAATTTTTTTATTAAATATCATGTAAATTAATATTTTATAACTTAATTCTATTTATGTCACAAGGTTTGTATTGTTAATAATTAACCGTCATCAAAAAATTCAGCTCGCGATACAAAATGTTACATATAAAAGCGGATGCGGAATCTTACTGCGCAAGACCACAAAGTCAACAAATGCCAACATATTTTACTCAAAATTCATAATAACATAGAGTAGGTCTATTTATGAAGCTAGAAAAAAAATCTAAACAATGTATTTGTAAACAAATATATGCATGCGGACTCAAGCTCCGCACTCGCTTCCTGAAAGGTTAAAAAGGGTGTAAACCAAAAATGAAAGTTATAGTTCGGAAAATTCTAAGAACAATATTTCAAACCGCTCATCGCTGTGATGGACCGTTCAGAAGAAGACTCTCAACAAGTAACAATTCGTGACGTCACTAAGACAACGGTCGCTATCGGTCCAATAGCGGTTTAGAATTTTATGTTGAAAAAGTAGATCCTATAGTAAAGAGATAAGAAATCGTGAGGGTCTGCCACGTCCGTAGACGGCTTCGAAACGAAAACGACGTAGCCATCGCTCCTGCCAGTCCGCTCGAAATCGGCACCCTCATCAAGAGGACGAAATCCAAGATAGCTTCCGGTCACGATGGCATCTCTAATCAAGCCTTACGTAACCTTCCTCTTTTAGCTCTTGTCTGGCTATGTAGGTACGATTATTAACGCTATTCTCCGTTTTCAGCACTTTCCGAAGAAAAGGAAAGCCGCAGACGTCATCGTAAACCCAAGCCCGGTGGGAATCGCACCTTCCCCCAAGATTACCACCCGATCACGCTGATGCATTCGACCACAAGGACTGCACCGCAGCCATCTTCCTCGACATCTCCAAGGGCTTCGACAAAGTCTACTACACAAGATGATCACCGCTCGATATCCACTATCGATAACGAAGCTCATCGCCTCCTTCTTTTCTCGTCGATCATTCAGGGTCAAGATCGACGACGTCCTATCCACCTCCAGACCTATCCTAGCCGGTGTCCTTCAAGGTGCCACCTTATCTCCGCACCTCTTCACCATCTTCACAAGCGATATGCCATTCACCGAAGCTACTAATCTTTATATTTTTGCAGATGACACCTGTTTCATGGTCAGCAACAGGGACCCACGACTGGTATGATACCGATTTCAATGAGCAGCCGACAACCTGAAGCTCTAGTTCAAGAAATGGCGAATCTCCGTCAACGCACAGAAGAGTTCGTTCATTTACTTCTCCAAGCGACCAAGTCTTCGTCATCCGCCAAACATTGAGATCTTCGGCGAAGCCATTCTTTGGAAAGGGGAAGCCCGATACCCAAGTCCGGAACCGAGCACGAGCTGCATTTTCGTTACTATATCCGCTTTTTTTCAGGTACAACGCTGGACCTCACAAACAAGCTGCTTCAAGACCGTCATTCGACCCATCATGACGTACGCCGTACCAGCTTGGGGCTACGCCGCACCGTCTAACATTAAGAAAATGCAGAACAAGATACTGAGGACCATCGTCTACGCATCACGGATCATCGGTAATAGCAACCTTCAACGGGACCTAAAGATGATCAGCATCCAGGATTTCATCCGAGAAGCAGCCTCGTTCCACTGGACTACGACAACCCTACCATCTGAGGACTATGGGGATACAACACCAACGAGTCTAGGCTTTGGAAGAGACTCAAGTTGGTTCTTGACTGACTATAATAATAAAATAGTAGGTTAGTTCAAAGACAAAGGTTTGCGAAAATATTTTTGATTTTCATCACGATCGCTTTTAAAATGACAAACCTTACAAGAGTTCTAATTGCCTATGGATTTTTTATCCTTTGGGTGGCACCTAAGCACCTCAACAATGGCAAATCGATTCTACTCATCAATTAATATCTAAATTCTTAATGCCACTATCTTATTTATAGACATATAAGAGTTTATTTGTAACTATTTCTAAAACTTATACAACAGCCCTTTTTACTTAACCTTCGCATAGGCACGTAATTTTTTTGCACTAATAGGCAGGAGTTACATTTGTAAACCTTTTTGTTCCCAATGTATTTTATATGGAATA
Organism: Malthinus seriepunctatus; assembly: GCA_963924605.1. Taxonomy (NCBI): domain Eukaryota; kingdom Metazoa; phylum Arthropoda; class Insecta; order Coleoptera; family Cantharidae; genus Malthinus; species Malthinus seriepunctatus. Next base: position 45,865,480 of record OZ004602.1, read on the forward strand.
TTTTCAAGCAGAATTAGTTTTTAGGTAAAACGTAAAATTCTTATTGTGTTGAGGTAACTTTTGCTAATAAAATTGGTTTAGGATTAATCTTTCCGAACTAATACGTGAACACAACTAATTCAAAATCAAATTTTTTTAACCCTTTGGTGGTATTTGGAATTTATTTTTACACAAATGTTTAAAATTTTTTGCACATGTAGGTACTTACTTAGAAAATCTTAATTGGTTTATGATTGTAAAAAATGTTTGCTAACTCTTATAATCGTTTACGACTTAGTTGACTAAGTGAAATTAGATAACTGAATTCAACAATACATCTGTTTGTAAACAAAAAATATTCTTCAATTACCAATATCACTGCACTTTATATGCTAAACAAAAAATCTGTTTAGTGGTGATTTTTAGCAAGTGAACTTGAGTTTTAAAAATATTATAGAAATTAAATTTTTAATTATAGTTGCTAAAAAAATTTCATAATATTCAAAAACCAATCTTTACAAAAGATGTAACTCCTCTTACATAGGTACCTACTGCCGCAAATAAAAAGACACATTACAAAAAACCTACCAAAACATATTTTTTTTTTGCATTTTCTAAAAGATCTCAAAAATTTGATCCCTGAGTCGAAAGAATTTCAAAATCGGTATAAAAACGTCCGTGTTATTCAAAAAAAGCCAAAAAGTGAAAAAAAACACAACTATAATTGTATAGATAATAAAAGTATCAAAAACATACTTTTCAAATTTTTTTTTTGCATTTTCGAAAAGATCTCAAAAATTTGATCACCGACTCAAAAGCATTTCAAGATCTGTGTAAAAACGGCGGAGTTATTCAAAAAAAACAAAAAGCCAAAAAAAATCACAACTTGCAAATAAAACTATCAAAAACATATCTTTTCAAATTTTTTTTTGCATTTTCGAAAAAATCTCAAAAATCTGATTACTGACTGAAAAGCTTTCCAAAATCGGTGCAAAAACGGAGGACTTATTCAAAAATATTTACATCTGTACCTCTAGTTCACTAAGTGGAGTAAAACGACAAATTGCAAATAAAAGTATTAAAAACATTTTTTTTCAAATTTTTTTTGCATTTTCGAAAAGATCTCAAAAAGTTGATAACTGAGCCGACAGCATTTCAAAATCGGTTAAAAAACGGCGGTGTTATTCAAAAATTAAAATTGAAATATTTACAAAAGTACGCCCTGCCCATGCGAAGGTTAATTGCAGTTGGTTGGTAATGCTGATGGTTTATAGTTTGCTTCTTCTGTTGCGTTGCAACGTCTGTTTTGGATAACTTTACAAAGAAATAAAAAATATTTACTACTTCTTTTTAAAAGTCTCAAATATTATAAAAATACACATTTTTATGCCTCTTTATAGTACTTTCAAACCACGGAATTTTTCGGAGGCCCCATTTATTCAGAAGCCCTCCCGCAATGCAGGCCCTGCGGGGCCGTTATTTTCGCCACTGACTGCAGCTAAAGTTAAGTAAAAAAATTAAATTTCTTTAGACGAAGGCCCGTTTGCTCTTTTTTAGTTTTTAGTCTTATTTCAGAAAGTACTTGCGCTATACAATAATAAAATTTTCTTAGATTCATCATTTATTCTTAAAGGATTACATTCAAGAGGTTGCTCAGCACCTAAGTTACAAAAAAAGTGATAAAATTTCAATATTACTGTATAGTATACTTGAGTAAATAGAGAGTGTTCATAAGTGTAAAAAAATTCATAAACATTGATGTTATTTAGTTATTTCCACTGCAGCGGAATTAACTTCTGGATTAACCTTTTAAGAACTATTCCTGCTCGTGCTTCCGTTTCAAATTTCTTAACATGGTGCATATAGAAAACGAAACTTGTAGAACCTAAAAAAACATTTAGAATAATTTGCTCGTAGTACCAACATTAATAAATTATTTTACGAACAGAAATCAAAGTTCTTGTGTCGATATACAATATCCCCCAAAAACAACGCATGCGGATTTGTTGTTGACCTTCTTGAATCATCAACTGTGTCGACTGCTTTAACATTTTAAAATGTTTTCCATACCAATTAGAACTATAAACTGCATTTGCGACTGTAAGTGTCTGTAATTTAATGTATTTATTTTCGTAAAATGTTATAACGACTACCTACTCAAATACTCACTTCTTGTACCAAAAAATCTGCAGGGACACAATATAAAGCAAACTGCGAATATTGTAACGAAGTGTCGCAGAAGCAGAGTTATACTGGAACTTTTAAAAATATTAAATAGAATTTCTCCGAATTTTTGAAGAATAAAAACCTTTCAAATATTAGATATAATTCTGAACAAACATAAGGAGCTGTTAGAAAAAATTGTATAGAAAATGCAGAAGAATAACAATCTTGCAGATCTTCAATAAACCTGAAACAGAAATAATTTTTTTAAACTACGATTAACCCTAATTTTACCAGCAGATGGGTAGATTTCTTTTACTCCTTTGAGCCTGTTACTTAACCAAAAAAAGGACGTCAGCCGGGTTTATTGGAATTAAATTTCCTAAGCCCTTGGTGGGACTCAATCCCACCCACGGCTCCTCTAACGAAGATTCTGTTAGTTGTTTTGTTTTAAAATTGTTTGATCTCAAGTGAATGCAAGTATAAATAGCAGACCAACAGTCAAGAATTAATTCAGTCATGTGAGCTTGCCCAATGTTTCATTTTTGTCTCTTACCTAATCAAAAGTTTGTGGTGTTCACTATAAGTAATAACCTTTTTGTAATGATCCTCTAATTGTTCATTTGTATCGATGCTTTCCACATTCATTTGCTCCAAATTGCCACATAAAATTTTAAATTGGGTAATGATTTCCCAAACAAAACCAATAAATAATCCTTCAAAACCATATGAGAAATAACTGCAGTAAGCTGCTACACAAGCATAAGAGCACCAAGTTACGTTGTAAAATATTTTATTTGCACCAAGAGCCCAAACTCCAAGAGGTAATTTCTTTTTTAAAAGAGAAAATGAAACTGCTGCCATTACTGCTGCAGAAGACGAATATAAAAATGCTGTTTGCAACAAGGAAATTCTTATCAGTAAATCATTCACTTGGATTTTGACTGGTTTTGAAGACTCATCGCTCTTCCAAAATTTTTGAGATTTGTGAATCAAATTTAAGATTTTATTTTTGAAGAAAATACAAAAAAGCATTTTGCACCATATCTGAAACAAATTAGAAATTTAAAATTTATTTTTTATTAGTGATCTACTTTACTTGATAAAAAGCTGCTGTTTCCAAGTTATCCACAATATCACTAACATTTCCTTCCATGAAAAAATATTGTACGTTTGATATAATAACAACGTGTACGTAAATACAAATAGTGTTAAAGTTAATTGAACGATGATCTTCTTAGAAGTAATTTTATTAGGATAAAAATAGCCTAATTTTGTTAGAGCAGAAAAAGGAGCGTTAACTAGACTCTTTTCTCATGGTTGGATTTTATTTGAAAGCTTTGAATTATTGTGGTGCCTTCAGAAACACACTGCAAAATTGCGGTACTACCGTACAAACACCAACAAGCAAAGTCCCACCCACACTGGTTGGCACAAATTTTAAAGTAATCAATAAGAAATTAAAAAGTACCTACATTGGTTGTTGTCAGTTAGAGTTTGGACAAGTTTTAAATGGCACGTCCCCAAATCGACCTCAATCAATTTAAAAAGACCTTTTAAAATTCTCTATCTTTAATTTAGCTCTAGACCACATGGGTCGAATTTTGCCCTTAAAAATGATTAAATTGTCAGAATTTTATCAGTTTTTTTTGTAAAGGTCTAAAAATTAAAATTCTTGAAAATCGACGTACGATTATCTTAAAATGTGGAAAAAATTGCTACACCAATGCCACTGCAACTGGCACGATAAAAAAAATTAGTGAATCACTCTGTATACTCTAGGTATTCATTATTATGTAAAACTTAAATCGCATAAACTCGAGTCCTAAAGAGTGAAAGTGTAGATTCGAACAAATCAATATTCTCTGAGAAAATCGTAAGGTGTAATTAGTAAATACGAGTAGGTAGGTATTTATTAACTTTTGAAACTATAGATTGACAAACTGTAGTAATTATTAATTTTTGATTTAATTTTTAATTCCAATGACTCCATGACGATGACGTGTTGAAACAGGACAAAACTTTTAAGTAAATTAATTATTATTAAATAAAAAGTATTTATCAATTTTATATTGAGGTAAATAAATTTACAAGATTTGATGAAATTCCAATGTGGTCGTTATCAATAAATATTTAAAACTTAAGAAAATCGAACTCATAGTGACAGCTTATTATCTTTACTAGAAGTCTCATTGCAAAGTATTTCTTAAAATGAGACATTGAGGCTACAAAAGAAATTCAACTACTACAATCTTTCAAAAATTTTAATTTTGAAAATTTGGAGTGAGTTTACAGTATACGTTCATCATCAAGGACGGTTTTTTCGGAAAGTGTCTCCTGGTCCCCAAGGTTTAATTATTTTGTCCTTCCATTTATAATTACCGTCCGATCAGACTTCTGCCTACCATGAGCAAAATCGCCGAAAAGGAAATTGTATCCCGCTTAAGATAACACACAGAAGACGAACACGTCATCCAGGACAAAAATATGGCTTTCGACCAGCTCACTCCACTGTCTACCAAACCGTCCGCCTAGTCGAGTTCGTCGCCGAAGCATTCGACCACGAGGACTGCGCCGCTGCTGTCTTCCTGAACGTCTCCAACGCTTTCGACAAGGTCTGGCTATCAAGGCCTACTCTACAAGATGGTCACTGCTCGATACCCACTATTGATAACGAAGCTCATCTCCTCCTTCCTTTCCAGTCGATCATTCAGGGTGAAGATCGACGACGCTCTATCTACCTCCAGATCGACATATCCTAGCCGGTGTCCCTCAAGGTACCACCCTATCTCCACACTTCTTCACTATCTTCACAAGTGATATGCCACTAACCGAAGCTACTAACCTTTATATTTTTACAGATGACACCTGTTTCATGGCCAGCAACAGGGACTCACGCCTGGTAGAATACCCACTTCAAAGAGCAGCCGACAGCCTGGAGCTCTGGTTCAAAAAACGCCGAATCTCCGTCTACGCACAGAAGAGTTCATCCATTTACATCTCCAAGCGACCAAGTCTCCGTCGTTCGCCAAACATCGAAATCTTCGGCGAACCCACTCTTTGGAAAGAGGAAGCCCGATATCTAGAACTAACCATCTACAAGGGACTCACCTGGAAACCACACATCGAGGGAACTAGCTGCACGAGCACGAGCTGCCTTTTCGCTAATATATCAGTTTTTTTCAGGTACAACGCTGGACCTCCAGAACAAGCTGCTTCTCTACAAGACCGTCATTCGACCCATCATGACGTACACTGCATCAGCCTGGGGCTACGCCGCACCGTCAAACATCAAGAAGATACAGACTATCCAAAACAAGATTCTGAGGACCGTCGTCAACGCACCATGGTTCATCCATAACATCAACCTTCAACGGGACCTACAGATGATCAGCATCCAGAATTTCATCCGAGAAGTAGTCTCCAAGTTTCACTAGACAACACTGGACCACGACAACCCTACCATCCGAGGACTATGGGAATACACCATGAACGAATCTAGGCTTCGGAAGAGACCCAAGTTGGTTCTTGAGCGAGCCTAAGAGCCTCGTTACCGTCATCATAACAGACTAACGTTTATCGTCAGTGACTTTGGTCACATTTCACAATACATTTAATCAACGTGTTTTCTATTTCAGATCCGACCGATGAAGCAGATACAGGGCAGAGCCCGGGCACCCCAACAGCCATTTTCAAGATTCCATTCCATTTATAATCAAGCGTGGCCATAATGTTCTGGTGGCAGTCGCGGACTGGTAAGGAGCGCTGAACGCTACAACAGCGTCCCGGAAGTTAATAAATAAAAATATCTGGCATTTTCAGATTTATACAGATTGAGCCTTTTCAAAAATGTCAGGGTCGTAAGACTAGTAATTCAAAAATGCGTCCGTGAGAAAGTATAGTCAATCCGCGCCTGTCTGGTGGCAATAACCGATGAAAAATGCAGATCCAAACAAGATCGAATTGGTCTAGTATTAAAACTAAAAAATTCATAAACATGTCTAAATGCTCTTTCAAAGCAACCGATGTTTTTAAACTAAGAAACAACCTAACAACCCTAAAACAAAATTTCTTGAACAACTGGTTACCCCAAACCGGGTCCAAGCCCTCTATAAACAAAATTTTCTTTGGTTTAGAACAAATTAGGCACACTGAAGATCACAGACTGGCATTAGTCCTTAGAAGAGACTTTTCCCATTGGCTCAATACCAAAACAGAGTAACAAAGCAAAAACAGCTAAACCAGCTGGAAGAAAATTTTGAATTAATTATTAATTTTCAAAAGTGTGGATTAATTCAATCAATAAATACCTAAGGTGTAATTAATAATTAGGTATTTATTGACTTTACGAACTACTAAGAAAGTTAAACTGGTAATTGTTATCGAAACTTTCATCTAATTTTTAATAATAAAGACTATGACGTGTTCAACTAGTAGCAAATCTTTAAATCGTTTTTTATTTACTTATAATTTAATTATTTTTTGTTGTTTGTACTTTGTCTCGCTTCCATGTTTTGTTGCTCAAACTCAAACGCTTTTGACACAGTCAATGCTTTTTCGTCTAGGAAATGCTTCAATTCCTGTAACAGCATCACGTTAATTTATCAACAAAAAGAAACTGGGCAATTGGGCACACTGCATGATCCATTTATATATATATCACCACCACCACTAAAATTTAAATCTCTTAACCATACAGTCTGAGCCACACACTCAGGCTTACCAAACCGGAGCGTCTGGACATCGTTCAGGTGGCCTACACAGGTCAAACCGGAAGGTAAAGGCTGGGCTACACACACAGGCTTGCCTTCCGGTTTGGCCTAAACTGGAGCGTCTGGACAGCGTTCAGGCTGCCTGCACAGGCCAACCGGAAGGAGAGGCCTGTGCGTGTGGCGCAGCTTTAAGCCTGTGTGTGTGGCGCGGCCTTTAGACGCTAGAATTTTATAGTCGTGGTAGCTGGTGGTGGACGATGTCTTCGGTGTATCCAAGCCCTTATATGACATATCGGCAAATCGGTCGTTAGCAACAACAGTGAGCTGTTGTTACGCAATTTACCAATGAATCGAAATACGAAATAATCAAGGAAAAACGTCACGGCTCCGCTATGCGGTGCAAACCTTGCTTAACACCTCTTACAGCCCCTTCAGCCTGCAGCAACCTAATAATGTAGTAAGAAGCGTCTAGCCAGCCATCAGAGGTGTGTCGATTCCAAAGGAAATGAAGTTGACAGATCGGCATCTGTGACTATAAGACCTGAGTTTAATTAGAACTTCTTAGAAAGCAATGAATAATTAAAAAGACAATCGGGTTTAGAATGATAGTAGAATTGATCATAAAAGTAAATTTTAAAAAGTGATATTACTAAATAAATTAATAATTTAATTAACGAGTCTGGGTCACCTACCCCCGATCCCGGCCCCCGGTTCGGCCCCGAACGCAATGAATCAGGCTTTATAATAGGTCCAATTGCGCAATCACAATTTTTGGTAAACTAATAGTAATTATAATTTCTTGACAGTAACCAATCAATCTGTGTTGATCTAATATTTACATTTACCTTAACGAATTCGAGACCTAATACTTGTGTCCTCTGTGACAATAACTGATGTGGTGTGGCAGCTGAAAGTATCGAGTCATAAAGTTCGTTTTTTTATTTCAAATCATAATAATTATCGATTTCAAAAAAGTTTACAAAATATAGAAACGCTCCCACTATTAATAATTTGCGTTTACTTGAGAAAAATGGCAACTGCAAAACTAAAATTTTACTTAGAGAAGATAAACAAATTAGGCTTTTTGGTGCCTAATCCAACTGCTAGACAAACCATACTTGGGCTGTCTATTACAATTGGATATGTATCTATGACAGTTGCATTAATTATGCAATATCCTTACATAGACAAAAATGACATTGAGGAATTAATCACTAATTCTGAAGGATTATCTCCGTTTGTACTGGTAAGTACTGTAATAATCTAATAATTCACTGAAGAAGTGAAAGTAAACCGTATGCATCAGACAATTGGTTTACACAAAATTAAAGTATAGTTGAGTTAAGCATTATTTGGTTAAAACGGAAAAATAATCTTTTTAAGATTTATGGTCTATTATGGTACTTAGGGATTTTCAAGTACCTAATTACCTACTTTGAATGTTTGACGAGACACAACAGTGAGAAAAATGCAGTTGAACTTGGTGAAATTCAAAAAAAACAACGGATGTTGGGTAGAAACAACATCCTGTCTTTTTTTAAATTTCACCAAGTTCAACTGCATTTTTCTCACTAATTAGGCTCTTATTTTTATATACAAATACTTTAGTACGTTCTTTGAACTTTACTCTATCAGGAATTGTAAATATTAGTGATATCAACCGGATATTAAAGTCGCTAAAGCTTAAGAGCGGAATGTCTAAATATCACCTTCCCGCCCATTTGTTAAATATCGCCCTCTTAACCAAATAATGTTTAACTGGCCATGAATTAACACTTAAATGTGAAAAGTAAATAAAATTGCACTTATATATTCCTTATTTTTGTATAAAACAAAATAACCTTAAGATAAGAGTTAACTTTCGGATAATCCGGGATCCAGTTAAATATTTGTTGTTTCAACCTGTACCAACCTATCTCAATTATGGGTAATCCTTAATCAATTCTTGACTAAGAGTTAACCAATCTAAAAATTCACTGGTAAATATCCCATTTAGCAGTGCCAAATGGCAGAGCCAAGAGTGTTGTGGTCGTTTCTCCGGCACGTACTAGTTGGCAAAATTATGCCAATTGGCATGCCAACCCAATGTCAACGAGTGTCGGTTCAAATCAAAAGAAGCCAGTTGGCAATTTCTAGTGAGGACGTTCCAACTGGCCTTTTCGGGGACTTTTTCTGATTGTCGAACCGGTCAAATATAGAAGAAACTCAAAATTGCTGCTAGTCGTTCGGAAAATGTTCCGGAAACCATCTCCTTCGATTCGAGATTAGAAGATTCGAGAGTATTCGAGATTTAACTCGCGCACATCGTCCAAAATCAAATGTCTCATGAGTTCACTTGCTCTATATCGAGCTCCACCTATACGTATCAAGGCTCGGTCGTATCGAAAATCGTCGATTGCGTAGCTGCGTAGCTTGATCAATTTCTTGATCAATAGCTTGTAATTATGACTGCCGTAGCAACAATTACGTTCTCGATGGTATTATACATCACGACTAAACTGAATGCCATTTCTAATGTGGACAGTGAATTGCGTGTGGCAATGCCAATTGGCGTTGCCATTTGGCACTTTTAATTTTTCATAATAGCAATGTATGAGCAAGTTCCCTGGCAAGCTGATTGTTCAATTTCAGTTCGTTTAATGACTTGGACTCGTTGTGTTTGGGTTGGTATATCAGTTAGCATAATTTTTCCAACTGACGCGTGTCGGTAAAACGTCTACATCACTCTTGGCTTTACTAGTTGGCACTTGCAAAATAACCTCTGGCCTCCTTTTGGAGTGCGTGGAAACGCTGAACCAGATATCCAAAGAAAATGTCCTTAGTCTTAGCTGGGTCAAAGGGCATTAAGGAAATGAGGGTAACGAAAAAGCAGATGAGCTGGCCAAGAGAGGTTCAAAAAGTCTTCCCTGTGTCCCTGAACCAATCATAAAATCAGCCTTAATAACTGTCGATGCTCTCTTTAAGAATCATACTCATCTAATACACCATACAAGATGAACAAATAATGCAAGCAGAGCAAAAACTTCATGACAGCACTCTCCAGAAAACTTGCAAACTACTGTCTAAAGCTGCCCCGAGTTAATCTACGAACAATTTCAGGGATACTTCAGGGCTAAATAAGCATCTTTACACACTGGGAATAGTAGATAATCCCAGATGTCGAGCATGCGATCACGAACACGAGAGAGCTGAACACGTGCTTTGTCAATGTCCAGCTCTAGCGTCTACAAGAGAATCCGTGTTGGGGGACTTCTACTCGACATGGATAGAATGGCTTGGGGCCTGAACGGCCTGAAGTGGCTGCTTGGAGGTTGTACAATGGGCCCAAACAAGTGGCCTAAGTGCTGGCTGCTTGCTCCCCCTCCACTAATAATCCAGAATCCAGAACTATTTGACACTCCCAATTGGCATATTTCGGCAATAATACTTATCAGATCACCTTATCAGTCTCAAATCGATTATTTTGATTTTATAAATTAGTACAAAAAGTAGCTTGATTTTTTCAAAATGTGCACGTTTTAGATTTCCGGATACGCAATTATCGGCATAATTAACAAGAAAAAATTCCTAAATTTGATAGACTTGTCGTCTCAATTCTTGACTACAGAAAATTGTTCTGAATCGACATCAATGGAAGTGACGAACAGATTAACATTATTGGATCGTTTTTATTTATTTTTCGTAAGAAGCACTTTTATTACGACAATTACGATTTTAATTTCCAGCATAATAGCTAGAAGGAATTTAGTTTTAGGCACATGGGCTATGTCAGCATCCCATCTTCTATATACAACAGTTTATCTGTTAAACGGAATTATGATGTTTTCGATGCAATATTTTTTAAATTTTGATTTGTTATTTTTAAGAATATGTGTTGAAATTCAAATGCAGTTTAAAATTTTATACGATCTTATTAGTAACATGAGTGTAGAAGATATAGACTCTCATGAAGCTTTGATGAAATATTATGAAGATTTAAAAGTTCATATTCGACATCACGTATTTTTACTAAAGTGAGGAATTGGAAATTAAGCAACCGTTTTATATCCATTTTTGAAATTGTAGATACATCAAATATTTCAAACAATGTTACTCTCCAGTATTTTTCACGGTATTCCTCACAGCGACTCCGATGATTATTTCAGAATTTTATGTTTTATTTGAAAGGTATAGTAAAGTCACTATTATATTAATTTCTTAGGAGCATCCATCACCGAGATGCGAACTTACTCCCAAATCGGAGCTAAGTATCTTAGCTCTCACCGGTAATGAAACTCTTTCCATCTTTGTGTGCAATATATTTTATTAAATGTTATGCTAAATACTGCAAGACAGCTTTATGTTGGCGAGCGGTGGGAATGCGCAGATACCTAAATTGATATTTATCGCCACCAACGCAGTAGTCAACGAATTTAAATTATTTAAAAGGCGTGGCCCAATCTGCGCGAACTTATCCCTACCTCTCGTCATCAGGGATCTGTGTTGCAGTACCCAATCTTTTAGTTCTAACCTGGAAATTAAATGTAGAAGTCTATTAATAGTCATTTCTATGACTACCCATATAGCTATATTTTGCATACCTCTAGATAACATGGTAGCAGAGGTATAAATTTTAATGTAAAGTTTGTTTTCTTTTAACATAAATAATAAATGATTTTAGTCCAAGTCAGTGGCGGATGCAATTTACGAATCAAATTGGTATTCGAAACATTTCAAAATACTCAAAGTTCCTCACGAACTTATGATTCAAATGTCTCAACAAGAAGTGCGATTTTTGGCAGGCGGTTTGATCGAATTTAATATTTCGACATTAAAAACAGTAAGTGGTTAAACTATAAATGGTGTTCTGGTAACTGTGTTACAACGTTATGAAGGATGTAGCGTATTGAAGAAGTTTAGGCAAAAGTTCATTATTAGGAATAGATGTCATATATTATTTGATCTTCCCTGTAATATCTCCTTAAACGTTCTAACATAGTTATCGAAACACTCTGTACATTGACTCATTAATAAATATCTAAATGCTACTTTATTTTAAGATTTTTCGATTTGCCATGTCCGTAACTTCAATTTTGAGAAATACACGAAACTGAAATTGTTTAATTTGATCAAACTGGATGTGTGCACTAAATCAGGTATAGCAAACTGAGGCAACGAAGGAACCTCCAGATTCATGTAGCTGATATTTAATGTGTCTTAGTTAGGTCAACTGTATTTATTTTATGTTTCACGATATTTGAATTAGGGACAGTCGATGGGACAATTAGCGACGCAATCGAACGTCCTAAAATGTAGATTTAGAAAAGATGAAATAAACAAATTATTATTAATTGTTTATAATATAAAATAATAAAACACTATTTAATGAACTTACATATTTTATTTTTATGTGTGTGACAGGAATCCGCCATATCACATTGGCTTTTATTTGTCAGAATGTTCTAGTGGTTGCAGTTAGCTCTTGAAAGTTGAAATTCAGTACCTACACGAGTGCATAAACTATGGTCATATGAAAGCGTCCTTATCTATTTGGAAACCCTGATAGACTATAATCTCATTACAGGAAAATCAAGGTGATTCGATTCGCTAGGAACAAAAAAGCATAAAAAATAATGAGACTGGATTAAACAGTAGTGGAGATAGGAGAAGAAAAACGACTGCATTGGTTTGGATTAGATGAACTAAAGAAGTATAAAAGGTCATCGGTGGAAAATATTTGCTATGATTTATCAAACTATAAGTTAAAATCGCTAATTGCACTCTTGTTAAAAGTGAAAATTTTAAAAATTCTTACCTAAATTGGTATTTATCCCCACCAACGCAGTAGTCGACATATTTAAATTATTAAAGGGGCGTGGCCAAATCTGCGCGAACTTATTCTTACCGCTCGCCATCAGGGATCTGTTTTGCAGTACATCTAATAACTATGCAACAAGCTAGTCACGTGGGTTAAGTGTATTTGTGAAGGAACTGTATGAAATACTATTGTAAGCCTTAAACTGAAATCAGCATAATATTTTGAGCCATACTGTATCGATTAACCCTAGAATACTACCGTGAAAAAATTGTGCGTATATCACACCGTGGGGTCGCCGGCGACCCGAGTTTAAATAATGATTTTTAGGCCAATATAAAATCGATAATGCAATTATTAATTTTTTTTATGCATTTCGTGAACTTTACTAATACAACAAAAAAAAATTGCAGACAAAAATTGGAAATAAAGGCCCTTAGAAAATAAAATAAAATATAGAGAAATTAACCTTAAAAAAAAAAATTTTTCGGTACTCAGTAAAAGTTTTAAAAAAATATAGTAAATTAATAAAAATTTGTTGTAGTCATATTGTAAACTCTATAAATGTAAACAAAATTGCATATTTCGAAGTAAAAATATATACAAGGTGTTAGAGAAGAACAAAGAAAAATTCCACGGTGCAACTCTATGACACTAATATCAAATTATATAAATAAATATTTAATGCAACCAAACTACAGGTGTGTAAACTGATACTAAATACTCAAGAGTGAAGGTAGATAGACATGCCAATGCCTTTTTGGCATTGGTGCATGTTTAAGCCGACTTTTAAATAGAGCCGGGTCGCCGGCGACCCCACGGTAGTATTCTAGGGTTAAATTTAAAAGTTTACACAGAGACGCACAGACTTTTTCTAACGCTTTTTATTGCATTTTTACCAGTGATTAAATAGCCCCTACTCAGGCTATCGCTATTTCTGCTAATTTTGGGAATTTTCAAATTAAATTTTAGGCGTTATAAAACATCCAAAATTAATTCTATTTATTTATTTAGATGCAGAATTTTATTCTCTAAAACTTTTACTTGAAGATTTTCTTTCTGAAATTCATTGGGAAGCAGGAAATAACCAAAGTATGTTTTGACATGTTAAATCTGGATGACCGAGAGGTCCGCAGTCACCACCCTGTATAGCGATATCCGGTCAATTTCTTCAATAGAAATGGTTCCTTATACTTTCACTTATAAGAAAAGATCACGACAACCAATGATAATGTAAACTCTACGAAATGAATGAGTCATCCATAGTTTTCCAAAATATCGTTTCCGTCGTATTTTCTCTTATAGGCAACGGTTGCTAACCCTCCTTCCGGATCTATATTTATTCAATGATTTTTTGACTCCGTAGAAATTCAAAACGTACAGAAATTTTAAAAACAACAAAAATAATTAAATAAAATGATGTTGTAGGTAATACGGAAATGTAAAACATATTTTTTAAATTAATTATGATTAAATTTAATTAATAAAATTTTTTTTTAAATTTATAAATTTTGCATTCACTTTGTATACGCGGAATATTAATTCCAGAAGAAAATAAAATTTAAAAGAATATTTTTGTAAACTTTTAATTTTAAATTAAAAATTTAAATGGGTAGGTATTTGAAACTAATACACAGCGATAAGCGATAGGAACATCTTTGATATCGTACGAGTTCGATATGTTCGATGCAGTACGTCACAAAATTAACAAATGAATTAAATAATTATGTACCTACTAGGTAGACTAAACTGTTTTAGTACAAACGTGTGTTTCAACCCGCTCGCCATGTTATATTATTTACGTTAATGTGACCAAATTTGACCTATTTCGTTGTTATTTTTGGATTTTTGAGTTCAATTTTCGAATAAACAACTTGAACAAAAGGTTAGTTTTTTTTATTTTTTCATTTTATGTAAATTGTATTGCGTTTGAATTTTTACATTAGCAAAAACCGTGTCATTTTGTGTTGTGAAATTAGTTTATCTTACAGTACGTACTTTTGATGCATTTTATCGTCAACATTTGTGCAAAACCTCGTATTAGACAAATTTTGACATTTTTGGATTTTTATGTATTGAGTTGCAAGAATTCAATGCCGAACTATGTGAAAAAATCTACTAAATTATATGACGGTTAAAGCCGTTATTGTATCTGTAATAAAAATCACGTGATTCAAAGAGATCGCAATTATAATATTCATAAATATTATAAATTTTACTTTTAGAAAATACTTCAAACTTAAAAAAAAGTTGAAATTCAAGTAAAAATAATAATATTCAAAAACCAATCAAAAACGTTTTTTATCGCTCCTGTAAAACTTGGGAAAGTGCTAATACGAGGTTTTGCACCGACACCGACGTTATGTCTCTAATTTATTCGGGAAAAATAGAATTTATAAAAGTAAGGTTAAATAATAAAACCTTGCCTATATCATTTTTCATTTAGGGGTTAAAAACATTTAAATTTAAATCAGGCTAACTCATTCAATATTTTTTATCTAAAGAGACGAAAATAAAACCAAAGGTAATTTCGTAAGATTTATTGAAAATCTTTGATACATGTATCAATATTTTGGGAGTTATTATCAAAATAAAATGAAATTATGTGTTCGGCGAGCAGTGGGGAAGAAGGGCGTAAACTTTCAAAACGCCTGAACTTGGTTAATATTTATCGTAAAGACCCTGCATTAAAATTAAATTAAAGCAAATTTTATAGCCTTTAAAAAAGATTTGCCGAAGCTTTTCGCTTAAATGAATATTTTCCAAGTTATTGTTAAAAGCTCAAAAGATCAAATTACCTGATATGTATTTTTTTGCTATCGTCAATATGATTGAAGTTATTGTCAACTTAGCAGTTTTGCTAAAAACAAAGGCAATTTTGATCTTGTTCTTACAGGCTTCTGATCTGCGAAAATCTCCCCCATAATTAAAGACCCAAAATAAAGCGATTTGTGAAAAAAAAACTGCTATTCCCGATCTATTCTCAAAATAATATAGTTTAACATTAAAATCTGAATAAAATTGATTCATTTCATAAAATTTATCGTTAAGGCCCGTCTACACACACAGGCTTGCCTGTGCTGGCGGCCTGCACGCCTGTATGTGCAGACGAGCCTTTGCGATTAACGCGAACGAGTGCGGTATTTCAAGAATTTACCTTCTCTTACCGAAAAAAGCCCTGACTTATATGCCTAAAATAACAAACAGGGTCAAATTCATAAAAACCATTTTTTTTCTCGTATACATAAATGATAATATTTCTACTGTAGTACCATAAACTTTTACTCGCAAAAATATACGATACGACTGTGTATAATAAATACTTCTATCATTTGATAGAATTTTGATATGATTTGTTCATCCACCTTTATGTTAAAACACAATCAACAGAAATTCTCAAATCCATAAAGTCAAATCACTATATCTCCGAAAGAAGTATACCTCTGAAGAATTATTTATGTCCGAGTAAATATTGCAAATTTCTTAACATATTAGTGCATACTGCATATAATAAACGAAACTCTTAGAACCTAAATTAAAACATTAAAAAAAATTTGCTCGTAGCACGTTAATTATTTTACGAACAGAAATCCAAGTTTTGGTGTCGATATACAAAATTCCTCATTTGCCACAGTAAGTGTCTGTAATTCAATTTATTTATTTTCGTGAACGACTACCTACTCAAGTACTCACTTCTTGTACCAAATAATCTGCAGGAACACCAAATTGCATCACTTTACTACTACAGTCAAAAAGTTTTAGTGTCAGAAGAATGAATATATGAGAGATGTGAATTTGGTGATTTTTTTATCTAAATAAAAAATTTTTGATGTCGGGATGCAAAACAAATCTGTGTGCTCGTTCGTTCAGAAAGGAGGTCTGCAAATGCTTGAGTGCGTCAAAAGCTCTTGTGACACATGTGTTTTATACTATTTTTTCTATTTTGCAATGATTTATTTTAAAAATTGATTCTTAAAAAATCGTGTTAGAGAATTTTATTGGTTAAATTCTTAAGTTGGTCCTACTGACAGTTGACGTTTATTTAAGCTTTTAAGATTTTACCAAGAGATGGCGGTTAAGTTTGTTTGATTTTAATATTTTTAACTTTAATACTAATCAATTTACGTAAAAATTACATTATTCCTTTGGTATTTGGTACTTAATAAGCATTTTTTGTAATTATTTTTTTAAATTAAGAATAATTTTTTCATAATTGATTTGCATCATATGTCAAAATAATTATTTTAAATACCAATGTCAACCAATCTCAAACTAAAACAAAACTAGAAACAGAACTGTAATGTGGAACATTACAACATCGTTTTCGACAGTTTTCGATGCTGTAATGCGTGTATTACCAACGCAAAATAGAAAAAAGATTTTAAAATAAAAATTATGAAAATTACAATGAAATTACAAAAAACTCAGATAACAATTAAATTAAAAAGTTGTCTCTAATGTTAATAAAATCTCAAATATGAAATTTTAATATTGTATCTCAAAGTTGTAGTTGAAAAATTATAGTTGTAAAGTATGTATAGTTGAAAAAATTTTCTTTTCAACGAAATCGGAAGAAAAATTGGTCTAATGTGATTATCTATGTTTTCATCTGAAAGAGCATTAAATTTACGACATTTCAAGGGAAAAATTATTGCGATACCACCAATTACTCACAACAAATACGAAAATGAAAATTTGAACAAAAATGCAAATTTTAGCTGTTGTTCTTAATATTCTTGGGCCCAACTTGCAATATAGATTTGTTACTATATCAGCTTATCAGCTACAACTTCCTAAAATTTTGTACCATAACATTAATTAAAACTCAATTTCTCTATAAAAAAACTACGACCCACCAATGACGGCAGTTTTGAATTTTTTTAGGTTAGGAAATTAATATAGGGGAGGGTTGGGTAAAACGGGATACTTAGTATTAAAATTTTTATAACTTTTTAAATAAGCTAATGCAATCAATACAGTTTTACCTCTAGTTGTATTAATATTTGCCCTCTACATTGCAATAGATTATTTTTTAAATAATTAAGTAATATATGAAAGAAAAACGTCGTTTTTTAAAAAAATGCAAAGTAAGTATGCAAAGTAGGATATGATGTTTTTTCAACATTAACTAAAATCTTTTTGTTTAAAAAATATAAAACACAGTCAAAAACTTAAAAATTCAATAAAAAACATAACCAAATAGCATATTGTTACGAACAAAATTTAAAAGGCCAGTTGTTTATTGACAGAAGTCAATAAACTTTCCATCGTCATCAATCATCATGTTCCATGCCGGTGCAAGCTTCGTGCACCCAACCTTGATAGTGCTGGCACTGTCGTTAAACTTGGAATTGGAGTACAATTCCTTACAACAGATGCAAGCAGCATCATAGTTTTCCCCTTTCTCTGTAGTGTGAAACCAAACAGTCGTGACTCCGTAAGCAAAATATGAAGTTCTAGTCCTTTTTTTCTTGCTTCAATAGTTGTATGAGACACTTAAAATTGTTTGGATGCTTTGAGATACCCCATTCTTCCTTTCAATACCTCCTCCCTTATTATGCTTTCAACCTGAAAAATTTACACTCAAAATTAGAAATATTAGAGCAATTAGATGCATATGGTCTGGCAAAGGAGGATAGCATCCAGTTTTATCCGAGTGCTTCGTATCCCATTTTGCCCAACTGGGACTTCTAAAACATATTTCCAAATTTTATGATGATAAAATATAAATTTTCGGTAAACAAACACAAAAACATGAAGAAAATAATTGTTAAATTTATAAAATGTACTCACCGTCAATCTTCACGATGAATAAACTAAATAAACTACGACTAAAAACAGATAAAACAATTTAGTTTAACCCTATTTTTCACACTTTCATCCGCCAATTCGCGCAAAATACAGGTACAATGATAAATATTGGTCACAAGTTAAAAAATGCTATATGATGTTAGTTTTACGACCATTTGATATAATAGCTATGCCTATCGCGAAATAAGGGGTATCCTGTTTTACCCGCCTATCCCGTTTTGGTTAACTCTCCCCTAAACTATTTTAACCCATACAGTTTTAAAAAGAGATTTATTACAAATGAAATGAAAATTTTTTGATCCCGATCTGACCAATATAAGCGAAGTTATTCAAAAAATAGTGAAACGGAAACTTGAAAAACTCAAAATTTTACACTAAAGTCGAAGAATAAGTTCCAGCACCTGACGATTGCTGTTATTGCTGTTATGATTAGTGCATATAGAAAATGACATTCTGAGCATCTCGAATTTTAAAAATAAATAAAATAAATTGAAATAAGATCACAGAATTTAACAAACCGTTATCAGTTATCAATGTTCTAGAATTAATATCGACTATACCAGAGGCGGTGAACCGAATTTCTTGTTGCGCCTTTTGAATCATTAATTGAGTGGGTTTCTTTAATTCTATCAAATGTTTTCCATACCAATTGGAATTATATATTTATTGTATCTGCAATCTTCGACGTCTGTAAAAGTGTCTTTTAGATTTAATTGATGTTTATGGTTAGAATGACTCACTTCTTTTACCAGATAATCTGCTGAGATACAGTAAAAGGAAAATTGTACAACAAATTCTATACTCGTCGCACCATGTTGTATCGTAGAAGAAACATTAGGACTAAAAATATGTGAAAATATAAAAGATAGTAACAAGGGGTGCAAAAGTACCTTTCAAGAGTTGCATAAAGTTCTGAACACAGCATTGGAGCTGTTGACAAAAATTGAATTGTAAAAATTACCGAAGAAAGATCTTGTAGTTCTTTTATATACCTTTAAATCAAAAAATAACGTGTATTATTGAGCAATTACGATAATTAAATACAATTAAATTATGTGCTTACCTGAGGGGTCAACTACTGTTCTGAATTTGTACACTGACTGCAGTTGACTGTCTATGACTGCATATGCTATGGCTGCAGATAACTACTGTTTACAGCTCAATTTTTATACATAGATTGCAGAGTTTCTTTATAAAAACTCAAGTTTTTTTGCAATAACTATTAACTAACCTGGATATATGCAGCAATAGCTTCTATGTTGTCAATAAGTTGGAAAATCTCTCCACTGAAATGGAGAGATTGTTTAATAAATAAAATGTTTTATACGAAGTAGAAGTATTTTTTTTTGGCTCGTCAGTAGTTGTATAATGACGTTATAATCCAATTTAGAATTTTGTGCGATTGTCTATCACAGTTAAAGAAAAATTAGTGAAACACTACACAAAGTTAAAGTTACACTTTGAACATCACAAATTCATATTGAGGTAAAAAACTGATATGAGTCATTCTTTTACAAACCGCACACCAATCTAAACTTGACATTTTAGAATCGTCCAAAAAAATTTTTACAGCCTATATTCTTAAAATTACTTGACCGGTATTTCAGGATATTGCTGAAATAAAAATTTTTTAGAAAATATTCACATATTATAAATTTTCAATAGGTAATTTGCAGGATGTCCTCTAATCTTCTCATGAAAATGAGAAGATTAGATTTAAAGATTTCAAGATTTAATAGATTTCAAGTTCTCATGAACTTGAAATTTATTATCTCCAGTTGTACTGAATTAATTGGAAAAAAATATCATTTTGTTCCTTATTCTCTTATCTATAAAACTCATTTTACAAAAATGTGGAGTCTCTATTAGATCGGAAGTTATTAAATATTTTCGAGCGCAAGAACTTTTAATCAAGTAATAGGGTATTTTCCAATTTTTTAAAATGTATCTAGAAAGTTACCTTATTGATAACGATAACGTAATCTCAAAACCACATTAAAGAAAAATTGCGACTGTAGGTTTTGCCAAAAAAATTATTTGAAATTCAAACTATAAAGTTTCCCGCATAAAAGCGGCATGACGTCACGAGTCGTAGCTGTCAATATTCGTCAATATTCAACTAATGAGCTCCAACTTATTATAACCTTAATTACACATTAACTGACATTTAACACATGTAACTAAGCAACAAAGTGATGTGTACGACCAGCTACGTCACTTCCGTTTTAATTTTCACTTTGAACCTGCAGCATTTAATGCTTTTACTAAAGCGCTTTTTAATAAAACTTTTTTGATTAACATATTTTTAGTGTGGCCAAGTCATTGATAATCGACTTTGCTATGCAATAACACAGCAATAATCGATATTTAAAAAATTGGAAAATACCTTATTGTTGCGTCTGAGATCTCTGACGCTCCCGCATGTGAAGCGCGCTGGATGACTTGAAAAAAAAATTTCAGCAAAGTCTTGAAATACGAAACATTTTTTTATCACATTTGAAGAAATCAATTTTTTTCCTGAAATCCGTGCGGTTTGTAAAAGAATGACCCATATAGAGCTTTATAAAAAGACTAGAACTTTAGATCAAGATTAATTTATTTTGATTAACGAAACTCTTGGTATGCTACCATTATTCCATTACTACTTTCCAATAAAAATGTAAACTTTGAACCATCACCTACTATTACTACTTAAAAAATCATTCTCAATATTTGATATTGATTCGTTGTAGATTTATTCGAAAAGTCCAAAATAGAAAACATTGTGGGCTTCTTCTCTAAGATTTAGATTTCACATGATCCAATTTTTTAACATTCAACAATAAATCGTCGAGAATGGAAGCAGTGAAAGAGCTTGGGTTCATTAGCAAAGGACTAATTGTTTTTTCGTTTAATGAAAATGAAAAATTTTGCAACATCATAATTAATCCAACTTTAACTTGCATGATACCGAAACGAAGCCCTAAAATTATTTTTATGTCCACACATTTTTAAAAATAAATTTATTGAATAATAATTTACCAATACAATTTCGTGGCCCATCCCCAAATGGTAAGTAAGTAGAAGGTTCGATTTTATTTCCACTTCCAAATCTTTCGGGATCAAATTTTTCTGGATTTGGAAAATAGTCTGGGTCGTGGTGTAATGCATACACTGGAATTATACAAATGGTTTTTTTATCAATTTCAATATCGGTGTCTGGTATTTTATAGTCAGATATACAACTTCTGTTTAAAATAGGAACTATGGGATATTTCCTTAACGTTTCTGAAAAAATTAATCAAAACATATTATGTGATTTATTCTTTATTAACCTATATTTACCATCAATGACTTGTCCCATATATGTCATTTCACCTAGCGCTTCGTAAGTAATTTCATCATTGTGTTTTTTCAAAATCAAATTTATTTCAGTCCTAACCTTTTCTTGAATTTCGAAATTTAGAGCCAACTCGTAGAGACAAAACGTCATTGTACTAGAAGAAGATTCAAATCCAGCCACAAAAAATACGAAACATTGAGCAGCAATTTCTTCTATTGTAAACCCACTGTCACCATCGTTAACGCATTTAGCGTCATTTTTTAAATTAATTAATATTTGAAGAAAATCGTTTCTTGTCACATTATTCTTTTCTCTATAATTAATTGTTTCACGTGTGATTTTGAGAAAGAAATCTGATATATCTGGAGCCATAACCCGTAATCCAATAAATCTTAACAAGTTTGGACAACTAAATCCAATATAACTTCTTATCACGAGAGAAGCGCTTGCATTATATAATTTATTTCCATATTTTCTAAATTCGGAATTTGGATTTTTGAAAGAGTTACAGTCTAAACCAAAAGCACAAGAGCCAATTACATCTATTGTAAAACATTGCAAAGTTGTTTTTATATTAATCGCTTTATTATTTGATGATGACTCGCTAATTGCTTCTTTTAAATTGTATCCAATTTCTACTAAAGTGTTAAACATCATCTTCAGTTTCGACGGTGTCAACGCCGGTGTTACTTTAGTACGCAAGTTTTTCCACTTTTTCGTTTCCAAAACAAACATGTGAGCTCCAATAGGTTCATCTCGTTCATTATAATACATTCCTCGATCAGAAAAGTAATCAAAATCTTTACTTAAAATATTTTTTATGATTGTTGGATCTATGGGCATATATATTGGAATCCATAGTGCAATCAAGCCTATGTGTTTGTAACCAGATGCTTTTGCCCAATTATAATATTTTTGAATTATAAATGCTATCCATGTTCCTCTTTTTGTAAGCTCATATCTCACATATGGAATATTTTTTCTCTCCCAATATTTTGACAAATATTTAATATACGATAGTAATCCAATGAGACTAATCGTAAAGATTCCCAACCATTCTGTCCAAGTAGTTAACATAATTTTCTCACTAAAATTAATTTACTTGAAATCATACCTATCTTAATTTGCAAACTAAATTGAATTTAGTGTCAATTGCCAGTTTTATTCGTTTTTGGGACGTGATTATAAACGACAAATAAATCTTTTCTAGACATGGCAACGTAGCAACGTTTGTCAAAGTTTGAATTTTGAATATAAACAACACCAACAACACAAAAAGAACTTTAAAAAAAAAGAAATTTTAATATTTATATTTAAACGGCAAACTCTGACATGTAACGTTGCTACGTTGCTATGTCTAAAAAGGATAAAGTTTATTCCAGAGATAAATTTTATTTGTCGTTTATAATCACGGCTCTGAAAGTGATGTACTTTTTTGCCATTTAACTATCTAAAATGTTGTCCGGGATTAAATAAAATAACACTGTTGGCCCTTATCCAAAGATACATCCGAACCATTTAACGTTAGTGTCGATAAATCAGCGTTTCAGAGCAAAGGTTTCTACGTTTTTACAATACACTTATACATCTGTTACTAATACTATAAAGCTAATGATTAATTTAGTTCGGCATTAAAAATAATACGAAACTCTTTATTTGTCCTTGTAATTACTAAAAATCAATTCTGATTGGCTCAGAAGAGCTCTGTGGGCCAGTCGAATTAATTTGTATTTACTCCGCTGGTAATTTGCTTAGATTTGAATATTTTAATAATAATAAAAATTACATCGTAAACCAATGAATCGGGGCAAATTAAACAAATAAACTAATTTATCAAAACTCACCTGTAAATGACTGTAATACCTATAGGTAATTAGAAATAGAAAAAAAATAATGCAGTATAATTTCTGATGACCGTGTATAAGTAACGCATACAAAACAATGATGAGTCTCATTTATAAACTTGTTAACCTTTAATTAGTCGCGTGCATCCAGCAGCGACATTACTTCTCGCGTCTTATGATTTTTATTGCCACAATTAATAGTTAAAAGATCTATTTCTACCAGATTCGTATACTAAACAAATTTGAAAAATAAGCAAATTCATTGTTGAGTAAAAAAAATTGAGTAAAGAAATTAAAAAATGGGCTTATGTCGGGCTTATGTACATCTCAAAACCTCAATTAAGAAATAAACAAGACACAGAATCCTTAAAAAAATTTCGCCAAAGAAATACAAAGCACACGGACGATTTATTTTATGCAAATTTTAATTACCAAACAAGCATCTCATAAGAAATGAGTGTTGGCACATACTATGATATCTTTATTCGTTATTGAGATATTTAACTGGAACCAGATTCGTGAATCACCCGGTATTATTTTATGAGGAGTAAAATCATTAGCGTTATAAATAATAGATATACCTATAAATAAAGTTATTGTATTTATATGACATGGCTGCTTATAATATTATTCAAGTTATGGAAATTTGAAAACCAGACGTAGAAAATAATTTTCTTTCAACAGCTGTCATTAATTACCGTCCTTGTAGAATGTAGATGAAGTTGGTGAGCAGCATTAACGTAATTAATATTTTTCTATCTTCATATTTCTATCGAAAATGAACAGGGATTAAAGTTAGGAGCCGATTTATCGGAATAGTAATAATTAACTTCAGTTAGCTTCAATTATTAATGTGACCATTCTTTTAAATAGTGTACCTAGTCAACAAACCAAAATTTATCCTGATTTTTTGATTTTTTTTGAAACAGCAATTTTTTTTCTTAATCGATCGAAACCATTTCTGTGAGTTTGTGTATAAAATGTCTCAACCAAGTTTTGACTGGAAGGCACACACTTCGACTTTAGTGTAAAATTTTGACTTTTTCAAGTTTCCGTTTCACTATTTTTTGAATATCTTCGCTTGTATTGGTCGGATCGGGACCAAAAAATTTTCGTTTTGTTTGTAATAAATCTCTCTTTAAAACTGCCTAAGTTAAAATAATTTACATTAATTTCATAACCTCAAAAAAATTCAAAACTGCCGTCATTGGTGTGTCTTAATTTTTTTATAGAGAACTTGAGTAATAATTAATCTTATGGTATGAAACTTTAGGAAGTTGTAGCTGATATAGTAACAAATCCGTATTGCAAGTTGGGTCCAAAAATATTAAGAGCAACGGTTAAAATTTGCATTTTGGTTCAAATTTTCTATTTTTTATTTGTTGTAAGCAATTGGTTAAAAATGTATTTTAAAAATTTTACATATTTAATATAAAGTATTGATACGTTTATTTTAATTATTATTTACTATACAGTTACATTCCCCTATACTCGAGTCTCTAAATAAATTCTTAACTTTTATAAAATAAAAAAAAAACAGTAAAAATTTAAGAAAATCATCTCTTTTGTTATTAAATTTTAATAGTTACGTCCGGTGACTGCGCCCATTGTAGCATTGAGGTTAAAATATCGCTACCATAACTAATGAAGGTCGTATGTGAATTAAACATAGTTTTAAGATAAACGCGATTTAGTTTTAACTTCTCAATACAAAAGATACATTTTATTTTAAACAGGTTAATATTAATTTTTTTACTTACGACGCGACGCCAACGTTCTGTTAGAATTAACATAAGAATTTTCTCTTTCCAAAACTGATTAAAATTCAATTTAAGTAAAATTGTTACTTATACGACCTTTTGTCATTATGGTAGCGAAATGAGATCGCTGGCTCTGTTGATGGATTTACAAACATCAGCTGTGTAACTATCAGGAATATAATAGTATATTATAATACATGTGTATAAGAAAGACTTTATCGCATTAGCGACGAAAATTACAAGCACGAGCTTGCGAGTGCTTGTAACGGCGCGTATGCGATAAAGTCTACTTATACACGAGTATTATACGCTATTTTTTATTATAATTGCAACTAAAACCTCTATAAAAGAGAAAAAATCTGTATTTAAAATTTGAAAATTAAGCGTGCCGATTTTGGATATATTTGTTGCCACAGAGATGCTTTGTGTTTACATTGCAGAACAACAGTCACACAACAGTTAATATTATTGTTGTTACCTAGACGACTTTATAGAACACTTGTGCTATAAAGACGATTTTATGAACGCTTTTTAGTGTGAAATTGGCAGATTATAATGCAAGTATAATAAAAACATTATATTTGAGAAATGTTATAATAATATCTTTTCGTTTCGTTTCAGATGAGTGGGACATAATTTTGCTATCGAGACTAGATCTTCATCAAAGGTAGGTCCTCACAGTTGAGGTTATTTTATAAGTCTTATTTTTTTTATTTTAAATCTGAATGAAATAGAATTTTTGCGAAATTTTTGGTGATTAATAGTATATTATCCAACGAGCGGGTAATGAAGCTCGTTACTCACAAGAATGAATTTGCGACACGAGCCGTATGGCGAGTGTCGTAATCATTAGAGTGAGTAATGAGCATTACCCGCGAATAGGATACTATACTTTATCCACGACTGCAAATATTATAAACCAAGTATACATTGAATACGCGAGTATTTTTTGAAAAAAAAAAATTTTATAAAAAAAAAATTAATTTAAAAAAAAAATTAATTTTTTATAGAAATGTATTCAAAATGTAATGTAGAATTCAAAAATGTAAAAAAATATATGGTGTTGCATTTAAAAATCTAAAGTTTACCTCATTTCCGGCGAAATCGGAAGTGGAAGAATTTTTAAAAGTAGTTAAACAAATTGCAATTTATATGACTATAACTCACAGCAAATTTCATTTTGATACGTTGACAAATAACGGAGCTATAAAAGTTTTCCAATCCCCTGTATCGCCCGGTAAACCATTGAGTAATGTAATAGTCATTGAGTAATATGTATATTATTCAATGATTTGCAACTATACTAAATTCAAGGAGACGAGATAGTGTTGCATGCGATGCTCACGTGCACGTGCAAGTTCTCACGAGCGCGGTTTTACGTAAACTTAAATTAAATACGGTGTAAATTTTTCAAAAATTATTAATACCAGCCGGTTTCATAATAATTCCCAAAAGCTCCTTTAGTTAAAGTTGTCTCAATCATTTATTTATTTATAATCGATTACATTTTTCCTGTAATCGTCCCAGCTCTAATTGCCACTATAATATGAGTTATCCGCATCAACGCAGTTAGGTAACCATGCAACAAGCTTAAAATAAGTTTATACGTTAGAGCCAATCACAGCGCTAAATGGAAGTGTTCACGTGCACAACACGCGGGTTGTTTGTTTACATTCACTATCTCGTCTCCTTGAATAAAGTATAGTGAGTAATGACACACATTACTGTTCAAAAATCATAGAGTAATGAACGTATTATTGGACGGTCGTGGATAAAGGTAATCCTCTTATCCAAAAAAACTCATGAATGTACTGGGAAATGCACAATAGGGTCCTTTTAAGTCCCGCCTTCGCCTGTTTTAGACGTCTTAAGAGATTAGTATTCGTTTAACTATCCCAAAAATTTATTGGGATCATTTACATGTATTAAGATTGGTATGAGAAAGAGGTGACCTCACGTGGTCGTAAAATATGAACGTACTGTTTTATGTTCGATGAGTTCAAAATGTGACCTGCCTCATCGTGATCGTAAAATAAGAACTAATTGTTTAATTTTCTAAATAAAAAATATTTTTCATTATACTTGCATTATAATCTGCCAATTTCACACTAAAAAGCGTTCATAAAATCGTCTTTATAGCACAAGTGCTCCATAAAGTCGTCTAGGTAACAACTATAATATTCACTGTTGTGTGACTGTTGTTCTCCAATGTAAACAGAAAGCATCTCTGTGACAACAAATATATCCAAAATCGGCACGCTTATTTTTCAAATTTTAAATACACATTTTTTCTATTTTATAGAGGTTTTAGTTGCAATTATAATAAAAAATAATAAAAAATACTCGTGTATAAGTAGACTTTATCGCAAACGCGCCGTTACAAGCACTCGCAAGCTCGTGCTTATAAGTTTCGTCACTAATGCGATAAAGTCTTTCTTATGCACATGTATTATAATATACTATTAAGTTAACTGTTTTAAATTCAAATACCTAAACAATATACAGGGTGTCTCTTACACATTATATTATGGTTCTTATCGTGTATTTTGATTCCTTTGAATTTTTTTTTTTATTTTCGTTTTTATACATTAATTTGTTATATTGTTACCTTACATTTAAAGAATGTCGAATCTAGCTGTGACCATTTGGAATCCATCTGAGCAACTCTATAGCCTTAAAATCGCCATTTTTGTCTCTATAGTGCTGTTAAGAACGATCTTTCAGAAATTTTTAAATCACGCCAGTAAGGCATTGTTGATTAGTATTTTTTTCTCTCATCGTACAGTATATGTTCCAGTAAACTATCTACCAAGATTCATTTAATTAACCAAAAGGGCAGTATAATTTTACTAAACCCCTTTCAAAAGAGAGTTTTTACAACTCCAAGGAGGAAAATAAGGATTTTGCACCTAAAGGAAGCTCAAACGAATTCAGTATGGTCACAGATCGATTCAGCAGTCCCAAAATATACGGATTCAGAAAAATACTGAAAAAAACAACGGTAATTCCATAAAATATAGTGTATTTATATGGACGGCAAGAAAGTCGATAAAATGAAAAAAATTAGAAACACTTATTCAAAATAGGAAATTACAAAAAGTCACCAAATAACAATTTCTAATTTTCAAATTTGAATGAGAAAAACTGAATTGAAAGTGCGATTCGGGTCCGATGAACCCGGCTGGCACTCTAAGTGTTAAAAATACACAAATATACGGGGTGTTTCATTTAGATTAAACCAGTATCTATAATTTCACCGTCTAGGTCGAGGTCATTTAAATTAAGAAGAAGAATTTAAAGATCTTTTCATTAATACCACTTTCGACCTACCTTGCCCTTTAAAATTCTGAAGTTCTTCACATTCTGAGACAAACTCTTCGGCATGCCGACCTTTTTCGGAATAACATATACTTAACATTACCACCATTTTATTCTTTATTAGGTTACGACTTTTGTAATCAAAATTTTTGACTCAACTCTCTACGACTAATCGTTTTTGAAAAAAACGCCTGATACGAGTGCTCTGAATCACCCTGTATATAAGAACTTTCTACTTGTATAAGTCAACAGTTACTCATCCGCTTATACCAATCAATACACAATAAATTTATCGTAAATCATACCCAGGACTGGACCCAACTTTGCTGTGACGATTTTAAAGTTACTCTTTTAGATATTTACTGAAGCAGGTATAGTTGCATTTACTAAAGACTACCGACACGTGACCACCTTTATATGTATAAATAAAGATGAAAACGACTTATTTCGTGAGTTTGATTATTTAATTTAGTTAATACATTTATTGTTAATTACTATTAAATATTTATTTAGAAAATTTATAATTAAATTAATTATTTATTGAATTGTTTAAAAGTCGCGTGTCTGTAGTCTTTAAAAAATGCGACTGTAGGTAGACGAAAATACAAATTATCCTTTATTTTCATATAAGTACTCGTATTTGAAATGAATTTTATATAAAATTAGTCATTAAACATTTAATAATTTAATTAAATATTAAATTAAATAAAAGAAATTATATCTAGATGACATAAATATTGTAGGCTTCTTCCCCTAAAATACAGTTTTCGCATGATCCAATTTTTTAACATTCAACAATAAATCGTCGAGAATGGAAGCAGTGAAAGAGCTTGGGTTCATTTGCAAAGGAATAACTGTTGTTTCGTTCAATGAAAATGAAAAATTCTTCAACATCATAATTAATCCAACTTTAACTTGCATGATACCGAAACGAAGCCCTACAATTATTTTTATGTCCACAAATTTTTATAAATAAATTTGAATAATTATTTACCAATACAATTTCGTGGCCCATCCCCAAATGGTAAGTAAGTAGAAGGTTCGATTTTATTTCCATTACCAAATCTTTCGGGATCAAATACTTCTGGATTTGGAAAATATTCTGGGTCATGGTGTAATGCATGCACTGGAATTATACAAAGTGTTTTTTTATTAATTACAGTATCGGTGCCTGGTATTTCATAGTCAGATATACAACTTCTGTTCAAAAATGGAATTATGGGATATTTCCTTAAAGTTTCTGAAAAAATTTAATCAAAACATATTATTACGTGATTTATTCTTTATTAACCTATATTTACCATCAATGACTTGTCCCATATATGTCATCTCACCTAGCGCTTCGTAAGTAATTTCATCATTGTGTTTTTTCAAAATCAAATTTATTTCAGCCCTAACCTTTTCTTGTATATCGAAATTTAAAGCCAACTCGTAGAGACAAAACGCCATTGTACTAGAAGAAGTTTCAAATCCAGCTATAAAAAATATGAAACATTGTGCAGCAATTTCTTCTATTGTAAACCCACTGTCACCATCGTTAGCGCGTTTAACGTCATTTTTTAAATTAATTAATATTTGAAGATAATCGTTTCTCGTTACATTATTCGTTTCCCTATAATTAATTGTTTCTCGTATGACTTTGAGAAAGAAAACTGATATATCTTTAGCCATAATTCGTAATCCAATAAATTTTGAGAAGTTCGGACAACTAAATCCAATGTAACTTCTTATCACGATAGAAGCACTTGCATTAAATACTTTATTTCCATATTTTCTAAATTCGGAATTGGGATTTTTGAAAGAGTTACAGTCTAAACCAAAAGCACAAGAGCCAATTACATCTATTGTAAAACACTGCAAAGTTGTTTTAATATTAATCGCTTTATTACTTGATGATGACTCGCTAATTGCTTCTTTCAAATTGCATCCAACATCTACTAAAGTGTTAAACATCATCTTCAGTTTCGACGGTGTCAACGCCGGTGTTACTTTAGTACGAAATTCTTTCCACTTTTTCGTATCCAAAACAAACATGTGAGCTCCAATAGGTTCATCTCGTTCATTATAATACATTCCTCGATCAGAAAAATAATCAAAATCTTTACCTAAAATATTTTTTATGATTGTTGGATCTATGGGCATATATATTGGAATCCATAGTGCAATCAAGCCAATGTGTTTGTAACCAGATGCTTTTGCCCAATTATAATATTTTTGAATAATAAATCCTGCCCATGTTCCTCCTTTTGTAAGCTCATATCTCACATATGGAATATTTTTTCTCTCCCAATATTTTGACAAATATTTAATACACGATATTAATCCAATGAGACTAATTGTAAAGATTCCTAACCACTCTGTCCAAGTAGTTAACATAATTTTCTGACTAAAACGTATTTAAACTTGAAAACTAAACTGAATTTAGTGTCAATTGCCAGTTTTATTCGTTTTTTAAGTGATTAGGTTAATGTTAATCTATTCACACAGGAAATTAAATAAAAAATAACGACTATTTATTTATTTTTGCTTAAAAAGTATTTGAAATGTTGTTCTCGGAATAACTAAAGATACTTACTTACTTACTTAAAGTAACACTGTTGGCACTGTGACACATACATTTATAGACTAATCAAATTATCTGACTTCGGGTTATCGAATAACTCCTAGTGAGTAGTAAAGATACATTCGAATCTTTTAACGTTAGTGCCTTTAGTGTTGATGAATCATAGTTTCAGAGTATAGCTTTTTACGTTTTTACAATACACTTATACATCTGCTACTGATAGGGGAAGGTGTGTGAATATCGACCACCTAAGGCATTTTTTGTATAAAATCTCTACATTTGATTCAATAAATTTTAAATTTTTTTATAGGTCCAGTATACTTCAATGCTTCTTAAAATTATTGTAAAAATTGAACATATTTACACATTCCTCCAAAAATAAATGGTAGAGTCAAGCAAGTTTTTGAGGGGTAAAATCGACCCGCTGGGTAAAATTGACCATCAGTTAGGATAATATCGACCTAAGTATTAATACATATAATTATTATTTATATTAGAAAACATATTTAAAAAATATATAAAACATTAAGAAACATTAAAACTATCCCATTAGAGTGCTTTAGACGGTCTTTCACCGTACTATTACGGAACTTGGTACATGGATGTCGATGCCGCTTTTCTAATTCCTCGTTCATATGCGTACGGCTTCTACCGCCTTTGTCGTATTGCATTTTATACAAGATGACGAGATGTTTTCCTTACATATTTTATAAGCATCTAGGTACAAAAATCAACATAAAAAGTCATTTAGTTTAATATCGACGGAGATGGTCGATATTGCCCCATGAGCTGTCGTGAGGACTTTTTCCAAAATATAATAAAGGCCGATTGTTCGTTTGATTTTATTTTAACTCAAGTTGTTAAAAAGATAGCTATTTGTTCATTAGAAATAAAAATATGCAATTATTTCTATTAAAAAAGTTTTTTTTTACCTTAAAACCACACAGCAAAATATATAAAGAAAACTTTAAAAACTTTTTTTTTAGCACTGTAAAGCGCATGTGCGACACAAACATTTTGTTATGAGTAGTCAATGTTTGCAACATGAACCAAGAAATGATATAGTATGCTTTATTTTATTTTTTTACGCTTACGCTGATCTGTAGGGCACTGGTCGATATTGGACAAAAGTCGATATTCACCCACTTTCCCCTACTATAAAGCTAGAGATTAATTTAGTTAGGCATTAAGAATAATACAACACTCTTGATTTGTCCTTCCTTCAAAAAGCCATTTTTAATACAAATTCAACCATATCACATTTGATGTAATTAGGAGAAATCTTCTCCTAACTTTACACCTCGTACAATTTCAAAAATATAAATATAGAAAAAATTGGTTCATTATTAATTACCTATCAAACTAAATAAAGATCATTTAAACATAGCTATACTTATGAAGATGTGTAATCAAATCTGTTATCTTTGATTCAAAATTGGCGATTACTCAAGCGGTAGAACGGGAGAGACTAAACATTTATATTGTAAGAAACGATTCCTAAAAAAATCAGCTTTCCCCTAATTATTTCCCTTATTTTTCGTACTGCACGAAAAGGGTTTTAAATAACCCTTACCAGCTCAGTAGCCTTGAAAGACAAATGCATCAAATGTGGTATTGTTGAATTTCTATTGAATAGCTGTACTCAAATATAGACTAATATACAGGGTGTTGTATTTAAAAGAATTATCGGAGACATCATCAGAGCCACAAAAGTGAAGAAATTTTGAAAGTAACTGCACTAAAAATTTTGTCTTATTGTCCAATTAGCACTTAGTGAATTTCACATAGATATCTTTATTCGTTATTGAGATATCTAACTGGAACAAGATTTGTGAATCGCCCGGTCTTGTTTTATAATTATTATATTAATCTGACATAATGGCTGCTTAACAGTTATTCAAATTTTGGAAATTCAAATCAACATAAGAAAATAATTGTCTTTCAATTTTCAATAGCTAATCATTAATTGCTGTTCTTGTAGAATGTAGATGAAGTTGGTGAGCAGCTATTTCTCTATAGATCAGTCGGAGATAATTTTGGGTGGGGATGCTCTATGAAACGTTTGGTATACTGACAATTATATTTTAATTTTACAGCCGATGTTTGCTAAAACTTGCTATTTTCTTTGATAATGCCGCTATTAAAGTTAAACAAAACATCTGACAACTTCAATTTTCTATTTATAACAAAACTCCCACTCAAAAGCTATCGCCGACTGAACTATATCTTCATATTTCTATCGAAAATTAACAGCGATTAAAGTTAAGGGCCAGATATTATTTGATAAAATGTAATAACCTAATAACTGACTTCAGTTAGCTTAAATTATTAATATTTGACTTTTCTTTTCATAATTAATTATTCAGAAAATAATTATACAGTAAAATCATTTAATAAAAGTATTGATACATTAATTTATTTTAATTATTCTTTACGATACAGTCATATTGAAACTTCGTCTATTGGAGTTTCTAAATAAATTCTCAACTTTAATAAAATAAAAAAAACAAAAAATTATATTTTTCGTAAAAAAGATCATCTCTTTAAATCTTAATAGTAAAAGTATAGTATAATATAGCGAAAATTCTACAAGAGCAAATAATATTGAATATGACAAGATTGTTGGCATTACCGATTTTTTGCATGTCTTTATTGGGACATTTAGTATCAAATTTCAATTCAAAAACAAATGTACTACTACCTATTTTCACAAAATTTAATAATGGTTTCTGTTGCCATTATATCAACTCTTCAATATTTTTACATCAAAGATGGCGTATTTGAGGTGATCGATAATTTGATATTTTCTGCTGGAGTAGTTCAGGTATAAGTTAATTAAACCAATGATTTATATTAATTTGAAAACTTATTAAATTATTCCAGATATGGGGGAAAATTATTTTTTGTATTTATTATAAAAATAAAATTTTAAAATTGATCGAATTAAGTGAACAATTTTGGAATAGTGATGGTTGCTCTAAAACTGCTAAGAAGGAAGTTAAAAATATTTCAACTTTTATCTCAAATTTACAAAAAAGCTTTATAACTGGAAGTTTTTTACTTTTGGGAGGGATGATAGTTCCAACTTCGATCATAAATAAGAAGTTGGTTCTAGGAATTTGGAAAATGAACGATCATCCATTACTCTACCACGCAGCTTGGTGGTTTTTTTTCCTTTTTTGTCTATTCAGTGGTATTTTTGCAACTGGTCTCGAAGGAATATTTATAGGATTTTGTTACAAAATTATAATCCAATTTAGAATTTTGTGTGATCATTTAGAGCGATTGAATGTAAAGCAAATCGATTCAGAAGAAAAATTCGTGCAGCACGACGCTGAGTTCAAATCATACTTTGAACATCACAAATTTTTATTGAGATAGAGTCAGTTACTAATACTCAAAAATCACTTATTTTGAGTATTTTAAATTGCTTTATTACAGGTTTATTCAAGAACTGCAAAATTGCTTTTCAGTAGCATTTATGATTCAGTATTTTTCAACAGCGCCTTTAGTGTGTACGGCACTTTACGCAACTTTGGAAAGGTATATTATATTAATTTTAGTAGCTGTTCTTTAAACATCGCCCTATTTATTATTTAGTAATACTACATCTTTAGTAATCCAGCATTTACTAATAACTCTCAATATCACAATCCAGTTTGCTTTATATTGCATTCCTGCGGAATACATGGCAAAAGAAGTATGAAGTTATGTATTATTTAGGAGCTTATATTTTAATATTATTTTTAGGCATTATATGTAGCACATGCAATTTACAACTCTAATTGGTACACAAATCATTTTGCCATTTTAAAAACAGCGACACAGTTAATGATACAAGAAGCACAACAAGAAATTCGAATCTCTTCTTTTGGTGGTATAGTGGAAGTCAACACTAGAACATTGTTGCCGGTTTGTAAAATTCTAATTTATTTCAAAAAATAATTCTAAATACTTTACAGGTGCTTAAAGCTGCATTTTCGATATGTACGCTATTGAGAAATATAAAAAACTAAAAGTTTGTGCACTGTGTAGAATATGAAAAAATCTTCATGAATACAACGATTAATTTACGTTTAACACTAGAGCCTGTCCTGGTTATTTTTCGAATAAAATGCGTATTTACATAATTCATTCACAATTTATTAAAAGTTGCATCAATTGCACTCTTCAGTTTGTCTTAATACTTTAACCATTTTTACGAAAATGGGGAAAGTTTACTCTAAAAAGATTCGACGTGATTATGAGTGGCAGGCCATCAAAATTGACCTTGATATCTATTTATCGTAATAACGATGATGAGTTTTTTTATTAATAATTATATCTATAATTAACCTTGTTGAAATCCGTTACGTAGCAAACAAACTGTACCTAATTTAAACATTCAAAAAATATGTTCTTAACAAGTTTAGTTTTAGTTTTGTTTAGTGTAATTTTAATAATAATTGCTTCTTTCAAATGGAAATTTAATTATTGGAAAAGTCGTGGTTTAATAACATTAAATCCCCAAATACCGTTCGGAAATTTTACCAAAATTGCTTTAAAAAAAGACGTTTTTACAAACATTTATAAAGACCTGTACAAAAAGTTTAAAAGTCAAGGCTACAAGTACGTTGGTTATTATTTTTTGTCAACACCGGTGTTGGTGATATTTGATCCTCAAATAATTAAGAAAATTTTGGTCCAAAATTTTTCCCATTTTACCGATCATTATATTTACATCGATGAAGAAAGAGATCCCTTTTCGGTAAATTTGTTAGCATTGCAAGGTGAAAAATGGAAAAAAATGCGAGACAAACTAAGCCCAGTTTTTACACCTGGAAAAATGAAAATGATTACTCAAAATTTAATAGAAGTATCCAACAGGCTCAAATTAATTTTGGACGACTTCGCACAAAATTCCAAAGCGATCAACGTTTGCGATTTGGCAGGGAAATACACAACCGACGCCATTGGAAATTGCGTTATGGGTTTTGATTGCAATTCTTTGCAAGATCGAAATGACGACTTGAGGAAATGTCTCAAAGAAATATTGGGAGAAACTATCACAACTCAAATTAAAATTTTTTTCCTATTATTTTGGCATCCTTTTTTTCGTTTGTTTAATGTTCATCTTTTAAGTTCAACTGTTGAAAACTTTTTTTTCAATTTAACGAATACAATCATTAGTCAAAGAGAAACTCAAAATTTTAAAAGAAACGATTTGATGCAAATGTTTATTGAATTAAGAAATAATAAAGCAATCGATGATGAAAATATTGATAAAAATAAAAAGCTAGTAGATGCAAATAAATCTTTATCCGTTACTGAAATTGCAGCCCAGTGTGTATTTTTTTACTCAGCAGGCTATGAATCTTCGGCTGCTACAACGAGTTTCTTAATGTACGAATTAATTAGTAATATGGAAATTTACAACAAATTAAAGAAAGAAATTGAGACTGTCTCAGAAAAGCACAACAATGAAATTACCTACAATTCCATTCAAGATATGATTTATTTGGACCAATGTGTAAATGGTACGTACCGGGTGTTCCCATTGCGAAATTCTGCAGATTCAGAACAATTATGAACATTATACAACCATACATTGTGTTTAATTGTCAATTCTTGTTGGACACCTTGTATAAAATAATTGAAATGCTTTTATTAATATGTATTTCATTTTTTAGAAACTCTTCGAAAATATCCAGTGGTTACATTTTTATTCAGAAAGTGCACTAAAGAATTTCAACTTTCTGACTCTTTTAAAATTGAAAAAGATACTCAAATTCACATACCAATAATGGAACTTCATTGGGATCCTGAATATTTTCCACAACCCGAAAAATTTGACCCTGAAAGGTTTTCCGTAGAAAACAAATCTAATATAATCCAGTACACTTATATGCCTTTTGGCGAAGGACCACGAATTTGCTTAGGTGAGAATGGAAAAACTTACTATTTTGCTGCTAAGACTTTTTTTTAGGTTTAAGGTTGGGTTTACTACAAGTTAAGGTGGCAATAGTTACTATGATGAAAAATTTTAACTTTTCTTTAAATGAAAAAACCAAAGAACCTTTGAGAATGGATAATTTGAAATTTGTTCCTACCGTTTTAGAAGGAATATGGCTGAATGTAGAGAAAGTGCGAGCTTAAAGAAAGAACGACACAATAAAAACAAAATTTTATAAGTTTAATTAATTATATTTTAAAAATGATTAAAATAAAAGACATTTGGTTGTTTTTGCGCATTTGGTCCCGATTAAGTTTTCCAATAGTTTGTCAGTACATTTTGAAACTCGCGTTCGTGTTTATCTATTTGTAATAGCGTTTTGCGTTTCTTAGGGCCCAAACCATGTAAAGTCGATTTTAAAATTTTGACGCGAACTATTTAATTTTGCTCCTTTTTATGAAAGGAGCTGTATAAAAAGGCTTTTTATACAGGCTGCAGGTTAAATACTAAACAAAACGTTTCGTCATAACATTTTTTGTTGAATATTCTCTCGAGAAGACACTCCTGAGAAGAGACGAATAGCATCTTTCGAACAAAAAACAAATCTAAGACAGTGATTGACATCGCACTAACAAGTTATTTTGACATTTAGTCTACGTAAAACGGCTCTTACTAAAGGGGAAAAAAATATCCACTTCATTAGCTGCGAGTTTCTCTACAGACAGTTATCTACTGACGAATAGATATCTATTCCCTAAGTGTTCAAAAACCGGTTTCAAACAATAGAATTGGTTAAGTTTTGGAATGTTATGGATCCATAACTAAGCAAAAATGTATCAGAAACTGGCCATAGGTGCTTTCCATTTGAGTATCTTAACAGTACTTGTGATACTGTTTAGAACTGTACCCAACTGTTTCCAAAAATTAACAAAAGGTACGCTCTTTTTGTGTCAGTTTGTGGATTGCTGACATAAAACTACAATTAACCAGACGAACGAAAAAGAACAGTTTGAACAATTAGTTGCACTAAAAATAGGGCGGTACAATAGGGGGGCAGGGGAATGTAATTCGGAACACTTTAAAACTAGTGGTATCGATTTGTAACGATGCAGAATTTTATCCGGATGCTGGACATAAATACTGGTTCAGTATTACAGCATTCTGGAAATTTTGTATCGTTTAAAGCAGCTACTTGTCATTTTTTCTCTATTTTTTTCCTAGCGCCGCTCCTGAGATCAAAATGGAGATAATTTTTACAGTCCCTTGGTTAGCTCTTCAAGCACTTTCATTTGAGTCTAATCTCATCAAGATTGGACCAGAATTATTTTTCATTATTTTATTATCATCGTTCTCAACAATAAGCACTGATTTCCCCATAACTCGACAACCAGAAGGGCTAAAGCTTCCGTGTAATTTTTAATTTACTTCTTAAATTATTTTTAACCCTACAATAATTATTTCACCCTTATCACCTTAGTATTTCTTTATCTAGGTAATAGTTTTTAATTGTAGGATTGAAAAGTTTTAAATTCATTTCTAACCACGTGGAGTGGTAAAATTGCTGTTGAAGCTGATTAGTGTTTTTTCTTTTAATTTCAGTAATTAATTAACCTCCCTAAGTATTTTACAACCCTTAATTAATTTTTATTAATTACTTTAAGGTTGAAATTTTAATTGATAATTATAAATTTTATACCAACGTACTTGTAAATTTTTGTGCGGTTTCAATGAGTCAAGTTTTACCATCGCTTGTCCCTTAATTAAAACGTTATTAATTTAATTAGTAAAATTTATAACGTACTAAGTAATAATTTTCGTCGAGTACAATTCAAGTTAGAGCGTTTCTATTGGTTGTCGAGTGGATACGAGTTGGTCGTCGGATCTTCTATATAAATCCCTTCTCCGTTTTGATAAGGGACTCTTCGCTTCACCATCGTGGTGTGCGGGAGCGCGCATTCGTTCAATTTTCCCCTGCGCCCTTTCACTTATTTAATTATCGTCCGCGATTAATTAATTAATTAATTTTAAATTTAAATCATTTCCCCTTTTATTCAGTTGTAATTTTCCGTGTTGCCTTCAGCAAGTCCGTGTGCTTTCTTCGTTCCATCAGGACCTTGTGATCTCTCTTCGTAAGAGGACTCGGGTTCTGGTGGACGAATTCCTTGCCCTTTCATCAGGACCTTGTGACCTCTCTTCGTGAGAGGACTCGGGATCTGGTGAAAGAAGCCCTGTTTCATCAGGACTTTGTGGCCTTTCTTCGTGAGAGGACTTGGGATCTGGTGAACGATACCCCTGGTTCCATCAAGACCCTGTGGCCTCTCTTCGTGAGAGGACTCGGGATCTGGTGACCATCGCCCTCTTGTGCTCTCAGCAGGACCTTATGACCCCTCTTCGTGAGAGGATTCGGGAACTGTTGAACGAAGTCTCCCTTCTTTCATCAGGACCCTGTGACCTCTCTTTGTGAAAGGACTCGGGATCTGGTGGACGAAGTCCCTGTTCCTTCATCAGGACCCTGTGATCTATTTTCGTGAGAGGACCTACCAGATCCCCGGGAAGGGTAGTTCGAATTATTTTTTTTATTCTTAATAACTTTTTTTTTCATTGTTCGCCGTGTGTGCTTTATTAACAACGAACCCTCCCTTCTCCACTAAGCTACCCAGGGTGGTAAAACCGGTATTACAGATTCAAATGAAATACAAAAATATTCAGGAGGTACTCTAGGAACAGTTTGGAGCTGTACTTTTCAATAAATGTAAAGCACCTATTGAATAAATAGATCCGGAAGGAATTTTTAGACTAATTTTATTGTTGTATTGGATCAATTTAAAAGCCAAGTAACCTATTCCTTTAAAATTTTCAACAAAAATGAACTTTTAACAACTTTTTACGAATTTTTCTTATATAAAGGATTTTGAATTTGGGCATTAAAAATAATAAAAATCTGTTGTGTCAGCACAAGACTTTCTGATTGAGTTGATTATTC
Organism: Malthinus seriepunctatus; assembly: GCA_963924605.1. Lineage (NCBI taxonomy): Eukaryota > Metazoa > Arthropoda > Insecta > Coleoptera > Cantharidae > Malthinus > Malthinus seriepunctatus. The sequence goes on from OZ004602.1 coordinate 45,905,661, forward strand.
TAAGACCAAGACACTAAGAAAACAAAAAAATATGTACTATATACTCTATACTATACTACTTTAAAAAAAAAAAAGATAGGAAATAAGGGAAAATATTGCTCTTTTTGGAATAGGCACAAAAGTCGTAATTACAATAAAATGTGTATAACTTGAATTTCTATGGAACATTCTACCTTTGTTTGTGCTGATTGTGCGAAAAAAATTTTAGTTTTCAAAATTCAAAGTGGCTTTTTATACCTAAAATTAAAAAGTGTAAGTTATGCGCATGCTATGTAATAATGCCATTTTTATTAATTTGTAGTTACTTGATCACAAATATTTATAAATATTTTGTTTCTAAATGTTATTGATCATTTTCTACATAAAAAGTTTTTAAAAAATTATCAAACTATGACGGGAAAAGCTAATAAACTATGGGCTTTAAAAGTCTAACGTATGCACCACCGGTGGGATTATTTCTCACGTATTTACTGTAGGGTTAAAGCAACGTTGACACGGGTAGTGAACCACGAACGTGAGCCACGATTCGAGAAAAACGAATCGTAAGTTTTTGTTCGTGGTGGAATCAAACAGGTTGGATATTTGCATCTTGAAGTAGTTGACACAGCATTTTATTCGAAATTTTATCCGTTCGTGGCGAAAACTTCAACGTTGCTTTTAACTTTTTTTATACTATATTTACAGAATTGCAAAATTTAATAAATTATTAATATATCTAAAGTAAGAGACCATTCTTTAGAAAATTCTGTTATTGCATAAATCAGAAATAAGAAAATGCAAACCGGACATCTATCTAGTTTTAAGGAAAGTTTGTCTGTTTATCTTAAAACATTTTGGCGCTCAATTTGGGATTTCAAATAATAAAATTTAAAAGTAGGTCAGTTAGAAATTTCCGCGGGGAAGTTTCAATATTTAAATCTATGTACAACCGAAAAACAGCGGATTGTTACAACATGGCTTAACCAACGTGGGTCGAAAAACAGCGGATTGTTACAATTGGCCTTTCTATTTTTGTTATTCGTCTTTTATTGTCGTTATTGTTATTGTTATTCGACAAAATCCGCGAAACGATCAGATTTCCTCAGACTAACTGTATAATTATTGAAAACCCACAAAAATTCATATTGATAATTTACATTTTACATCCATAAAAATTGTGCATCTTTAACTAACCACTAATATCTATCAATGTTACTTCAGGGAATGAATTTTTATAACAAATTTTAATAATGATACCAACCCGTACTAATAAACTTATACAGATTGAATAGTTCGAGTTAGCACATACGAAAATAGTAAGTGGAAACAATTACGAAATATTTTTAAATGATTACGAGAGAGAAAGAGTTATTTTTAGATATAAAATAGGCGTTCAATAATTCATAATCTAATTATTTTCGTTTAAATCAAGAACCATTTTTAAAATAAAACACCAATAATAAAATTAAAATAAATTGTAAAAATAAATACCTATCACTTATCAAAAATTGCAGGCGTGTACTTCAAATTTGAAATTAACAATTGACGCCTTCCTTTTATCTAAAAGTAACTTTTTCTCTCTCGTAATCATTGAAAAATATTTCGTACTTGTTCCCACTCATTATTTTCCTATTTGCTAACTCGAACTATTCAACCTGTAGACTAGGCGCAAAAGTTAAAGTATTTTATGCAAGCGGCATTTCATATAATATTTTGGTAACCGATGTTTTCCCAGTATTTCAACCCTGCTGAATACGAAAATTGCGGTTATCAAAGCGAAATCTTAACCGGAAGCGTGATATTCAAGATGACACCCAAGATGTCAGCTTTGTTATTTTTGATGGAATCATTATGGACAATTAAGACAAATATTTTTATTGGTTCGGATAGATAATTTTATACCCTACAATTTTTATTAGAGGTAAAATTATCTTCAGATCACTCCTAAAAGAGCTAGAGTTGATAAAAGCAAAAGCGCCAGTGTTGTATAAACCTTCTTAATACATAAAGCAGTATATGGAAGCATCTTGATGAGTTCAGCGAGGTAGCTTTCCCAGTATCCAGCTAGGATGTATCTGTTAAAACATGATCAGAGCAAATCAAGTCCATAAAAGTCGATCATAAAGAGGATATTCCGTCTTCTGTTTTGACAACACACGGTGCTTCTCCCGACTCTCTAGACCCTTAAAGAGTGACTTTACTGTAATTTTTTGTAGACCATAAAATTATCTATCCGAGCTAACAAAAATATTTGTCTTAATTGCCATAATAATTAATCCATCAAAATAAATAAAAAGAGCAAACATGTATATTACGACGATTTTTACGCACACGATGTCTTTAGCTGGCTTTCGCTCCTTAATAAGCAATCTTACGGTACTTTTACATTTAATAATAATTGCAGAGAACCTAGTATATCTAATTCAATCAAAACAGTTGTCCAAGTTTCAATAATAATTCTTCCATCCAAATAAATCTTAATTAATAAAGCAGACAACCTAGTCGCCATCTTGAATATCGCGCTTCCGGTTTAAATTTCACTGTGGGTAACCGCAATTTTTGGATTCAGGGGGGTCGAAATATTGGGAAAACATCGGTTACCAATATGTTATATGAAATTCCTCTAGCATTTCGATACTGGGATTTTGTTCCAATTTCACGGTGCTTCTTCCGACTGTAGCTCCTTAAGGAGTGATCTGAAGATAGTTATACCTCTAATAAAAATTGTAGATTATAAAATTATCTATCCGAACCAATAAAAATATTTGTCTTAATTGTCCATAATGATTCCATCAAAAATAACAAAGCTGACATCTTGGGTGTCATCTTGGATATCACGCTTCCGGTTAAGATTTTGCTTTGATAGCCGCAATTTTCGTATTCAGCAGGGTTGAAATACTGGGAAAACATCGGTTACCAAAATGTTATATGAAATGCCGCTTGTATGGTTAAAGCCTAGTTCCCAGCTATCCGAAACCGTCGTATACGACGATACGAAAGTTTTCCTATTGATGGAATTTCAAAATTTTTCGAATATCCACCAATAGGAAAACTTTCGTATCGTCGTATACGACGGTTTCGGATAGCTGAGAATTAAGCTTAAGGATACGTTTTTTCCGATAACAGTCCTGTCTATTATATCAGTAAATTAAAACGCGGTAAATTTAAAATAAAATAGCGCAAATGATACTACTAGCGACATCTACCAGGAACACTACTAACGAATTTAAGTAAAGTCACCAACCTGTTGCATGTTTCTACTTATGACTGTCATACTAAAGTTGTTTACGCGTTATTTTTAGGTTAACTTAATACAAACTAAAATATAAAGAACCTTTTACCAATTAATGGTAAGTAACTCGAAAACCTTAAAAGAAATAAAATAAAATATATTTTAGATAAATGTAACTTACATTTACATCCCCAATAACGTAACACCTTGTTCAAGTCAATTACGTAGTAAACAAAATATACCGATCGAAATTAAACATTTAAAAAGGATGTTCTTAACAAGCTTAGTTTTAGTTGTGTTTAGTGTAATTTTAATAATAATTGCTTCTTTCAAGTGGAAATTTATTTATTGGAAAAGCCGTGGTGTAATAACATTAAAGCCCCAAATACCGTTTGGAAATTTTACCAAAATAGCTTCAAGAAAAGAGGTTTTTGCGAACATTTATAAGGAACTGTATAAAACGTTTAAAAGTCAACGCTACAAGTATGTTGGTTATTATTTTTTGACAACACCAGTGCTGGTAATATTTGATCCTCAAATAATTAAGAAAATTTTACAAAATTTTTCCCACTTTACCGATCATTATATGTACATCGATGAAGAAAGAGATTCATTTTCGGTAAATTTGTTAGCATTACAAGGTGAAAAATGGAAAAAAATGCGAGACCAATTAGGCCCAGTTTCACTTGGAAGACTAAAATTGATGACTCTAAATTTAATTGACATATCCGAAAGGCTCGAATTAATTTTGGACGACTCCGCACAAAATTCCAAAGCAATCAACATTTGCGATTTGGCTGCAAAATACACAATCGACGCCATTGGAAATTGCGTTCTAGGTTTTGATTTTAATTCTTTTGAATGTCAAAATGACGAATGTTTCAAAGAAAAATTAGGCGAAACTCTCATAACTCGAATTAAAGTTTTCTTCATATTATTGTGGTATCCATTTTTTCGTTTGTTTAATGTTCGTCCTTTCAGTTCAACTGTTGAAAACTTTTTTTTTAAGTTAACGAATAAAATCATTAGTCAAAGAGAAACTCAAAATTTGAAAAGAAACGATTTAATGCAAATGTTTATTGAATTAGAAAATAAAGCAATCTGCAGCGAAAATATTAATAAAATTGGCGATAAAAATAAAGTAGATGCAAACAAATCTTTATCTGTTACTGAAATTCCAGCCCTATGTGTATTGTTTTACTCAGCACGCTATGAATCTTCGGCTGCTACAACGAGTTTCTTAATGTACGAATTAGTAAGTAATAAGGAAATATACAACAAATTAAAGAAAGAAATTGAGACTGTCTCAGAAAAGCACAACAATGAAATTACCTACGATTCTATTCAAGATATGACTTATTTGGATCGATGTGTAAATGGTATGTACAGGGTACAGGGTAATATGCACAAAATAGTGTGCCTCATCTAGTGTAAAAGTTACAAAAAAATGCATGGCATGTTAGTCAAAAAGACATAATATCAAACTTGATTTTTTTAAATGGAAAACTTGGTATATAATTGCATATTTAGGTTTTTCCTTTACAGCTAATGGTAGAAAGACTCCAAAGATACAATAATATACCGGATGTATGTTTCATCTACAGTGTGTTGATGGGGATGGGGTTGCAAATAGGGAAAAAAATTTATTTTTCATTTTCGGGAAAAAAGTATTCTTTATAAAATGGTTTGCTTCTTTTCAAACTCAAATATGAAAAAATATTAAAAATAAATTTTCAAATAAAAAAGTTATTGAACTTTTTCTCATTTTGAACTCTTTTAAAAAAAAATTTGAACATTTTAACTTTTTCCAATCTAAGAAAAAGTTGTTATAATCGTGAAAAAATATTATATTTTTTATTTCTCGGCGTTCTGAGTCCCCCTCATTCCAAAAATGCAAAAAAAATTATTTCAATTTTTTGAAACAAAATGTCAGGATGAATGGGCGGGTGCCCCCCCCCCGAGCAAAAACTATTGAACCGATTTTAACCATTGTAAAATTATTTTATCGGCAAAAATAGATTTAATAAGAAATATATACAGGGTGTCCAAAAATAAGGTGGTTATTTTGGGCGCATATTTGCAAATTTGGGCCAAATTTATTTCTACGTGGCTATAAGATAGTACCTACATGTGCGCCCCAATTGAAAAAAAGCATTTCAAATTTTTTTATTTAAAATGGCGACCAATAGAACGATTGTCCCATTTTGTGGTTTTTCCCTTATAACTTGGTCGGTAATTATTATTATAAAAATTTCAAAACGGCATTGCACAGTCAAAATATAGGGCTTTCGTCATAAATTTAATGATTTTCAAAATTGTTTCAAAATTGCTTACCTTTAAGGCTTTAAAGTAGGTCAAAATTTTGAAACGAATTTTCTCAAAATTCCCTCTGCCATATTTTTTCTTTTTTGGATATGTTACAGAAAACGTAATTCTTTATCAAAATATAAATTTTTATCAAAATCGCTCGAGCCGTTTTGGAGTAATGATTTTTTGAATATCAAAACTTCAAAAATCTCTAATTTCTTTTGTAATAGAAATTAAAACGTGAAAATGGATATCTGTACGGATCTCATGAATATCTATGAATTGACACTATTTTCGGTTAACAAAACGCTTCCGGTTAAACCGGAAATTACAAAAATATCAAAATTTCTAAGAACACCCTGTATATTTTTTATTATTTTTAAAAGCTCGTAAAATTAGTTATTCCACGATACCAAACACTTTATATTTTGACTTCCGGTTTAACCGGAAATGGGATCAAATTTCTTAATTTAAATGGAACACCCTGTATATTTTCCAATATTTTGAAAGCTCGGAAAATTAGCTTTCTGAACATATAAAATATATATTTTAAACTTCAATTCATGCCTAATTAATAAAAAAGGAAATTAGTATTTCAGAGTTTATGTCTGAACATTTTGCTCACACGCACAAGTTCTAGGTTCGATTCCGGACGAAAGCAATTTAAAAAAAAATTATTTTTTTTTATTTTTTTTAATATGTATTATGTGATTTATATTAACATAAAAATAAATTTAATAATAATAACAAGATATGTGGCTATACAAGGAAGCGGAAGTGTGGAGGAACTGTTTTCATGCATAACTTCAATACCCAAACTTTTCTTTGAAAAGAAGTCCAAGATTTGACGGACGGGAAAATTTAGGAAAAATTTTGAGAAAAAGTCAATTTTTGGTAAAATAGTAGATTGTTTGATTAGGAGTAAAAATGTAACTTTTTTTTAGGCTAATCAGTAGTCAGTAGTCAACACAAGTAGCTTGACAACTACTGACGAGCCAAAAAAAGTATTTTTACTCCGTATGAAACATTTAATTTTTTCTTCAAATGTAAAACTTAGAAAAACCAAAAATAAAAATTTTTGAAGTGTCGCCATCTCTTGAAAATATTATTTGTAGTTCAATTGTCAAATATTTTTAAAAATTAACTTTAACTTGTAAAAAGAAGCTAATTATTAAACGCAACGAATAAATTATAACAGAAAATTTATAAAAACATTACCTTTTTCTTGCTTTTTACTTTACAAATGCTAAAAAAAAACATTTTTTTCCCTAATAGCAACCCAATCCTGGGACACACTGTATATTTTAACGATGCTTAAAAATATTTTTAAAAGAACAATTATATTATACAGCTATGCATCTCGTTTTTTTGTAAATTTTTTATAATTTTTGTATAAAATAATTGAAATGTTTATATTAGTACCTATATGTATTTAATTTTTTAGAAACTCTTCGAAAATATCCTCCGGTTACATTTTTATTCAGAAAGTGCACTAACGAATTTCATCTTTCCGATTCTTTTAAAATTGAAAAGGATACTCAAATTCACATACCAGTAACGGAACTTTATTGGGATCCTGAATATTTTCCGCAACCTGAAAAGTTTGACCCTGAAAGGTTTTCGGTAGAAAATAAATCTAATCTGAACCAGTACGCTTATTTGCCTTTTGGCGAAGAACCACGAATTTGCTTAGGTGTAATGGGTTTACTACAAGTTAAGGTGGCAATAGTTGCTATGATGAAAAACTTTCACTTTTCTTTAAATGAAAAAACCTCGGAAAAAACCAAGGAACTTTTGAGAATGGATAATTTGAAATTTATTCCTACCGCTTTAGAAGGAATATGGTTGAATGTAGAGAAGGTGTGAGCTTAAAGAGAGAACGATACGATAAAAACAAAATTTTATAAGTTTAATTAATTCCATTTTAAACATGATAAAAGAAAAGGCATTTGGTTGGTCCAGATAAAATTTTCCAGTAGAGTTCGACAGTAGGTACATTTTGAAATTTGCGTTCGTGTTTTTCGATTTGTAATAGCGTTTTCCGTCTCTTCGGGCAAACTGTGTAAAGTCGTCTTTAAAATTCCTAACAAAAGCTGCCTAACTTCGCTCCACGGACAGACTGTCCGTGTTTAATACAAAAACAACGGATGGGGCCATACGAGGAACTGTTTCCGTCAGTCAAATCTTGTAATTTTGTATTAAATTTATTTTTATGTTAATGCAAATAACATGATATTAAAAAACAAATTAAATAAAAATATTTTTTTTAATTGCTTCCGTCAAGTATTCTGTGTGTAAGTAGAATTTTTAGGTATGAACTGTATGAAGCTAATTTTAAGAGATTTGAAAATATTGAAATATATATAGGGTGTTCTATTTAAATTAAACAATTTGATCCCATTTCCGGTTAAACAGGAAGCCAAAATATAAAGTGTTTCGTATCTTGTAAAAGCTAATTTTATGAGCTTTCAAAATATTTATAAAGATATAGCGTGTTCCAAAAAATATTGATATTTTTAACCGGAAGCGTTTTGTTAACCGAAAATACGATATTTTTCGAAAACTGCGCACTAAAATATTTTTATTTCTTTGGTATAATATGCCCCTGTAATTTAGACCAAATTTAGTTTTCTTTGTTTTTTACAATTGAACTGTAAAGGCAGTAATTAAATGAAATTTAAAAAATGTGACGTAATGCCGCGTCATTTGACGTCACTGTAACTCCTCCCATTTTTCGCCACTGAGGTAACCTGGGTAAATTATTAGGATATGTCGTCGTCTGCGTTGATCTGTCGTAGTTTTTCGCTACTATCAAGTCATACCAATCCGGTAAATTGCAACTAGAGGCGCTAGTGCATCAGGGAACAATGGAAACTGTAATAACATGTTTTACACTCGAGTAATGTCATCATACTGTCACTGTCTATTTGACAACGACAAAATTAAAGCTACATTCAGAAAACAGCGACTGTACTCCCTCCTCTCATAGAGTACGAGATGTATTTAACTGTGCTGTGATTGGTGTCCCAAATGTCAATATGAAATTTGCACCAGTCACAACAAAATGTCTAATTGACTATCGGTAAAATAAATTCCTATGTTCCCTTAAGTGGAGCCATCTACCTTATTTTCACAGCATATCTCATCGCACGATTTTGAGTGATTGGTATGACTTGATAGTAGCGTAAAACTACGACAGATCAACGCAGACGACGGGATATGTTATCTAATAAAATAGTGCTTTTTATGTGGTTTTATTCTCAATACTATGAAGGCTACTACACTTAAAGCACAAATTAATATATTATATTTTGTGAATTTCAAAACATAAAATGCAAATCTCTTCTTTAATACACTGTGATGTGAATATATTTTTGTAACTCGAACACACTCGCAAATTGCTGAATAATTGTGCAGTATTCTCTTTTGGTATTTTTAAATTAATCTTTCCATTCGTTAATATACTGTACGGCCACTAAAACGTACGTTAGCACATAGCCGAGATACTAAAACATTTTACTATCTTACAACAATTGAACCAAATTTTGAATTAAAACTTACGATAGGTATTAAAGCAATACTCAAAGTGACTATTCCAGAAACTGTAATTTGAGGTTTATATATTTCTAACTTGAATAGTTTGATCATCGTTTCAACCTGAAAAAGTACTCTAAAAAATACTTATATTTTTTAATTAATAAAATTACCATTTTAGCTTCTTCTGAGCTAATCTTGCTGATCGGATATTTAAAAAGAAACGACAGTAGCTCTTTATTCTATAAAATAAATTAAAATTGTAAGTAAATCTTAATTATAAAAAGTTTGGTAAATGAATTGAACATATAAAGGGCGGTACCCACCAACTGTGATTAACTAGTGAACCATGGTTAGTATAATGGTCTTTGCTATTACTAACCATGGTTAACTAGTTTTTAAAAGCTAGTGGGAACTGCCCTAAAAGGTCATTTCCGATGGTGTTGATACTATTTTAGGAGGTGTCTTGCAAATGAGTTGTATGCAGGGAACCGCTCCTTTTACAACACCAATGTAGACCTCCTTTAATATTCTAATTAAACGAATAAAACTTACTACGTCTATAGTTTGCTGGTATTTAGTTACTAAAACGACAAGTGTTGACATAGTAAGGACTGTACGAGCTTGAATTTGAAAAAAGTCGCTGCTAGTACTCTCGTGCACCAGCATCGTATAAATAGTTCCAAGAGTACTACTGATTAAAATTCCCAGTCCAGTTACCATCCAGGACAATAAAAATGGATTTAAAAAACGATCGAAGAGCTGGACGGCGCGTTTAAAATCGTAATACATTTTACCTGTACGTTGTAATAAAACGACAGTTGCGTTGCATTTTACCGGAGGAAAATTAAGACGTTCTTTCATTTTCAGCATTAAATTTTTTTTAACTTTTTCATATAATTTTATGGATACAATAATTGAAATATACATGAACGTAACCATCATTAATTGCACATAAGCACCCAACGCTTCACATAATTTTAATACGTATGTAAACAGAGACCAATCTTTAGCAAATTCTGTTATTGGATAAATCAGAAATAAGAAAATGCAAATCCAAACTAGAGTTAGGAAACTCCACACATTTATAGACTTAATAAATTTTTTTGACAAAATGACGTTATAGTTATAAAACGACCAACGTTCAAAAGTAAAAGTAATCATTTTTATATTTTTTTTTAAACACGAACTGTTGTACAAATTATGACAAATCATAAACGACACCGATAAAAAATTATTAACGTGTGTTGAATATGTTGCAAGTGCGGGAATGTCTGATTTTGTATCAAAGACCAGTTTAAATAAATACGCATAATAAATACAATTTACACTTGCAATGAGCGCAATTGTTAAAGAAAGAAAAACCTTGAAGTTGGATTTGTAAAATTTAAATCTGGTTTTGCCATTTTCGTGAAAACATTTTACTGTGAAACCTGGTATAGCACAATAAGATGTAAACCAAAACGCGTATTTCAACGTGCATACTATACAGTTTTCGTGAAATTCAGTCATGTCACAACTTATAGAGCTTGACTGTGGAAATAAACTGGGTTGTTGGATTTAGTTTTCAATCATTAAAGCAGGAAAAGTATAGGAACAATTATTGGGAAATTATTATTATAGGAGTATCAATTATTATAAGGTTAATTATTATTCTACAAATTATACTAACGAAAGTGACATTTATAATATAATGTATTAAAATTATTATTTATACATGGTGGTCCTCGTGGTCCTAATGGAATCATATTAAACTGAAAAGAGCATAAACTGTGAAGTACCCACGCCTTGAACGAATTTTGATGAATGTTTTTTTATTTAGTTCTAAATGCCCTAAAGATCAAAGTTTATAGTGTTAAAAAGTGTGCATTTGCCTCATCATCTTTTTAAACCACTTCTTGTGAATTCAATTTTCAAAATCATAAAAATTAGCTGAAAAAGAAGTTTTATTTAATAATTTTGGGTGCAAATGCTTACACGTTTGATAATTAGTAACTAAGCAACAAGTTTACGGAAAAAAAATTTGAAAAAAGCATGATGATATTCCTATTAACATTTACTTAGTAACCAATGAAGCACTTCTAGGCATCTCAAAAACTTCCAATTTGATACAAATGTATATCCATGTCCTCAAGATTTATAAAAAAAGGTCTTTAAGTCCTGAAAACCTCCCGGGGGATCTTTAGAGTGTGTTCTACAACGACACCAAATTCCAAGTTCCTAGGATGATTAAAAGTGCTTGTGACTCCAAGTATCATAATCTTAGGAATTAGCTGAAAAATAATGTTATTGAAAAGAACTAACTCCTTGCTCGAATTGTAATGAAATCTTCTTTGTTGAGTATTCTAAATACCCTAAATATCAAAGTTTATACTGTAAAAAAGTGTGCATTTGCCTCATCATCTTTTTAACCAATTCTTGTGATTTTGTTACTTTGAGCAAAGACTATACAGTGTAAGACTGGCAAAGCTTATGGGCCGAATGTGATCAAAAATCCCTGCTACAGAAGATGTCGCTAGTCACCGGGGCATTTTCGAGTGAATAAGATAGCATGTCGAGGCGGGAGCAACAAAGAAAGGGGTAAAACAAGTTTACCCTTCGAGGGATTTTAAGCGATTTTGAACTTTAAAAGCCTTTCACATTTTTTAATATAGGTTTCGGTAGTCTCTTGTATATGGTCTTTGCTTTGAGTCACAAGCACTTTTAAACATCCTAAAAACTTGAAATTTGGTGTCATTGTGCATTACACTCTAAGAATCCCTAGAAAGGTCTTATTTCGTCTAGAAAGTAAGTCCCCCTTCTTCCTTAAATCGGTCTCCAGAGGGTTTTCAGGACTTGAAGACGTTTTTTATAAGTCTTGAGGACATGCTATACATTTGTACCAAATTTGAAGTTTTTGAGATGCCTAGAAGTGCTTCATTGGTTACTGTTAAGTAAACGTTAATAAGAATTTCATCATGCCTTTTTGAAATTTTTTTTTCCGTAAACCTGTTGCTTATTAGTTACTAATTATCAAACGTGTAATTTGCACCCAAAATTATGAAATGAAACTTCTTTTTCAGCTAATTTTTATGATTTTGGAAATTGAATTCACAAGAAGTGGTTTAAAAAGATGATGAAGTAACTGCACAGTTTTTAACAATATAAACTTTGATCTGTAGGGTATTTAGAACTAAATAGAAAAAAATTCATCACAATTTGTTCAAGGCGTGGGTTCTTCGCAGTAAAACCCTCGTTTACTCCAATAATATTGAATGGAGTTCGTTTGGAAGCTCTTAAAAATATCCCGCGTTAAGTCAAACACACTCTTTTATTTCTCTAAGGCCCAGTATTACAAACGAAGGTTAAAACTCAACTTAAGGTTAGCTGTCATTATAGTTTGACATAATTGGACAAAATAGTGAAATTGATGTTTATAATTTCAACGAACGTTGAGTCAATTTTCGGTTAACTAGGCTTTATAATACTACGCCTTAGGCCCTTAGGTCTAGTATTATAAACAAAGGTTGAAACTCAACCTACGGGTGAGCCGCTTATCGCAGTTCCATTATAAACGCGCCCTTTTGCTCATTGGCTAGTTCAGGGATTTCTCTGCTATTATTAACACTTAAAAACGCAATACAAAAAAGCATTTTATTGAAACAATAAAATTTTCTTAATAATCAAAAATAAAGGTTTCTTCTCTCTTGTAAAGTCAGTCCTTTGGACACACTGTAAATTTGTCGATAATATATCAATAAAATTAGGCAGCGTCGAAGAGAAGTTATAGATGAATTGATGTGAAATGACTATAATTATTTTAACCATAATGAATGGTAGAGTTAATGCTTATGAAGTATAAGTACATTACAACTACTGATAAATATAGTAGGGGACACCGGGGCACGGGGCAGGTTAAAACGTCGGCCAAATTTCCTAAACAACAAATTTTTCAACACCGCTTTTTGTGTAGGTTTCTAGAAGACGATACGATGGTCAGTTTCATGTAAACAATAAACTCTATTGTTCAAGTATTGTTGTTATTTCCGAACATATTTATATTTTATACACATAAGTAAAATTTGATCTCTTATTTTGATTTCAATTAACTACCATTAAAAACGGCTGAGCTTCAGTTTTTTTTATCATAAGTGAATCATTGGGCATTAGTTTATTATATTTGCAAAAAATTTTAATTGTCTGATGTTGATTTACTAATTTACTCAGACATAAATAAAAAAATGCAGCACGGGGCAAATTGCAACATATTGCTCGGGGCAAGTTGCAACTGGTTACCGCCATAGGACAGAAGTGTATATGGTCCGTTCAAAAAGTAATGATCATCTGTTTACAATGGTTGGATGAGAACCAACCCTGGAAAGTCAATAACGTTCCATTTTTAGTTCGGTATGTATTACCACTAGCAATTACTTCAGTTCAAAATAAATAAATCTGTAAAATGATACTTATGTATCACCAAATATTTTTTTTTCATTTTATCATATTGTGGAAACTGCCAGGTCATTGTGGAGGCACTAAATCACAATTTAGTTCTCTCAAATCCGTAAAATGGGACAGAGAAATATGCGTTTCAACTTACCCCGGACCGGGGCAAGTTGAAACAAAGATTTTTACTTTTTAAAAATACACCTAGAGGTTTAATAATTAAGATTCCGTTAGATATTTCTAATAAATTAGGTAACCAAATACATATGCAAGAATATTCTGCAAAAAAATCCGTGATTGATAATAACATTGACGGGAAAAAAGGCAACAAATTTTTTTTGTATCAACCTGCCCCGGTCTCCCCTAATCTGCTACGTCCTAATCGAATGCGACAAAGTTTCATATCCTAAAATTTAGTCTAATGAGCATTTATTTCCCATATAAGTAATAGCTCTAAAACTCTGGTATATAGTAATAAGTGTTTTCCATTTTTTCTCTAGTTTTTATATGAATTTCCTTCGTTATAAGTATATTATAAACACTATTATGCCCGTTTTCACTAACGGTTCCTAAGCAATTGTCTACGTAAGAATCGCCTAACACTATAGACAACTCCTTCCCTTACGATACTGACATACGAGTACCTTAATATTAAAGATAGAGAGAAATTAAAATAGCCAAAAATATTTTTTTATTATACTTGCATTATAATCTGCCAATTTCACACTAAAAAGCGTTCATAAATAGTATATTAAAAAGCAAGTATCATTAGGCATCTTCTTAACGTATGAGTCCAAAGTTTAGAAAACAAGCGCGCAGCGCGCGTTTTCTAAAGGGACGAATGCGTTAAGGGCCTAATGAAACGTGTTTTTTATACTATTTTTTCAATTTCGCTGCATTATTTTATAAAAATGGTATTAAAATTACGTCAAAACATAGTTTTTGGGATTTTGATGCCTAAATTTATTTATGTTGGCAGTACTTATTCTAAAGTTTGATGTCCGTGTTTGAAAGTTAGTTTAATCTGTCCAATGAAATTAATTTTATAACTGTCAAATATAATTCACCTGTCAACATGCAGTGCTGCACATTGAAAAAAATTCCCTAGAAACAGTGCTGTTATAGACTCTATAAGCGTACTATTATGACGTCAAAACAGTATTCTTATAGGCTTCTTAACGTACCGAAATAGAAAAATCGTCTTTATAGCACAAGTGCTGTATAAAGTCGTCTAGGTAACAACAATAATATTAACTGTTGTGTGACTGTTGTTCTCCAATGTAAACACAGAGCATCTCTGTGGCAACAAATATATCCAAAATCGGCACGCTTAATTTTCAAATTTTAAATACAGATTTCTTCTCTTTTATAGAGGTTTTAGTTGCAATTATAATAAAAAATAGCGTATAATACTCGTGTATAAGTAGACTTTATCGCATACGCGCCATTACAACCACTGGCAAGCTCGCGCTTGTAATTTTCGTTGCTAATGCGATAAAGTCTTTCTTATACACATCTATTATAATATACTATTTTATCTCTATTTTCCTAAAAGAAATTAAATAAACAACAGTCTAATTTCCCATTGACCTTTGATTTTGTGTGAATATATTTTGTGATATCTAGTAATTATCTGACAATAAAGAGTTCATTATTTATAGTTACAAATTAATATAAAACCGGTTACGTATACAAATTAGACTTAAATTTAAGCGTTCAAAAAAGATGATCATAACAAGTTCAGTTTTAGTTGTGTTTAGTGTAATTTTAATAATAATTGCTTATTTCAAGTGGACATTTAATTATTGGAAACGCCGTGATGTAATAACATTAAAACCCCAAATACCGTTCGGAAATTTTACCAAAATTGCTTTAAAAAAAGATATTTTTATTAACATTTATACGGAACTGTATAAAACGTTTAAAAGTCAAGGCTACAAGTATGTTGGTTATTATTTTTTGACAACACCAGTGTTGGTAATATTTGATCCTCAAATAATTAAGAAAGTTTTGGTTCAAAATTTTTCACACTTTACCGATCATTCCTTTTACATCGATGAAGAAAGAGATCCGTTTTCGGTAAATTTGTTAACATCACAAGGCGAAAAATGGAAAAAAATGCGAGACAAATTAAGCCCAGTTTTTTCTCCTGGAAAAATAAAAATGCTGACTCAAAATTTAATCGACGTATCCGACAGGCTCAAATTAGTTCTGGACGAGTCCGCACAAAATTCCAAAACCATCAATATTTGCAATTTGGCAGGGAAATATACAACCGATGCGATTGGAAATTGCGTTTTGGGTTTTGATTGTAATTCTTTGCAAGGTCGAAATGACGAGATCAGAAAATATCTCAAAGAAATGTTGGGAGAAACTCTCACAACTCAAATTAAAGTTTTCTTCGCATTTTTCTGGCATGCATTTTTTCGTTTGTTTAATGTTCATGTTTTAAGTTCAAGTGTTGAGAATTTTTTTTTCAATTTAACTAATACAATCATTAGTCAAAGAGAAGCTCAAAATTTGAAAAGAAACGATTTGATGCAAATGTTTATGGATTTAAGAAATAATAAAGCAATTGACGACGAAAATTTTAATAAAATTGGCGATAAAAATAAAGTAGATGCCAACAAATCTTTATCTGTTACAGAAATTGCAGCCCAGTGTGCATTTTTTTACTTAGCAGGCTATGAAACTTCGACTGCTACAACGAGTTTATTAATGTACGAATTAGTAGGTAATAAGGAAATTTACAACAAATTAAAGAAAGAAATTGAGACTGTCTCAGAAAAGCACAACAATGAAATTACCTACGATTCTATTCAAGATATGACTTATTTGGACCAATGTGTAAATGGTAGGTATGTACCGGGTTTCTCAATGTGCATCACGAAATACGAAATAGTGTGTCTTGCCTAGTACATTTAAAAGGCTACGTTCAAGGCTACAAGTATAAAATACAAGGCTAAAATATATAATAATATACCGGGTGTTCCATTTTAAAAATAAGTTTCATCTGGTATCTCATTTAAATCAAGGCCTAAATTTTTAATGCCCTTATAATCCGACCGTCCAGTTGGGCCAAATTTGAAATTCGAGAGGATTAAGAACTAACTACGTGTGGCCTTTAATAATATTGTGGTTTTATGATATCATTAAAAATTTATCTTTGCAAAAATTTCATAAAATACTACGTCTTTTATAAATAATACAAATATAATACCACTTTTAGTTTAATTCGGTCTACATTATTTTAACAAAGAGCTAAATTTTAAAAGATAGAAAGTATAGAAGATAATAGAGAAATCAACGCTGATTTTTTAAGACGGATTCTTTGGCCCAACTGTTCCATAGGATTAAGTAAACCCTAAGCGCCGCCGTCAACCTCAGGTAAAATTTGGCCCATCTATTCTATCCCCATCTCATTAAAGGATAAAGATATTTCTAAGAACTGCAGATCCAGAAACATTATACAGCCATGTATTTTGTCTTTTTGTAAATAATTGCTAGACACTCAGTATAAAATAATTGAAATGTTTTTGTTAATGTGCATTTCATTTTTTAGAAACTCTTCGAAAATATCCAGCTACTGCATTTATATTCAGAAAGTGCACTAAAGAATTTCAACTTTCTGATTCTTTTAAAATAGAAAAGAATACTCAAATTCACATACCATTAATGGAACTTCATAGGGATCCTGAATATTTTCCACAACCTGCAAAATTTGACCCAGAAAGGTTTGCGGCAGAAAACAAATCTAATATAAACCAGTACACTTATATGCCTTTTGGCGAAGGACCACGACTTTGCTTAGGTGAGAATGGATAAACTTACCATTTTGCTGCTAAATTTTTTTCTTTAGGTTTAAGGTTGGGTTTACTTCAAGTTAAGGTGGCAATAGTTACTATGGTGAAAAACTTTAATTTTTCTTTAAATGAAAAAACCAAGGAACCTTTGAGAATGGATAATTTGAAATTTATTCCTACCGTTTTAGATGGAATATGGTTGAATGTAGAAAAAGTGCGAGCTTAAAAAGAAAACGATACAATGCAATAATAATTTAATAAATTTAATTAATTTTATTTTTAAAAATGATATAGGCAATATTGGATATTAATAAAATTCACTATAAAGAGTGATTATAAAGGACAAATAAAGTTATTCTCGAGAATAAAATATATATTTTTTAGACATGGCAACGTAGTAACGTTACAATGTTAAAGTTTGACGTTTGAATATAAACAACGTGAAAAGAACTTAACCTCAAATTTTAATATGTATCTAATTATATCCAAACGTTAAACTTTGACATTTTTAACGTTGCTATAGTACCATGTTTACAAAATTAATATAAATTTTATTCTCGAGAATAACTTTATTTGTTCTTTCTAATTACCGCCCTAAGTTGTTTTTCCACATTTGGCCCATAAAATTTTTTTATATAGTTCGCCACCTCAGACCATGAAATATCCAAAAGGAGAGTTAGCAACCGTTATAAGAGAATATGCGAAGGAAATGTCATTTTAGAAGTCCACGGATGACTCATTCATTCCGTCAAGTTTACATTAATATTGACTGTAAAGTGGAAATATATATTATCAGTTAGGTTAAGTATTGTAGAGTAGCGGCTTTTATTCAATAGGGAACTGGACACTTGTTTTTTTATTTTGAAACTAGAGTTTATTTTGATATCATAGCATTTTTTATTTTTTCTCTAACTCGAATATTAAGCCCAAAATAAATTTTTTAAAAACGCTGTGACGTAGCTACTAATATAATATCCAGATCCAACTCTCTTCTTACTATGTGAGATTGCCGGTTAGTGCGTTAGTAGTAGGTAGTAGCTACGTCATAGCTTTTTTAAAAAATTTATTTTGGGCTTAATATTGGAGTTAGAGAAAAAATTTAAAAAAGTGATAAGTTTTTTGTTTAGTTCTTTACGTTTTTATAGAAAAAAGTACAAAATTCGATTGTAGTCCAGTTCCCCATTGTGTCATTTTTTTGGTATTGTGAAGAGCTGTCCGTCAACTTAATAGGGACTTTTTATTTTGGCAAACCAAAAAACAAAAGTTCATGGCCAACCATTGCGCAACTAAATAGTGAATGGATTATAAGCAACCATTTCTAAAGGCAAAATTGACCGCAAATCGCTGTATTTACTCTGTTTTATCGCTATTTTACTGTATTTAGGGGGTATTTCTTAATTTCTTTATTTAATGTTGGCCACTGTACATTTTAAAACTCCCGTTCGTGTTTAGTTATTTTTGGAATATTGTTAAAATTTGTACAGTGTGTCCCCAGTTGGGGTTCTCAATAGGAGAAAATATTTATATTTTTCATTTTAGGTAAAAAAAGTATTCTTTATAAAAAGTTTTGTTTTTCTTAACTTTTCTTAAAAAAGTTATTGAGCTTTTTCCTTATAGTGTAGTCAACGAACCAAAATTTATCCTGATTTTCGGACTTTTTTTGTAACAGCGAGTTTTTTATCTTAATCGATCGAAACCATTCCTGTCAGTTTGTGTATAAAATGTCTCAACCTAATTTTGACCGGAAGGCCCTTATTTCTCGACTTTAGTGTAAAATTTTGACTTTTTCAAGTTTCTTTGTCACTATTGTTTGAATAACTTCGCTTGTATTGGTCGGATCGGGACCAAAAAATTTTCCTTTTGTTTGTAATGAATCTCTCTTTAACCTTTCAGTACTAACAGTCGGTGTTACAGACCGACGAGTTTTATTTTTATTAATATCTTTGAAATACGAACTGCTACGGTTGAGGGAGGTTATCAGTACCTTTAAACTAAATGCTCTCACACATTTTTTGAAGTTTGCAAGCATAAGTTTGTAATGGTTCAATTATAATAATTGAATTCGGTCTGAGAGACCGACGTTAATACAACAGTAACTAAAATTTTCAATATTTTTTCAAAATTTTTAAAATTTTATGTTAAAAATTATTTTTTTCCACTTGTCTTGAATAGAAATAGGATAACAAAAAGAACAGAAGAGATTTTTGCATTTACTTCAATTAATAAGTAGCTCTTTTTGGTGCATGCGGTAACATGCTCTACATGTTCTAACATGTAAAATGCGACAAATGTTCTATCCAAAATATTTCAGCTATTGCTGAAGATGAAAAAAATATTTTTACCTTTTTAGAAGTGTTGTTCCTAGGTTTGTTTATAATATTACTAGTTATTAAAAAATTTTGTTTAATTCGTTTGAAATCGCTTATTTAATTTATGCATCTTCTTACTTTTGTTTATTTTTATAAAAGTGAATTTTGGTTATTAAAATGAATTTTTTTTTGCTAAAATTATAATTAGTATCCAGAAAAATTACTAAACATTTGAAATAATTTCTATTTGCAATAAAAAAGTTGTAAAAAATACGTTAAAAAATTAAAACTAAGCGCGGTCTGTGAGACCGACGTTAGTATGGATGTTATATGCTGGCACGTTAGTACTGGAAGGTTAAAATTGATCAAATTGTACTCCTCAAAATTGACCTTTGATTTTGTGCGGTTATATTTTGTTACTAAGTATATCTATTTTTTATTATCAGACGATAATGAGTTTTTTATTTAAAATTACATAACTACCTTTTTGTAACCAATTAGGTATACAAAATAAACTTTAATTTAAACATTCTAAAAAGATGATCATAACAAGTTCAGTTTTAGTTGTGTTTAGTGTAATTTTAATAATAATTGCCTATTTCAAGTGGAAATTTAATTATTGGAAACGCCGTGATGTAATAACATTAAAGCCCCAAATACCGTTCGGAAATTTTACCAAAATTGCTTTAAAAAAGGATATTTTTATAAACCTTTATGCGGATCTATACAAAAAGTTTAAAAGTCAAGGCTACAAGTACGTTGGTTATTATTTTTTGACAACACCAGTGTTGGTGATATTTGATCCTCAAATAATTAAGAAAATTTTGGTTCAAAATTTTTCACACTTTACCGATCATTATTTTTACATCGATGAAGAAAGAGATCCGTTTTCGGTAAATTTGTTAGCATTACAAGGTGAAAAATGGAAAAAAATGCGAGACAAATTAAGCCCAGTTTTTACACCTGGAAAAATAAAAATGATGACTCAAAACTTAATCGACGTATCCGACAGGCTCAAATTAATTTTGGACGAGTCCGCACAAAATTCCAAAGCTATCAACATTTGCGATTTGGCAGGGAAATATACAACCGATGCGATTGGAAATTGCGTTTTGGGCTTTGATTGTAATTCTTTGCAAGGGCGAAATGACGAGATCAGAAAATATCTCAAAGAAATATTGGGCGAAACTGTCACAGCTCAAATTAAATTTTTCTTGGCATTTTTTTGGCATGCATTTTATCGTTTGTTTAATGTTCGTATAGTAAGTTCTACTGTTGAAAATTTTTTTTTTAATTTATCGAATACAATTATAAATCAACGAGAAACTCAAAATTTGAAAAGAAACGATCTTATGCAAATGTTTATTGAATTAAGAAATAATAAACCTACCGACAATGAAAATTTTAATAAAATTAACGATGAAAATAAAAGAGAAGTAGATGCAAATAAATCTTTATCCGTTACTGAAATTGCAGCCCAGTGTGCATTTTTTTACATAGCAGGCTATGAATCTTCGACTGCTACAATGAGTTTATTAATGTACGAATTAGTTAGTAATAAAGAAATTTACAATAAATTAAAGAAAGAAATTGAGACTGTCTCAGAAAAGCACAACAATGAAATTACCTACGATTCTATTCAAGATATGACTTATTTGGACCAATGTTTAAAAGGTATGTACCGAGCCTACCAATGTACATCATGAAATAGTGTGTCTCGTCTCTCGTCTAATGCAGAAGTTACAAGAAAATGAACTGCGTGGTTATTCAGGACGATACAACAAGATACATCCGGTGTATTATTGCAATAAATTTTCCTTTTAAACGACCAGAGAAGTATAAATAAGTTGATAGGTCAGACCCATCGTAAAACGTTCAACCAATACCTCATTTTAATCGCCATCTATATTAGAGGCTCCAAATACACAATAATATACAGGGTGTCCCATTTAAAAAATAGGTTTTATTTGTATCTTATCAATGCCAATAATTCTAAGAGCTACATACAGATCCAGAACAACTGGGTGAATCAAAAATGGCGGAATTCCTCTGGAAGGGTCGTTGGAGACTATTAAGGAAGTACGAGAAAAATGTTAAAAAAATTCTTTTCAATCATTTCTCTGAGATGAGCTAAGCCGATGATGGGTTTTAAACTTTCTTATTTGCCAGCATTTTGCGAAAATTAGTGTTTTAAATCAAAGAATATTTTCTTAAACATCTCAATTAAGAAAAATTTATTTTAGGTCTAATTTGTCGAGAATTTGAATTTTAAATTAATCCATTTTTACCTCCCATAGCTTTAAAATGAATCTGGCAATGATGTTATAGTAAATAATGGATTAACAGTTGTCAAAAAACTTGACATCTATTTTTTTTTTGTTAATTTGTAAAGTAAAATGGAAAATAATTAATGGAGAGTGTCACTTGTCATAAAGTTCAATTTTATTCCACAAGGTACGCACAATCGACGGTCCCAAACGTTAAATTACGTTACTTTTATTGTATTGTATAAAGGACCCCGCACAAATCTTATGGGAAATGGCCCTCGGTGAATTTTCCTAAAAATTTAGTATGTTGTAGTATTTGACCTACCGAACAAAAGTCTCCATGGCCACGAAGCCCTAAACCTAATATTGTTCGTGTTGTGGAGGCTTAGATAATCTTGTCACACACAATACGTATAATAAGAAATGGCCCTCGGTGAATTTTCCTAAAAATTTAGTATGTTGTAGTATTTGACCTACCGAAGAAAAGTCTCCATGGCCACGAAGCCCTAAACCTAATATTGTTCGTGTTTCGGAGGCTTCAAGTGCTGAATAATGCTGTCACACACAACTGTGATTTTTTGAATATTATTTTAAAAATGCAAGTTCGGTTGCCTCGCTGCTTTACAATATTTAATCGGAGACACATGGAATTTTCTTCAATATTCGTTAATTCTCTTTCAATACCCTGATTGCGATTCAAACATACTCTTGTGTCATTTTCTAATTATAGGTTTGGAAGATCATTATCTTCACGCCTTTTTATTGCAATATCCAGCCTATTATCAATGTCGCCTATTCCAGGCATTCTTACTAAAACCTCCAACATTAGAAAGATAACAATTGTATCAAACTTTTCCAGCCATAATTAAATCCAACCACAGTTGTGTGTGACAACATTATTCAGCACTTGAAGCCTCCGCAACACGAAAAATATTGGGTTTAGGGCTTTGTGGCCATGGAGACTTTTGCTCAGTAGGTCAAACACCATAACGTACTAAATTTTTAGGAAAATTCACCGAGGGCCATTTCTTATAAGAATTGTGTGAATGTGATCGTTATGCATAAAATTCAAAAAATCACAATTGTGTGTGACCAGATTATCAGTACTTTAAGTCTTCACAACACGAAGACTAGGTTTAGGGCTTTGTGGCCATGGAGACTTTTGTTCGGTAGGTCAAATACTACAACATACTAAATTTTTAGGAAAATTCACCGAGGGCCATTTCCCATAAGATTTGTGGGGGGTCCTTTGTTCGAGTAATTATTTTATAATAAAATGACCCGTTGTTCTGCTCACGATTGTAGAAATCAGTAAAAATCCGTCAAAATCATTCAAATTTTCAAATATGATAATAATTGACAGACATGCGCGAAATGGTAAGAAGGACCGTCGCCGCTGGCGCCATTTAAAAAAGTTTTAAGTGACACGATCTATCGACCTGCATAGTGCATATGCACCCATGTTGTCAAATTTACGATTAAGTTTTTCTTAAATTATCTGAATTTAGAAAAAGAATTATTTTTTAACATCTTTCTCGTACTACCCTAATAGTTCCCAACAATCTCTCTAGAGGAATTTCGCCATTTTTAAATCACCCTGTATAGGTACAGTCAGCCTCACAATTATTGGCGCCAGAGGCGCCAATGGTGGTTATTAGTCAACAACGACAAAAGGACAGAAGAAGAGGGTCTTGATTTAGTACTTGTTGGCAAAATAAAGTTACCCCTCTATTTAAGTAGGGGGTGTTAAGATAGTTGCATCCACAGTTAATGCTAAACGTATAGCCAGGGTGGCCATTTAATATGAGGCTGACTGTACATCATACAGTCATGTATTTCGGTTTTTGTAAATTATTGTTGAACACCTAGTATAAAAGAATTTAAATGTTTTTGTTAATATGTATTTCATTTTTTAGAAACTCTTCGAAAATATCCAGTAACTGCATTTTTATTTAGAAAGTGCACTAAAGAATTTCAACTTTCTGATTCTTTTAAAATTGAAAAGAATACTCAAATTCACATACCATTAATGGAACTTCATTGGGATCCTGAGTATTTTCCACAACCTGAAAAATTTGACCCTGAAAGGTTTTCCGTAGAAAACAAATCTAATGTAAACCAGTACACTTACATGCCTTTTGGCGAAGGACCGCGAATTTGCTTAGGTGAGAATGGAAAAGCTTATCATTTTGCTAATTTTGCAAATTTTTTTTAGGTTTAAAGTTAGGTTTACTGCAAGTTAAAGTGGCAATAGTTACTATGATGAAAAATTTTAATTTTTCTTTAACCTTTCAGTACTAACACTCGGTGTCACAGACCGACGAGTTTTATTTTTATTAATATCTTTGAAATACGAACTGCTAGGGTTGGGAGGTTATCAGTACCTTTAAACTAAATGCTCTCACACATTTTTTTGAAGTTTGCAAGCATAAGTTTGTAATGGTTCAATTATAATAATTGAATTCGGTCTGAGAGACCGACGTTAGTAAAACAGTAACTAAAAATTTTAAATATTTTTTCAAAATTTTTAAAATTTTTTAGTTAAAAATTATTTTTTTCCACTTGTCTTGAATAGAAATAGGATAACAAAAAAACAGAAGAGATTTTTGCATTTACTTCAATTAATAAGTAGCTTTTTTTGGTGCATGCGGTAATATGCTCTATAATGTTCTAACATGTAAAATGCGACAAATGTTCTATCCAAAATATTTCAGCTATTGTTGAAGATGAAAAAAATATTTTTACCTTTTTAGAAGTGTTGTTCCTAGGTTTGTTTATAATATTACTAGTTATTAAAAAATTTTGTTTAATTCGTTTGAAATCGCTTATTTAATTTATGCATCTTTTTATTTTTGTTTATTTTTATAAAAGTGAATTTTGGTTATTAAAATGAATTTTTTTTTGCTAAAATTATAATAAGTATCCAGAAAAATTGCTAAATATTTGAAATAATTTCTATTTGCAATAAAAAAGTTGTAAAAAATACGTTAAAAAAAATTAAAACTAAGCGCGGTCTGTGAGACCGGCGTTAGTATGGATGTTATAGGATGGCATGTTAGTACTGGAAGGTTAAATGAAAAAACCAAGGAACCTTTGAGAATGGATAATTTGAAATTTGTTCCTACCGTTTTAAAAGGAATATGGTTGAATGTTGAGAAGGTGCGAGCTTAGGGAGAGAACGAGACAATAAAAATAATATTTTGTATAAGTTAATTATTAAAAATATATTAAAAAATGATAAATTAAAATTAGGACATTTGGTTAAACGATAAGGTGTTCTTACACATTTGGTCATAGTAAAATTTTCCAATAGTTTGACCATAGCTTTTGAAACTCGCGTTAGTGTTTAGTTATTTTTTTGTAATAGCATTTTGTGCATTTTAGATTTTTGATATGGTGTTTCAAGTTCACCACTTTGGAAGTTTCCTATCAAGATTGTTTTTAATTTTTTTTATAAAATCGCCAAGGTTTTTTTCTACCAAGGCTATAAGTAAACAAATTTTATTTTAAATTTTAGCCGTTCTTTGAAATCCGACCCTGTTTATAACTGGGTTTAACCAGTACAGTACAATACAGAAAACATTCTAATTTGATAATTATTTTCTGGTTTTACAGTTTAAGCTTGAGCAACTGTAATACATTCTCATGCCCAGTTTACTAGTAGTGCCAGTAATTATTATTCGAAATCAAAAGGTAAACAATCGTATTCTAAAAACTGTCTACACTCCATGGAAAGATATATTTCCCTGTAAAATTTTACAAATAGAAATAAAAGAACACAACACAATTTCTTCACAACATTTTAAAATTTTTACTTTTTCTATTTTAAAACTATGCTTCTCGTAGTCCTAAATATCTTGAACGTAATAGGTTTAGGTGCGTTTATCAAACATTTTTTAATTATTAGCTATTGGAAGTACTTGTAATCGATCCAAAATAAGGCACCCAGTAAAGTTGCCTTCATTTTAACATCTAAATCAATTGGAAAAGTAATATCGAAATCATCTGTATCGGGTCTGGGTCTTGGAAAAATCTTTGTATAATTTCTTACAACTCTGCCAATTTCGGTTTTTCGGTCGTTAGCGTATACTTTAAAATTAACATCGGCGCGATGACCGAAAGCTAAAGAATCACCTTTAATGTAAAAAGTAATATCTCCGGCTGCGTTTTTAATTCGTAACCATCGCCAATAAATACTCCGTTGTTGTTCGATTATTCCTATTACGTTGCCCGGTGGTGCAGATACTTCCATTTTTCCTAAGCAGAAAGGAAAACAAGTAAATGGGCGATTCAAATTCATAACTTGATTATCAAAATTATCTAAAATGCTCATATCGAAAGGACGAGAGCGACCACAGTAAGTTCTCCAACAACACCCCGAATTTTCAACGGCGTAAAATGAACTTTGTCTTAAACTGTTCATTATGATAAACTTATTTTTTGCCATAGTAGTTAAATATTCTACACGCCGAGAAATTCCACGAACTAAAAGGCGATCTACCAGCATTAAGTGTTCGAGACCTAGTGGACAGTTTGGATTTCGTTGAACGTCTGCTACCTGGTGTTCACAACTTGACGATGGTTCTTCTTGTGCCCCTGATGGTGATTTCGGTCGACCGTGTTGACTGTGTTGACCTTTCATCATAAGGGAAAATTTTTCAGAAGGGAATATTGATTTTAGTTACTTGTTGTTTTTATTAGACAACCTAATTTATAATTAAAAGTTGCTTGTCATGTGTCATTTTTCTCAAGTTAATAATTATTTGACATAAAGGCTCGTCTACACACACAGGCTTGCCTTCCAGTTTACCTGTGCAGGCGGCCTGCACAGACCAAACCGGAGCGTGTGGACACAGTTCAGGCGGTCTGCACAGGCCAAACCGGAGCGTGTGGACAGCGTTCAGGTGGCCTGTGCAGGTCGCCTGCACAGACAATCCGGAAGGCAAGCCTGTGTGTAGCGATTATCAATTTAAAATACATCTAGTGTAAAGGCTCCTCTTCACACACAGGCTTGCCTTCCGGTTTGCCTGTGCAATCGGCCTGCACAGGCCACTTGAATGCTCCGATTTGGATGTGCAGGCCGCCTGAACGGTATGTCTACAATGCTCCGGTTTGGCCTGTACAGGCCGCCGATTTGCTCTGTGCAGGCCGACTGCACAGGCAAACCGGAAGGCAAGCCTGTGTTTGAAGAGGAGCCTTAAGTTGAAATTACCGACACACGAAAACCAGAGATTCTGTTTTCCAAAATAAGATAAAATTCCTTTTAAAATTATTTATTGTTATCGTCTCTGAAATTGTACTTAAGTTTCCTAAAATTAAATTACTGTTGCAGATAGCTACGCCATAAGAAATTAAATTACATTGGACAATTCGGACAAGAAGATGTCGTTAATTCTCACAAAACCTACTATACTCATCAGAGAGGAGGAGTGCAGAAGATTCAATCCTAATTTTGATAAACAGTAAACTCCTGTTAAGGACGCACCACACACACAAGCTTACCTTCTAGTTTTGCCTGCGCGGACTTTAAATTGACCGGCAGACCGGTCAACTTCAAGCGTTGCTTTAAAATTCGCTTGCACAGCAAAATTCGCTTTGCGTGTGAACGCAAAGTAAGGGCTCGTTAATGCTGGGCATAAAAGCAAGGTTCAAGGTTAAAGCTTAAGTTAACGGCCAGCATAAACGAGCCCTTATAGTTCCGACTTGCCTCCGCGAGTTTGACCTGCACAAGTGCATAGGCCAAACCGGAAGGTAAGACTGTGTGTGTGGCACAGCCTTTAGTTCTTCTTGACATTTTCATAAAAGAACTTAGTAAAAACAACTAAAACACGGCGCTCATCGAGCCTTAGATGTTACGAAGGCCTGATCTGTCACTGGTAGACTTCACAATTCTATGTAGAGTCTAACTACCGATGAGTAATAAAAATAATACAAAAATTATCTCAACAACAGTGAAAATTATTACCAAAAATAGCACCAAACATTAGCAAAAAGAACAATCATAAAGAGAGAAAAATACCAAAAAATTATCAGAAAATAAATCTCGTCTTTGCCTGAAAAAATAAGTTTGAGAACTGCTGGTATAGGCATTTTTATTTAGAAAAACTGTATTTTTGCAAGATTTGATGGTTATCAAGAAGTTTTCAGGAACCTAATACTAAAAGTCTTAACTTTTACTGAAATGTTAAAAAAGAGCGATAGGATGTCTTGAAATTACAAGTTCAAGGTATTGCTGGGATTATTTAAGTGATTGCCTATCTTCCAAAAATTTACTCACTGTCTGATTTTATGACTCGGATATACAATTTGAAGGCTTTGCTACGATTATTTAAGTTATGGCAAAATTTCCAAAAAAGTGAATTTTTAAATCGAAATTAAGTAGTAACGAAAAACTCTTTGTGTTCCAGCTGGAATTTATTATCATATGTATTAAGATTTTATTTGCCTTCAATAAAGTTTTTAGAAAATGCGTGATAGCGATCCAGGACCGGTTTACATAAAAATTAAGACTCCAGAGAGAGATAAAATTTGAATTGTGAATTTTGTCAATTTTATGAGTTCTAGCTTTACAAATAAAGAAAGTGAATACTTTAATTAGGTTAATAAACTTGACTTCTAAAGTACACTGTTTTATTGGTACAGGCACTTCTGTTTTAAAAAATATGACGTTTTACAAGTTGTGGTTTCCAAGAAGCTTTCAGGAAGCTAAAACTAAAAGTTTTGACAAATTTGGCTTTTGAATGTTAAAATAGAGCGATAGCATGTCTCGGAATTACAAGTTCAAGGCATTGATTGCTGGTATTATTTAAGTGATGGCATATCTTCTAAAAATTTATTCACTGCCTGATTTTATATCAAACGCAATACACAAGTGTATGAAAGGTTGCCTATATAAAAATATTAACCCATCTTGTTTTTGTTTGCATTTTTGTCTATGTTTTTTGGCAACTGTCAGATTATAACTGCATCCTAACCACACAATTTGAACATTTTAATCGTTGTAATTATGAGCATAATTACTAACTTTTTGTTTGTGTAAATAGGTAAATAGTTAAATTTAAGCTATAAAATAACTTTAATGATAAATAACTATTGTTGGGACGTAGAAATTATGACTGTATTTTTACCAGTTTTCATCAACGAACCTTCATGATTTCGACGTTGGATAATCGTAAAACTGCAAAAGAACTCTTTAAAATAAAAGATGGAAATTAGTAAGTTTGTAAAAGTTTATTGTAGAATATGGAGCTATTGCTATTGTAAAATAGCTGTCGAACCTAAATAAATGTAAGTGAAAATTAATCTTCGACTTGTTTAACCTCGAAATTGAAATTTTAAATTGTTAATTTTTAGGT
The DNA here is from genome assembly GCA_963924605.1 of Malthinus seriepunctatus. Classification (NCBI taxonomy): domain Eukaryota; kingdom Metazoa; phylum Arthropoda; class Insecta; order Coleoptera; family Cantharidae; genus Malthinus; species Malthinus seriepunctatus. The sequence continues at coordinate 45,934,872 of OZ004602.1, forward strand.
ATGGTGTTCTAATCTTTAATTGTATGCGAGTAACTTCTTTTATAATTAACTACGAAAGAATGAGAGATTTAAATAGCTTAAAATTGACTGGAAAATGTATGTACTTCCAATTGATACTATGGAACGGGAACTTATAAATTAACACTACATATACCTCAAAAGAAGATAAAATTCAAGGTATTTCTCATTATTATGAGTGAACCTTTGTGATATCAATATTTGTTAATTGTAAAATTATATTGAAGAAGACTAAGTTAAAGAAAAGCAAGTTTTGTTTCAATAATAGTATTTGAAATTAATATTGTAAATTTAAATTCTTAAAAAAGCAAATTGAAGGTTAGTTATTAACCTTTGTCGAGTTTTACCTGTAGATTGAAATTTATAATTATTTTGTGCTTTTTTTTAGGTAGAGTGGGTACTAATATTTAGTTATAATTTTTATAATTAACTGAGAAATTCAAATATTACAAAGGAAGATCTTAATGTTCGCTTACTGGAAATTCCGTTCATTCTGGAATATTCAACATGTTGCTATTGATATTACAGAACAGAAGCTTATAATAATGTAGAAGGAGACTTAACACCAGATATACTTCAAGTGAAAACACAAAAGTAAAGATGATCTAAGAATTACATTTTTTGTTACCAAAATTTGAGGTTCTTGGAATATAATATTTTCCAAACTTTGAATAAAGTATAAGTATCTCTAAAGTTGATACTTTTAATTAATCGTGAAAGCTCTTCTTGATTAAGAAAAGGCACATATTTACTAATCAAATCAAAAGATTGTCATGACTCAACAAATCTAAACTAGAAAAATATTTCTTAAGGTAAACATAAACTACTATATTTTAACTACAACTTAGGACCAATATTACAATCAATTAATCAAAATATAAACCCAAAATATTTTGGTTTTGAAACCATTGAATGCTTTAGTTGGATAATACAGATTTTAGCAACATTATCAACACTTCTTGGAGTTTGGAGTAAGTGGAATTTTATTTACATCGAGATTATTTAGATACAAGATACAAAAATATCAAAAATGCGTATAATTGATCAAAGTATCTTTGATACATGTCTAACTCGCTGTGATAAGGTGATAAGTGATCACATACGTTAACTCATCACTTCAGGGTGTAGTTTGAGAGCACCTTTTTCGAACTCCAGTCATTCGAAACAAACTTGCTAGTTAATATTATTACACTTCAAACTACAATTTCAAATTTGCAACAGCAACAATAACAAATATAAAAATTTATGTTTCAATCAAACGACAGCTGAATAACACCTACGAATTCTTACCCTTATTTAAGCTTCCTTTAAATTATACATCTAAAGAATTTTTATTTTCAGTGATGATATGGCAGATTTAAAATTAATTTGGACAAGTATCATAATTCTTTGTGCGTTTGAGAAGATTTAAGCAAAGCTTTACTTTGGATTCATTGAAAAGAAAATTTATTCATCACAATAAAGTGCCCATGCCACAATAAAAGCAACGCTAGAACCAAAAGGATTCTTGCTAGAAATCGTATGGAGTAATAGAATACTTATTTAAAAGCAACTGAGGTAACGTATCAACGGAGAGCTATGAACCTAGCTTTACAGTTTTAATTAATTCATTAAGTACCTACAGCAAAGAAATATTTCAAATGATTTAAAACTTGAACTTCAATAGCAATTCAAATTATTATAGAAGTATTAATAATTCCTTCAAAAGTGTTTAATTTCATTTTTACGAAATTTTATAAATTTAAATTAATGGCGTAGTTCTTTTGCTGCTCTTATTTTATTTTTCTATCAATTTGCACTCAAAAATTAACGAAAGTAGTAGGTTTTTCGCACTGTGCAAATGAACTATCGACACTTTTTTAGTGACATCTATATATAGAGTAAGGAATTAATAATCGATGCCAATAATGTAGTGCTCTATAAAATTTGACACTTCAATACCGCCATCTACCATCGACAAAATAACATAATTACAGAGCACTGCTTTATTGGCATCGATTATTAATTCCTTACTCTATATATAGATGTCACTAAAAAAGTGTCGATAGTTCATTTGCACAGTGCGAAAAACCTACTACTTTCGTTTATTTGCAAGTGCAAATTGGTACAAAAATAAATTAGAAGCAACGAAAGATCTACACCTGTCATGTAAAAATTTTAACCTAAATAGTTAAAATTATAAATTATTGGTAATTACTAACGTTTTGCTTTATGTGCATAGGTAAGAAGATGAGTTGGAGCTTTGGGATGAGATGAATTGCTAGTGTTGGGACGTAAAAATTGTGATGGAATGTTAAGCCGTTTTCATCCATTGTCAATTGCCATACGTAAAGGTAGAACTTGATAATTGTAAAAATATATTACATCTAAGGATTTTAAAGTAAGTAAAGAATGGAGGTTTATAAGTTTTTAAAAGTTTGCAAAAGAATTTTAACCTCATTGTCTTGAATATCTCTCTTGTCAAATGTCATGTAGCTCAATTTGTGTTTTTTTTTAGGTATCGATGTATCGATGCCACCTGCTAACATTTAAGAATCTGTGACTTCTCGCTTTTATAATGAACTTTAAGGAAATTCAAATGATACAAAAGAAAATATTGAAGTTCCTTCATATCGAATGCAGTTGTTACTGGAAAATTTTGTAAGTTATAATAGATGTTATCGAACCTACGATAATAGAAGCTTATAAAAATTTTAAGTGAGTATACAAAAAAAGAAAAGTTTAATTTATCATTTCAACTATATTTAAAACTTTTACACAAATTATAACAATTATTTACACCTTTTGTTAATAAGTTTAATAGTAATAACTTTGAGGTACAATTACTGCATTTGGTTTGGTTCCTTACAGAGGAGAGCGAGCAGATGCAGATTTCTGTCAGATGTATGTATTTAAATTTTGATAAAAGTTTATTGATGAATGCTGGCTGCTTGCTTATGTGCCCCTTATAATCTGTATACTCCATCTATAAATTCAGAGCGTTCAGATTATGCTTCGAATGCTCAATTTTACGTTAAACGAACACGATGGTAACAAAACTGAGAACAGATTTCACAATAAACGAACAGATTTAGATCGGATTGAGCAAAAAAAGGTATAAAATACACATACGGAATTCAGTAAGCATAACATTTTATGGGTACAATCAGTATAATATACCAAATTTACTTACTCGTTACTGGTATGTGAAAATGAGCCTGGAATTTTCAAATTTTTTTAATTGGAAATTGTTCTTAATATTATTCTAAGTATTCCTACGAAGTTTTAAATCAAAAATTTCATACTCACGTGTACAAAATTCAATTCACTAATAAATAATTATTTGTTAATTTTTAATGTTTCCAACATTTTTGACACTGTGAACCAAGATCAAGTGTTAATTGGATTACAGTAATTATTAGAAATGCTTAGTCAAGATCATTCATTAAATATTAAATAAGTAAATCCAAGAGTTCCTTCTTTACAGATAGGGAATAACTATAATTAAATTAATATTTAATTTTTTACACAATAATTAGATGAGCTGATTTAATTAGATTAAATTAATGACCATGTCATCAATGTAGTAATATGATCATAGATTATAGAAGTTTTCTATTAATTAATTAACTGTTTGCTAATTTCTAATGGAATTTTCTTCTTGCATTTCAGAAAACTAAACCGTGTGAGGGATCCTTTAAAAGCAAAACAATGGCAATAGTAATGAAAATTTTAATTAATTTAATATATAAGCAAAATGAGGAACAAGCAATTGAAGTTTATGTGAAGTTATTAATGTAGAACTTGTAGTTTGATGTTTCCTTACGATTTGTAGTTATTACTGTTATTAGCATTATGAAAAGATATATGTACTTTTTTATTTTCATTATGTTCAGAATTTGTAGTTAGAGAGCTGTTAGCATTATGAAGACCAAAATCATTGTACATTCAAGGGTTACTCTTGTTGAAAATCGACTTTGTTTTTGAAATTTTTTTTAATTGGAAGTTGTTTCTATTACTATTCTTAAGTAATCCTATGCAATTTTAAATTAAAATCTCTAAAATTAAGCACAAAAATATCAATTTACTAATGAATTAATTATTTGTTAATTTTATACTTATAATTCGATTTTCATGAATTGTAATAATTACTTTAAGTAAAAAATACTAGATGGTGTGTATGAATGCTTATATTTTATTTAATACATTACATTGTATGTTCATTTAACTTGCAAACAAGAACTTTTTTGGTAATTACATAAATGTAAGTACTTTAATTTAATTTTAAAAAATACTAAACATGTGTTCAGAATTAATTGGTAATGGAAGAGTTGTTGTTAGCATCACAAAGATCATAATAATTACTGTACATTACATGTATATTTTAAAAGTTACTTAAAGTTCTTTTTTAACAATATTTAAAGAAATTTAAATTACTAGAATCACATCCATATAAACTTAACTTATGGGATTGCTATTTCAATAGAAAATAATAAAAAATTTACTTCATATAAGTAAATAATTTCCTGAAATATCGTTAAACAGTAATTTTTAATTTAAGCCGTAATTGTTTATTAATTACTTATTAATTTTAAGTGTAATTTAAATACTTGTGTACCTACAATTTTGTTAAATATTACGCCTAAATAGATAGACAACCTTCTTAGCACGCCCCACTATAAAATTGAATGTTAAATTGTACACTAATCTGTAGAGTGGGGTTGTCACGTGATTCAAAAAGTCAATAAAAGGCCGAGTTTCGCCATAAGTTGACTTTTTTATCAGTAACACAGATCTTCAATTTTTAGAAATTTAAGGGTTACTCTTGTTGAAAATCAACTTTGATTTTTGAATTTTTTTTGATTGGAACTTGTTCCTAATATTATTCTAAGTGTTCCTACCAAGTTGTTAATCAAAAACTTCATAAATAAGTGTAGAAAATGCAATTTACTAATTAATAATTATTTGTAAATTTTATACTTAAAATTTAATTTTAATGAATTGTAAAAAACACTTGGTCTAAAAAACACTAAAATTGATATGATTACTACAATGTTTTAAATCAATAACTTCAAAATTAAGCACAAAAAATCGAATTTATTATTGAATACTTTTAACTAAATTTTAGTGTTTCAAAATTCTTTGAAACTTTGAACCATTGAAAGAAAATGTTAATTTTATTAATGGAATTACTACATGCTCGTTAATTATTATTTTCGTATAGTTCATTAGTTTAAGAAATTGTAATTGTTTAAATAATGACTTCATTTAATTAGTTACAATTAAGATTTACAATAAAATACATTGTTTAAATTTATGCAAGTGAAATGTAAATAATTAAAAGTATTAAAATAAAATTTTTTTAAATTACTATTTTTACTATTTACTATTTTTTTACTATTTTTATCTCATATTATAAAAATACCCCTATATTTATTTAAACGTATACCAGTTGATGTATTAGGATAGCAGAAGTGTTATAGGACATCTCTAAAAATATAAAATAAAATTTGCAGAGAGCTTTACCTAAAAGTTTTTATAAAAAGCTTGTGTTACGTGAAGATAAGGCGGTGTATTTACTATTTAATGCTCTTTTAAATAAATTTAATATTTTATTTTAACATCTTATCACATCTATTATAACATCTATTATTTTTTAACATCTTATTTAACTCCTGTGATCCTGTCGCCAAGTCGTAAAAATTGAAATTTTCGAGCATTTTCTTCTCTATGTTAAAATCCCATAAGAGTTATTTTTGCAATTGTTAAGCTTTATTAGAGCACTTCTGACTAATTTAATTACTGAAGACGATAGATAATCATTAATTAATTAACATCCCTTAAATGTTGCAAAATATACCCTCTACACTACAGCCCGAAATAGAATTTGAAGATTTGATAATTTGGATTTATTTAATTATTTATAGTTTTCATTAAGGGGGTGATAATAGGCTTTTTATTGATAAGTGTCTTTCCTTAACGTCTCGACTATTCCTTTATTTTATATCAACCCTCTATTCCTTCTAATTAAAAAGTTTAGTGTAAAAATCAGCTTTCTTTGACACAAAACATGTCCAAATGTGTCCAAATTTGTAAAATGTAGTTAATAATTGACGTGTAAGCCAGTTTATGTGTTAGGAGAGCAGAAGTGTCATAGGATATCACTAAAAATAAAAATATTAAATTAAATTCGCAAAGAGCGTTACGTAAAAGCTTTTATCGAAAGCTTATCTTACTATGTGAAGATAAAGCCTTGCATTTAATGTTCTTTTAATTTAATATTTTTATTTTTAGTAATATCTTATAATACTTCTGCTCTCCTAATACATCAATTGGTTTATACACTCATGCTTAACAAATTTGGACACATTTGGACATTTTTTAAGTCAAAATAAGTTGATTTTTACACTAAACTTTTAATATAGAAGAGATAGAAGGACAAAATAAAATATTTGCGTAAAAATCAGCTTATTTTGACATAAAATATGTCCAAATGTGTCCAAATTTGTTAAAATTCGATCCAAATCAGGGTATAAACTAGTTGATGTATTAGGAGAGCAGAAGTGTTAAAGGATATCTCTAAAAATATTAAACTAATATTTGCAGAGAGCTTTCGGTAAAAGCTTTTGTCGAAAGCTTATCTTGCTATGTGAAGATAAGGCCTTGCATTTAATACTCTTTTAATTTAATATTTTTATTTTTAGTAATATCTTATAATACTTCTGCTCTCCTAATACATCAATTGGTTTATACACTCATGCTTAGCAAATTTTAACAAATTTGGACACATTTGGACATTTTTTATGTCAAAATAAGTTGATTTTTACACTAAACTTTTAATATAGAAGAGATAGAAGGACAAAATAAAATATTTGCGTAAAAATCAGCTTATTTTGACATAAAATATGTCCAAATGTGTCCAAATTTGTTAAAATTCGATCCAAATCAGGGTATAAACTAGTTGATGTATTAGGAGAGCAGAAGTGTTAAAGGATATCTCTAAAAATATTAAATTAATATTTGCAGAGAGCTTTCGGTAAAAGCTTTTGTCGAAAGCTTATCTTGCTATGTGAAGATAAGGCCTTGCATTTAATACTCTTTTAATTTAATATTTTTATTTTTAGTAATATCTTATAATACTTCTGCTCTCCTAATACATCAATTGGTTTATACACTCATGCTTAGCAAATTTTAACAAATTTGGACACATTTGGACATTTTTTATGTCAAAATAAGTTGATTTTTACACTAAACTTTTAATATAGAAGAGATAGAAGGACAAAATAAAATATTTGCGTAAAAATCAGCTTATTTTGACATAAAATATGTCCAAATGTGTCCAAATTTGTTAAAATTCGATCCAAATCAGGGTATAAACTAGTTGATGTATTAGGAGAGCAGAAGTGTTAAAGGATATCTCTAAAAATATTAAATTAATATTTGCAGAGAGCTTTCGGTAAAAGCTTTTGTCGAAAGCTTATCTTGCTATGTGAAGATAAGGCCTTGCATTTAATACTCTTTTAATTTAATATTTTTATTTTTAGTAATATCTTATAATACTTCTGCTCTCCTAATACATCAATTGGTTTATACACTCATGCTTAGCAAATTTTAACAAATTTGGACACATTTGGACATTTTTTATGTCAAAATAAGTTGATTTTTACACTAAACTTTTAATATAGAAGAGATAGAAGGACAAAATAAAATATTTGCGTAAAAATCAGCTTATTTTGACATAAAATATGTCCAAATGTGTCCAAATTTGTTAAAATTCGATCAAAATCAGTGTATAAACCAGTTGATGTATTAGGATAGCAGAAGTGTTATATGATATCTCTAAAAATATTAAATTAATATTTGCAGAGAGCTTTATGTAAAAGCGTTTATCAAAAGCTTATCAACGCTTATCTATTGCTTATAGATAAGGCTGTGCGTTTATGCTCCTTTAAATAAATTAAATATTTTTATTTTATTTTAACAATTTCTTTAACTCCTGTGATCCTGTCACGAAGTTGCAAAAATCGAAACTTGCGAGCATTTCTAGTCCACATGGAAATCCCATAAGAGTTATTTAGTTATTTTCGACATTTTTAGCTTTATTAGAGCCCTCTGGGCAAATTATTTAATTAGTGTAGATGATAGAGAAATGTTAATTACTTTTTATAATTAATTAACATCTCTTAAATGTTGCTCAGTAAACCTTCTACAGCCCAAAATATAATTTGCATACTAGGTAATTTGCGTTTATTTAGTTATAATTTTCATTAGGGGGATGATAATAGAATTTTGATTAACAGGCGTCGTTCTATAACGTCTCGACTACCCCCATATTTTACTTCATGCCTCTATCTCTTTTAGATGCAGAGTTTAATGTAAAAATGAGCTTATTTTGACATTAAAAATGTCCAAATTTACTAAAATTCGATCAAAATTAATGTATAAACCAGTTGATGTATTAGGACAGCAGAAGTGTTATAAAATATCTCTAAAAATATTAAATTAATATTTGCAGAGAGCATTATGTAAAAGCTTTTGTCGAAAGCTTATCAAAACTTGTCTATTGCGTAAAGATAAGGCCTTTAATGCTCTTTTAAACAAATTAGGGCTTATTTGGTTTCATTTAAGAAATGATGTAGTTAATAAGTATAAGTAATTAACATTTATCTATCGACTATTCTACTTAAGTTAGTCAAAAATGCTCTAATAAAGCTAAAAAAGCTGATTACATAAAGCTCTTTGTAAATCTAATTAAATTAGGAGGGTTGAAATAACATAACATATAATAACATTATAATAATATCAGATAAAAATAGTAATTTAAAAATTTTTATTCTTTTAATTTTAATTATTAACAGTTCACTTACATATATTTAAACAATTTTTTATTGTAAATTTTAGTTGTAACTAATTAAATGGAGTCATTATTTAAACAATAAAATAAATTAACAATTACAATTTCTTAAACTTAATATACAATATAAGAACTTATTTAATTACAATAGGAACATTAAGAACTTAAAAATAATAATTAGCCAGTGTCTACTAATTACATTATCACAATTTAGTTTGTTTTCAATGGTTCAAAGTTTCAAAGAATTTTGAAACATTATTGAAAAATTATTCAATAATAAATTCGATTTTTTGTGCTTAATTTTAAAGTTTTTAATTTAAAACTGTGTAGGAATACTTAGAATAATATTAAGAACAACTTCCAATCAAAAAAAAATTTTTTAAATCCAAGTTGATTTTCAACAAGAGTAAACCTTAAATTTCTAAAAATTGAAGATCTGTGTTACTGATAAAAAATTCAACTTATGGCGAAACTTGGTCTTTTATTAACTTTTTGAACCACGTGACAACCCCACTCTACAGATTAGTGTGCATTTTAACATTCAATTTTATAGTGGGGCGTGCTAAGAAGGTTGTCTGTAGCCGATCTATTAGGCGTAATCTTTAACAAAATTGTAGGTACACTGGTACACAAGTATTTAAATTAAACTTGAACTGTTTAAAATGATATTTCAAGAAATTTTTTACTACATAAAATTGGACTATTTTCTTTTGAAATAGCAATCCCATAAGTTAAGTTTATATGAATGTGATTCTAATAATTCAAATTTCTAAAAATTTGTCTTCAAAAAAAATTCAAATAAATTTTTGGATGTACATGTCATGTATAGTAATTATTGTGATCTTTATAATGCCAACAACAACCCTTAAATTACCAATTCTGAACACAATGAAAATAAAAAATATTATCTACAAATAATTTAGTACATCTTTGCAATGCTAATAAGTAATAATACTAATAATAAATAACAGTGCATCAACTATAAATCGTAACACAATATCAAACTATAATACAAATTGAACATTAATATTTAAAAAAAACTTTAATTGTATGCTCTTGATTTTGCTGAAAATAAATTAATTAAAATTTCTTGCTTATAATTATTTTGTTGAAGGCTACTTTCATACAATATCTGTTTCTACATTTTAAGAAATTTTTTATGATCTTATTACTAGGTACATTGATTATGTGGTCATTAATTTAATGTAATAAGAAGCAGAATTCATTTCAGTGGAAGCAGGTCATTTAATTACAGTGCACGAAAGATAAGAAGTTCTGATTGAATAAGAAAATCAAAAGACTAAGAGACATTTCCTCTTCTTAAAGGAGCTCTTGGATTGATTTATTTAAAATTTAGTGCATGAGCTTAACTCAGAATTTCTCTAATAACATTGACAAAATGAACACTTGTTTATGAAGTCAGAAACTCTGGCATAGCACAGCACAGGATCAACCATCTTTGAAGCCAAATGGAAAAAGTATTTGTCAGGAAGTCGGCGAAATATATTAGAATAATTTAATTCAAATTTCCATTATGATTTATCATTAATTTGTTCTTCAATGCATTCCTCACATGTTTGCAGTTTCTGAAATGAATGGTAAGATTTTTATTAGAAATAAGCAAATAATCACCTAATTATAATAATATCCGTTGAAGATAGTTATCATCTTATTAATACATTGATGACACGATTATTAATTAAATCTAATAAGAAGCAGCTCATTTAATTATTGTGCAGAAAATAAAAATTTGTGTGACTAACAAAATCAAAAGAATACTGCCCTCCTTAGTTAAAACGTCCTAACTCACAAATTGTAAAAATCGAGATAATTTAGGTTTTGTATAATTGATTCTGCAGTCCTCATTTTTTATTATTTGTTTTCGATTTTTTTTAGGTTAATTTGAAATCTATATTCATTTTTAATAAATACATAGAAAAATGCGAAACTTCTTTAATTAGCAAAAATGTAAGATAGGACTTTTTATCTTAGCAAATTGTGTTTAATTAAAAGTACAATACTTAGCAAAATAGCAATCGACTCTATTGTAGGGTTTTATCTTAGTAAGTGGTAGTTTTTACACTATTTATAATATTTATAGTAAATAAAGAATGCTATAACAGAAAGAAATAATAACACAAGCCACCGATTGTTCTGCTTTCCGAATGTCCTATCTGAATTTATAAGAAATGTTGATAAATTATTTTGTCCGGAATACTAAAATAAATTGTCCTATGTGCAAATATAATGTGAGTTAGGACTATTTACTCTAGTAAAGGTTAGATAGGTCTTTTTAAGTTAGGAAACGCATTTATTTTACACATAGGACAATATATTTAGTTGAATTATACGATATTCCGAGTAGTTAGGATGTTTTAATTTAGCAATATAGATAGAAACCATGTTTGGCTACAAATATGCATAAAAAACCAGAAATTGAAAAAAATGTAGATAGGACGTTTTAACTAAGGACGGCAGAATAGGACACATGCCATGTTCTATTTATAAGGAAGCAGCTCTTGGATTGACTTATTTAAAATTTGACTAATGGGCTTGACTGAGCAATTCTTATAATTAATTACATCAACAAATTCAACACTTGGCTCAACTCAAAGTTTGATATAATAATTAATTATTGGATTAAAAATTAAGTTTTTTTAATATCACTACATAGTTGGAGTCTTCTATTGAAATAGAAATTTCATAAATTAAGTTTATATGAACGATTAAAAAAATTCAAATTTCTAGTAAGTAATTGTATTCGTCCATTGTGTATGTGTCCATATGTGACAATATAAACCATAATACAACTTTAATAACAAACTTGTATCTTAGTTTAATAGTTAGTGCCCTTAAAAGTTTGGCATTACAATAAAAATCATGAAAAACAGACAAATACACAAAAACAAATTACGTACCTCTTATTTAAAATGTGCTATCTTAGTTCATTATCTATCGAAAGCCCCTGCATCCCAATTGCTGTCTTCAGTAAATTGTTAATATGCAGTATGTTCTAAGAAAAACTTGGTTAAGTACATCATTCCCAAATTTTGGTCTAAAAAATTTGTCAGATTAAAATTTATAAAAAAAATTCTTTACAAATAAAGAAAAACAATTTCTGTACCTTCTATTTTAAATGTTTCATCTTAGTTCATTTACCATCAAGGGCTTCTCTGCAGCTCGATTGAAGGCCTCAGTAAAATACAAGATCAGTAAGTTGTTTAACAGAAGTTCATTGCAAAAGTTTCTTAAGTACATCATTTTCCAACAGTAGAGAAATTTAAAAGTTTCCCAAATTGTGAGCACAGTTATGCATCTTAGTTTCTCATAATCCTTAGCACTTTCATAATTTACTTGACGTTGCCTTAAACTTCACAGCTCGAAAGAATGAGAATGAATTAATGGAACAGTTAAAGGTCTAAAAAATTTGTCAGAATAAAATTTATAGCAATTCTTTACAAATAAAGAAAAACAATTTCTGTACCTCCTATTTTAAATGTTCCACCTTAGTTCACTTTCTACAAGGGCTTCCCTGCAGCTCGATTGAAGGCCTCAGTAAAATACAAGATCAGTAAGTTCTTTAACAGAAGTTCAAGGCAAAAGTTTCTTAAGTACATCATTTTCCAACAGTAGAGAAATTATAAAATTTCCTAAATTGTAAGCATAGTTTACTTGACGTTGTCTTCTAACTTCACCACTCAAATGAATGAGAATGCATTAATGGAATAGTTGAAGGTCTGAAAAATTTGTCAAATTAAAATTTATGAGAAAAATCCTTTACAAATAAAGAAAAACAATTTCTGTACCTCCTGTTTTAAATGTTCCATCTTAGTTCATTTACCATCAAGGGCTTCCCTGCAGCTCGATTGAAGACCTCAGTAAAATAGAAGATCAGTAAGTTGTTTAATATGTACCATACAGTGGTATATAAATAAGAGGAATATATATTAGCTTTACAAATCACCATAATTATAATAAATTGAGAAACTTATGTGCTTATAAATGAAATTTAAGTACTTATTTATGCTAGGTTATGTTGATTTTGATTAGTCGTCAAATGTCAATTGTTGGTAAAAAAGAAAACTTTAAAACGCGCGAAAACGCCAATTTTATTAGTATTGTAGCATGAACCATAGATGGCGCCACACGTCAATTTCCTTGCTTTTTACAAAAAAGTTTGAATTTGAGAATAAATCACATAATGATGTAGTAATTTAGTAATTAATTGATTATTTTTCATTTGTACAATTTATAATTGAATAATTCTACTCTACAAATAAATACCTCTTTTTAACCCTGAGAAAGAACAAATAGACTACAACTTTTATTTTTAGGTTTTTAGGAAAGGGTGGTAGTTTTAAACTTTTTATGTAAAAAGTTTACTTGTAAAAAATTTAAAAAGAACAAAAGCAAACAATATAAAACAGTTAGAAACTCGTACAAAATTATGAAAAATTGTATTTGTAAACAGCCACATTTTTTTTCTTTTTCTAGAACAATACAAAGCAGGCTACATTATGTTTTTTAGTGCTATAAATTTAGCACTTTTAGATGAAATACAATATGTGAGCAAAAAATTCTATTTCATCAATATCCAGCTAATACAACTAACAAATAATGGTATCAATAAACAGTACGAAGTGTGATTAACGAGATGAAAATAGATTTTTTTATACAAGAACTTATTAGCCACACCTCGTATTTAATAACGAATAAATACTATTTCAATTCTCTTGCCTATTTAGTGGTTTATAACTTTTTGTGAATTTAATAAATACAACAATTTTTTTAAAACAATTCTCATTTTTTTTATAATTTACCATACAACAGTTTAAAGGCTTAATGTACCAGATTTTAGATGTTTATGTATCGATTATATTACACTCACTGATAAATTGTTATTTTAATTATCAATATACTCAAAGGCACAATAAGTTATGTATGTGAGTTCTTTCAAACACTTATTAAATGGAAATACATAACGTATTTTCGTTCTTCAATATTAAAAATAGTAAGTACACATTTTTTTTTAAATTTATTTAAATTGTGTTCACTCTTTATGAAATAATGGGCGATCAAAAGAAAATCACTCAAGCTGCAAAAGTTTCTACTCATACAATGTAACAAATTGTAAGGCCCTTTTCAGACTGGAAGACTGTATGCGAGATGCGAGGAGACACACTGCACGTAGAGAGTCGCGAGATATTGAATTTTAGTGTCCCTATGAGCCCATTCACAAGTAGTCGCTCTCGAGTTTTTTTTGCTAGTCTTCTAGTCTGAAAGCGACTTAAATGGTCTCTAATTAGCTGGTGAGCTCCTTTGTAGATTAAAGCATTTTATTGCAAAACCACTAAATTAGTGACTAATGGGTGCACTAAAATTGAAATAATAACATTTTGCAGCTCAGTGATTAATTCTATTATAATTAAGATATGTAAAGTTGATCCACTAAACAATAATCACATATTTATGGTGCGGCAGTTCTATGAACGCGATGTAAGATAACTTCTCCTGTACTTGAAGTTGGAGGAGCGACAGTTTCGTGACATCTACACTTAAGCACCCATTGTACGTAAACATTTAACGTTAATGTATTAGAATCTTTTTTAGCTGGTTTTTCATCAGTCCAAAAATCTACACCTGGTTCTAAATATTCGAGTAACAATTCGGAACTATTTTCAACGTACGATGTGTTTGGTCCCTGACAAAAAAATTCCACTCTAACTGTTGTACTTAAAAGTGGTTCGCATTTAACTCCAGGTCTTGCACAAAGACCACAAAATTTTGGTCTGTAACGTTTTCGACTTCTACAAGGACCGAAATGAAGAGTAACTGGATTGCTGATACGATGAGTTGCTTTACATTCATGTCCTCTCTAAAAAAAACAAAATTACAATTTATTAGACATTTTTTGTAATTTTTTGAAAAATGATAAAGTGAATTATTATAATAGTTTGATTATTACCCTAACGTGATGTTCATTACTATGCAGAACTTGTGGTGTAAAATCATCGCACCGTCTAATTTGACATATTCTAGTTTCGGTTGATGGTTCGCATTTAACGTTTAAATTAGATCTTCGATTTGATAATCCAACACCACAATCGCTACCGCACGTTGACCATTTCGAAAATGTCGGTTGACATACAGGTGGTGTTTCTGCTAAACAAAAATTATGAGAATTAATTTAACATTATAGTAGCATTATAATTAAAATTTTAAAAAATGACTAAGAATTCCAATTGCGCCCTCTCCAATAATAAATTAGTAACGGAATGGAAGATTCAAAAATGAAAATTTCGAGCTCATATCAGTGCTCCAATGTCCATGACCTTTGTAAGATAAAAGTATTGGGCATGAACTTTTTGAGACATTTTATTAAGGTGGACCTAGCATTCCAATATAACTCAAAAGACAAGCAAGTCCTTTCATGAGCTATTAAAAGAGCGGATATGAAAATACACGAGAACGGAAGAAGTTAAAAATGGCTTAATTCCTAACGAATGATGATGATATGATGTAAAACTTTGGAACCGAAATCTAGATATAAAATTAATAAAAACAAGAAATAAATTTTAGTTTGGTTTTCGCACAAGCTACAGTCACTTGTGTATAATTCTGTGTGATTAATTAATTAGTTGAGGTGAATGCTCTATGGCTTTGATATTGATTTGAATAACTTCCTACTTAAAACTCATTAATTCATTTATTTACTTTCTAATGCTTTTGCAAATCTATGGAAAATGAAGTATAAACGAAATGCAATTATTAATATTTAGACCTTCTTCTTGTTTCATCTTCTTCTGCTGTGATATAATTATTGCTCTTTTTATCGAAATCGGACAGTAAAGTGAGCTCTCATTACCGATAGTTATAATGAGTCACAAACTCTCTGAAAACCCAAGGTTCTGCTGGCTGCTACCTAGTAGAAGCCCATGCTCATAGCAACCATATATGGTTAATGGCTGTAGCTGATAAATGATCCAACAACTTTCAAGGTCGTATATCCAAATTTCTATGACAATAAGAAGGTGGAAGAACCATAAATAGAAAAGTTTGATTATACCCATTTAAGAGATGGATGAGTAACAACTTCTCCAAAAACTAAAAGGTTCTGCTGACTACTACCTAGTAGAAGCCCATGTCTATAGCTATGGTTAATGGTTATAGTTGACAACTGCTCTAACAACATTCAGAGTCGAATATCCAAATTTATAAGATAATGAGAGGGTAAAAGAACCATAAATAGAATAGCTACCTAGTAGAAACCCATTCCCATAGGAATGGTTAATGGTTATAGTTGGTAACTCCTCTAACAACATTCAGAGTCGAATATCCAAATTTCTGGGAAATGAGAGGGTGAAAGAACCATAAACAGAAAAGCTACGTAGTAGAAACCTATGCCCATAGCTATGGTTAATGGTTAAGTTGATAACTGCTCAACATTCAAAGTCCAAATCTTCAATTTCTAGAACAATGAGAGGGTGGAAGTGTGGAAGAACCACAAATAGAAAAGCCTGATTTTTGTAGTCATGTCAGACCACCAGTTTAAAAGAAGAATACTCCACCTACACTCAAATTACCTGGTCATCCAGGTTGGCATTTGTTGTAAAAGCAAAAATGAATAAAAATGATAACCAAAGTACACATACATTTGACTTGAGCAACTGGACACGTTAGTGCAGAATTTAGACTAACAGCTAGACTCTAGAAGCACCATGATGTCTAAAGAACACTAGGAACGCTCAGGTCTTTTTAATATGGAAAGCCTGCTGGAAAAGCGTGTCTGTAGATTGTTCGGACGGTGTACGCAGTTTTTGGCTGCATATACTTGCCGTAGTAAAGGCCTGAAAGTTTGTAGAGGGCTTTAGAGCTTTCACAAATTTTGGTTTACTTTTGCAATCTTTTAAACTCGAGGTAAGGTTGCTTTAGAAGGAAAGCTAAGTTCTCTATCATACGGGGAGGGTGAGAATAATTGCACCGACTAGAAGGCAAAAATTTCTAAAACATAAGACGTTCTTCATCTGGGGATACCACTAAACGTTCCGGGTCCAAAAATTACAAACAATCGCATTCTTCACCACTCATTAACAACCCCCTCACCCCAAGTTTTTCTTTAAAACTGTCACTGATCAAAAGTAACAACAAGAACGACCTCAGACAACAAATTGAACGAATTTAATATAAATTGCATCGTTTGTGATAATTATGTTAATTATTGGAGTTGTAACACCATTCTGTGTTTTTCTGTAAAGACACTTGTTTGTTTAAATGGGCATATTTATGTGCTCCCAGGAAGTCAAATACACAAGTCACATAACTCAATTTGATTCTACAATACCATAAAATAAGTTAGAGGTTTTTGCGATGTGAAGTTCCAGAAATAGCAAAAGAATAGCACAACAGAAGTTGTTAAACAAATAAAGAGGAACAACACGAGCAGATGAAAGTACATACAAGCAACAAATCAAGTTATATTTATCGTCATTAATTTTTGAGGTGCTTAAAAGAAGAATCAGTGAGTTATAAACAGGTGGAGTTCAACTTAAAATTTTTCTTCATATCGCTCTGTTTGTTCTTTGTTTTGTTGTTTTATCCTGAAGTTCTTTCTCAATCTTGTGATATTAACTAACCACTTAGCGATCTATTACTTATCATGGTCATAATCATTGATCAGGGCTGGACTGGTCCGGCGGGCTACCGAGAATACCCCGGTGTGACAGAGAAAAAATATATTGCAAGAATTTACTAATTTTTTTCCAGCCCAGTCCTGTCGTTGATCATGAACAGTATTGTATAGCGTATACAGTTTGTCCAAACGACTTTAATTCGTAGGAATAATGTATAGTTGAAAGTGGGAGAAGAAGAATCGGTGAATTAATGCCCAACTAATTGAAACGAGTGCATCCCCCTACTCCCTACTCATCCTGAAAAGTAAAACCTACGAATTAAAGTAATTTGACCAAACTGTATAGTGTATACCCTTTCTAGTTAGTCCTATTAAAGCTTTAACAAGATTATTTTGACTAAATCAAAACTCTTCCTGATGATCTCAAATACATTAATGTCCAACTCTTTGGAAATATCTGCTAAAACTGTTGAATAATTATAATTAAAACTTGGTCGCCTTCAAACTCGAGCAAACTATTAATAGAGTTTCTAAATTTTATGGTACGGAAAATAAGCGATTTCAATAAAGTTTAAAAAAACGGCCGCGAAGTCTTTTACAACTTTATAATGGAACAGTAAATTAAGAATAAATTTAAGTGTTTCCAAAACACTTTAAAGGTATAAATGTTTTTATCGTCGTATATAAAATTGAAGAAATAAACTGAAAACGATTTCTATTTATTCGGCAATAATAGGGATGTCACTTGGAGTGTGTAAATTTTTCCTCACGACGTCACCAGTCCTGGAAAATCTTTTTCTAGATATTTGAATTGACATTAAATTATTTCAAAAAACACAAAACGAATTTAAAAATATATTAAAAGCAATGTAAAAAAATAAAAGTTTGGAAAGCACGTAATAAAGTTTCTACTGAGTGAAATACCTGTTTGACTATCGCACATCCATTCCCTACAGCATTGTCCTGGAACTTCGATTAATCGTGGATGCTTGCAGGTTCCTTTTGGTGAAATGCGTTCTTGGGGACAGAGAGATGAACAACCGTAAGTGCCATTCTGAAACCGCATAAATCATTTTAATGTTTTATCTCTTTACTTTCAAATATTCCCACTAAAATTTCCCACACACACGCACGCACACATGCCGAGGCATTAAATATTTTGGCTTTTAATTTTAGAAATATTAAATTAAGATTATCGAATTTCTTTCAAAAGTTGATAAATTACTAGAAGTTAATGATAACGAACAATTAGAAGCCCATCGATCGACTTTTAATTGTCTATAATAATTATAGTGTAGTCATTTTAACTTAACAGTTCGTAATTCGTCACAAGAGTAACATACTAAAGGTCTCCAAAAGATAAAATTGTAGTACGGCTGTACGGATGTACAAAAATCATGTACAACATACAAGGGAGGTCAAAATGTAATTTTTCACACCTAGCTCTGAAAATATTTATGTTACTATTTCGAACAAAACTTGTTTTTCATGAAACAGTCTACAATTCGGCCCCAAGCATTCTGTTGTGTAAGGTAAAACAGCCACAAAGTTTTACTATTAGGGAGTGTGTCAGCCATATGTGCAAATGTGCATCCCCTTTATCTGAAAAAATATCAGGACGTGGTCTTTTTTGTAATAACTTCATTATCTTCCTTAATTAAATATGGAAGAAGAGATTGTTAATGCGTATTTTGGCCACTAGAAAGCGCCCTTAGTAGAAGGCACTCTGTTCTTTGGTTCGATTTTCTTAATTTTGTACATATTGAAGCTCTCATTTATGATTCTCATACAGACTTTTAATAGTAAAAATTAGATTTCTGGTTTAGGATTGAGGTCCGTCAAGTTAGCATATCGTACATCAGAAACATAATTTTTATGACGTCATCATTTTGTGCTAAATCTGTGCTAATTTGTGCTGCACGTTTTAAATTTTGTGCTAATCAAATTACGGAGATATTTAAAAAATCGTCAAGTTAGCAGCTCAATTTATTTTAGGTCCGTCAAGTTAGCAGCTTATATATCGGAAACATACTTTTTAATGACGTTATAATTTTGTGCTAATTCTGTGCTAATTTGTGCTACCTGTTTCAAATTTTGTGCTGATCAAATTATGGGATATTTAAAAAATCGTCAAGTTAGCATCTCATTTTATTTTCGGTTCCTCAAGTTAGCATATCATATATTGGAAACATACTTTTTTATGCCGTCATAGTTTTGTACTAATTCTGTGCTAATTTGTGCTGCTCGTTTCAAATTTTGTGCTGATCAAATTATAGGATATTTAAAAAATCGTCAAGTTAGCAGCTCATTTTATTTTAGGTCCGTTAAGTTAGCAGTTTATATATCGGAAACATACTTTTTAATGACGTGATAATTTTGTGCTAATTCTGTGCTAAATTATGCTGCACGTTTAAAATTTTGTGCTGATCAAATTATGGGATATTTAAAAAATCCTCAAGTTAGCATCTCATTTTATTTTCGGTCCCTCAAGATAGCATATCATATATTGGAAATTTACTTTATTATGACGTCATAGTTTTGTACTAATTCTGTGCTAATTTGTGCTGCCCGTTTCTAATTTTGTGCTGATCAAATTATGGGATATTTAAAAAATCGTCAAGTTAGCATCTCATTTTATTTTCGGTCCCTCAAGTTAGCATATCATATATTGGAAACATACTTTATTATGACGTCATAGTTTTGTACTAATTCTGTGCTAATATGTGCTGCCCGTTTCTAATTTTGTGCTGATCAAATTATGGGATATTTAAAAAATCGTCAAGTTAGCATCTCATTTTATTTTCGGTCCCTCAAGTTAGCATATCATATATTGGAAACATACTTTATTATGACGTCATAGTTTTGTACTAATTCTGTGCTAATTTGTGCTGCCCGTTTCTAATTTTGTGCTGATCAAATTATGGGATATTTAAAAAATTATCAAGTTAGCATCTCATTTTATTTTCGGTCCGTCAAGTTAGCATATCATATATATTAGAAACATATTTTGTTATGCCGTCATAGTTTTGTACTAATTCTGTGCTAATTTGTGCTGCACGTTTTAAATTTTGTGCTGATCAAACTATGGATATACAGGGTGATTCAAAACTCGAAGCAAAAAATAAAACGTCATATTCAGCGTCAAATTCAGAATCAAAAATGTAAAATAAATTTTTTTCGTATCGGGTTTCGTTTCCCAGATAATCGTTGTCAAAGTTTCCAGAAGAAGTTAATTTTTTGCATATAAATAAGACAGGCCGAGCAAAAACAAAACACTTTTCAGCTTTTATTAGTGTGTGGATAACTTTTGAACAATTTTTAACTTAATTTACACATGTTATTTAAATTATCAGTTTTCAAAATTAGTTCAATTTCAAAATTTAAAATTTTGGATCTTTATGGGAAACTTTTTGAACTTGATTATCTCGGAAACAAAGCTAAATCGGTAAAACATTTATTACATATTTTCTGCTTAGAATTCGACTCGGAATATGACATTCCATTTTCAGTTTTCAAAGGCGTGCCTTGTTTTTAATATGTATAGATAACTTCTTCTGAAAACTTTGAAATTGATTATCTCGGAAACAAAAGCGAATCGGAAAAAATTTTATTTTACATTTTCTGCTTACAATTTGATACTGATTACGACATTTTATTTTTCGCCTCGAGTTCTGAATCACCCTGTATTTAAAAAATCGTCAAGTTAGCATCTCATTTTATTTTAGGTCCCTCAAGTTAGCATATTATATATTGGAAACATACTTTTTTGTAACGTCATAGTTTTGTATACAACTACTAGATAAATGGTAGCTGACTCGTCAGTCATATTGGATCGTTTGTCAAAGTGACATTTGCGTAAGTCCGATAAAACAGTGTCTCTGTTTGATTACTAAGTTTGTATGTTTATTACATTAAACGTCAATTTGACATACGACCCAATATGGCTGACGACTCAGCTGCCTTTTGTATAGTAGCTATAGTTTTGTACTAATTCTGTGCTCATTTGTGCTGCACGTTTTAAACTTTGTGCTGATCAAATTATGGAAATATTTAATAAATCATCCAGTTAGCATCTCTTTTTATTTTCTGAATATCTCCGTAATTTGATCAGTACATAATTTAAAACGTGCAGTACAAATTAGCACTGAATTAGCACAAAATTATAGCGTGACTAAAATTTCGAATTTCCGACAAGGATATACAGACCAAATACCATCAAGTTAGCATCTCAATTTTGTTTTATGTATAACTCAAAAATTATATTAGCACAAAATATGAAAATAGCAGCACAAATTAGCACAAAATTATAGCATAACTTAAATCTCGAATTTCCGACACAGATATACAGTTCATATAACGTCAAGTTAGCATCTCATTTTTGTTTTATATATTACTCAAAAATTATAGCAGCACAAAGTATAAAAATAGCAGCAAAAATTAGCACACAATTAGCATAAAATTTTTTAAAATTTTGAATTTCCGACATGGATATACAGACCAAATACCATCAAGTTAGCATCTCATTTTTGTTTTATGAATAACTCAAAAATTATATTAGCACAAAATATGAAAATAGCAGCACAAATTAGCTCAAAATTATAGCTTAACTCAAATCTCGAATTTCCGACACAGATATACAACAGTTCAAATATCGTCAAGTTAGCATCTCATTTTTGTTTTATAAATTACTCAAAAATTATAGCAGCACAAAGTATGAAAATAGCAGCACAAATTAGCACAGAATTAGCACAAAATTATGACTCATGTATATTTCGTATGTATGTTTCGGATATATGATTTATATTACTTGAAGGACGTTTAGGATTGTTAGGGTAGAGAGTTTATGTGTGCTTGAACCATTAGCAGGAGCGATTGGCTATTGTGTCCTTTTGGTCCTGAATCCATCCCAATCTTTGTATGCACTCAAGGATACTGAAGACTGAACATGTTAGAGTGTTAGGCCACTATTCTCCTATCTTAAATCCTCCGATTTGAGGTAACGTAAGACAGTGTCATTAGTTTCCAGGTAAAAAGTTTCGTTGCAAAGAAATTTAAAAATTTAAAAATACAATTTTCTACGTTACCTGACAGGTGCATTGTGTACGACAATCCAAAGTGAACGTTTCTCCATGTTCGTAAGTTTTGTTGTAAACAAGACAAGGCAATCCGTTTGATTCTGTAACAATAACACAATTTCAATTTATCATCTCTCGCCCCCATTCTTTAAAATATAAAATTTAAATATCGACGGCGCTTTTCAACTTATTTCCAACAGATTATTATAGGCTGTTTAGTTAAATTCTCTCTCCGGATTTTACATTTCGGTTCTTGGCCCGAATTCAAACAAAACGAGAAGCACATCAAGTCGTCTCTTAGATTACTTTTTGTTGTTGGATTACCTAACATTGTGGCTTAATGCTTCGTAATTGTTATGCGGCCATTGAAATTGCCCGAAAAGATTTATGTTAACAATTCAAATCGCTTAGCTTCATGTTATAAACAAGAGCTTTATATTTATTAGCATAATAACATTGTCATTAAAAGCGAGCAAAACAATTTTATTAATTACAACACAATGAATTTTATAAAAACCTATAAATTTTATATGTTAATTTTTTATTTTGAACGTTGAAATCATCAGGAGAGTGCTGTGGAATTATGACGATGGAGCTTTTCATTAAGAGCAACTTCAAAAAATTTATTGCTAATCCTTTTTTTATTTTTATCTGAAAATAGTTGACCCACAGTTGACCCTATGGGGTCAGAGCTAGTTAAATTATTTAAATGAATAAATAGAATAATCTGCGAGGATAGAGATACAGGCTGGTCATTTGGTTTTTTCGTTTCGATCTACTTCTACATGATATCTAAGAAAGATTGAGGTCTATTATAAGCCATTTTTAGATGGAACTCAATATCTTACCTTAAAACTTAAAGGAGGCTTTGTAATAATAATCTAACAGAGCTATTTTCTTTATTACATTTTAAATTAGGATTATAGAAACAAAAAGGAAAGCTTTGGGGGGTTTAAATTTTTAAGACAAATATATTTCAACGTTAGGTAAAGCTTTGAAGTTTTAGGTAAGCAAATAAATGCAGATTAAACGTTATATACCTAAACCTTAAGAATTATAATCAGCATTTATTAAATCCTCACAATGATTTAAATTTACATCGAAAAAATTTAATTAAAAATTTTTTCCACATTGTCGATATTCTTTTCTTTTTTTTATTAAATTTCCTCCTATTTCGTTAACCAGATTGATTTATTTTCTCGGGTGTAAAGGTGAGTTTCTATGGTTACCTTATTTCGATTTAAAATTAAAGAAGTATATTTTTAACACTTTCCGATAACTTAATGAAAATTCTTGAGGAAAGCTTTTAATAACCGTAATATTGTTTTCGGAAAAATTATGAATGAAATTTAACAAAATGTTTTGGTTATTGCTAAAATAATTCCTAGGCACACCTCAGGTTTCTTCTTTTACTGATCTTGTCAATAATGAATGTTTAACACTATTTATATTAAAATAACAGCGATTTTGAAAAAATGGGCAAATAGTATCGTATGTAGTGATAGAGGTGAATGTGACACCTCTAGAAGAGTGAATAAATCCTTCTTAAGTCTTCTTCAGGATTAAGGCGTACAAGTAATACACGTGAATGTCGTGATAAAATCGCCAATCGGTAAATAACGTATTGACCAAAATCTTATGTTATTCCTACATCCAACACCGGTGATGGACAGGACTTATTAGTCTTCTTTACCTTCAAACTTGTAATAAATTCTTTTTTATCTGTGATCAAACTTTGAGAACTCTCGTCTTCAAAATTCCGATTTCATAGGATACCCTGTGCCTTATTATCACTGTTGTGCTTACAAGTTTCTTTAGTCGCTGGGTGAAGCCTTTGATACATGGTTTAAGTGTGAACTAGAATAAATCTCCTATTGGGAAACAATCTTTATATGGGCCTACAAACAGCTCTAAAAGACTTCGAGCGGTTCTACAGGTCAACAAACGGCTCTACAGGCTTATGAACGGCTCTACAGGCTTACTAACGGCTCTGCATGTCTACTAACAACTTTGCAAGTCTACTAACGGCTCTACAGGTTTACTAACGGCTCTACTTGTTTTCTAACGACTCTACAGGTTTACGAACAGCTCTACAGACCCCCGAATGGCTCTGCATGCCTACTAACGGCTCTACAGGTTTACTAACGGCTCTACTTGTTTTCTAACGACTCTACAGGTTTACGAACAGCTCTACAGACCCCCGAATGGCTCTGCACGCCTACTAACAGCTCAGCAGGCCACTAACGGCTCTACTGGCTTTCTAACGACTGTACAGGTTTACGAACAGCTCTACAGACCCCCGAATGGCTCTGCATGCCTACTAACAGCTCAGCAGGCCACTAACGGCTCTACTGGCTTTCTAACGACTGTACAGGTTTACTAACAGCTCTACAGACCCCCGAATGGCTCTGCATGCCTACTAACAGCTCAGCAGGCCACTAACGGCTCTACTGGCTTTCTAACGACTCTACAGGTTTACGAACAGCTCTACAGACCCCCGAATGGCTCTGCATGCCTACTAACAGCTCAGCAGGCCACTAACGGCTCTACTGGCTTTCTAACGACTGTACAGGTTTACTAACAGCTCTACAGACCCCCGAATGGCTCTGCATGCCTACTAACAGCTCAGCAGGCCACTAACGGCTCTACTTGCTTTCTAACGACTCTAAAGGTTTACGAGCAGCTCTACAGATCCCCGAATGACTCTACATACCTATTAACAGCTCTGCAGGCCTACTTACGACTAGCTCAACTAATGGTCTACAGAGGTGAATGTGGCACCTCTTGAAGAGTATAAACCCTGTTTAAGTGCTCTAGTTGGGACTAGCGCGTATAAGTAATGCACGTGGATATTTTGTAGGAATGTAAATGTGGTGATAAAATCGCCAATAGGTAAGTGACGTCGTGACAAAAATCTTACGTTATTCCGACATCCATCACTGATGGTGGCCAGCTTTATTATTAAGGTACTTATTGGGTCTTCGTTTCCTTAGAATCTAGTAAAAATTTCTTTTTATTCTGAGATAAAACTTCGAAAACCCTCTTCCTCAAAATCCCGATTTCCTAGGATGTGCCTGTGCCTCATTATCACTGTTGTGCTTACAAGTTTCTTTAGTCGTTGGTGAAGCCTTTGATACATAGTTTGAGTGTGAGCTAGAATAAGTCTCATATGAAAACAATCCTTATATGGGCCTACAGCTCTATAAACGTTGGAGCGGCTCTACAGGTCTACGAACTGCTCTACAGGTTTATGAACGACTCAACAGGCTTACTAAAGACTCTGCATGTTTACTAACAGCTTTGGAGACCTACTAACGGCTCTACAGGCCTACTAACGGCTTTACTAACTTTCTAATGACTCCACAAATTTACGTACACCTTTACAGCCCCAGAAGGGCTCTGTTTGCCTAATAACAGTTCTACAGGTCTACTAACGGCTCTACAATCCAACCAATATCTCTACAGGATTACTAACGGTTCTACACACCTACTAACATTAACTAATGGCTCTACAGGCTTAGGATTAGGATTGTTAGGGTGGAGGGTAAACAGAAGTTTACGCGCACTTAAGTCACTTAATCGGGCCCATTGTGCTGCTTCTCTTTAGCAACTCCTTCTGGCCCTTCAGTCCTTGATCCATCCCAACCTTTGAATGAACTCAAGGATACTGGCGGGTGAAGGGTCGCTGATATTGGCCATGTTAGGCCAGTATTCTCCTAACTTGAATCCTCGAATTTGCATGTGTCAATTAGACAATGACAAAGCACACGTGTTCCATTGTTGCATCCTCTACAATTGGGGCTGTTAGCAACACTCATTCTGTATAGATTATAGATGCTTGTTTAGTCGACAGTGTACAGTGAGAGTACCAGTTATGATGGCACTTTTATGGCTGTTTTGGCGAACTTGTAGATAGTACAGTTCGTCCAACATTTCATATGGGCTATCAGTGTGTTACTTTCCCGTAGAGTATCAAGGGTGCTGATTGAGAGATTAATAGAGGGCTCAGAGCCAATAGGCGAAGTCGCCGAGCCCTCTTTCGCCAACCGATTAGCTTTTTCGTTACCCAGGTTTTCTTGATGACCTTTGACCCAGCATAGTTTTGCTCTACAGGCTTACTAACGACTCTACAGACCTAGTAACCGCCCTACAGACCTACTAACTGATCTACCGACCTACTAACTGATCTACAGACCTACTAACCGCTATACAACCCTACTAATGGCTTTGAAGACCTACTAATGACTCTACGGGCTTACTAACGACTCAGCAGCCCTACTAACGGCCTTACAGGCTTACTAACGGTTTTATAGGCCCCAATCTATAATGTGTTTGGCGCTCTTGCGTGCGAGGTCAAAAGTCAAGGTGTATTTGGCGCACTAAAGGTATATTGGACTTTAAAAAAATGTTGAAAGTTATTGGTTGGTTAACGTTCACGTCATTTATGTCAGAAATCAATATAAAGAGTAAATAACATTGAAAATTTTCAATAGCAGCATATCGACAATCGTTTACATAAACTCTTTGTGCTCGCGATGTTGACATGTACCTCAATTGAAAGCGTTCTATAGTTGACTAATGCTTGTGAATCCGCAGTAGAACTAAGTTAATTAGAACTAATTGATACCGTAGTATATGTGATTAAATTATTGGTTACTAGAAGAGCAGTAACGCTAAGAAAGCATACGCGATTGACATGCACTTGTTGTGAATAAAACAAATCCCATTCAAATGATTCTGTTTCTACTGTATTTTCAGTCTTGAATACTTCAGAGATGTACTCTAAAAATTAAGGAGAGGTAAACAAATAGAGTCGCCTTGGGTTTTTAGAAAAAAAAGTCCTCACATCTGAATATTTATGTTGGACATTTCCAACTGTTCGATAATATTGAGATAGTCGTAGCCTTAAGTTAGTATTTGCCTAGAAATAAACGCATAAGAGAGCGTCAAATGTCTGTGGCTGTCGGAAATGGTCTCTGACTGAGCTCATTGTCAACGTTTACTTAAAATTATTGAACATAAGTTGCATATAATGGTAATCGTCTGCTGAAATTTGGCTCGAATATGCGTACTCTTATTTATGTTTTTTCGCATTTTAAATTTAATCGTGAGGGCTTTTCTTGCAAATCCTGAATAATTTTGATGTCACGACCTCGATTTAAAAGTTCGTTATGTAAACACATTTAGACCACTTTTGTTGCTAAACATGATACGTTTTATTTAAACTTTTAAAAGCTGCTACCCTTTATTTGCACTCAGCTTTTTCAAAGTTTATTTTAAAATATGAAAAATTTTGCCAACACTTAAGGTTGTGCATTTATGGAAAATTGTTTGGATAAGATGCAAATTTCCTTTTCTTATTATTTTTAACTTAAATAAATTCATAAATTAAAAGAAAATTTCCATCTCGTTATAACTTGAGCTGCACACTACTGTACGTTAAATTTGCAAATAGTGGTCACGTTTAGCCATGCACAACGCACACATTTGATTTTACATTACAAATTATAATTAGTTTTAGTTAACTAACTAGACTTCTCTCTTGTTTTATCTATTGCCACATACACTGTGGAAAGCTGGACTGTAAAATAAGCCAATAGACGAATAATTGAAGCGTTGAAAATGTGAACAAACCACCGAATACTGACCCGAATTCTACAAGAATTTAAGAATAATTGACCAGTCAGTCTTTTTGGGGATACTTCGTACACGTAGAAAGACGTCAGAAATACTTATGAGTGGATGGAATGACGGACCAGACCAGACCAGACCAGACCGACTCCACTATAACATTTTACTAGAATAGAACTAACGATGGTAATTTAATTTAAACTAAAAAAGTTAGTGTAATTTAAACAACTCTCAAGCAACCAAAAATAAAACCCGTTTAAAGTTTAGAGAGAACCGCCGTGTTTTAGCCTAAAGGATTATATACACGTTGCGATAAGGATAAGTAACTCTTCACACACAAAAGTTTTGAGTTAACACCCCAAATTTCTCTAAAACTACCTCCTCACTTTTAGTTGTCTCTCCGCAAACCTTATAACGCCCGATTTTCGTAACGGTACGTGGAATAACATTTTCTCTCTGTTCCTAAGCCTTTGAAATACATAACTGAATAACCTATGATATGGTATGATAAGGATATGAATATATCTGAATATGTGCACACACATACACACACAAGGGATGTAATAGAATTGCACTATTTCTAAATTAATTCAACGTTTTAATTTATTTCATTACAACATTTTCTATTAAAATGAGCAAAGGTATGCAAATTGTAATTTAAGAATAATTATGAATCTCTTACACAATTCCTTTAAGTAAACATGTTATTAATTTATACATTATCCAATTATGCAAGATGTAAAATACTGAAAAGAATTATTATTACCCCTTTACAATACAGAAAATGCTTAAACTAAAGTCAAATTTGTTATTTTAAGTTGAAAGTTCCATTTGAATAAATATTCGAGATTTTCATAAGTCTGAGGTATTCTAAATCCTTTTTATCAAAGATTACAAAGAGTAGATGTTGATGTATCATCATAGAATAAGCTCTTGGGAACTCAAAATGTGGTTGAATTCGAGGAAAAGATAACAAAACTTGTATTAATAAAAATTGTCTTTTAAAGTACCTACTGGTAAGTGGTAGATCGCAGTAAGCTTTTTTATTTAACTTATTGTATATCCATTTGGCCCATTCAAGCTATGGGCTACCCGTTTTGCCTATTTGAAGATCATTGTGACTACGTTTACCCATTCATACATACAGGCTTGCCTTCCGGCTTGGCCTGTGCAAGCGACCTCCACAGACCAAACCGGAGTGTGTGGACACCTGCACAGATCAAACCAGAGCATCTAGACAGTGTTTAAGTTGCCTGCATAGGCCAAACCGGAAGGCAAGGCTTGTGTATGTGAACGAGCCTTAAAAAGGGGAGGAGGGTGAGAAGGTCCCGATTTTGGAGTTTTCGCTTATATCTCAAAAACTGTGAGTTCTAGAGAAAAAATTATTCTTACAAAAATAAAAGCTCATAAAATTTTCTACACGATTGTTTTTATTTATTTTTTCTCTATTCCTTATAGTTTTTATAATATCCGCCTGAAAAGTTCGTTAATGTATGAAAAAAATTACCAAATGAAGATAAAATAGTAAAGGATAATCTACAAATTCCTTTCTGAAGACTTTCCTGTAACATGAAGAGCTGAAGTGATAGCCTCTGTCTACTGAACAGTTGCAGCTAAACCACTCCCAAAAAAGCGCGCGATATTCGAATAGAATCTTTCTATTGGCCCTGTTTACAACATTCATATAAGAATTAACGTGTGTCAACCTTATTTAATAGAAATTTGTGGGGACTCGCGTAACTGCATGTGTTCGGTGGAGAGATTTAAGAGGCAAAAGTTTGACGAAATATATGGGGCAAACATTTTTGTTTATACACTAACGATTTTGACAAACGGATATGTCTAAAACTATAAAGAATACAAAAATATGAAGAAAAAACTCTTGTAGAAAATTTTATAATCTTTTATTTTTCTAGGAATAATTTTTTCCCTAGAACCCACCGTTTTCAAGATAGAAACGAAAATCTAGAAAATATAAACTTTGCTCTCCCTCCCCCCCTTAGCCATGAAGCCAGGACCGAGAACTTTTAGTATTTAGTAGGAACCTTCTAACTACTCAAAACACATTCTTAAAGAAAAAAATTCCAGCTCTTTCATGTTCTCTTACACCCCTGCTTTGGGCCTTTCTTGACTGGACTATAGATAATAAGATGCTTATGGCTTTTCAGAAGCAAAAATCTGGCGCATGTACGCATATCCTCTCTTATTGTTTCGTTATTGTAGAATTCCTGCCACATCTAAACGATGGGCGCAGAAAGCAAAATTGTGAACCACCCCAAAACCATAAAGTGGAGACAATTGCATACCCTTCACTTAGGCACTATTTTTTGAAATTTCAGAGCTTCTGGGGCATCTCTAGAAATGGTCCGATCGAATGGCGCTTTTTATGTTGCTTGGGGCTAAGAAAGACAATTTTTGGCACAATGGCCGTTTTTGGGCATCTTTTCTACAGATTTCTCACTTGCTCTTTTGCGCATTTAAAGTCGTTTAGATTTGGCAGTTACTCTACCCCTTTCAAACTATGGATTGGACGGAATGGACCACTTGTTTTAAATATTTTGAGATTAGTATGACTGGTGACTGCGTTTACGTCGTGACTTTCGAAGAGGCTTGTGACTTTTCAGAGACAAAAATTTGGCACATGAAATAACTACCTACATACGAATTTTACACAAAAAAATAATTTTTTTTATTCCATGATTTGTAAGTCAGTTCAATATTTTTTAGAATAAATTTTCCAATTAAATGAATCGCTTTGGAAAACGACAATATCCATTAAGGTAAATACGCTTGTTGGCCTTTATGTAAACATGACGTTAGTATAAATTTCGTAATTTAACTCAAACACCTCGTTTCAATATTGTTTAACATAAAAAAATAACTTTTGTAAATAACCAAGAGAAAGCTGTTTTTTCATCAAAACTATCCGACGTTGTATCGACAGGCACGTCACGTTTATGGATAGTCAAAAGCTAAACAAATTGATCAAATTCATATACGGTCAGTAAATCTATTGTGCTTTAGTTTTTAAAGTGTAAAATTTTATTAAACGCTCCTTCAAAAAAAAATTCAAAATTTAAAGAGATAAGAGGAGCATGTCATTGAATTCGGGCAAGATGTTTGGGACCATCTAACAAGATAATTTAATAAAATTTAAATTTACAAGAGTTGGGATAGAAAAAAAATTAGCATTAAATTTTCCCCAAGTTTGACTTGGAAATGGAATAATTATTCTTTAGTCAAAACCAGAGATTGCTCTAACTTAATAAAACTAGACATTAACGTTAAACGTTTAGAAAATGACGTTTAATCAATTTTCGTAACTATTTGGTGGAGTTAAAATTTGATAATAATCGTTTAAGAAGTATAAATTGCACGCAAACTTTATTTTATTTCTTAAATTAATCTTTTGGAAGGAACGGATGTCATAACCAGGGTCGTACTGAGAAAAAGGACCCAGTGCATATGATGATTAACAAACTGTTAGGGCCTTTCTCCAGAAGCGGCTCTAATGGTTAGAAAACTGGTTAGAAGATTAATACCGGTGTACCTTAGCAATAGATAAGTGGAAGCCAAATTTGACTGAGAGAAAATCGTCTGTATACAAGAGACCTCTCGTGGTCTCAGTTACCTAGCCACCCTCAGACCAATAAACAAGATGGACATCGTTATTTACATTTTTATTTATCTCCTACATTTTTTGTTATGGTTAACATTGTTAAGATCCAGCTTTGAAATGAAGTAATACAAACTATTACGTTCGTACTATTACATCCGAAGATCAAATATTTCGAGTTCATAGTCATTGTTTCTTTCCTGGTGGAGTAAAGGGTAGGTATTTCTTTATTCAATGACGCTAATTCTTATGTGTGCGGTGTCTATCTTGATTATTGGTCGGACTAACCACCCTAACCAGTACGCCTTTAAGCATAATATTTTATTTCTCTTTTTGAAGAAAAAACGTGAGCCTCCTTATATGTTATCATCAATCAAATATTTAAATATTTTGTAAAAAATGTAAAGATTTTGTACGTACCTTCGCATACACCATCTGTGTCTCCGTGTCGATATTTGCATGTAAGGCCTTTTCTACTATTGCAAACTTTATGTACACCACACGGTTCCCCTAATTCTCTAGGGCATTCTAAACACTCTTGGCAATTTTTGTTATTTTCCGAACACGGGCACGGATATGTGCAATTCTCCTGCAAAAGAAAACGTATAATTATTTATTAATTAAATATGAGATTGGAAAATTTAAAATTTATTGAAACGAGATGAAAATTGATTCTGAGAAAAGTCATCTAAAAAGGAGAAAAGTGGAAAACAATTTGGAATAATTGTATAAAAATAAATAAAATGTCAATTTTCGTTAGTTGCTTTAAAAAATAATAATAACGAAGGTATTGTTTGAACAAAGTTATTATCTTTTTCGATTTAAAATGCAGATTACTTTTCGATGATGTTTTAAAACCAACCGATGCTTTTAATTTTCGTTATCGGTAGGTTTTGCTTAAAAAGCAATCTGTTCGTTTCAAATATTTAAATACAGCGTTTATTATGAGAAAACTTGAAAAAACTTTTTTTCGTTGGCTTTAAAAAGGAGAGAAGGACATTGCTTTTAATATATTCTTTTTAACGTTTTAAATTGATAAGATTCTAATTAATTTTATAATTATTTGATTTTTTCATTCAAAAATTTAATTAATTTTATATTCGGGATAATTCAAATTTTTTATTTACATAGGTAGGTACGCTGTTTTCTAACTTTTCAAAAAATGTATTGAATTACAATTTACTAATGGTAAATTAATAACAGCCACATACTGGCTAATAATAATTACTATTAGTATTCAAGAAGTAGGTATAAGAAATTATAAGGAATAATGTTTTTGGAGTAGTTAAGAGGTAAAAATACTAAAAAAGTCTCCGATCCAAGCTATACGACTATGACTAAGGGCCAGTATTATAAACGAAGGTTGTATCTTCTAAACTTAATACTGACCTCAGTAGTCAACCTCCGGTTAAGTAACCCTCATACTGGTCTTAGAGCCAGTATCATAAACGAAGATTCAGAATCAACCTAAGGTTAGCTGTCATTTTAGTTTGACGTAGGTTCAGTCAACCGTCAGTTAACTAGGCTTAACACAGGCCTCAGGAACAGTATTATACACGAAGGATGAAAGTCAACCTACGGTTGAAACTCGACCTAAGGTTAGCTGTTATTTTAGTTTGACATATTTGGACAATACTGGCCTTAGGACCAGTATTATAAACGAAGGTTGTATCTCCTAAACTTAATACTGGCCTCAGTAGTCAACCTCCGGTTAAGTAAACCTAATACTGGTCTTAGAGCCAGTATAATAAACGAAGATTCAGAATCAACCTAAGGTTAGCTGTCATTTTAGTTTGACGTAGGTTCAGTCAACCGTCAGTTAACTAGGCTTAACACAGGCCTCAGGAACAGTATTATACACGAAGGATGAAAGTCAACCTACGGTTGAAACTCGACCTAAGGTTAGCTGTTATTTTAGTTTGACATATTTGGACAATACTGGCCTTAGGACCAGTATTATAAACGAAGGTTGTATCTCCTAAACTTAATACTGGCCTCAGTAGTCAACCTCCGGTTAAGTAAACCTAATACTGGTCTTAGAGCCAGTATAATAAACGAAGATTCAGAATCAACCTAAGGTTAGCTGTCATTTTAGTTTGACGTAGGTTCAGTCAACCGTCAGTTAACTAGGCTTAACACAGGCCTCAGGAACAGTATTATACACGAAGGATGAAAGTCAACCTACGGTTGAAACTCGACCTAAGGTTAGCTGTTATTTTAGTTTGACATATTTGGACAATACTGGCCTTAGGACCAGTATTATAAACGAAGGTTGTATCTCCTAAACTTAATACTGGCCTCAGTAGTCAACCTCCGGTTAAGTAAACCTAATACTGGTCTTAGAGCCAGTATAATAAACGAAGATTCAGAATCAACCTAAGGTTAGCTGTCATTTTAGTTTGACGTAGGTTCAGTCAACCGTCAGTTAACTAGGCTTAACACAGGCCTCAGGAACAGTATTATACACGAAGGATGAAAGTCAAACTACGGTTGAAACTCGACCTAAGGTTAGCTGTTATTTTAGTTTGACATATTTGGACAATACTGGCCTTAGGACCAGTATTATAAACGAAGGTTGTATCTCCTAAACTTAATACTGGCCTCAGTAGTCAACCTCCGGTTAAGTAAACCTAATACTGGTCTTAGAGCCAGTATCATAAACGAAGATTCAGAATCAACCTAAGGTTAGCTGTCATTTTAGTTTGACGTAGGTTCGGTCAACCGTCAGTTAACTAGGCTTAATACAGGCCTCAGGAACAGTATTATACACGAAGGATGAAAGTCAACCTACGGTTGAAACTCGACCTAAGTTTAGCTGTTATTTTAGTTTGACATATTTGGACAATACTGGTCTTAGGACCAGTTTTATAAACGAAGGTTGTATCTCCTAAACTTAATACTGGCCTCAGTAGTCAACCTCCGGTTAAGTAGCCCTAATACTGGTCTTAGAGCCAGTATCATAAACGAAGATTCAGAATCAACCTAAGGTTAGCTGTCATTTTAGTTTGACGTAGGTTTAGTCCACCGTCAGTTAACTAGGCTTAACACAGGCCTCAGGAACAGTATTATACACGAAGGATGAAAGTCAACCTACGGTTGAAACTCGACCTAAGGTTAGCTGTTATTTTAGTTTGACATATTTGGACAATACTGGCCTTAGGACCGGTTTTATAAACGAAGGTGGAATCTCCTTGAAACCTTCCGTTAACTACACGTAATACTGGCCTTAGAGCCTTAATACTGGCCTTAGATCTGATATTGGCGGATATTGACCGCATTTTATCATGAGATGTATTAATTGTTACCCTACATTTTAAGGGTGTTGAATCGATCTGTGACTATTTGAAATCCATCTGAGCAACTCTATGGACTTAAAATCGCCATTTCTGTTTCTATAGTTCTATTAAAAACGATTTTTCCAAAAATTTTAAAATCACGCCAGTAAGGCATTGTTTATAAGTATTTTTTGTCTCATCGTACAGAAGATGGTTCCAAGAAACTATCTACCAAGTTTCATTTCATTAACCAAAAGGGCAGTATCATTTTACTGGACCCCTTTTAGAAGAGGGTTTTTACAATGCCATCAAATAGGAAAATAAGGGTTTGGCACCCAAGGGATGCTCAAACGAATTCAGTATGGTCACAGACCGATTCAGCAGCCCCGAAATATACGGATTCATCAAATATACTGAAAGAAACAACGGTATGTACGGGTCCGTCGGACCCGGCTGGTACTTAAGTGTTAAACACGAATGCGTATCTTTTATACCATTAAGAAAGATTTTTTATTTATTCAAAACATTTCTTAAAATTTAATTATAGAAATCGTAGTCTGGCTCTTTCTTCATTCATCTTTAGATACGAGACTCTTGGAACTTCAGTAAAAAGAAATAAAGAGAATTGATGTTATCGTAATAATTTAATGGCAAAAATGTTGCGTATACGAACTGAATAGACATTGGACAAACAGGACAACATTAAAGGAATTGAACAATAATAAAAACGACAGTTATTAAATAAATAACAATAGAAAATAGTTACTTAGCTGCTTTGGGAATATTATAAGAAGAAAATCTAGACTTCATGATAAAATTAAAAAGTTAGTGCCACTGCAAGCAGAAGTTTCTTTTGTGAAGTTTTAATATTGAATTAAAGTATAATTAAAAATTGCGAGTAACTGAATTCACTATAAAAGTGATTCTTGAACAACACTTTGTCAAATAATTTAGTATTTAATTACTTGCGAGTAATTGAAAAATTAAAAGTAATAAAAGCTCCAAGTAAATTTGATAAATGTACGAAGATGTTAAAAAAGCAAAAAAATTGCTACCTTTTTCATATACTTTATTTAATTAACTTCTTTTAGTACAAATTCTCCAAAGAATTCTATGAACAAATTGTTAAAAAGTACTTTATTTTTGTTTGAATTATTAAAGATACAAAACTGCAAGAAATTCATTTCGCTTCAGTAAAATGTTCGTATATCAATTTTTTATTTTCGTTTAAAAAGAAGGAATTTTTACGTACAAAAATGTATGTAAAACATGTAAATTATCAGCAGTCGCACAGCACATACAATTTTTGCGCAATTTATTTAAAGAAATATGGCACACTTGACTTGAACTGAGCTGTGAGATTGAAAAACAGTTTTACGTATCACAACTTTTCATAAAGAGCTTTTTGTCTTTTCTCATTCTACCAAAAAGATAAAAAAAAACGGATCTTAAGTTCAAAATAATTTAGAAGTTACTTAATCAAAATAATAGGTAGTTAAGATCAAAACGGAACACCACACTGTGCTGAAGCAAAAAGAACCATCTTCTGAGAGTCAAGTTCATTTTTGGAATTTTCAGAAAGAAAATTTAAAATTTTTTTACTTCTGATGACTACGTCATAATCATAAATAAAACACAGACGACTAGAAACAAATAATATTTTTTTATTTCTTCAATAATTATTACTTTGCCAGATTTTTAAATTTCTAGACAAATTTTTCTAGAAATTTAGTTTCATTCATTAATTTGTTTCTCCATTAAAATTATTGAAAATCAAAATATTATGCATGAAACTTATAGCTGAAAATGTACTCTTTAACCAAGTATTTTTGGGTTCTCTCTAGATCTAATAGATAATGAGCAATTTCCAATAACGTAAAATAGGGCGCTCAGTGCCACTTTCACGAGACGCACCAAACATGTTAACTATAACATTTTTCTCAAAAACTATTCAATTTTTTGAAAAATTAAAAATGAGATTTTTCCCTCTTTAATTACTTACTCTTTATAATTTTTTGTTTACTGCAGTTTTCGAGATAATCGCAATAATATGGAAAAAAAAACATCATTTTAGACATTCAAACTGGATTTTGAAACGGTTTCCTCTCTAGAAATGGTTGAGACACTAAACTCATTATAATATAATACAAATAGTAATTATTGTTAAACTTCAAGTCCTTTCTTAGGGCTTGAAATAATATTTAACAAAGTATGAAACACTAGTACATTGTTTTAACTCAAAATATTTTGATACGAAACTAATTCGCTTACAACGTCTTAACCAAATTATTGAGAGCTTGGAAAAGGAAGCCAAAATAATTGCAATTTTTAAATAATTTTTGCTATTCAAATTTCATTTTTGTTTAGTTTTATACTAAAAACGTTGAATTATTTCACCATAAAAGCTTATACCTAAACAAAGGATAATAAATCAGCAAAAGTTCGTGCGAACAAAATGTTAGTAAAACATATTGCGTTTGTTTATTTAGCTTTTGATGTATTAAATATGCTGCAAAAAGTGAATTTTTAAAGGCTCGTCTTTAAATTAAGTTTGCTATTTTGAAAATAAACTGGCTGGTTGGTCTGCTTTAAAGAAGACCATTGCATTAGGTATACAAGAATGAGAAAATTGTATGAAATGGTTTGATGTTAAAAGGTAACAGTTAACAGGTCTGGATTATCTATGAAGGGCATTTTCGAGATATCTGCCCGTAATTTGCATATAGTAAAGGAAATTTAATGCTTTACAATTTCTTTTCTGAAGACTTTTACTTGAAAACGAAGGGGTGAAGTGTTAGAGACAAAAGTTTCACGAAAATAGCTAGACTAAAATTTGTTTTCATACATTAACAATTTTTGCGGGCGAATATCTCGAAAACTAAATTTAAAAAAAAATAATAGAAACAATCTTGTAGAAAATTTGTTAAACTTTCAGTTTGCTAACAGTAATTTTTTCCCTAGGATCCACCGTTTTTGATATATAAGCCAAAGAAACCCAAAACAAAACCTTTTCATCCCCAGTGGCTTAGATCCAACCCAACGTTCGTTGATCCGGCCCTGACAGTTAAACAATTTTATTCATGATTCAATCTAGTTGTACCTATTACATAAAATAAATCTTAAAATATAAGCACAAATGATTGCAATTTTAAAAAGGCATCGGTATCGCTATAGAGAGCTTTATGTAAGCTCAAGAATTAAAGTGGCTACTTCAAAAGATCCTCTTTGCTTATTTTGCTATTTCCAAGTTTAGAAAGTAAGTCTGTGTTATTTTCTCTTTTTGGCGTTGTTTTCAAACTATTTCAAAGGGGTAGTTGTTTTAGGTTTTATACCTTTGACTTTTATGTATAAATATTATTTTCAATTTAAATTTTAAATTACTTTACCTACTATTATATTATTATATTCATAAGTATGCTATAAAAGTCAATATTTACTCAAATTTTTTAATTAATATTTAAGTTGTTAACTACTAACTTTATTTATTTATTATTTACAAGTTACTATTTGTCATTTATTGCGGGAAAATACTTAAAATGTACGAGGGTGTATTGATAAGTTAGCCTAGGTGACTTTCCTTAAATAAAAGCAAATCGCGTTACCATAGTAACAAACAACAACTTATTAGAACTGTTATCCATGACATAGCTCACATCCATTTGGACATGAAAAAAATTGCAGCAAAATGGATCCCCAAAAGCGTGAATGTTGACCAGACGCGAGCAAGGGTGGAATCGTCGAGCTCAATCTGTGCTCGTTTTAAAGAAGATTCTGACTTCTTAAGCAGGATTGAATGAAACTTAGGCACATTTCTACGATTCAAAAACAAAGCAGCAATCTAAGGATTAGAATCATTCTGGTTCTCCAAGGCCGAAGAAGTTCCGCATTCAGAAATCTGCTGCAAAAGTTCTTGTCTCAGTTTTTTACGATTTTTGTGGAGTACCTAATCATAATCGATTATCTTGTTTGGGTATAACAGAGGCTATGAGCACAACCCAACTACAGCTATGGAGGCACTAGACCTACCACCCTTTCATCTACGAGTGAAGAGGGAAGGTCTTCAATCCGCCACAAAATTTGCACAGAGAAAGAAATTAAAACTAGGTGACGGAATAGGTCACCTAAAGATTTAAGACTTTCTACAACCATAATTGTTTGAAAAACCCTTGGAAGTCATTCCAAGAGTGTTTGACTTTTAGACACCGTTCGAGGTGGTCATTCAGGACCGCAACACGGCTAGAAGTTAATCAATACATCAACTGGAACAAAACTCATGCATCTGGTATTCAGATGGATCTAAAACTGAATAGAGAACAGATATGACTCAAAATATAGGGCATCAATAGCCTTAGGAACCTACCGCACAATTATACAAGGTGAAACTCTTGTAATAGATCTATGTGCCCGAGAATGCCTAAGGAATTTAAAGGGCAACAAAGTCTACATAACGTTTGATAGCCAAGCTGCGATAAAGGCACTTAAATTCAATAGATATGACCCTTATCCACTTGGGAATGCAGACAATCCCTCAAAACTCTGGCAAGGGACAACAAAGTTGCCCTTCATTGGGTGCCAGATCACGAAGGAATTGAAGGAAACGAATTAGCTAGAACCGGCTCAAAAGCCCTCCCGATCGGACATGAACCATTCTGTGGACTATCTAGAACACATTAAATGGCGGAGATTCAAAAATGGGAAATTGAGGACAAAAATTCTCACTGGAACCACGGACCAGGACAAACACAGTCGAAGAAATTCATTAAGTACTCGATCGCACTCTCTAAGGCACTTTTCTAGTCAAGTATCAGATTCCAGTGTTAGACCACCCCCCTTATTCGCCTGATTTGGCACCATGTGACTTTTATCTGTTTCCCAAGGTCAAATTTGCATTAAAAGGAACAAGATTAGACCGTTGAAGCTGTGAAAGGAAAAGCGGGTCGTGTGTCTTGAAGGAGCTCACAGAAGAAGACTTCCAGCACTGTTTTTGCATTGAGCATTTGCATTGAGCGTTGTAGGGATAGAGGAGTAGTGTATATTAAAGAGGATAATAACTAAATAAGTATAAATTTAGAATAAAATGTTTTACAGCATTAGTCTCGTTATTTAATAGCCACACCTCGTATGTCTGTGTTGTCTATGATCTAAGCTTTTGTCAGAGGAGCAAAACTTGAACTTTATCGTCATAAAGTAAACGAATTTTGTACATCATCTCCATTTTAAATACTTTTCATAAAATAATTGCACTAATCCCGATTACTTTGTTTGAAACGAATGAATGAGGTTCTTAAACATTTTCATCTATTGTAAATTTAATTTAAAGGCTCTTTAAAACAAAACTCGTAATATTTTATTGCAAACAACATTTATTTATATTTCAATCTTAAACTACTATTATAAAACAAACTAAAAACGAAAAATTACCTCCTTTGTTTACTTTAAATGAAAACGTACTTGAAAAATCCATTTTCTTTTAATTATTAAATAAATAAACCACATTTTAATTTTAATTTAAAATTTGCAATATAACCTTTTACGTTTTGCTTTTTCTTAAAGGACGTAAATTTTAATTAATGTCTTAAGTACTAGTCTTTGATTAATTTTAAATTTTAATAATTTAAATTAAACACTTTGTGGCAAGGTAAGACTTTTTAATAAGAGAAGAAAGTGGTTAATTTTCTACGATAGGTTTAACTTTTAATTAATTTCAGCTATAAAAGAGACATGGGAGAATGATTAAGAACGATTTATTAAGAGATCTATTTGTGATTATTTTGATCCATTTATTAACAATTACTTCACATAATTCGAAAAAATTTGAATGGAAATTTTATTAAACCGTCATTTTCGCGTCAATAAAATGTCCGTCTAATCAGGAAACATCCCTCAAGTTCAACAGGCATTTTTGAGACCCCACTGTTTATGTAAAATATTATAGATCTTTTCTTAAGAGTTTAAGAAATGTATATCTGGTTGGAAAAGGCTCTCCTTTTCCCTCTCGCTCGTAGTCTCATTTTCCAACATCGTTTTACACTCCAAAGAGAACACAGAAATAAAATATCTACACGTATCAAATGTTCCACTCCTGGGTCCACCTGTATCTAAATTTGGCTCTCTGTTAGCACTGAAACGTGTAATCTTTTTTATTTAGTTTGATTCATGATACGCTAGCAGAACTCAACAGTCAACAGCAACAAATCCTTTCAATGTTCCTACTACACGAAAACATATCTATCCAAATACCATTGTGTATATTTGGGAAAACATGCATCAGTTCAGTATTCCAAGAAGAGATGATAGACATAAACAGAAAAAAAAACTGATCTGGGAAACCAAGAGAAAATTATATGAAATATTTGAGCAAACAGGCAGTCATCAAGGTTTTATCATAATTATGAAATAAACTAAAATTTACTATTTCTACTGTCTAAAAACACTCAAAATGGTCTGGAAGAATAACACAAGCTGAAGATTGTTTACATTTAAGTCCATTGAAAATGCAACAGTAAGGTAAGGAAAACGAAAGAAAACCTAGGTGGGTCTGCTATTAGGTCTCGAGTTAACAACTGCTCACATGGCTTAATTAAGAACACATTAAACACATGAGGAACATCTCAGGTATGGTGATGATATCGTATTATTCCCAAATCCTAACAGACAAAAAATTTTAGCGTTTTTATTGATTATTCTCAGATCATCATCATAGACAGTTCTCCGACCGGCAGTCCAATTTCTCACTACACAAGAACAGTTTTATGACGGTCTGGGATAATAACACAACATACAGGATAATAAAAGTTAAGGATAAGGGATAATAACAGCTAAAGATTGTTTGGATCCAAGTCCATTGACAATGCAACAGTAAGGTAAGAAAAAC
Source organism: Malthinus seriepunctatus (assembly GCA_963924605.1). Lineage (NCBI taxonomy): Eukaryota > Metazoa > Arthropoda > Insecta > Coleoptera > Cantharidae > Malthinus > Malthinus seriepunctatus. The sequence continues at coordinate 45,976,823 of OZ004602.1, forward strand.
GAAGGAAAACCTAGGTGGGTCTGCTATTAGGTCTCTCAGACAACAACTGCTCTCATGGCTTAATTAAGAACACATTAAACACATGAGGAACAGCTCAGGTATAAGGCACGAAGTGTGCTGATATTCTATCGTTCCCAAATCCTAACAGAAGAAACTCTATGCTGGTACTTATAGTCAGGGATTAATCTCGATCTGAGAATTGTTCATAAATCTGGGTGAAATCTGGCAACGTTGCTCAATGTCAAAGTTTGACGTTAGACTATTTTAGATATTAATAAGTAAATATATGTTTTATATAATTATAAATCACTTTGAAAGTTCTAAGTTTTGGGTTTTAATTATATTTTTTTATGACAAGAAGAACAATTAAAAAAATTGAGGCAGAGCGAGCTTTAGTAAGCAAAATACGACTTGTCACGTCTTTATTGCAGCGATACATTCTCCTAAATTCGCTTTCCTCAAAAAAGTCGATGGGATTTTCAACATCTCTGATATATCTTACAAAATTAATTACATTAATTCAATGCTTGTGCTCTCGCTATGAAAGAATGTTACACACTGTAGTCTTGAAACCAATAGAAATTCAATTCAAGTGCAGTTCGAATTTGTTAAACAAATAACAGGGTCATAAGTCATAACATTCATTTTTAAATTTGGATTTGCTTTCATACCTTGCAGTTCCATACCTTTTGGGTTGTAAAGATGTGTTTTTCTACACGTGTCATAGTGTTACGAATCTTTACCATTCTGATTCTGCCTCTGATACTGGAAAACTTAACATCGTTTGCACGCCCGAGCTTTTTATTAAAAATAACTCGTACGTAATCCACCAGCAACTATCAGATCACCCGTTTCTTTGTATCATCTGCGATGCAATGATATAAATCTTTATCCGACGTTTACTACTAGGGATTCATCAAGTCAAGTAGCTTGATGTTTTTACAAATTACTTGACTTGACTTGAAAATCAAGATTTTCAAAAATTCAGTACTTGACGACTTGATTTACTGTCACTACTACTTGACTTGATATCAAGATACTTCATATTGCTTGATAAGCTCTGAGATCGCGTATGACTTCTCCTTCAAAGTCTGCGGCATAAAGTAGCGGCGTTTCTTTGTAACCGATATCTTTTACTTTTTTGAAGGCAATGTCAAGGAAAGCAAGTAGCGACCATTTGTGTTGAGTTCTCTATATAAACAAGAAACCATATAAACCCATAAGCAAACCACTTCTTTTCCTGACTCGGCTTTCTCAGTAATCTCCGGATAGTGTTTATTGATGTTGTGTATTCGTAATTATTTTAAATCTTTTATTTTTTAAATGAAAAATCAAGCTACTTGATTTTTCAAGTACTTGACGTTCGAACTACTTGACTTGACTTGATATTTGACTAGCAATACTTGACTTGAACTTGACTTGATTTCAAGTCAAGTCAAGTCAAGTAGCTTGAAAATCGAGTCAAGCCGTAAATCTATATTTACCACCTAGCGTAGTGTAAATGCTTGAGGTCGTCCCGCTTAAATTCCATCGCCGTGGTCATTTAAAATTATTCATTTAATTTTAATTTATTTTTGGCCCTTCAGGCATCCCAAATATATTTTTTCATCATTTTAATTTTTCTTGGTAACGTCATTAATATTTTCATCTATTTTTCATAATTTTAAAATCATTTAAAATATTTAATATTATATTAATATTTTAAATGCTTTTTGGAATTATTTCTAATTCACGTACCTCATCGAAATTTATACAATTCGATGCCTCTTTTAAGCCCGCATCTATCAACACTTACATAATCGCATAAAAAGCATATATGTAGAAGATTGTTGATAATCGCAGATATGAGTACGAAACATACAGAGTAAGATGTACGCTCCCACCAAATAATAAACAGAGTTCTGATTGGTGCTAAGAACTTGGTGGTGGAGAATTAATAAATATTCGAAGGCAGTTCGTGTGGAGTTCCGTGACCGTCCGTGCTGATCCACTGTGCCTGTTTGTGTTGAGTGCGATCTTCGTGTGCTGTGGGTAGTTGTTGGTCTGGCGTCCCTGCACCAGCGGCTATTTCAAGCCGCAATTGTAGGGTAGAAGCTGATCGCGTCTAACCCAGTACATTCCCAGTGGTCAGGCCTTTTTGACTCAATCGCTTTTGCCTCCACTAGTTGTCAAGCCTTTTGGCCCAATCGCTTCTACCTTGTCCAGTGGTCAGGCCTTTTTGGCCCAATCGCTTTTGCCTTCCCGAGTGGTCAGGCCTTTTGGCCCAATCGCTCTTACCTTGTCCAGTGGTCAGATCTTTACGACCCAATCGCTTTGGCCCTCCTTAGTGGTCAGGGCTTTTTGACCCAATCGCTTTGAGACTGGTTAGTGGTCAAGTCTTGTCGACCCAATCGCTTCTACCATCCACGACTTGGAGCCGTCTCGCCGGAAGTTCATTCCGTGGTCCAAGAACCCCCCGAAGAAGGAAGTTCTTTATTTTTATTGTCAACCAGTATAGTTTAATTTTGCCATTATTTTATTTTTAATAAATATTTTTTTTAAGTGCGTTGTTGTAAGTTATACCCATCGAACCACCCCGTCTTCGGCTAGAATCAAGCCGAAGGCACAAAACACGGTAACCCCGGTTATTGGTGTTACAGGGTAATCGTTCGTTGTTTAATTCCTCTTCATAATTGTCCAGATAATCGAAAAACTCGTTGTTAAAATCGCCCATTTTAAACAATAAATAATGTCATAAACCAAAATTAATACGCATGCGCCATAATAATATGCGGATTGATCTTGGGTAGAACATAGATTATTTGAAGAGAGATTATTTGCACAACAATCTTGGATTATTCGACTATAGTAGACGTTTTAAATGAATCCGAGAATTAATTCTCGGATTGAGATGAGATTTTTATCAATTTGCATACAAACGTTGAGCATTACTCAACGTTGCCATATCTAGGATTAATTCTCGGATCGAGATTAATACGCGACTATTGGTACGAGCATTAGGGTCTTCACATGTTCACATATCCCTAACAGTTCTCTGGCCGGCCATGGCCGGCAGTTCAATTTATCACTACACAACAACAGTTTTATGACATTCCAGAGCCAGCCATATTTATCCAATTAACAAAACGTCAAGGTCTGTCTGACCGACTATCCGATAATGGCGTGTCATGGCGGGCCAACTGACTGCATCCAAGTTGAAAACTTTTGTGGCCTGGTTGGGTAAAAGATCAGTATATTTTAATTCCCGAATTAGATTTATAATCCTTTGATATGGCAAGAGGTCTGTTCGTTTGTCTTGCACTGGTTGCTCGAAACCGTGTTCATTTGTGCATTTCCTACTCTTCATCAAGAGCAGGGGTAAGTTGGTGCAAGTTGATGCAAGACAAACACACGGATCTTTTGTTACACATGTCATGTCAAAATTTGAAGTTTCTAAATAAATATTAAGATTTGAGGTTAGGTCCTTAGTGTTGAATTAGGGAATCCAAACCACGTGACAAAACATGGTGGCTGGTGGGAATATAAAGGTTCCCACTACAATATATTTGTTATCTATGGAGGGTATAATTGTGCATGATGCTTTGAAGCTTTGAACCCATAAAACTCGATAAAAAATACTGTACGCACATTTTTCCATGAAAAATTCATAAAAATCGTATTTTTAACAAGAAAAACCTCGATATTTTCGTCAAAATTCCTCAATTAGTTAAAAACAAAACCTTCTAAAATGGTCAATTTTTGTTCGAGATTGATAAAAATTGTTTTAATCTATTGATCTGACACCAATTGGATAAGCTCTAGCGAATTAACTGCGTGACCGTAGTTAGAATTAACCATAGTTATGGTCATTTTCGCTCCGGACGACTGTATGACTCGCAGATAGCTACAACAAACACAGTAGGTATAACCGTAACTACGTTTGGGGGCGCACACAATTAATTCGCTACAGCTTATACAATTCGTGTCAAATGAATTTGAAATTTTCACACATTAAAGTGGAGACTTATGACATGACTATAGATTAAATTTTTTTTTACCAATCTCGAACAAAAATTGACCATTTTAGAACGTTTTGTATTTGGCTAAGTGAAGAATTTTTTGCCAAAAATTCCATATTGTTCCAAATTTAGAAATAATTCGGAATCTAGAGCCAATCTGGCAAAAATAATTTCATTTTCGGATTCAGCGGTCCAAAAGACACCTAAAATAGCTTATGCCAATCCTGCACAAAAAGTGACCCCCTTTTTTGAATAAATCTTATAAATTGTGTTATAAATCTAAGTGTCGGATTAAAATATAATTCTCTTTCACACAACCAGGCATAAATGAAACAAATCAGACAAGTGGTTTGATTATTTACAAGGCACCATGGAACATGGCACCAAATTATGCATATTTATGCTCTATGGATGAGGACACTGTCACACATATTGTATTAGACTTGTTTGCTCCAACATTAATCAGATTTAGAATCTTTGGCATTTTTAACAATGAGAATAGTATACATACTTTAGAAAAAGCTGTTGGGGGGAACCTTAAAGATTCCTTAAGTGACTGGTCACACTGTACCCATGGTCTACCATGAACTACCACGTAATAAAGCTAATTGTTTTAATCATAGGTACTGCAACACAGATCCCTGATCGAGCGGTAGAAATAAATTCGCGCATATTTGGCCACTCCTTTTTAATAATTTAAATACGTTGATTGCTGCGTTGGTGGGGATAAATACCAATTTAGGTATCTGCGTATTCCCACCGCTCGCCAACATAAATTTGTCTTGCAGTACTAAAGGGTTTAAATTTTAATTGAGGAAGTCGTGTAGTAGGTAGTGATGGACAGTGGCTCCGGTGAGGACTTAGCTAGTGCTCAACGATTATTACGATCAGTTATAGGCTATGGCAATATAGAGAGGACAGAATAGACCTTTTTGGATTTACAAGCATCCAACTGCATTCACTTAAAGACCATTAATTTTGATCTTCAAATTGCACTCGTCAAATAGTTCATTTTAAAAATTTCACATTTAAATATAAATTATGATACAAATTTTATTATGTAAGATTGACTTAGGATTGGTTGAATTTGTTATTCAAATAAATTTCTTTCACAAATGTTGCGTTTAAATTATACTCAAAGTGAAAAGCGTATATATTAAGCTTCTGTGTCGTTTTAACGTTTACGCTTTTGTTATTTTGTTAAAGTGACATAAATTTTGAATTGATAAGAATTGCGTGTTATAAAATTATAACCAAAGTAGCGTTTGTAATCACGCAATAAGTGATAAAATTTTATTTTTGGTGTATAAAACGCATAACCGAAAGCGTTGAAAAAAAATAAAAACTTTTTAACTGAGGGTTGCTTTTTAAAATGTTTTTTAATTAATTTAAGCCGTTTCAAAAATGTATGTTATATTTTGTGTAATAAAATTTAGGGTTTTAGAGCTTTTAGAAAGCAATAAATTGCTTTCATTAATGACTCAAATTCGATCAAACGAAAGGGACATAAGGGAAAGTCGTCCTTGTTCGTTTCTGCTACTTTTGTAAATTAATTTTGCTCTCGTTTTAGAGGTCAGTGGGTATACTTTACTTTCGCAAAATGTGTCTTTTCTTAAAATAAGAGGCTGAAAACGAAAAGGGTTAAATTATTCTATTACTAAAGACTTTTCACGTTTATTACACGCGCTTTTCTTGAAGAGAAAATAACATTTTAATAAAATTTCTATTCAAACTTTTTTTGCATGAGAAAATTTAAGTAATTTCTAGTGAAAAAAGCCAAATAACTATAAGTAAATATTCTCAATTATTCTTAATTATTCTCTTATTACATACGTCTGAAATTAATTAATTAAAAGTGACAAAAGTTAAATTAAAATACTGTACAATTTTAAGGAAAAATAAAGTAGATGGCTCAAAGCCATGGTAAAATTGCTTAAATTCTTAAGTAGTTAAAGATTTGCCCCTGTAGTGCTCGCGCATTTAAATATACAGAGACTTTTTGCATCTGACAAAACTCTCTGGAGTTGTTACTGTAAGAAGCTTGACAACCGCTGTTATGCTTTCATAGCATGCTTCATTACTATTTTGCCCCGTTGGTACACACTTTGCAACCTCCCCAAGGGTATAAAAAGAAACCGAATCATCCTGTATGTATAGTTAATTAACTAACCTTCCATTACAATGCTTTTAAGTAAATTATTTTCACAATACGAAAATTGAATTAAAGAGAAGAAAATAGTTTACATATAAGTGCCTAATACAACAAATTTTTAAATTTAATTACTTTAAAATATATAATACCTTTATAACGAAACAATGGAATTTGGTAGAAAATTGTCTTTTCTTAATAGTAGACGAGGGTGCGTCTAATAGCTCTCATTCTTAGTTAAGGCAAGTTAATTGAGGTGCCACCTACTTCCAGTACCGTAGTAATTACCTCCTTTCTCTGCTATTAGCTGCGTCTTCAAATCCAGAAACGAGAACATTAAAACTGACAAGACACATTTCCTTTTTGATAAATACATAACATATTTTTCAAACTTTTCTTCAGAGCAATTCCAAATGTAATGTTTACACGATGAGCCCTGTTCACAAGACCAAAATTACATGAGATTTTTTATAAATACATCACGTGCCTCTAACTATTGTTTCCGCTATAAATTTGGCTGATTGTGAGATTTTTGTTTCGAGAAATAAAAATCTCGTGTAAATATCTCATCGTGGATTCGTACCTTTAGGTATCAACGCTAAGTATGGCTATAAATTAAAACGAAACCACGTAAGCAAGCTACAAGAATACTAAAGTAATTTATAACACTCCCCTAAGATATTAGGTTATAAAATATGTAATAACAATTGCAACGTAGCAAAGACTATTTTTAAGCAAAATTAAAGGCCACGAGAGTTGGTTTTAGTGGGAATTCTAAATGATTTACGATTGAGGTTTAAATTAAGAGTGTTAATGTGGTGATACGTTCCCTTTAGGGTTGAATGAAAAATAGTTTCAATAAAACTGACGTAAGTAGCTACTGAAACCAAAACATCCAACAGGAAGCCTAAAATGATCAAGCCAAAAAGCCAATAGAAATAGAAAGTAATAAAACTAAGGCGAATGTGTGGTAGTAGGAAAGTACCAGATAACAAATAACCGAACACAGGAAACCCTTCAGTAAGATGAACTGAAAAGGCGTAGAATGTCAGGAACTCGGACAACATTAATTTTTCCTTTACAGTTTAGAAATAAAAGAAATACGCACCTAAAAGGCTAATTTGAATTTTTTTAAAAAAACTTAAATTATTTAAACCGTAAAAAGAAATGAGTTAAAGAAAAATTAAATTTTTAAACATAATTTCCTTCAATCTAATTTAAAATTATTTTCTCTCTGTAAAGTCGGTATAATTCTGTTATTTCTTTCTCATTCAATAAATTATACCAACTTACTCTCCTATTTTAAGTTACTGTCATTTCCAACGATAAAGTTTAAATTTGTTTATAAAAGTTTAAAATTTTCCTAACCAATTTTCATAGAAATTGCTTAAAAGTGAGTTGTTAAAATTTAATACTCTATTCTCTTTGTCTTGGTTGTTAATTAGATGCCCAATCATTCGCAAATGAACTTCCGCTTAGGTTTTAACGATAATGGAGTATTCTATCTCTTAACTCTATACTTATTTGATAAAGTCAGTGGCGGCTGCTAAAGGGAGGCTCAAAAATGTCATAATCCTTCACTCTAAATTAATCGCATATTATTCAAACCTATTTTAAGGGGATAATTCTTTAAATGAAAGATCTCGGGGCAACTAACGGTAGCAATGAACATATGAACAAGCTCATTATGTCGTATAAATCTGTAAATTGTACAATGTGTAAAACAAAGACATGTGGTAGACGTCGAAACTTATGAGAACAATAGGGCAGAGCCAATATCTTACGTCGTACAGATGGAGGGAGCAAATACTCTCTCTCTCTCTTTCTGTATATCAAAAATTGATGCGACCAGATGTTACCAGACACATTTTCGTTATAGACTATGGGCCCCCCATAACAGAAAAAACGGGGTGATCGTATTTAGGCCCATCTTTTCGGAATAAGCTCATTGAGTGCCAGCGATCACGAAAATCTAGTTGGCTTCCACAGGCAGTGGCTTAAGACCTCAGGATCCTTCAATAAAATTCTTAAACAAAGAAAAAGGTAAGAAATGTGACAGCATTCAAGATGCAACTTTGACATTTTATCATTCTTATAAAAAGAATTGACCAAAAAAATTGGCTACTCTCTACAATGTCTCTGAGAGCGTGGCATCTGGACTGAAATTAAAGTCTTTATGCTACACACTCGCAAACATTAATTCGTAACTCATAAACTGTATTTGGGTAGTCCACTGGCAAAGTAACTACTTTTTACATAAAAAGTAAGATTTTACTTTAACATGCCTCTCAGGTGGGTTTCCCGTTCTCCTCACCAATTAGAAGTTTATTATTAACAACCCTGAGGCCTTAAGCTACTGCCTGAAGAAGCCAACCAGATTTTCGTGTTCGCTGGCACTCAAATACCTTATTCCCAAAGTAAAACTACTAAACTAAGTAAAACTACTTACTGACTCGTAATTCAACTAACTCTAAAAACCTACTTTGGGGCCTTTTATTAACTTGGCACACGCGCCAACTAAAATTGCTAAAACTGACAATTCATGCTTTATCTCACATTCCTCCAATACCTGACAATAGTCACGTATTGTAAACTCTGTGTACATTAAATTCTTGTACTACTTAATAATTGCATTATATAATTTGCGTAATATTTTTACGCGTGACAATACAATCACCCCGTTTTTTCTGTAATAGGCCCATAGTCTATTATAACGCATTGGCTCCGCACTATATTGTTCTCAACAGTTTCGACGACTGGCAATGCATAAGAACAGACAACATTAACTTTCCAAAAAAGTCCCAAAAGAGAATCGAACAGCAATATTGATATAGCAGATGACAACTGTTTAATACGGAGATCGAGTGGGAAATAAAGCTACAGCTGAAACGCAATCACAAACGGTCACCGGTTACCGCAAAATGAACGGGAAAACAAAAGACAAAATAATAATGCTCTTCACAGGTATGCTCTCACAAGAACGGCAACGACCGAGACGAACTTTTATCAAGTAACTCAGTACTAACTCCATAAACGTTGGGATGATGGAACTGATTTAAACGAAATCATTTCTTAACTCTAACCAAAAGATGAACAAAAGAGCAACACTGGTCGCAGTTCTTCGCTTAGAAGCCAATCGACCCCTGAGTACAATACAATAACCCTATACCCTAACCAGTAACTGCTGCTCTTAAATCGACCCTACGGGACTATATTGGGCTCTCTGGGTATGTTAGAAAGTTGCCTATGATTATAGTTGCATCCCTAAATCTCTGTCATTGTTTAATGGCCTTCTGCCCTAATTGGTGTTTCTGTACATTGTTCAAGCGGCCTGCACAGGCCAAAACTGCACAGGAAAGTCGAAGTAAGTGTATGTGTGTCTCCGCCTTAAAACGTTCAAATAATCTCATTATAAATCAGAACGAATTAGCGAGAAGATTTCACCTTCTTCATCAGGTTAGATTTTATATGGGAAGCGCCTACTTATAACTACGGTTATCCCTAATGATGACAAAAAATACTTAAAATCACTGTTTAATCTTTTCTTAACCCCAACCTGTAGCTGCTTCTCTTAACCCGCGATCACTATCGTTAAATTATTTACGTGATCACTATCGTTGCGAGCATTTCGCTAACATGTATTGTATTACAATTTTTGCTGACGAAATTAATTTTTTTATACTTAACTAGTAAGTATATTACTTACAATAAAATATCGAAACAATTAAAGCATTGAAACTGATATTTATTTTAATTTTAATAAAAAAAATATTACTATTAGTATTAAAATTACACGAAAGTAGTCCCTATGTCGTCACCCATTAACACGTAAATCTTACACTTTTTCAACTAATATGCTCATTTAGGGCTGTTTACCGTCTACCCACTTTCAAACTCGGTATGTTCTAAGAAGACCATACCACTGAGGGAAGCATATCTCAAAGATCTGCAACCATGCTTTTGTCAATAAAAAGATATTAGCAAAAATTAAGAAATGTTAGCGTTTTGCTAACGACGATAGCGATCCCGGGTTAAATCGACCCTACGGGACTATATTGGGCTCTCTGGGTATGAGAGTTTCTAACTAACTAACTAACTTAAACTAGAGTTTCTGTACATCGTTCAAGCGACCTGTACAGGCAAAAACTGCACAGGAAAGTCGAAGTAAGTGTATATGTGTCTCCGCATTAAAACGTTCAAATAATCTCATTTTAAATCAGAACGATTTAGCGAAAAGGTTTCACCTTCTTTATCAGGCTAGATTTTATATGGGAAACGCCTACTTATAACTACGGTTATCTCTAACGATGACAAAAAATACCTAAAAGCACCGTTTAATCTTTTCTTAACCCTAACCTATAGCTGCTTTTCTTAAATCGACCCTACGGGACTATATTGGGCTCTCTGGGTATGTTAGAAAGTTGCCTATGATTATAGTTGCATCCCTAAATCTCTGTCATTGTTTAATGGCCTTCTGCCCTAATTGGTGTTTCTGTACATTGTTCAAGCGGCCTGCACAGGCCAAAACTGCACAGGAAAGTCGAAGTAAGTGTATGTGTGTCTCCGCCTTAAAGCGTTCAAATAATCTCATTTTAAATCAGAACGAATTAGAGAGAAGATTTCACCTTCTTCACCAGGTCATGACACAAAACACCTTAAAGCGCTGTTTAACCGCGTTTAACTTTAACTAAGGTTCAAATTAACCTAACCAGTGCTTAACCAAGCCTCAAAGTGCCGACCCAAAGTCGATTTGATAGCAACGAACATCGAATAGACAAAATCGAGGGGTCAACCACTTTTTGAATTTGTACACAGACTGCCGATGGCTACTGGACAAATTAACCTAACCAGTGTTTAACCGAGACCAAAAGTGTCGGCCCTATGTCTTGTATATCTCTCTCATTCGATGTTCGTTACTATCAAATAACGAACTTCGAATGAGCAGGATCGAGGGGTCAACCACTGTTCTGAATTTACACAGACTACCGGTTACTGCCGTTGACAGCTCAATTTTTGTACATTGACTGCCGAGAGTGGATAACCCCTCGGGCAAGATAAAATTTTTGCCCAAAAGATCATCAAACCCATTTTTGTTATACTGTTAAGATTAGGAAAGTAGGAGTAAACTGCAACAGAGTCTCTTTCTAAATACTTCTTAGTTCCCTTTCTTTCTCTCATTATTGATTCAGATATCACCTATAGGCAATTCCTTAATTATTATGAGTCCTATAGTAGAGATTAGTTTACTCCAGCAACCAAATATTCTTTACGACTGCTAAGACGGTCTTTGGCATCGAGTCGGACGACTTAACGTGCTCTCCAAAGGACAGTGTAGAAAAAAAGGCAGGAAAAAACTGATTTTTGTTATGATGGTTACTAGATTTAAAACGAGAGGTTCTCCACTCTCGGTACCACTATGGTAATTATAGCATAGGCAGTCATGGACTCATGGGCAGTCAACGGTAGTCTGTGTACAAATTCAGAACAGTGGTTGTCGATTTAAACCTTCTACGTATGACAAAGAATGTGCCTTACTTTCTACGCCTTAATCCCACATTCCATCGTTATATTTAAAAAAATTATGAAATTCACTAAACTTTCTAGAGCTTGAAAACTGACATAGGTACAAAACTCAAAATAAAATTCTGCAATCAAGTGAGAAATTATTAGAAGCTGCAAGGCAAATTAGTAACTGTTGAAAAACAAATTCGTAAAACTGGGCGCACTAGAAATTGGCTCCTAGTCTATAGACAATATCAGAGGGGCACTGACAAGACTTTGAGGATTAAACACCAAAAGATAGATACGAAGTCGTCCCTAAACGAAAAAATTATCGATGAGGGACGTCTTGTATGAGACTTGCAGAGGTCCTTGTTGGGTCTTAGAGCGAGGTCTGGTGGTCTAGCGACAGGAATCCTTTTCTCGGTAGTTGGTTCCTTTTAGGTCTGTTGGTCTTATTCAGAAGTCCGTTTTGGGTCTTAGAGCGAGATCTGGTGGTCTGGAAGGAAGGCACGTCTGTGTTCCTTTTAGATCTGTTGGTCTCACTCAGAGATCCGTTTTTGGGTCTTAGAGCAAGGTCTGATAGTCTGAAAGGAAGCCACGTCCGTATTTCTTTTAGGTCTGTTAGTCTCACTCAAAGGTTCGTGTTGGGTCTTAGAGCGAAGTCTGGTGGTCTAGAAGGAAAACCATTCCCGTGACCGAGTCATCTTCACATCAGAGATATTGTATCTTGTTGGTTGGCACTGATACTTTTTTTCCTAAATAAAATTAAGATTTTGTTTTCCTATGTATTATTGGTACCCGTAACTAGGGAGCGCTGTTGTCGTTTTTTCAATAAACATTCTTATCTTGGTTAATCGTCAAAGTGTGTTTTATTCCATCGCTATGAACCCCTTCTGTCTCCGACGAAGCTAGGCGACTGGCGAAATCGGGTGTTACATTTGGCCAGAATTCATTTAATTAGAGTGCCTTAAAAATTGAAGGTGTGTTAGGTTTTGAAAATAATTTCTATCAGCATAAAAAGAATTGAAAAATTAACAGTTTTTAAAATTCCTCACCTTAATGCAATGTTTTAAGCTACCTTTCTCAAATAACAGTTCTAGCCCCTTTATTAAGTTAACGAGCCGCCACTGCTTCGAGTTTATTATTTCACAGACAATATGCAATTAAAAGCAGTTATAATATCGAATTCTAGCACTTATTGTCTTCGTTGTATACCGAAATTGAGAAAACAAGAGAAGAGAGTTAAATGAAGAGCTTTTGTTTGACTATAAAGTAAATTAAATGCAGTCAACAATAAAGCATTTATATTAAATTAGAAATTGCACACGAGGTTTACGCTTCACTAAAATTACCTACCCTTATTACAACATTGATTAGAAACGTATCAAAAAGCTAAGATAATTGAAGTTGTTTAAGTTCCTGCCGGAACCATTTTAGTTTTTCTCAAAAAAAAAAGTTTTTTTGTAAACCCACAAGCTTTTGTTTTTCAGACGATGTAACAATGTAAAAAGTTATCGATTTCAAGTTTCTTCGTCAATTTGTGAAATACAAAAGGTCGTCATTGATAAATGTGGGAGTAGACAATTCAACAACTGGGGTTGTTTCTTTATTCTTTTACTTAATTATTAAATAATTTTATTTTTAATAATTTTACCTGTACATCAGCACGTATGATATCCCACAATTTCAAGTCTTCTCTACGATTGCGGTTTCCCCAGGCGTTTGCAGATGTGCTGAGTACTCCCATTACAAGCATGGCACTCCACATCTGAAACAATAAAGTACTTATGAAAGACGCTCTTAGAGAACTAACTAGGCTAGAGTATAAAATTTTCAACTAAAACAAACTTCTTATCTGACCTAAAGTTTGTTGTAAGTAAGTAAGAACGTAAATCAATTTTTTTCCTAACACAAATAACGCTTCCTTATAAAAAAAAGAGGACATATTTTGGACGTTTTACTCCTAGTTCAAGTGTACAAACTTAGTTTTGGTTTAATTATTACACTTTAAGTTTGTGAGTTTAAATCAAATGTTGGTTGATAATCTGTAGCCACAAACTTTGTCACATTTACATCCAATGGCACTTGTCCAAAATAATGCAAGCTGTGTCTTTGAAATATTATACCACAACATATAGCTTTATATAGTTTTAGACGCGAGTATGTTAACAAATGTTCAACTTAAAAATAAACCTTATCCTTTAAACCTGAGAGATTTTATTTGAAATATAACCAAAAGGCTTCAACTCGCGCATTTCAAGTGAAAAGATTAAAAAATACTCCTTTATAGAGTTGAATAGTTTTAAGTGTTCTTAAACGCTCTAAAGAGCTCGATAATTAATAGCCTGAAACTATTGAAGTACGTCCTGTAATTAAGTCCTTGTCTTGCTGAAAATTTGCACCTTTTCAACTAAATTGTATTTTTGTTTCAAGAGAGAAAAGGTGTAAAGAAAGGAATCGATGAGAGAAACTACAAAACGCTGTAATTATTGTCATAATTGGTGCTTACGCTAATTAGTAAAATGCAACTACATTTTAACAGCTAATTGGTTTTTCAAAGAATAATTAATTTTCAAAAGGCAATGAATATTTATTGAAAATTATTAATAACTCCACAAAGTATTTACGTACCAAAGAACCTAAAAAGGAAACCTTTTAATTAATAACTTTACATAATGAAAATTGAAAAGTCGCGCTGAAAGTTTTCCAGGCCACATAAAAGTATCCGAAAGGAAGTGACGTCTTTTTTCTTCTTTAACAGGTACAAAACATCAAAACATTTAGTCGCTTTCAACAAAAATGTGGTTCTTTGCACTCTGTTAGTCCTGTTGTCTGACAATAACTCTACTAAGGCTGCGCTGTAGAATAGATTTCAACGTACGATCGCCTGAACGGTTAAGAAAATAGTAAAAAGGATTACAAAAGGGTTGAATAGGATAGAAAATTTCTTCATATGTCGTACTTTAACATTCTAGCTAATTTAGAATTTTTAGTCTTTTCGCTTTGTGTATGGAAACAAGTTGACCACAAGAAGTGCGAAAAGGAATACTTTTTTGGTTATAATAACCGTAAGAGTTTTCTCGTCTACAAAGTTATCTCTAATGGCTCGTCCACACACACAGGCTTGCCTTCCGGTTTGGTCAGTGCAGGCAGCCTGTACAGGCCAAACCGTAGCGTCTGGATAACATTCAGGTGGCCTGTGCAGGCCGCCTGCGCAGGCAAACCGGAAGGCAAGCCTGTGTGTGTAAATGGGTCTTAAAACATACTAACAAGTTGACCATAAGAAGTGCGAAAAGGAATACTTTTTAGGTTATAATAACTGAAAGAGCTTCCTCGACTACAAAGTTATCTCTAATGGCTCGTCCACACGCACAGGCTTGCCTTGCGGTTTACTCAGTGCTGGCAGCCTGTACAGGCCAAACCGTAGCGTCTGGACAACATTCAGGTGGCCTGTGCAGGACGCCTGCGCAGGCAAACCGGAAGGCAAGCCTGTGTGTGTAAATGGGTCTTAAAACATACTAACAGCGATAGAATGACCTACAGGAAGACAGACAAATAGGCAAAGATAAAGACATACTAACATACATTTATATTAAAGAAAAATTTACGTCAGCCCTTTTAAGTGAGTGCAAAAAAACAGTTAAGTTTTATTATTCCGCAAAGATTGGATTTGGAGAAAATTCATTTACAACAAAATACGAGCTTTTATGACAGTTTCCACTAAATTGCATGTTCTTTTATAACTCATTTCGTTTTCTCAAATTTCAATCATAAGATGGGATTTTATAAAAGTTTTCTCTCCATCAATCTAAGTGAAAATTATTATTATAAACTTTATCATAAGATACAATTTTTTTATTTCGAGAATTTCTTTTTAAGATGTTAAATAATAAATGATTTATGACGTTTTTGTAATAAAATTGATAAGAGACTTAAATCTTAAATTGTTATAAGATTTTCAATTAAAAAGCCATTAAAAGTTTTCAATATTTTAACGTTTAAACCCTTTGGAATTTTTATTAATTACCTAAGTTTACCAAGTTTTGTTCCTAAACAATAACAAAAATAATAATAAAATATTTTAACATGATACCATGGAAAAACAACTATATATTTATAGTGATCTGATAAAGAAGCGACACTCGCTAGGTGGTGGAGAATCAATTTTTAGTGCGCATGTTTACCAGGAATGTCAATGTCAAATCAACGAAATTATGTTTGAAATTGTCAAAAACATCACTGTGCATATGCGTATGAAATAAAAAATATTCCAACTTAATTATTTTGACACGAAGACACTTTTTCTTCAAAAATAGTATAAAACTGAAAAATTTACACTTAAGTCGAAGAAAAAATGCCTCACCAAAAACTACGTTTGTTAAACTAATTTAATAATGTCAAGTGACATTAAAAATGAAATATCTTTCTCTCAAATTAAAATTTCCCGTTTAAATACATTAGAAAAATGGCCTCCATAGTTCAAGGTCATCAAAAACGGTGTATTCGATTTTAAGATTTCATGCGAGTGTCGCTTCTTTATCAATATAAATATGTGGTCGTTTTTCTATGATGATACATCTACTTAGAAGAAATAAGAGCTGTCGCACTAGGGAGTCATGCTAACACTAGACGCCTCAATCAAAATACGCTTGATAAGCTACCAGTATAGACGCTAGGTGAGACGTGAGTGGCGAAGAGCACTTTCAAAATCGATGTTTGAAAATATAGACACTGCATAAATCACAGGACACAAACTGTTCGTAACAGGCGCCTATGCCAGTGTAGGGGCGAAACCAGTTGCATGTTCGTGGTTGTCGGCGTTTCCAAGGTAGAAGTGAGACTTGACCTGGAATGTACTTCATTTGAAAGTGCCAAAATCTTCCCTTATTCGCTAATACGAAAAAGTTTTGAAAAGGCGTTTGAATTGAAACTCACTGAAACCGTTGACATAGTGGCGTTGCTTGTACAGGGTCTTCGAAAATACACTCGACTCACGTGTCCAATTAGCTAGGCAACCACCAACCAAACTTAATCAAATATGTTGGTTGTTTAGCCAATAGGTCACTTGGGTTGATTGTATTTCTGAAGGCACTCTATAAGATAATGTATTCTGTAGTTTCGAGGGACCAAAGACTGGCTGATTTAAACACTTACGATTGGCTTTACGTTAACAAACAATTGTCAGCTTGAGTAAAGCCCAATTTTTATGTTTGCATACAAGTTGTTGCGGGTTTGGTACGCCACTGTGCCAGTAGGCATTATTCGTTAAAATATTGAATTAAATTATTGAAGGGTTATAAATAGAATAGAGGTGGCGGTAACATTAACACCTTTTGTGAGTCATCAACAGGTTTTTCCAATATTCTCATTATCATCAACAATGAATGGAAGTAATAAAAATTACACCAGTGTAGCCGTAAGAAGTAAATTGTTTTAGACGGTTTAAACCATAAAAATACATTTTTTAAAAGTTTTTGCATTAGAAATACTCCAACGTATATTTGGAGCTTGTTCTAATATTGACAGTCCACGAGCATGTTAATAGGACTTATAAGGACATTTAACTGTTTTATCTCTAAAGTCCACTACAAACACTCAGACTTTCACTACTGCAATCTTGGAGCATCTGTAGATCATTCAGGTGGCCTCAGCTTCTCCGCAGTTGTGGCCTGCAGAAACTTGCACGTGTAGAGGAACAATGATACTAACGACTTACCTACGCAGTTATGATCTGCACAAGCCTGCTTTAAAGACTTAACGTTTGCACAGGCAAACCGGAGCGTCTGTAAACAGCTTAGGCGACATGCGTAGGCTTTAAGCTCACTACAAATGCCCAAGCTTTTACTACGACAGGGCTGTGCACTGTGTAGGCCAATAGTAAGCAGCCAATCTGAAACTATAATTTTGCCTCTACACGTGTAAGCTTTTACTACAACATATGCCGCTATAAATTCGCGTTCGGGCAACTTGCGCAGTCTTGGCTTGCGCCCAAGTCTACCGTAGTAAATTGGTTTTCAATAGAGAAGAGCCTACAGCGTCATTGTGCGAAAGACTTTATATAGTCGGGCGGGTTCTAATTGCTATTCAAGTTACGGTCGCTTACGAATGCACATCGACCACCTGATCCGTTAAGTGAGAGTATTTGACGGTGCTCCTAAATGAGCGTCCCACGATTTCTTGTGCGCATTGACTGCAGCAAGTGGTTTCAATGCTATTGGAAACCAGTCTAAACGCTGAGCGTTAGTCGAGCGGGCTTAATTGCGCAGGCACACCGAATCTATCACTTTACCTCCACACCTGTAAGCTTTTACAACGACAAAGCTATGCAAGTCAGACGCTAGCGGTTTAGCTAAGTCTGAACAGGCCTGCTATAGTAAAAGTCTGAGCGTTTGTAGCATGCTTAACGATGCAAAAATTACAAAATTTTACCAACAACAACAACCTGTAAACAAACCTGAGAGTACCTTCTGAGGATGTATGACCGATCTTAGCTTAATAAATGTATCCAGGAACTGAGTTCAGAAGAGAGAGAAAAAATATATTTTTAGTTTCTCAATAGTCTTATTCTATAAATCAGTTTCAATAGCTTTAAAACGCTCTTGTCCCTTAATATGCAAAAATGTTTGATCTCACTACTTTTCAAATACCAATGTTAACGAATAACAGTATAGTTACACCACCAATGAATAATGACTCATTTAAAGCATGATCAAAAGCAAAAAACAACATTGACGATCTAATAAAAATAATATAAAACGAACCTTAAAGAAAATTTCCAAAAGGATGAACTTGAACATCATTTTATAAATCAAAAAGAGATAATGAGCAATTAAAATACAATAAATACGACTCGATAACAAGTAAACAACGCGTCAAATATTAAATTAATTAGAAATATTTTGTTATCAAAATTAATTATAAAATGTGATCAACAAGAGCTTATCGTATAAACCAAATGTGTTTATCTTAATGAATTGTTTTAAAATATATTTGCAAAAAAAATTAGACTATTCTCAAAGGTGATTTAATTGATCTATTGGGAATTACAGTCGAACCCCTATTTAGTGATGTTGAAGGTTCCCCAAAAAAACATCACTAAATAGAAACATCACTAAATAGAGTTCGTTCAAAATTTTGGTAGCCATTTTAAGTAATGTTTCTGAAACCGAATAATATGGATTAAAATGTAAAAAATAAGTTAATAATCACACCTATGTGTACTTAAAAAATCATTTTATTAATAGACATATAAATAAATAAAAATTCCTTGAATCAAGAATTGACGGAAAACTGAAATGACCAGAAAGTTATAACCTTTAGGTAAAATTTCATTGTCCCTTCCTCTTATCTTATGAATTTTTCTACCTACAATAAAGTTGTATTCACACACAACCGTGATTGATCCGTCACGTCACGTCTCCGGTCAGTCAAAAATGGTATAAAAATTATCGGAAGCGTGCTTTTAAATGACTCCATTCACACTCATCAGTCATGGTTCGGAGATTTTGCTTTTGACGCCGTCACGTCTCCGGTCAGTCAAATAAAATATCGTCGACAACGATATTTTTATAAATCCTTTTATAATTGAAGGTAAATGACGGATACATGACTGATGTGTGTGAATCGTGCTGTCCGTCAAAATAAAATCACAAAAAATTTGACTGACCGGAGACGTGACGTGACGGATCAATCTCGGTTGTGTGGGGATAGACCTTAAGAAAGTAAAGCCTTTTTTAGGATAAACCCAAGTTAACGGGACTTTATTCAAATTTTAAATCCAAGTGGTTTTATTTCAATACCTCACATTAGGTCAAATTCAGCTAAAAATCCTACAAATTTACCTGCAGTAAAAGACTACCTTATTCATTTTGGTGAAAGCTTAAACATGGCTTGTTCAAACAATTACTCTGTTCAAATTCAAATTTTTTTAATCTTTAGGTAAAATGTTGTTAGTAAAACCCCACAATATAAAATTTTATCTTTTTTCGGAAAAACCCAACCACTTAGGTCAATTTTTAAAATTTTTTTCTTGCATTTTCAACATTTTTAGGTAAAATTTTGTTAAAAAAGATCACTAAATACAGGTTTAACATCATAATTTAGGGGTATTTTTACATTCAATTTAGCTTGAAGATCAAGATCCTCGAAGAAACATCACTAAATAGGGGAAATCACTAAATAGAGGGTCACTAAATAGGGGTTCGACTGTAATTGCAGACTTTAGCGGAGCTATCGAAAAAATTATAAAAAAAAATAAATATTGCTTTGGACATGTCTCTTTATTTGATAATTTGTCCCAAAAACAATGTAAAAATAAGGGTATTGATTCACTGTGACCAAATTAAATTACATTAATTTAAATTAAATTAAGAGTTGTCATGGCTAAACAAGAAATAAAACAAATTAACATATTGGCCGTTTTCATTAAATAAAAGGTTTCATTGGGGGATAAATTAGGGATGAGCTAATGGTCATGTAATAAGTCCCTTATTCCCTGTCCAAATGTGAATAACTAATTCCAGCACGTATACTCTTATTGGTATTAACATAGTTTCGATTGTTTCGCTATTTGTTTCACATTACACACAGCGATCTGAATTTCAGCGACTCAATTTATAGTGACAATATAAAATATACATTGAAAATTAGTTAAAGAAAAATTTTGTTTCGAAATTACATAATCAAAAACAAATAAAAATAAATCTGGAACAAATATTTGTCGTAAGCAAAGCTCAGAACCAAACGTGAGGATTAATCAATCTCTTGGACAATAAGGTACAGTATGTTTCAAATTCCCGGTAATGCACAGAGGTGGTTAAATTGTCGTAAGGTATAAGAGGGTCAAATATTATAAGTTTGGGAAATTCCAGGCATTAGCTTAGATGATATTAGGAACTGAATCCGGGATACCCTAGACTCTATTAGGTTTCTCTTGGTTTTTCCACACAATGCACCGAAGTACACATCTAAAACCGTCGATCATGGGAGCTAGAGACTATCTAAATAAGAATGATGGAGAAGAATATTTAAGAAATTTGAATTTTTTTTACCGGCTTAACGTGAGTAAGAGCACGAGCACGTTGAAGAATTAAAAACTGACGTCGACAGCATCAGCAACAGATTGAGGTAAGGTGAAGACACGCCTGGATCTTAAGAGCTTCTTACTAAAGTTGGTTGAGTTGCTGGAAATAAAAAAATATGTCTCTTTTCTGGCGATAACAATTTTTTAATGCTAGGGCCCCTAGGTTTGCTCTGCAGTTTCGTGCAACTGCGTAAAAAGATTTAATTTGATGACAGAACTAGAGGTCTTTATCCGCGTTTTTGTAATTTTCCAATAAGATCTGCATACATAAAGGAGGCAACTGAACTCATTACAACTCAAGTCGGCTTAGTGAAGATCCACGTCACGAACCTAAAGCTCTTCAAGATTTGATAGCTATAAGTTACAGTCAACTTAGGAGTGAAAGCCATATTTAATAACGCTTCATCTGCCAAAATCCTTGCCTGTTTTATGCCTTAACAGGAATTGAGGTTTTATTGCGGGAGGTGGCCATTAGGCCAAATATTGATGGCCTAACTATGGGTTAGCCCGTGTCCCTTCGCAGGATCTTGGTAGGAAATTGACGTTGCTAAGTCTTGAAATTAAACTACCATCGAAGTTTTCATGCAATAGAGCCGTTGTTTCACGAGCTGAAGATGATTTTTTTTGAAATCCTCATGGACTGTCTGGTTTTCCAAGGCCCAATCTGCGAAGCTGTCATAAAGTGCGCCGTATAAAAGGTCAAATTGTTGCGATCTTCTTGGAACTTTCGGCCACAATTTAGCGTACAGCAGCAGTGTCTTCAGGTGAATATGCTGGACGACGATTTACAGGTGTCAGCGATCTAAAACACTACCTTCTCACTACTTGTCATAATTCAGAAGCTAACATTATCCTTCTGCTTATGTTACAATTTATCAAGCTTTGATTAGAACGTGATGTTAGTGTCCATCACATCACCTCACTAAATGTATCCCCCCACCCT
This sequence comes from Malthinus seriepunctatus, assembly GCA_963924605.1. Classification (NCBI taxonomy): domain Eukaryota; kingdom Metazoa; phylum Arthropoda; class Insecta; order Coleoptera; family Cantharidae; genus Malthinus; species Malthinus seriepunctatus. The sequence goes on from OZ004602.1 coordinate 45,998,497, forward strand.
GCAGGTTAGCCCTAAGAGATAAAATCCTCCGTGACGTCATGTCTATACGTATATCAACGCTGTAACAATCCGGCCTGAGTATGGGTTATCCAATGTCCTTTTGAGTGACCCCACAAATAAAAGTCTAATACTTGAAAGTTTCACGAGCTCAAAATGATTTCTTTTAAATTCTCATCGGTTGTCTGGTTTATCAAGACTCAATGTACGACGGCTGCCATAAAGTGCGTCATATGAAAGGCCAAATTGCTGCGATCTTCTTGGAATTTTCGGCCACGCTTTCGCGTATAACAGCAGTGTCTTTCCGTGAACAGGCTGGACTACGATGTACTGGTGTCAGGAGGTCTAAAACGCTATATTCTCTCTGTTATAATTCAGAAGCCAAGTTTATCCTTCAGCTTATGTTTCAATTCATCAAGCTTTGATTAGAACGTTAAGTTAGTATCCATCATCTTACTTAATTTATCCCTTCTCTTTTGTAAGTCTAATGCCCATTTTCACCGACGATTCTTAAAGTTAGGCATTGCTTAATCTGACATTAGCATTTTTTAAGTTGAAATTGCTCTTCACCACGTTTCACCACGCGCACCAGGGTTCTTAAATAAGATAAACAAAGGTATTCATATAGCGATATCGTAATGGTTATTAATTTATTTGCCTCGGGTTAGAAGTTGTCTTAGCGTTAGGCAGTTCTTACGTAGGCAATTGCTTAGGAACCGTCGGTGAAAACGGGCATAAGTCTTTTGTGACGTCATGTCTATTCGCATATCAATGTTGTAACAATCCGCTCTAACTTCTGTCTAAACCCACCTTTAGACAGACAGATGAACAGTCAGGTAAACACACAGACGAATAAAGAAATAAACCGAGAGATAGAGGGGCGAACAGACAGACAGGCGGACGGAAAAATCGACCAACGGGCAGACAAAAATACAGATCTATATTCAAAATTTTTGAAAAAACAAAACGTTAAAATAGAAATCTCTGAATGCCATGTTAAAAAAAATTTTTGGAAGGTCAAAATTTTGGGAATGTTAATTATTAGTGACCTCATTTTGCTAAATTTAAAGCTACCCTCGATATATTATAACAACCGATATCTCTATTTATAGAATCGGAAAGTGAGGCACCCTGTTTATAAGACTTTTTAATTTTGCGTCCCAAACTATCAATTTTAGCAATAATTACACCATTATTGCGTGTGATAGTTTCTAATTTAATTTAATAGTTGGAGTTTGAAAATTTGTAACCATATACCAAGTAGTCCAAGTTGTTTAATGCATTAAGTGATTTCGAACAAGTAACGGTTATTATATGACAATATTTAAACTACAACAGCCCTTTAGGGACTTTGACCATGCCTATTGTCACAGAAAACTTTTCCAACTAAACAAGAAACTTCTCACGACGTTACAATTAAACATTTTTAAATTGAAATCGACATCTATTAAAAAGTTTTAAAAACAATTTTATCTAACGTATGGTTGAAGTTAACCTTAAATTGTTGTGTGAAACGTAAGTTTTAAAATTAGTTAAATTTATATTAATTTTTGAATTTTAAGGTTGAAAAATGACAAATCAGCTGCATCATAAAGTTGTAAACCAAATAGTTTATACGTCTAGAAAAAAATCTTTTTATTGGAAAGAAAAATATATAGATACGCATATCAAAAATCAAGTGTGCATTTTTTCAGGAAACCAAGACGTCCAAATATCGGTCTTTTACGCCAAACACTTTTTAAACTTTTACGTTGGTGTATCCATCGAACAATTTTCAATACCAAACATACTTTTAGCAGTATTAAGTTGCATAACAACAGAAAATAATGAATCAATTCTTTCGGTTATTCCAAATCCCAACCGACGTTTGGAATTAGAAATGTTTGTTAAACCACAATACATTGACCTGTATTCGGAACTCAATTTCGAAACTTATTTGTCTGAATCAAACTCGATTATTACGAGTCAAAAATTAAATAATGGATACGTACTTAATTTAGAGGAATGCACAACGGATGAAATTAATCAGTTGAGAATTGAAAATTTTTACAACAGTATGTGGGATATGCTCGATTCGAATCAGGAGAGATTGGTTTTTCCAGCACTCAACTATTTAGGCTACTTAAGCTTAGTTTTAATTAGGACGCTTACAAAAGAAAATTTGGAAATTTCAAAATACATCGTTGAGAAGAGCCTAGGTGATTTTCACGATTTACATCCAAGCGAACGAAAATTCACTATTTCATCGATTCCTCCAAATTCAAAAACGTACGAAATAATGCGAAAATATTTCGTTCGCGGATCAAGAAGCACGATTTGTTACCTATCACATTTATTATTTGTGTACAAAGATTCAACAAAACATGACAAACATCAAATTCAATCATTATTAGAAAGAGGGTGTTTAAACGATTTAAAATACGACGGAATGGATTTACTTCAAATTAAGCCAAATGACCCAACTCAGTTTGTACCACATAATAGCAGCTAGTAACTGGATACCTTTCGAAACCGATACCAACAAACTGAAGAAAATATACGTACATTATTTACATCGAAATTTACCATGCGTTTTTCCATACAGCAGGTTACTACATCCATTTTACAATAACGACTTGACTTCCAAAGAATGCAAAAACCTACTTGGGCTGTATTTATCGATTATTGAAATCAAAACGCCAAACTTTTCATGGAGAGACCCTCCTTGGAATGATAAACCACCAAAGTTGAAATATTTTGAAGAAGTATGGTTGCAATGGTTTGTAGTTCATTTGAACGAAGAAGAAGGCTCTCCAGTTGGTGAGGACGGTTTTAAAATACCCATGCAAAAAGTCGAGCCAAGTTTACATAAAAAAATGAAAAATTTATACAAAGAAGCTTTAAAAACAGAAGATAAGTTTCTCAAATTGTCGTTATTGAGTAGCATTTTTCAATCTGACAAATCGTTATTAACGAGTAGTAATCTTTGGGATATTTTGGAACACATAAATCGACAAGAATATCTTGAATCGAAAGGTGAAGATTATGAAAAATACGGTTTTAAATTCGAGCCAATTTTACCCTCATTAAGGTTTCCAAATCAAGCTACCAATAAACCTATTATTAGTGAAAGTTTGGGTAATTTATTTGAGTTACCAGTAAATAACCAAGGTGCAAGCACATCGAGTGCAGTTCAAACCGCTCCTGATTGCGAGAGGGAAATTTTATTTCCACCAAGTCAAATTGTAATTCCATTTGTACCGTGGGAACCTTCTCTTATTAGAAGAAGTCCAAGAAAACGCTTCGATAGGTCGAAAGAAAAAACTGATGTACCACCAAAAGTTTCCAGAACGTCTGTACCAAAGACTTACTTAGGAAAACAAAAATTTAAAGCAAGCGGTACATCAGGTGGTTCAGTAACGATTGTTGAATCATCAGAAGAACAACATATGCAAGCTGGGAGTAGCAGGGATTGTCAAATCATAAAATTGGATCCAACTCAAGGAAACGATGAAGTTAAATTGGATGATCCTCTTCTTCCTGGTTATAGAATCATTAATAGTGCTACTGGAGAGGTAACACAAGTTTTTATAAATTCAGAAAATGACGAAGAAAAGAAAAATCGAATTTAATTTTATTGCGACACTTAAAAAAAATTTCTTTTAATTTAATCAAGTGCCTTGTAGAGGTATAATAATTTTGATCGATTTTTGTACTTTTTAATGAAATTTGTGTAGCTTTTAAAATAAATGTTGTGCATCAGGTGTCTTTTTTTCCTATAATTAATAAAACCAATTTATAATTAAAAATTTTCTTTAGTGTTGTATCAGTTTTAGCCGGTTTAAATTACTCGAAAAATCTCGCAGTCAAATTTATAAATTTATTTCTAAAAAAGAAACGAGCAAATGGTTTTTCTCAGCAACCAACTGCGTGGAAAATTGTTTTGAGCTTTTTTTAATACATAAAATAAAAACAGCTGCACAGTATAATACTGTGGTAAGGCAATCAATGCTATCAGTGCTTCCTCGACTACTTCTAAAATAATTTTTCTGTTTTATCAATATCAATTTTTTTCACCCATTGAAGAAAAAAATTTTTAATGAAGAGGTATTTAAACAACAACAGGCAAACCGGAGCGTCTGTAGATCGTTTAAGTCGCCTGCACAGGTTTGGCCTTGGTTTTGGCTTACATATAGAGGTACCTTATTAAAAGCTTGAAAGTGTGGAGGCAAAACGAAAAATTCGTCTTCCCTAGATAGTTAAGTACGCTACCACTGCTCAGAATTTTACTACGACAGTCCAATGCTAGTTTGTGCAGGTCCAGTTTTCAAGGCACACCAGAGAGTTGGTAGATCATTCAGACGACCGAGAGTTGGTAGATCGTTCAGACGACCTGCACGGTTTTGGTCTACATATAGGCTTATGGTATTAAAAACCTGGACGTGTAGAGACAAAATGAAAGTTTCCTTTTTCCCTAGGCAGTTAAGTCCGCTACCAATGCTCGGGCTTTTACTATGACAGTCCACTGCTAACTTGTGCAGGCTCAGCCTGCAAGGCAGACCGAAGCGTTTGTAGATCGTTCAGACGACCTGCACAATTTTGGCATACATATAAGCCTACAGTATTAATAGACTGGACGTGTAGATGCAATACGAAAGCTCCGATTTTCGTAGGCTACCAATGCTCAGGCTTTTGCTATGACAGTCTAATGCTAGTTCAGGGTCCAATCTGCATAGCATACCAGAGAGTTAGGAGATTATTTCGCAGACTGAATGCGCTAGCGGAGACAAATTTCGTCAACTTGGTATGGGTTCTAGCTCATGCCAGTATACCAGGGAACGAGAAAGCGGACGATCTGGCCAAAGAGGGCAGCAAAATAAGACCCATTGAACCAGAACCCGCCCTTGGCATTTCTTATGAGACGGCAAAGAGAGACATTAAGTCACTTCTAGGGAAGTGGCATATTAAACACTGGAGGGAATCTCCTGGACAGGGACACTCTAAAGCCCTCCTGGAGAAACCCTCAGACAAAAGAACTCGCTCTCTAATCAGAATGAGCAGAGATGAGCTACGACTGGCAACGGCAATGTTAACGGGTCATTGTCAGCTCAAAAAACACCTGCTTACGATGGGACTAGAAGAAGACCCACTATGCAGAGGATGTGCAGAGGAGGAGGAAACTCCAATTCATCTTCTGCTACACTGTGAGGCTTTCACAAGAAGTCGTTACAGCATTCTCGGGAAAGAGAAGATACTCCAAAGAGAACTGCCCAACTTATCAATAGGGAAAATTCTGGACTTTTTCAGAAGCACAGAACTCCCATAAGGGAAGACCAAATCCGAGGCGCACAATAGATCCAAGAGGTCGCGATGCAAGGAACCAATAGGGACCAACCTCAGAATCATATAATAATAGGAGATTGTTTAGACGACCTGCACGGTTTTGGTCTACATATAGGCTTACCTTATTAAAAGCCTAGACGTGTAGAGGCAAAATGAAACTTTTTTTTCCCCGAAGAAGTTAAGTCCACTACCAATGCTCACATGCTCAGGCTTTAACTATGGCAGTTTAATGCTAGTTTGTACAAGCTCAATCTGCAAGGCAAACTTGAGCGATTTTAGATTGTTCAGACGACGTACACAGTTTTGGCTTACATATAGGCCTACCGTATTAAAAGCCTGGACGTGTAGAGGCAAAACGTAAGTTCCGATTTCCTTAGTCAGTTAATTTCGCTACCAATGCACAGGTTTTTACTATGACAGTTCAATACTAGTCTGTGCAGGCCCAGTCTACAAGACGAACCGGGGCGTTTGTAGATCGTTCAGACGAAGTGCACAATTTTGGTCTACATATAGGCTTACCTTATTAAAAACCTAGATGTGTAGAGGCAAAATGAATGTTTTTTCCCCTAACAGTTAAGTCCGCTACCAATGCTCAGGCTTTTACTATGACAGTTTAATGCTAGTTTGTACAAGCTCAATCTGCAAGGCAAACTTGAGCGATTGTAGATTGTTCAGACGACGTACACAGTTTTGGCTTACATATAGGCTTTCCGTATTAAAAGTCTGGACGTGTAGAGGCAAAACGTAAGTTCCGATTTTCTTAGTCAGTTAATTCCGCTACCAATGCACAGATTTTTACTATGACAGTTCAATACTAGTCTGTGCAGGCCCAGTCTACAAGGCGAACCGGTGCGTTTGTAGATCGTTCAGACGAAGTGCACAGTTTTGGTCTACATATAGGCTTACCTTATTAAAAACCTAGATGTGTTGAGGCAAAATGAAAGTTTTTTTCCCCTAAGCAGTTAAGTCTGCTACCAATGCTCAGGCTATTACTATGACAGTTTAATGCTAGTTTGTACAAGCTCAATCTGCAAGGCAAACTTGAGCGATTTTAGATTGTTCAGACGACGTACACAGTTTTGGCTTACATATAGGCTTACCGTATTAAAAGCCTGGACGTGTAGAGGCAAAACGTAAGTTCCGATTTCCTTAGGCAGTTAATTCCGCTACCAATGCACAGGTTTTTACTATGACAGTTCAATACTAGTCTGTGCAGGCCCAGTCTATACAAGGCGAACCGCGGAGTTTGTAGATCGTTCAGACGAAGTGCACAGTTTTGGACTACATATAGGACCACCGTAATAATTGTCTAGATGTGTAGAGGCAAAATCAAGGTTCCTTTTTCCCTATGCTAGTTTGTGCAGGCTCAGTCCGCAAGGTAAACCAGAGCGTTTCTAGATCGTTCAGACAGCCTGCACAGTTTTAATCTACATATGGACGTAACAACCTGGACGTGTAGAGGCATAAGGAATTTTCCGATTTCATTAGGCAGTTAAGTCCGCTACCAATGCTCAGGCTTTTACTATGACAGTCCACTGCTAGTTTATTTAGCGCCAGTTTTCAAAGTAAACCGGAGTCTTTGTAGATCGTTCGGAACACCTGCACAGTTTTAGCCTGATGCGCAGACCTGTCGTAGTAAAAACATGAGCGTTTGTAGGGGGTTTTACGTCCAGCTATTATGCTCTCCCCATTCTAATAATCATTGCTAGCTGCTCGTTGGTGTATCTGTTGCCCTATTCACCCAACCATTCTGTTTTTTTTCTCTTTATCTCATATAGTTCGTTTGTATGTTTGTAAGACCATAAGCTTTCATTAATATTCGCCCGTTTTTGAGTTTTCCTATCTTACCAACAGCCTGCTTATTCAGTTCTTCCCAGACCCTAAGTTCATTTGGTTATCGGTTTTTTAATTTTTTATCTGGCAGATTGTCTTTTCATATCTCTATCTCTGTATCTACGCATTTTGTAATCAAATTTTCACAGCCCCAGGCATTATAAAAGATTTTAATTCAAAATTGAAATATTTGAACTGCAACTAATTTTGGCAATTTCTCGAATTTAGTACCCCACTTTCTTTTATTCCATGGGTCTTGCTCGATATAAGTTCTCCAGTTCTCGCCTCTTTTTTTATTTATGACCTTCAGATCCTATGAAGATGTCTTCTGCTCTGTCTGTTTCCTGGCGGTTCTCATTTTTTCCTTGTTTTCTTGTCATTCTTAGCATATATTGTGTCTGTCGATTATTCGCTTTTTTACTCATTCTTCCTAACATGTCGTTGTTTTTTTACCTATCCATACTCGTAGAAGAGCTGATCGTCCGTAAATAATAATGACTGCAATTATTTTCTTCTCGAAATTTCTACCTCGCGTATTCACAACCGCTGTATAACGCTCTTTTACAAGGCAGCCTGGGACCGTTAAAACTGTGTCAAGGAAAGTCTACGTAACTTTGAACCTCACCTCGTCGTTGTAAGCTCAAAGTCAAATTTAACAACATTTCTAGCAACGAACTACAACATTTTCTTTTCACATTTCAAACAGACAGGCAGACAGACAGTGCTACAAATTGGTAAGCATCCTGCAGGCGGACAATTAGAGAGCTAGACAGTCAGACAGCTATAAATCTAGACAGCTAGACAAGCAGACAGTCATAGCGACAGACATACAAACGAAAATTAGAAGAATCTGAACAATCTCATTTTGGTTTTTAAATCGTTACAAAGTTTTGCCTCTCAGAGTAAGCAGAATCATAAAAGAAAATGAACTACCTTTAACAAATTATCTTACATCGTTTCCACAATTTTCACAACGAATTATTTAAATTGCTAAAGAACTAAATTGTGGTTTCTAAAAATTATGAGCTTATATATTTTTCTAATGGTACATTAAGTCACTTTTCTTGACATTTTCCACTTTTAAATTTGACTATACTTCTCGAACATAATTTTCACGAAAAATTTTATTTTTAAAGAGAACGGAAGATTTTCTCGCGCAAATTTTTAAGATTTTTTAAAAAGCTCTTCGAGTTAGTTAAATTTTAAAACAATGTAAGAAAGTTGCCTTGCAACACGTTTAAAAACGTTTTAACTTTTTAACAATTCTTTTTTAAATGCACTCTTCTCTGTTTCTCTTTTTTTTGTATAAAAAAAGTTTATTTTCAACTCATTTTGTAACTTTTTCGCCATTAAACTGCAAAATATACTTTTTAAATTATAAAAGCTGTATGAAAGTTTGTATAAAACTATAAAATAAATTACTTTTATTGTCTTTGGTTTGTTAATTTGTAACTTTTGGCTTATGGAAGATCGATCAGTGCGGTAACGAAAGGGGTCCATACACGCGCGTTTGTTAGTCCACTGGCTTTGGTGGTTCTTTATTTTTATACGTACGACGCATATTGGCTTAAAACCCATTTCTAACATCAACCTTTATGTAACTACTAAGTGAAAACAAATAACAAAGTTTTGTTAGCTTGGGAAAAAATCCTAAAAGTCAGTGCTCTTTCGCATAAAATTAGTGATATTATTTAGTCACTAGACTAAATAATAATTTGGCAAATAAATCCACATTTACATAGCTAATCCCTCTTACAACTGTGCAAAACTCCATTTTCTCGCCCCAGTTGATCAACCACCATTGTAGCTCCTTATCAAAGCGTCAGCAGCGTCACTGACTATAAGACTGTCCGGTTTACATTAAAACCGTAACAGCCACTGGTTTTATGTTTATAAAGGATGTCGTTATTGTTACATAAGATTATAATTCAGAAATGCTACTATATCATCTCTGAGTGTTTACACAAAATACAATAACCTTTGTATTTATTTAACTTCCTACTACGTATAAATTAACTTAAGAGAAGATTTCTAAAATTTAATTTCTTAATTACGATTCAACTCGTAAAGATTAATCGTCGAGTCCTTTGTAAACTATTCAGAGACTTGAACAAATAATTTTATGAATTGTTACATGTAACAATAAATTTAAAGGTTTAAATTGTGCGAATTGAACTTTTGGTTTGATTTTTGACCTGAATTTTTTGTATAAAATACGACTAATGTAAACAAATTTTTGCAATTTTGCTTTTTGGTCGTATGTTGAAGCAAAAATTTCTTTTTTTGTTAAAAAAATAAATTATAAAATAAACTTTTTCTAACAAAAGAGGTTTGGGTACAAATTACATTTTATAAGCAATTTTTAGGGGTGAAAGCACTTTGAATCGATGACCATTTTTGATGGTGGTTTCATGTCGAATGCAAGCCATTTATATTTGATGTGTGGTGATGTATTAAAGAACATAAAATTTTAGCACAAAGAGAGAGAAAATTTTCACTAAAAAGCGTTTGAAATAATAACAAACGTAGCGTTATTTTACAGAACCTACTTAAATCAGTTTTCTTCTTGTATACTGCAGACTGCAGAATACAAAGTATTTCCATAAATAATGAAAATTAGAGGACAGAAAAATCTATAATTTTACAGGAAAAACCAGAATTTCTCTAATAAAAGCAAATTATGTAACGCTCGCGAGTTTCTCATTTTTCATTTCGCTCGCATAGAACATTTCTACAGTTGTAGAAATGAGGTTAAATTTATTTACCCAATAAAATCAAAAAATGGAAAGAAACATTTGAATTAACTATGGCTTATTTGACTCCACCCCGTTTTAAATTAAATCGAAATGTCGAAAAATTAAATATTAATTTATTACACCTCGGATTGATACTCTGACTCACTTCTCCAGGTTCTCTATAGGTTTAAAGTGTTTAAAAAATGTTAGGAAAAAGAATAAATTAATGATATGACTGTGACTGGGCTTAAGTCCAATACCAAATAAATATTCAGAAGAAAAGGAGCCACTTTCAATGCGCAGTGACGTAGACAGGTGGGGTCGTTTCAATTGAATTCTACTATACCTACAACTTTAGCCCACGATGAAAATACATTTCTATCTATTTTCATTTTAGACTAAAAAATTAAATAATAACCTACGTACTCGAGAATTAATTAGGTTTCTCTTAACCACTTTGTATTAAATAAATGATCAACTGTACTACGTATCCCAATTAATTTGTATTTCTCCAGCTTGAAATCTTTCATTCAGAGCTTATTTAAAAAAATATATTTGGTAGGAGCTTTAAAGTAAAGATTTTAGTTCAAGTTAGACTTTTTGTTCACTCTGTTTCTATAGCGAATTTTTTTTGCAAAATTAATCAGTGCGTAAAGAAAATTTTGAAAATACAAAAACAAAAACTGCTGTTAACATCAACTTTGTTAACAATAATAATTGTAAATAATTGTAAGCGAGCTTTATTAAATTCTGCCTTTTTTTTTAAAAAGTGCCAATTATTCAACTCAAAGAGCAAATAATTTGATTTAAAAGGTAAGTATGCATGAGGATAATACAAAAAATTGAAAAGCTTTTCGACAATCGAAAAAATTAAATGGTAGAAATATTTGATTTTAATTATCCTACATTAAATTCTTACTGTTGTATAACCCACTTAATTAATTCAAGTTAAAAATTGCTGTATCAAAATTTAGTTTAATTAATTAATTTACTAATGAAGCCATCTATACGTTTCAAGAAAAACAAGTTACTAATTGTTTGAGAAGAACGAATTTAGCCTAAATTAAATCTCTCAAAGACAATAGAAATACAAAATTGAAGCAAATACGTAAATATTACAGAATATGTTTATAGAAATTAATATTCAATGTGATATTTCTTGTATAGAAAAAAACACCAAAAGAGGAATATATGAAAAACAATTACAAGAAATATCTTGTTGATACGTAGAACGTCGTAAAACTGAATCCTAAGGGACGCTTTACATGGATTAAATGTCGTACTAACTTGCTAGTACTGAATCAAGTCAAGAATCAAAAGCACGGGAATCTAAGCTTTAACGTCGTGCACGGTCATCCGGTGCTTCTGCTCCTTGAGTAGATTGAGTACTAACAAGTTAGTACGACATTTAGTCCATGTAAAATGGACCTAATAAGCTTTGGCCAAAAAATAACAAAAAATTAAACTCTCTTCCAGCCATAATTCAACTGCAATGGAACGCAAACAAAGACTTTAATTCCACAATTAAAGCGCCCAATCTAAAAATTATTCAGTTTTAGGTGAATCGAAGCCTATGGGAGATCTTGATTTCATAATCATCACATTAATAAAAAAAAACATAGATCATAGGAAATGCGCAGTAAGGTCCGAAAGGGACAAAGATATAAAAAAGCAGGTACGCGCACGTTCCCAAAGCAGGGGTAAGTCACCGAACGATTTGGTAGCTGCTACACAACTGTTACGTCCGGTGAATGCATCCAATGCCTATTTCTCAGTTCCTGACTTATCTCTGCGATTAAATTCCAAAACTTTTATTTCGAAGAAACCTTTAAATAATATACGTTATGAACTGAGTTTTCAATTAACGGAAATATCAGTTTCTCTCCTTACGTAAAGGGTAAAAGACACGGAAAATTGCCTTCGAAAGTGCCTAATTGTTTTTCAAGGAAAACGAAATTAATTTACAAACATTTGACTTTAATTGCGCATTGTTTAATTGTCTCTTGTAAGGAATACTAAAAAACATGACAACTCCCATACTTTAACTTTAATTTGAGAAAATAACGAAAAACTTTTCTTCTTGAGAAATTAACAGTCGTGACGACAGAATCATTTAAATGTAAAACCACCCACACCAGATGAGATTAATTACTTCATCTCTTAGTTAATTTTACGAAATATTCTCAACATCAAATTAAGTTACGTTTTTCTTTTTTTTGGAAAAACAGATGTCTCTTTTAAAATTTCCATTAAAGAAACGTTGTTTTTACGATTTTTTTTATTTCTCACATAATCGAAAATTCCCATACGGGAGCTTTATTTCACGCCTCATTTACAATAACCGACTGTGCATTGTTCTGTACATTATCCCCTGCACCACTAATGTTTCCTTTGTTATGAAGTATTTTCATATCAGTTTCAGAGTTAATCCACAACTGCCACGCTTCAATAGTCTCATCCCTTAATCCAAATTAATTTTTATCAAAAAAAGTAAAATATGCACAACTACTTTTTTTTTTAATTTAATGAAGCGGTCGTACATTTTGTTCAGTGTTAAAATTTTATTAAAATCAAAAAGCTCTTTTTCTATACAAAATATTGCATGTTTAGTTTAAAGGCACGCCATTCCCGTTATTCACGAAGTTTATTTACCTTGTTATGATGCCACAAACTCAAATACGCAAATACTAATCATCAAATTCCCTAATGTAAAACCCTACAATATTAAAATTTGTGGTTGTAAATGTTTCACACTTCAAAAGATTATGACTTAAGAATTTTCACGTAAATTTCGATGCGAAAAGTTTGTATTTATACTGAGAGGCGCCTTTTTTACTTAATAGGTAGAAAAGTATCGCCTAAGGGTGCCAATTTAAACTAAAAAAATATCGTTCGTTTCTTAGAGTTTTTCAAATGCAGGAGAACACTTGTTTGATTTGCTCAGTATCGTATCTTTCTTAGAAAAGTTTGTTTGTATACCTAATGAGAGACGTCGTACCTATAAGTAGCAGTCACCTAGGACCTAGTGGTGACAGTTCAGAAAGAGATACTGATGTCCTTCTCTTTTTATGTTTCAATCATTATTGTTATAGTTGGACATAGTTTCGTAATGTGGACTAACCGACGTAGAATTGGAATTTCATAAACTAAGAGAATCGCCAATGACTGAGTACTAGATATGACGAATAAAGATCAAGAACTACTAAACACCATCACCATCAGATGGAGGAAATTAGAATATTTAGGGTCACTTCAGACGACCGAAGTACTACCTGTTTCATTTGATGCGGATTGGTAAGCTCGAATGCAAAGAACGAGGGCTTGGTAGGAAGTCTTGCCTCCAAATCCGTGGATTGACCAGTTAGCTTCACAACTAAAGGGAAAGTTTGTATTTGGTTGAGAGATTTCAAACCTGGGTGGCCGAAAAGACATTGCCTGAAAACACCAGTTTGGAAAGAAATACTTCGATTTGATCTCAAAAGAACCGCCTTGTTTGATTTGCCCTATATCAGACCCTGACTAGAAAAGTTTGTGTTTATACTGAGAGAAGTCTTACCTGAGTAGCTAAGAAAAGCATAACCTAGGGATGACAGTTCAGAAAGAGATACTGTGCTTCTCTTATAATGTTTCAACCTTTGGATGAGTTGGCCGTTGGAATTTCGAACAATCAAAGCCTTTAAAATGTGGACTTATCGAAGTAGAATTAGAATTTCATGGATGAAAAGAATCATCACTGACCGAGTACTGGATATGGCGAATAAAGATCAAGAACTACTAAACAGGTGGAGGAAATTAGAATATTTAGGGTCACCTCAGACGCCCGTAGTACTACATATTTCATTTGATGCGAACTGGTAAGATAGATTGCAAAGGACGAGAACTTGGTAGGAAGTTTTGCCTCGGAATCCCAGGATTGACCTGTCAGTTTAACAACCGATACACGCAGCTCAAACCAAAAGTATTATTGCCATTGTGGATAACAACGCTCTTGTTAATCGGGTGGAGCACTTCAAAAGGACAAGGGATGGAAGTTTAGCAAAACATACGGTTCCATCAAAAACACACTGGTAAGGTTTGCATTTGGTTGAAAGATTTTGGACTTGGGTGGCCAATAAGAGATTGCCTGAAAACATCAGTTCGGAAAGAAATACTTCGCTACACTGATGATCTCAGAGAACCGCCATGTTTAATTTGCATCACAACAAACCCTGATTAGAAAAGTTTGTGTTTATACTGAAAGACGTCGTACCTGAGTGGCTGAGAAAAGCATAACGTAGAGGTGACAGTTCAGAAAGAAATACCGTGCTTCTATTATAATGTTTCAACCTTTCGATGAGTTAGACGTTGGAATCTCGAACAATCAACCACCTAGAGACTTTTAAAATGTGGACTTATCGAAGTAGAATTCGAATTTCATGAACCAAAGGAATCATCAGTGACCTAGTACTGGATGTATGACAAATAAAGATCAAGAACTACTCAACATTATTAGGTGATGGAAATTTAAATATTTAGGTTCTCCTCAGATGACCAAAGTAATATCACGTTTGATGCTAATTGGTAAACTAGAGAGGCAAAGAGGACTTAGTAGGAATCAGATGTTTTGCGTCCTAATTCGTGGATTGACTAAACAACCGTAGTTTAACGAGACATACGGTTCCAGCAGAAACTGGCGAAAAAATTTGGCATTTTGTGGAGAGACTTTAAACCTGATGGGTAAGGCCATCAACTTAGGTACTTTTCTTCACTGATGATCTAAGAAGAACCACCTTGTTTGATTTGCCTCATAACAGATCCTGATTGAAAGAATCCGTTTCCGGATTCTAATGGGCTTGTATGACAAGGAATCCACACCGGATCCTTCTTAAATACAATTATTTTTCATTAATAAGGCTTTCAAGGTTGAAGTCGTTGAGGAATATGCATTCAGTGTTGGAAACGATTGAAAAACCTAAGAAGAACCTGACAACGCAATAAGTTAGTGATGACAGGTAAATAAAAGAAATGACAGAGAAAAGATAATAGTGCAGAGCATCATAAATGGTAAGAATGCATGTTAACTCTTTAATAAACATGAAAAACCACCCAACCTCAAATTGACTTCTTACTAAATCGATTTTAAATCCCCTAAATGTGATGTTCTGATGTCATACATAAAACCGTTCTCTTCTTTGTATTAAAAGTTTATTTTTGTCTCAACTAAAAGAATAATAAAATCAAACATAGAAAGGTAAACCTTGCCCTCGAAGTTTGCCAATGTTTACAACGGAACATTTTATTTGACTTACTAGCGGCGTCACGACGTAAGATCTCAACCCTTTAACACCAAAAAGCCTCAATTTTATTCATTTAAATTAAAGTTTGCTGAAGATAGCCAAATTTTCGAATTAGTTTAATGCTCTGTGTTATATTTACAGTTAGTGAAAATTGTTGAAGCGTTTCGCGAAAACTTTCTACAACTTCCTATAAAAACTTTTTAATGCATATCGAGATATAAGACGAATAAAGAAAATTTACCATTAATATCGTTCTAAATTTTTTTTATATTTTCCGCTCTTAAAAAGCAAAGAAAAACATCAATAAAATTTACAACCATTAAAATAAATTGAAATTGACTTTCAAAGCGACTGTAATGTATAAAATAGCATCGGGGTTGTTTCATTTACATGTGTGAATTTAAAAAAATTTTCACCCTATCAAAGTAAATCAACATACTCGTATTTATGTATATAAAATAAGAAAATTCCCTTTACGAAGCTTAAAATGCACATTTAAACACAAAAATTTTCTCAAATAGCATATTCTTGAAAGGAAAAGAGTTTGAGTTTTAAATTTTTATTTCTTTACCCTTAGTGGTTTTACAACCAATCCACACGTACGAACTCAAAACGCGATAGGACTATGTTTAGAGAAAAAAAATATTAAAAGGGTAGGATTTTAGTTGGTAAATTTCAACTGTTTTCAAAGCTCTTTTAGATAATTTTTCCTGAAAATTTCATCAAATACATTTTGATTAAATGGGCCATAAAATATTATTTATTAATCCTGTAGGTTCAACAGATTTATTTATAGGTTTCCAATAAGCAAATATGTTTGTATAGCAAATGTTTACTAAGGCAGGGACGGGCTGGCCTCAAAGGCATTAACAGAAACTTTTCATTCAACCGTCTCTAAATTTGTCCAAAAATAGTCTAAATAATGAAATTATTGAAACTATCTGCCAAAACCTTAGAGTAACTGGAAGTGTACAATTAATAGGTCCTATTGTAAGGGACCATCTCTACTGATAACAATATATCTTGCAGATTGGTCGATAAACTTAACCCCCCAAAATTCGATATTTTTCTGGAAAGAAACATAGCACCCGATCAGGCTACGATAGCGCCACAAATGTTATAGCTAGCGTCTTATTGGTTATCCAAAATATTAAAACTTTAATTTTCGAGGGGCTAGCGTCAACTTAGCCCCCCGAACCTTTAAGCTTCTGTAACTTTTTAATTAAAAAGACCCTAGCTATAATTTTTGTAGCTGGCGCTAGCTTAGGCTAACCTAGGGCAATGATTAGTTTTTAAAAATTTAAATTTAGGGGGGCTAGGGTCAACTTAACCCCCCGAAACATTGTAATCTGTAACTTTTTAATTAAAAAGGCGCTAGCTAGCGCCAGCTAGCACAGGCTAACCTAGCGCGATGTTTCTCAAAACCCAATCTTCGGGGGGCTAGCGTCAACTTAACCCCCTGAAACTTCGAGCATCTGTAACTTTTTATTTAAAAAGGCGCTAGCTAGCGCCAGCTAGCACAGGCTAACCTAGCACGATGATAAGTTTCTCAAAACTCAATCTTCGGGGGGCTAGCGTCAACTTATACCCCTGAAACTTTGAGCATCTGTAACTTTTTAATTAGAAAGGCGCTAGCTAGCGCTAGCTAGCACAGGCTAACCTAGCGCGATGATAAGTTTCTCAAAACCCAATCTTCGGGAGGCTAGCGTCAACTTAAACCCCTGAAACTTCGAGCATCTGTAACTTTTTAATTAAAAAGGCGCTAGCTAGCGCCAGCTAGCACAGGCTAACCTAGCGCGATGATAATTTCTCAAAACCCAATCTTCGGGGGGCTAGCGTCAACTTAACCCCCCGAACCTTTAAGCTTCTGTAACTTTTTAATTAAAAAGGCCCTAGCTATAATTTTTGTAGCTGGCGCTAGCTTAGGCTAACCTAGGGCAATGATTAGTTTTAGAAAATTGGAATTTAGGGGGGCTAGGGTCAACTTAATCCCCCGAAACATTGTAATCTGTAACTTTTTAATTAAAAAGGCGCTAGCTAGCGCCAGCTAGCACAGGCTAACCTAGCGCGATGTTTCTCAAAACCCAATGTTCGGGGGACTAGCGTCAACTTAGCCCCCCGAACCTTTAAGCTTCTGTAACTTTTTAATTAGAAAGGCGCTAGCTAGCGCTAGCTAGCACAGGCTAACCTAGCGCGATGATAAGTTTCTCAAAACCCAATCTTCGGGAGGCTAGCGTCAACTTAAACCCCTGAAACTTCGAGCATCTGTAACTTTTTATTTAAAAAGGCGCTAGTTAGCGACAGCTAGCACAGGCTAACCTAGCGCGATGATAATTTCTCAAAACCCAATCTTCGGGGGGCTAGCGTCAACTTAACCCCCCGAACCTTTAAGCTTCTGTAACTTTTTAATTAAAAAGGCCCTAGCTATAATTTTTGTAGCTGGCGCTAGCTTAGGCTAACCTAGGGCAATGATTAGTTTTTAAAAATTTGAATTTAGGGGGGCTAGGGTCAACTTAACCCCCCGAAACATTGTAATCTGTAACTTTTTAATTAAAAAGGCGCTAGCTAGCGCCAGCTAGCACAGGCTAACCTAGCGCGATGTTTCTCAAAACCCAATGTTCGGGGGACTAGCGTCAACTTAACCCCCTGAAACTTTGAGCATCTGTAACTTTTTAATTAGAAAGGCGCTAGCTAGCACAGGCTAACCTAGCGCGATGATAATTTCTCAAAACCCAATCTTCGGGGGGCTAGCGTCAACTTAACCCCTTGAAACTTCGAGCATCTGTAACTTTTTATTTAAAAAGGCGCTAGCTAGCGCCAGCTAGCACAGTCTAACCTAGCGCGATGATAAATTTCTCAAAACCCAATCTTCGGGGGGCTAGCGTCAACTTAACCCCCTGAAACTTCGAGCGTCTGTAACTTTTTATTTAAAAAGGCGCTAGCTTGCGCCAGCTAGCACAGTCTAACCTAGCGCGATGATAAATTTCTCAAAACCCAATCTTCGGGGGGCTAGCGTCAACTTAACCCCCCAAAACTTCGAGCATCTGTAACTCTTTATTTAAAAGGGCGCTAGCTGGCGCTAGCACAAAACCTAGCGCAATGATTAGTTTTTCGAAATTTAAATTTCGGGGGGCTAGCGTACACTTAGGCGCCCGAAAATTGAAGTTTCAATATTTTGATAACCAATAAAGCACTAGCTAATAATAATTGTGGTGCTAGCGCTAGCTTAGTCCGACCTGGCGACATATTTTTTTGCATAAAATTCTAAATTTTGGAGGCCAAGTTGACTGGCCCCCTGCAGAAGTAGGAGAAAAGGTAATAACAATACTTTTCAACATTGTCTTTTATTTTTTCTGAAGTGACGACGGAAGAAAGCGGCTTTACGAGCTCTCCAAGTTCCCTATTTCGACCTATTTCGATAATTATTGAACAGTACATTAAATGAAAATGCGACGTATAATATTGTACCTTCACCCACATCCAAACCAATAACGTGACTGCCGTGCCGCGAACTTTGACATAAAGCATGATGTATTAGGACTTAAACAAATCTAAGCCAATAACAACTCAAGTACCTAGTAAGCTTGTCCAGGGGAACAAAATTTTATTTATAAATAATCAATTTTCATTATTAGCCCTAATGAATTATTTATACAAGAAACTTGGAGAGATATTTATATTCGAGAGACATTTAAAAGTATTTTGAAAAGGCTCTTATCTTGATGTTATTTATATATTGGAAATGTTTTTAAATTGATTAGTCTGGAAAAATTGTATACACTATAAAATACGAATTTTCAGCTTGATTTGAGATAAACAACGCTGAATTTCTATTACAAAAGCGCTATCAAATTGTGTTGAAAATAGCATGTAATAGTATAATTTCAAGTTAAAGTGTGTTTAGTGCCTTTCTAAACGATTTCTTTTGATTTTAAGTTTTCAACATTCAATTGTGATTGGAATTCGCTTTTTACCATTCAAAGTGGCAGTTGAAAGAATTTGAATTAATTATTCTTGCAAATAGGGGTTTTTAGATACCTATTCGTATTTGAGCTATTGCATTCACTGCTTGTGGTTACATAGGGGATGTAGCTTTCTTTAAAGTGTACCTATTTGATCTCTGACTTAAAAGCAGAGCTGTCGCGTATTTCAAGCAAAGTAATTGAATTACTGTTTGATATTTGAAGTACACTCAATTCAATTACCTACTCATTCAAAAGGACAATTAGTAAGTTAGTCTTTAATTTACTTTTTTTAAATTGCTTGGAGTTGGTAATTGTTTTTAAAAATTACTTTTATTATTTTTAGCCCAGTCAACGAACGCTCAAAAAAGGAGTGCTGTAGAAGACATGGAAGAGAGTTGAATTTGTTGCTTTAGGAAAGTGTTTGATTTTTATGTAGATAAGGGAGAGAACGAGTTAAATGGTTCCGTTTTTGGGGTCGTGAGGCAAGAATTCTTTTTATTTTGTAATGATTTTTGCGGGCTGATATACCGAAAATTGAAGGAATAGAGAAAAATTACTGCTAACAAATCTTGTAGGAAATTTGCTAAGCATTTATTTTGGCAAGAATAATTGTTTCCCTAGAACGTACTGTTTTCGAGATACAAGCGATTACAAGATTTCTAACGCTCTATGCAGCTACTAGCCGTTCTAAAAGTAGCTAACGAGCTATGCAGTCAGCTATGCTCATTTTTAAGGTCACAGTAGCACTACTTGTTAGCTACGAGCTACTTAGGTACAAAACTGAGTTAAACTGTTAATTACCAATGACTTTAAGAAATAAGTTTTGAAAAAACATCTCTTTCCAAGGCAATAAAAGCTCGGTAAGACCAACAAGCTCATAGTAGTTGTCATTCTGCCTTACCCGTCAAACTCGACATTCTGGCCACAAAAGTGTCACTTTTACTCTTTACAAAACAATATAATTTTATATATTTTAAGAAATAAGAAAAAAAAAGTCTATATTAAGTTATACCTTTTTTAAAGCTTTGAGTGTTGAGCGTCTCATAATCGATACCTTAATAATGGTAAAAGAGCACAAATTATTGTTTAATCTTCTATAGAGTTTTTGATAAGAACAGCTTCAAGTAAATGTTATTATACAACAAATACAAGTTGTAATTTCGGTTTTGTATAACACAAAGTGGATATTTTCAACCACCAAAATATCTATGAAAAAGTTTTAATTTGCAGGTCAGTGTTGTAATAATCACTTCAATTGCATCTCTCCAAAATAAACTTTAGAATGGAAGTTCAAAATAAATGACAATGGTTATTACAAAATCAATAGTCGATTCTATAAAATATTACAGTACTTGTTCAAAATTGGAGCTCTTTTTCAAATACAAAAATAAACGAATAAAATGGATAACTCGTCCTCTATTATTTCCAATTAGAAATTTTTCCTGATTTGTTGGGTGAAAGAATTTCCTTCCTTCTTTTTTCTTACAAATGTGGGACGAAGAGAGACTTTTGTAGCGCTGTTAATGCTCTGAGTTAATATTTGGATTTTTAGCATCCCACAGAATAGTTCAGGTCCTGGTTAACAAAGATATTGTCGATTCGTTTGCTAGGTAATCTCCAGTTTCAATGCTTGCATGTCCTGGTACTCACAATTCACTTCAAGATAACTTTACTCTCAGCCAGTTCCTTGATGACCTTATAACGACCCCAAGCGAGCTATAAGCTAAAATTTAAACGATTGTATACCCCTTAGTGGTGCTTGGCCGTCTGACAGCAAAGATTCTCTTTATTTAAGGTCCTGCTAAAAAAGCTATCGTCGCTTCGTTTGTTAGGTAATCTTCAGTTTCAATGCTTGCATGTCCTGGTACTCACAATTCATTTCAAGATAACTTTACTGTCAGCCAGTTCCTTGATGACCTTATAACGACCCCAAGCGAGCTATAAGCTAAAATTTAAACGATTGTATACCCCTTAGTGGTGCTTGGCCGTCTGACAGCAAAGATTCTCTTTATTTAAGGTCCTGCTAACAAAGCTATCGTCGCTTCGTTTGTTAGGTAATCTTCAGTTTCAATGCTTGCATGTCCTGGTACTCACAATTCACTTCAAGATAACTTTACTGTCAGCCAGTTCCTTGATGACCTTATAACGACCCCAAGCGAGCTATAAGCTAAAATTTAAACGATTGTATACCCCTTAGTGGTGCTTGGCCGTCTGACAGCAAAGATTCTCTTTATTTAAGGTCCTGCTAACAAAGCTATCGTCGCTTCGTTTGTTAGGTAATCTTCAGTTTCAATGCTTGCATGTCCTGGTACTCACAATTCACTTCAAGGTAACTTTACTGTCAGCCAGTTCCTTGATGACCTTATAACGATCCCAAGCGAGCTATAAGCTAAAATTTAAACGATTGTATACCCCTTAGTGGTGCTTGGCCATCTGACAGCAAATATTCTCTTTATTTAAGGTCCTGCTAACAAAGCTATCGTCGCTTCGTTTGCTAGGTAATCTCCAGTTTCAATGCTTGCATGTCCTGGTACTCACAATTCACTTCAAGATAACTTTACTGTCAGCCAGTTCCTTGATGACCTTATAACGACCCCAAGCGAGCTATAAGCTAAAATTTAAACGATTGTATAACCCTCAGTGGTGCTTGATCGTCTGACAGCATAGATTCTCTTTAGTTAAGGTCCTGTTAACAAAGCTATGGCTGCTTCGTTTGCTAGGTAATCTCCAGATTCAATGCCTGCATGTTCTAGTACTCACATCAAGGTAACTTCATAGTCAGCCAGTTCCTTGATGACTTTATAACGATCCCAAGCAATCAATGGGCTAAAATTTAAACGATTTTATACCCCTTAGTAATGCTTGACCGCCAGACAGGATAGATTCTCTTCTCTCTGAGAGCTTTGTTGATTTTCTTTTGGACAGACTTCTGTAGTATGTATTCCTGTCTGATTAAAAGATTGTGCGTGATCTAAGGCTCTTGAGAAGCTAAATGTTAAACCACTGCTGTAGACCACCAGTTGTTGATATTTACAACTTCAAAGTGGCTCTCAATGTTTCTAATAAAATCCTTTGCAAATGCAGTTTACCATTTTTTTGGACCTTTTCTGATTGTTAGTCACTGACCTAGTGTGCAGGTTGCAGCTTTATATATTACATGACAACAGTAATGATTTATGTTACTTTTATAAATTTAAGAAAAAGAAAAGTAATAAAGGAAAATGAAATTTAAAATAAAATTACCCTAAATAACGTGTTTGTTTTCAAAACTTTTTTGTTAAAATTGCTCTCATCTTATTGTTATATGTAAAAACGTCACATTTAAATTAGTTTTGTAAGTTTATTAATTAGAGTTACATTTTTTCTCTTTTATGTAATAATAAAATAAAAAATATTTTTTTTAATGTTAAAAAAAGGGGGCATTTTTAATGGGTTCATTACAAGGCTTTTACTTTCCATTTTGCTCTCGAGACCAAATAAATATTCGTCTCTCAACTTTGATGTTTCGAAAATTTAAATAACAAATCGGATGTATTTTTCCAACTTTTTTTATTATCTTCATGATGACCAACCGTGTTAATCATACCACTTTGAATAAACGCTTTATTACAAATTTTTTAATCGATATTACAAACTCTAATTGTATTAATTTTCTTTTATATTTTTTAATTATCATTGAAGCTCGGGGTATTTTTTACAGCTTTTAAAATTAAAAAAAAATTCGTACAATTTGAAAAATTAATTTTCGCCTTACTTTTGGAAAAACTGATTAATTTTACAAGTTTTAAAGCTGCGAACAATGTTACAGGTTTGACATTAATAAAGAGATAAGACAAGGGTGTCTCCTTCTCACCTACGTTATTTAATATTTATATCGACGAAAAATGTCACAACCAATTACAATTTTATTTTAAATATAAACCTAACGAAATTTGACACTTTATCCACTATTTATAAATATTTTAAAAATTATTCCATTCTGTTCTAAAAATATGTACGACGACGAAAATAATGTCATTCGACCCTTGTGTGAAAATCGGAAAAGTCCCATCCGTAATTTTAATAATTAAATGGCCAAAAGGGAAAATTTTAATCAATTTATAATTTTTAATTATTTCCTGACTTTAATAAAAGTTTCAAATTGAAAAATTATGTTATTAAACTTCTAATCTCTACCTATGTGATTAAAATTAAAGTGTGACCTTTAAACTTTATAATAGTCTAGTCAACGAAAGGGTTATAGAAGACATAGAAAAGGGTGGACAATTTTTCTTCAGGAATATCTTTGAAGTAGTTATAAGGTAAAAGGGAAGGGTGGAAAGCCCTGTATTTTGGTTTTCGCTGTTTCCTCGTTCTATCAGGACCCTCTTACCTCTTTTCGTGAGAGGATTAGGGATCTGGTGATTATTACTTTCTTTTGCTTAAACCATCAAGACCCTGTGACCTTTCTTCGTGGCAGGACTCGAGTTCTGGTAATTGTTACACTCTCGTGCTTACATCAGAACCCTGTGGCCTCTTTTCGTGAAAGGATTCGGGATCTGGTGATTATTATTTTCTTTTGCTTCAACCATCAAGACTCTGTGACCTTTCTTCGTGGGAGGACTCGAGTTCTGGTGATTGTTACACTCTCGTGCTTACATCAGAACCCTGTGGCCTCTTTTCGTGAAAGGATTCGGGATCTGGTGATTATTATTTTCTTTTGCTTCAACCATCAAGACTCTGTGACCTTTCTTCGTGGGAGGACTCGAGTTCTGGTGATTGTTACACTCTCGTGCTTACATCAGAACCCTGTGGCCTCTTTTCGTGAAAGGATTCGCGTTCTGGTGATTATTATTTTCTTTTGCTTTAACCATCAAGACTCTGTGACCTTTCTTCGTGGGAGGACTCGAGTTCTGGTGATTGTTACACTCTCGTGCTTACATCAGAACCCTGTGGCCTCTTTTCGTGAAAGGATTCGCGTTCTGGTGATTATTATTTTCTTTTGCTTCAACCATCAAGACTCTGTGACCTTTCTTCGAGGGAGGACTCGAGTTCTGGTGATTGTTACACTCTCTTGCTTACATCAGAACCCTGTGACCTCTTTTCGTGAGAGGATTCGGGATCTTGGTGATTATTATTTTCTTTTGCATCAACCATCAAGACCCTGTGAACTTTCTTCATGGGAGGACTCAATATCTGGTGATTGTCACACTCTCGTGCTTACATCAGAACCCTGTGACCTCTTTTCGTGAGAGGATTCGCGTTCTGGTGATTATTATTTTCTTTTGCTTCAACCATCAAGACTCTGTGACCTTTCTTCGTGGGAGGACTCGAGTTCTGGTGATTGTTACACTCTCGTGCTTACATCAGAACCCTGTGACCTCTTTTCGTGAGAGGATTCGGGATCTTGGTGATTATTATTTTCTTTTGCATCAACCATCAAGACCCTGTGAACTTTCTTCGTGGGAGGACTCAATATCTGGTGATTGTCACACTCTCGTGCTTACATCAGAACCCTGTGACCTCTTTTCGTGAGAGGATTCGCGTTCTGGTGATTATTATTTTCTTTTGCTTCAACCATCAAGACTCTGTGACCTTTCTTCGTGGGAGGACTCGAGTTCTGGTGATTGTTACACTCTCGTGCTTACATCAGAACCCTGTGACCTCTTTTCGTGAGAGGATTCGGGATCTTGGTGATTATTCTTTTCTTTTGCATCAACCATCAAGACCCTGTGACCTTTCTTCGTGGGAGGACTCGAGTTCTGGTGATTGTTACACTCTCGTGCTTACATCAGAACCCTGTGACCTCTTTTCGTGAGAGGATTCGGGATCTTGGTGATTATTATTTTCTTTTGCATCAACCATCAAGACCCTGTGAACTTTCTTCGTGGGAGGACTCAATATCTGGTGATTGTCACACTCTCGTGCTTACATCAGAACCCTGTGACCTCTTTTCGTGAGAGGATTCGCGTTCTGGTGATTATTATTTTCTTTTGCTTCAACCATCAAGACTCTGTGACCTTTCTTCGTGGGAGGACTCGAGTTCTGGTGATTGTTACACTCTCGTGCTTACATCAGAACCCTGTGACCTCTTTTCGTGAGAGGATTCGGGATCTTGGTGATTATTATTTTCTTTTGCATCAACCATCAAGACCCTGCGAACTTTCTTCGTGGGAGGACTCAATATCTGGTGATTGTCACACTCTCGTGCTTACATCAGAACCCTGTGACCTCTTTTCGTGAGAGGATTTGGGATCTTGGTGATTATTATTTTCTTTTGCATCAACCATCAAGACCCTGTGAACTTTCTTCGTGGGAGGACTCAATATCTGGTGATTGTCACACTCTCGTGCTTACATCAGAACCCTGTGACCTCTTTTCGTGAGAGGATTCGCGTTCTGGTGATTATTATTTTCTTTTGCTTCAACCATCAAGACTCTGTGACC
Source organism: Malthinus seriepunctatus (assembly GCA_963924605.1). Classification (NCBI taxonomy): domain Eukaryota; kingdom Metazoa; phylum Arthropoda; class Insecta; order Coleoptera; family Cantharidae; genus Malthinus; species Malthinus seriepunctatus. Next base: position 46,024,050 of record OZ004602.1, read on the forward strand.
TTTCTTCGTGGGAGGACTCGAGTTCTGGTGATTGTTACACTCTCGTGCTTACATCAGAACCCTGTGACCTCTTTTCGTGAGAGGATTCGCGTTCTGGTGATTATTATTTTCTTTTGCTTAAACCATCAAGACCCTGTGACCTTTCTTCGTGGGAGGACTCGAGATCTGGCGATTGTCACACTCTCGTGCTTACATCAGAACCCTGTGACCTCTTTTCGTGAGAAAATTCGCGATCTGGTGATTGTTATTTTCTTTTGCTTCAACCATCAAGACCTCTCTCTTCGTGAGAGGACTGGGGTTCTAGTGGTGAAAGAGAGGAGCTGAGTTGTCTAATACCGGGTTATGTTGTTGTATTGTGTTAGTTGACTAATACTTTTTTAATTGTTTTCCTTTACTCAATGTTTTTTTTATTATTGCACTTCGGTACAAATCATTATTTTGTGAGTTACTTTCAATAAACAATTTTATTTTGTTATTTCTATCAAACTTGTGTTTTATTGATAGCTACGAACTCCTCGTCTCCACTAAGATAGTCAGGGTGGTAAGAGCGATGTTATAGTATGGAGACGGATGATAGCTCCTTGGATCCGATGCGTTCCAGTTTGGGAAAACACACCTCGTAGAATCAAACCAAAAGGTCTAATCACTTGGAGTTTGGTATGTGTTTTTTTGTTAAGAAGGCGTATTTCATTGTTACATGAATATTCATTTCCCTTTACAGTTACTAAAGAAAACTTTTTATCTACTGTGGAAACTCTTTTGAATCCTAAGCTTTGAACAGAGGGAAAAGAATAATTTCTTGTAACTACAAAATACTAATTGCAAAAATACCAACTTACATTTTACTAAAAAGTACCGTCATTTCCTTTTTACTAAAAGCACCTTTCATTTATAAAATAAATCCACTCAACCATCAATTTAAAGTTCCTGTTAATTATTAACTGGTATAAAGTAACTTTTTAGAGCTCAATTTTTGATTAAAAAAATATTTTAAAATTTTTTCTTTGTTAAACTTTCTATGTTCTACTATTCACAATCATCACAATTATTAAAAGCTTAAAAGTAATCTCATTTTCCAACAGTTTCTCCCGAAACGTTTTAAATCATTACGCATTATAAGTTTTCTAGTTAAAGAAGGATTATTTGAACGAAATGAATTTGTTACAACTTTATTTCAATTAATTAAATTTTTATTTGCTTGTTCTAACAAAGGTATAAAAGTTAGTAGAACATTTTAAAAGTCACTCCTATAACTACAGGGTGTACTTGTACAGGAATCTTGTTTAGTTGCAGAGGTAGAAGGCTAGTTAATGGTTATGGACGAAACTGATCCAAGTTTTGTGGGTTATGAAATACTAAGATTGAATTTTCGAATTTTCCTTCAATTTTTTAGTGCTGATCAGGATCACGAGCTAATTTCAGGACTGAAATTAGTATAGTGGCACACGGGTCTAATGTATAAATATTTAAAGGAAGGCTTTAATGTTAATGTAAAAACTTTGGGAATTTTTATTGTATCAAATTATGTAACCAGTATATATGGTAAAAGTAAAACTGTCAAGTTTTGTAAAGTAAAATTGAAAAATTCAGCTTTGAAACTTTTATTAAGTTGCTGCATAAAAAAAGTTAAAATACAATTCACTAAAAAAAAGGAAAATTTCAATAAGTTTTCTATTTGCAGATGAAAATAAAAATTTTTTATATTAAACATTATTGTAAAATACAGGACGAATCGTAATATTATGCAAAAAGTTTTTAAACAAGTACATACAGTACGAGTTTATATGTGCATCGTTATCTATAATGAATGCAGTCATTTAAACTCCATTTAAATTTTAAAATAGACTTGAATTCTTGGGTGCCAAACACAATGTGAGTGAGATTCATTAAATTTACATATTTTTGCACAAAATTACAGCACTGGGAAACATTTATATACAACATTTAATATTTTAACATAACATTCAAGTGGACTTTTTTATCTTTTGTATAAAAAAACAAGGTCCTTGAAAAAATATTATTTGTAGTTTATATTCAGGGGCGTACCATGGACTCGTGTACCAACATGTAATGCCAATTTATGAACTATCTTTCTCATCTATTAATAATTTTACTTGGTTTCAAAAGTTGAAACAGTTGCAAACTCAACAACACAGTTTTTCACTAGAGTGCCCTAACAACTAATCAATTTTTTGATTTCTTACTTATTCTATACTCATGAAAGCTTTCAGAAGTTTATCACGTTTTATCAGATTTTTAGTGACACAAAAGAGCACTTATACAAGGTGCAAATAGAAATGGTGCTTGACCACAGATTTTTGAGGTCAAAATAAGACTTGACCATTTACTACTATGCCCCACTAACTAAATACTTTCCTCTGAAGGTGGAAATACAATAATCGAGTGAACTTGTTCTTGTTCACAGACATACAGGCAAGAAGACCTACAGGCAGATACTCTCCCCTGAAGATGGGAATACAATATTCGAGTAAAGTTCTTCTTGTTCACAGACACACAGGCAAGAAGAAGGACAGGTAGAGACTCTCCTCTGAAGGTGAGAATACAATAATCGAGTGAACTTGTTCTTGTTCACAGACATACAGGCAAGAAGACCTACAGGCAGAGACTCTCCCCCAAAGGTGGGCATATATTAATCGAGTGAACTTGACACACAGGCAAGAAGGTCAATAGGCAGATACTCTCCTCCGAAGGTGGGAATACAATAATCGAGTGAACTTCTCCTTGTTCACAAACACACAGGCAAGAAGACCTACAGGCAGATACTCTCCCCCGAAGGTGGGCATACAATAATCGAGTGAACTTGACACACAGGCAAGAAGGTCGACAGGCAGATACTCTCCTCTGAAGGTAGGAATATAATAATCGAGTGAACTTCTTCTTGTACACAGACACACAGACAAGAAGACCTACAGGCAAATACTCTCCCCTGAAGATGGGAATACAATATTCTAGTAAACTTCTTCTTGTTCACAGACACACAGGCAAGAAGAAGGACAGGTAGAGACTCTCTTCTGAAGGTGAGAATACAATAATTGAGTGAACTTCTAATATTCACAGACACACAGGCAGGAAGTCCTACAGGCAGGAAGTCCTACATGCAGATACTCTCCCCCGAAAGTGGGCATACAATAATCGAGTGAACTTGACACATAGGCAAGAAGGCCGACAGGCAGATACTTTGCTCTGACGGTGGGAATACAATTAATAATCGAGTAAACTTCTTCTTGTGCACAGACACACAGACAAGAAGACCTACAGGCAAATACTCTCCCCTGAATATGGGAATACAATATTCGAGTAAACTTGTTCTTGTTCACAGACACACAGGCAAGAAGAAGGACGAGACTCTCCTCTGAAGGTGAGAATACAATAATTGAGTTAACTTCTAATATTTACAGACATACAGGCAGGAAGTCCTACAGGCAGATACTCTACCCTGAAGGTGGGCATACAATAATCGAGTGAACTTGACACACAGGCAAGAAGGCCGATAGGCAGATACTCTCCCCCGAAGGTGGGCATACAATAATCGAGTGAACTTCTTATCGTTCTCAGATAGGCAGGAAATCGACAGGGAGGCAGGCAGAAACCTGCCAGTTTGTCTGTTGCCTTTCTGCCAACAGACAAACTGGCAGGTAGGCAAGCTGACACACAGGCTTTTAGCTATAGAAATCCTCAAAAACGAAAATTTCACTAAAAATAAATTTCAGAGAAAATTCAAAACCATGATATGACGTGATTATTATCTCTTAAAAGTTAAATATACTAAAAGTGCCCTTTTAGACGAAGCACCCATGTTTAAATAAATGAAAATAAAATCCAAAAAATTATCCGACAGATACGTCCCCATTTGCACTTTCTCTTCAGTATCGAATCGAAGTTGATATTGCCAATTTGAATGAAAGTTATTACACTTTTTGTTCGTTTTTGTTATTCACGAGAAATGGAAAACGATTTTTTGATAATATTACGTAAAATTGTTTTTATAGAATAACTCCTTTTTCTTATTTCTGCATAACAAACGACCAGACTTGTAAATTACACACAATTATTAGATAGTAGACACCATTCTACGCTTGAGATTTGTTTTATTTTCTAGCAAAACCCTCATTTTTAACTAAAAATAATAATTCGAAGGAAAATTAAAAATTTGGATTTTCTCGCCGAGTTTATTAATTTTGTCATTTTTAAATAAAGCATTTATTAATGTCTTTCATTAATAATATTTAATAGCACAATTAGTTACACGAAATTTATGAATAAAGTATTCATAAATAAATGAGTCCCTTTTATGGCTCTTTCACAATTTGTTGCCATTATCGTATATTGTATTTATAAACCTTTTTACGTAAAAAAGAACCTTAAAAGGTTTTTCTTGCAATTGTAAATATAAAAAAGTCAAATCCTCAAATTAAGACATTTTAACTTAAACACCCCCACGTAAACAAAAAGAATTTATTACTTTTTCCCTTAAAACATTTTGTACTTACAGCACTCGGGAGGAAAATCAATCTTACAATTTTTAAAGCACCCAAAGAGAAGGAAAAACACTAAAGTTGACTATTAGAATGATTTTTATTTAAGTACACTTTTTTTTATTGAAAGGAAAATTTTAAATAATAGGCTCTTTAGGACAGTCATTAGGGGTTTAAAAAAAGAATAAATTTCAACAAGCTTAAATATGATGAAAAGTCGTGTAAAAGTGTCTTATGTAACATACTAAAGGTCCCCTTACATCAACGCTTTATTTCTCAGTGGAATATGTCAGATGGTGTGGGTATGTAGAGGACTTTTAGTATGTTAAACAGAAAAATTCAACATTTTCGGTTTTAAATATTTTATACATATCGTAGAGGTATAGTGAATACACAAGTTATTGTGAATTCAAACTAAAAATAGAGCTTTTCTTTTTAAAGTTTACATTTTATCGATCACACTAAATAATACTCATTGTGTTCCATTTACACAATACCTTGTATACAAGTAGTTTATGTAGTGTTTTTAAATGAAGCTTTATACAGAAAAATACAAAAGGCCTTGAATTGTACTTTTGTCGCCTAAAAATTCAACAGTTTTTTTCTGAAATCATTTCTTTTTGTATTTTATATTATGTAAAACGACGCATCCCATTTACACCCAAATATCTTATTGGTGAACCGACAATTTTCACTAAGTTTAAGAAATCGACACTTAAATCAAAAAAAGGCAATAAAAATTTTATGATCCAATTTTGTTGATGTTGATACTAAAGAACGTGAAAGCAGAATCCACAAAGTTCAAGTTGAGATATATTTTTTTGTGTAGATTATCACCAGAAAAATATAAAAATTACAGGCATCGAACTTTTATAATCATTTCCCTGAAGCAACAGCCACATTAATTTTCAAAATAGCTTCTTAATTTAAATTTTTTTAAGAACGACTGAAAAGACAATTTTCAGACAGCGAAAATATCCAGACAAAATACAAAACGTCTTACAAGATCTAAAACATTTTTTACGATACAAAGTAGCCACGGAAAACCTATAAACAGGGCGAAAGATAATTTGCATCTGTCAGCGTTTTCACGTGCTGGTGATGTTGTGACGTTATCGATAATATTTTCAAATGGCGTGACATGAATCTTGTCTTGAAATGTAAATTATGGTGTAAACTCAAAATTCAAATAAAGTATTATTATTATTTTTGGATACAGCTTCCTTTTAAAATTATAATCATGAGTGGGATGGCTATAGAATGAGATTTCATTTAAAATCAACTTTTGCAATACACTGAAGATTCTGAAGAAAGCTTTGAAAAAAACAGAAGAGGTGCTCTGAACACTCTTCACAGCGAATCTCTACACGCACGTGATGACAGTATATTTATACTCGCTCCTATCCAAAAATTTCCATTTCAATCAAAACAATTAAACTTTTAAGGGTGGTTTTATGAAAAACTTATGGCCGAACCCCGTATACGTATTTTCACTTCATAAAAATTCCAAGTTAGCTGAATTTCAGTGTAAACCTTTATTTAATCTCTAAAAATAATATATCAAAAGCTCGAACGATTTCATCGTACGCTCAAACATTTTATAGCACCCAAAAGAAGTTAAATGTATATTTTTTTTGGAAATATCACCGTTTCTATTCATCTACCGCTAAAATATCTACAATAAAAAGTAAAGAGCGAAAAATTATCTACAAAAATGGATTTGATTCATTCTTTTCATAGAAGCAAAAGTTTTGTCGATTACAAAAATTGAGAGCAATTTCGAAATTGTTTTCGTTAATTAAATTATAGGGGTAGGTAGGCTATAAATATTTACATTGCCGATATTGTAGTCGGCAGGTTCTCTGGATTACTAACCTATTAGCCTAAAACACGCTGAAAATCTATACAAACAGGTAAGATAACAAACAAACAAAGCTTCGGCAATGTAAGACCTCAGACGTGTTTCAAGACAGTATAAAACAGCATGTAAGTAATATACGTAAGACTTGTAAAGAAGATATAAATGTATGAGATGCCTTATAATCACGTACGTCCCAATGACGAAAAAGGAAAAAATACTAAACGAGACGAAAGTTTAATAGGTCCTCGAAAAGGAAGAACCGTTAGCTGGTTGATGACGTGACAAAACATACTAGGATCATGAAGTTGGAAGAGCTAGTGCACTAAAACTAATCAAACTTCATTTAGAATGTCCTTCTAATCGGTTTATTCCATGAACATACTAAGCGAAGCTTAGGTAAAAAATTAGAAAAATAAAATATGATAGTTTAAAGGGCCATTATAAAGCAAGAACCGTTAGCTGGTTGAATGATCAAGTTTAGTGAGCTAGTGTATTAAAGCTGATTAAACTTCACTAGGATGTTTCTTAAATTGGTTTAATCCATGGCAAACTAAGTGAAGCTTAGGTAAAAACTTAAAGAACGAACCGACGACAGTTTAATAGGCCCTTGGAAAGGAAGTACCGTTAGCTGGTTGATGACGTGACAAAACATACTTAGATCATTAAGTTGGAAGAGCTATTGCACTAAAACTAATCAAACTTTATTTAGAATGTCCTTTTAATCGGTTTAATCCAGGAACAAACTAAGCGAAGCTTATAGGTAAAAAACTAAAAAAACAAAATTTGATAGTTTAATGGGCCATTATAAAGCAAAAACCGTTAGCTGGTTGAATGTTCAAATATGAGCTAGTGGATTTAAGCTGATCAAACTTCATTTAGGATGTCCCTTAAATCGGTTTAATCCATAGCAAACTAAGTGAAGCTTAGGTAAAAACTTAAAGAACCAAACGACGACAGTTTAATAAGCCCTCGGAAAGGAAGAACCGTTAGCTGGTTGATGACGTGACAAAACATACTAGGATCATGAAGTTGGAAGAGCTAGAAACTAATCAAACTTCATTTAGAATGTCCTTCTAATCGGTTTTCCATGAACATACTAAGCGAACATACTTAGGTAAAAAATTTAAAAAAGCGAAATATGATAGTTTAATGGGCCATTGTAAAGCAAGAACCATTAGCTGGTTGAACGGTCAATTTAGTGAGCTAGTGTATTAATGCTGATCAAACTTTATTTAGGATGTCCCTTAAATCGGTTTAATCCATGACAAACTAAGTGAAGCTTAGGTAAAAAACTTAAAGAACGAAGAGAGGATAATTTAATAGGCCATTGGAAAGAATGGGCCGTTAGCTGATTGAATGATTATGTTTGGTGAGCTAGTGTACTAAAGGTGATCAAACTTCATTTAGAACGTCTGTTTAAACAGTCTAATCTATGGACAAACTAAGCGAAGCTTATGCGTAAAAAACTTAAAGAACCAAAAGACGGCACATCTCTTTCTCTCTTTCTCTAAAAAATTGTTAATCCGGATTAAACATGACAAATTACAAAATTATTGTTTTAAATTTTCTTCTTTTCGGGGTTTAGCATCGTAAGGAAATTTCAGATTGACCCATTTAACTTTGTTAATTTCTCACCTGAACTAAGCGATCAAGGCCTAAGATAAAACTGTATAAAATACGATAAATAATCGCACTTTATTCATGTTTTGATTTCACCCCACGTAATTTTAATTACTTTAGTACATATAGAAATTTTTTGGCTTCGTATAATTTAATTAAAACTGATAATGTGAACCTAAGATGTCATTTCATTACTGAATAAAAATTTAAATTTATCACTCAAGAGTAAATTTTTCAACTTCATGTGTTTTTAAGTTTTAAATTTTTGACGTTTTTACCATTTATTACAATAAATTCACGCTTATTTGGAAAAGTGCATTTATAAGTAGTTTTTCCAAGTACATTTCAGACAGTAATAAGAATAAAGGAACAGTCCTGACGTAGTGTGTGCACTAGGTTACAACTGTGAAAGTTTCATCTTGGGTTAACGTCAACTCATTTTTCCGGTCACCGAATATCGCAAGGTAATGGGTACCGAAGTCAAGTTTTTTAGGTCTTCTGGTGTTTTCTTTTGTTCAATTTAAAAAAATGTTTATTTTAACTTATTCTTCAAGGTTTTTACCCCAAAAAATATAATTAAATTATGCTATACCGACATGAAAATCAATCACATACCAACAGGGGTATAAAAGGACCCCAGCTAATAGTCGATATTTGTTCTAGGGAACTTTAGGAAGAATCTAAGCCCAACCACGTTTCGGTAGGTTAATTAGAACAACCGCAATTAATTTTTAATTGATTTTAACTTAAATTGACAATTTTTATCACCTGAAGGTTGTGTATTTTTATCAAAATTTTAATCAAATAAAAAAAACGAAAATCGATTCATTTTGAAGTCAATAATAATATTCAACCGTAATATTATAACCATCCAAGGCTTAGTTTTTGACAAAAAGCGAGAAATGGGTAAGATAGTTCTATAGTCTATGTACACATGTACAGTGTGTCCAGGGATTAAGTGGTTACACAAGATGTGCAAAAATTAGTTTTGATTTATCAGTAAATTTTATTCTTTGAAAAAAACCTTTGTTTGCTTTCAAATAAGCAAAAATATTTCGTATTACCTCCAAATAACGTTAGTAATGCGCTTTCTCATAAAATTTTCCTCAGTTATTTTAGTTATATCTCCAATGAATAATGACTCATTTAAAATATGAACAAAATCAGAAGAAAAACGTTCATTATCATTTATCATCAAAAAAAAATAATAAAACTAACCTTAACAAAATCTGCTAAAAGATTTGACTTAAAACGCCATCTCAAAAATCCAAAAGGCACAAACACAAAAATATCACGACTTGACCACAAAAGTTTAAAAATAATACTAATGGACAAACTATTGAAAAATTTATTATCAGTTATCACAACGACCAAATGTCTACAAATCTTATCGTATTAAACACAATGCGTTTATTTTAATCTGAAAACATTTTTAAAATGAAATTATTTAAAATTATGAAATATTTACTTTGACAAACAAATTAATCAATTATTCTAGAGGATGATTAACAAATTTGCGGATTTGCTCTTGAGTTATTGAGCCAGGGAAAAATGAAAATAAAATTTATTATACGTTTCGGAAAATTTGAGCTCAAAATCTTTTTATTAAATTATTTAAAGATGCTGGTAAAGCTCTTTTGAAGAAAAAAGTTTTCAAATATTTTTTTCTTACTCCTACTAATAGTTCCCTCGAGAGAAAATCCTCTATTTTTGAAGTATGATGAATTAAAAATTTGAGGATGGAATTTATTCCATAGATGTGTAGTTAGCAACAGTTAGATACTGGAGGATTTATAATTTAAAAATTTTTAAATTTCAAAACGACCTCGATTGCAAAAATGGGCAATCTTACAAACAGTGGCTCACTGGTTAGAAAAACGGGTATAAAATTGTGTCTGCACACCATTTATTTTTAATGAAAAAAATGCCACCCTTAAATTAACCACTCAGCTAACGATGGGCGCATTAAGACAATAAAGAACAGTTGATTGATCAGGATGTGATAAGATTATAGACTGAAAGATCTGAAAGGCGCACTTTTAGGATCTCTTCTCCTATCTTCGCCATAAAATAGGCAGAGATGGAGAATGAGTTATCAATCAGCTGTGGGCAATCTTACAACCAGAGACTCACTGGTTGCAAAGATAGTCGGGTATAAAATTGTGTCGGCAAATCGTTTATTTTTAATAGAAAAGATGCCACCCATAAATCAACCACACAGCTAACGATGGACCCATTAAGACATAAATTATAGAACAGTTGACTGATCAGCGTGTGATAAGATAATATACCAAAAAATCTGAAAGGCACACTTTTAAGATCGTTCCCCCTATCCTCGCCATAAAATAAGTAGAGATAGTGAATTGCTGCTGGGAACTGTTCTATCGTCTGAATGTGCTCAATGCTTCAAAAGGAGTGTTAAGTCACCATGGTTACCCCATAATTGGGGTTAAAGACTTTCTTTTCCATAAAAACAATTAAACGAATTTTTTAAAAGAGTTTGGCAAATTTGGCTGCGACTCGTTTTTTTTCAAAATTAAATTCTAAAAGTGAACGTATTTGTGCAGATGTTCAGTAGGTATATCCAGGGGTTGAGTTTGCTTCAATTGTATACGATTCATCCTCCAAGACGTATTCCAGAATAGTAACGGAAGGAATTGTGGCTTCGTCAAAAAAATTCCTCTTTTGGATATTAAAGTGGCAGCTCCAAAAATGTTCAGTTGCTTATGTCTACTACAGGGTGGCTTTTACCAACCAAGTTCACTGTGATCTGTTCTCGAGTAACCAAGTACTGCAAGCAACACAGGTTTATGCTGGTGAGCGCTAGGGATAAGTTCGCGCAGATTTGGCCACATCTCTTTAATAATTTATGTACGTTGACTACTGCTATGGTAGGGATAAATAACAATTTCGTGATCTGCGCATCCCCACCGCTCGCCAGCATAAATCAGTCTTGCAATAAGTATATGCACGATTAATCTAGAGGGAACTCAACATAAGGTGAATCCACCACGTGATGACCGTTAAAGTTGCGCAGTAGATTAGTGCGGTCGTTGCTTAGAAACGAACGTAGACAGTGCCATCATATAATTATTATTACATTGCTTTGGTTTGGTTGAAGCAAAATAATTACAAACATTTTAAAAATTGTGAAGATCTCATTTACAAAGTATTTAGACTAGGCGCAAAAGTTAAAGTATTTTATGCAAGCGGCATTTCATATAACATTTTGGTAACCGATGTTTTCCCAATATTTTGACCCTGCTGAATACGAAAATTGCGGTTATCAAAGATAAATCTTAACCGGAAGCGTGATATTCAAGATGACGCCCAAGATGTCAGCTTTGTTATTTTTGATGGAATAATTATGGACAATTAAGACAAATATTTTTATTGGTTCGGATAAATAATTTTATACTCTACAATTTTTATTAGAAGTAAAATTATCTTCAGATCACTCCTAAAAGAGCTAGAGTCGATAAAAGCACCAGTGTTGTATAAACCGTCTTAATACATAAAGCAGTATATGGAAGCATCTTGGTGAGTTCAGCGAGGTAGCTTTCCCAGTATCCAGCTAGGATGTATCTGTTAAAACATGATCAGAGCAAATCAAGTCCATAAAAGTCCATCATAAAGAGGATATTGCGTCTTCTGTTTTGACAACACACGGTGCTTCTCTCGACTCTCTAGACCCTTAAAGAGTGATTTTACTGTAATTTTTTGTAGACCATAAAATTATCTATCCGAGCTAACAAAAATATTTGTCTTAATTGCCATAATAATTAATCCATCAAAATAAATAAAAAGAGCAAACATGTATATTACGACGATTTTTACGCACACGATGTCTTTAGCTGGCTTTCGTTCCTTAATAAGCGATCTTACGGTACTTTTACATTTAATAATAATTGTAAAGAACCTTGTATATCTAATTCAATCAAAACAGTTGTCCAAGTTTCAATAATAATTCTTCCATCCAAATAAATCTTAATTAATAAAGCAGACAACCTAATCGCCATCTTGAATATCGCGCTTCCGGTTTAAATTTCACTGTGGTAACCGCAATTTTTGGATTCAGGGGGGTCGAAATATTGGGAAAACTTCGTTTACCAAAATGTTATATGAAATTCCTCTAACATTTCGATACTGGGATTTTTTTTCCAATTTCACGGTGCTTCTTCCGACTGTAGCTCTTTAAGGAGCGATCTGAAGATAGTTATACCTCTAATAAAAATTGTAGAGTATAAAATTATCTATCCGAACCAATAAAAATATTTGTCTTAATTGTCCATAATGATTCCATCAAAAATAACAAAGCTGACATCTTGGGTGTCATCTTGAATATCACGCTTCCGGTTAAGATTTCGCTTTGATAACCGCAATTTTCGTATTCAGCAGGGTTGAAATACTGGGAAAACATCGGTTACCAAAATGTTATATGAAATGCCGCTTGTATGGTTAAGGATACGTTTTTTCCGATAACAGTCCTAGTCTAATTAAACCAGTAATTAATTATTAATAGTTTTTCAAATAAAAATTTAAATTAAGTAATTATTTTAAATTTGAACAACTTTTAAAAATAATTTTTTTGACAGAAGAAATAACTAGCTCCGCCACTGGCCTCTAAAGCCACGCCTCGCGCAGGTTTGGTCACGTGGTGGATTCAACTTACGTTGGGACTACTATACATGTGAACTTGGTTGGTAAAACCCACCACCAGTGTGTCGACAGCGTTTCTAATTGCTCTAACGGTTTTAGACAATATTTTGCACACTAACCAGAGATCTAGAGACAGCTCATATATTATGGTTAGTTTAGTGCTACAGCAGGAGAGGGCTGTTTAAATTGTTCTTAATGATCTCAACTAGTTTTTCATTACTCTTTTTACCATAGTGCCTTCTAACCCTGCTGATAGTAAAAATATGATTATTTGTAGGTACCTAGTGCAGGTGTTTTTAGAATTGCTACTTCTGATCAAACATACTCTTTACAAATAGTTTGTTGGTAGAGTGGAGAGTTTTGGAAGAAACATTCAAACGCCTAAAATAACCCCTAGAGTATGCAAATAAGCTGTAACCATTTTGTTATAAGTTATAAGGTAATAACCATCCTGTATGTATCTCTTTGGAGATGCTCTCCATTAGTTTAGTGTATTCCCAAATCACTTTCCGTATGCTCATGCTCATTTCGATTATTGGTTTAAAAATTTGGGTTTGGCTTGTGTAAAATTTTTTCTTTCAAACTATCAAAATTTTCATTTTTCATGTCCCAATAAACATTTTGTGCAAATTCCAGTTCTAAATACGTTTTTACAAGGTAACCTTATTCTCTATCCCTGATGCCAACTTCATTAATTTATTCTTTAAACTCTCTGCTTTAATGTTTCTCCATATTGTTTCTCATTCGTCGTTTTTCATTTCTTTTCAGAATGGTAATTTCATGAGTTGTGGGTTGTGGTTTTCTGAATGCTAATGCTACATTCGGTCAATTCTTAAATTTATTCTCGTTTATGCTCCAAAATAAGAAAACATACGGACAATGACCTTGACAATCGACCCCTTACAAAATTATTAAAAATTATAAGAAAACAATATTTTTCTGAACAAGCTGGATATAATTGGACACTTGATGCCTAATTGGTTTTGAAACAAACATTTCTTCAAAAATTGAAATAAAAAAAAATAATTTAGCCTATTTTTAACCTTACCAACCCCAATTAGTTCAGAAAGTTTTCGATACAATTTAATTCAAATTAAAGTTGGAATACGAAAAAGTTATTACCATTTACATGTTATTAGCGATAATTTATTGTAATAAAAGCAACAGTTTGTTCCAAATTAACAAAAAACCTCGAGTGAAACATGACAAAGTTTGCGAACCCTTCACATAATGATCAACAAGGAATTTACATTTTCATGCAAAAAATATTGATAAAAAATTATTTTTTGACTGCTTTAAATCCTCAGCCCATTGCATAAAAAATAATCAAATTATTAGAATAACTAAAGCGATTTATAATTTAATAAAAAACGGTGCTGCTAGACAGAGAGCCAGATAAGCAAACGGCCTGACAGGCACAAAAACTAAGTAGAATATGACCATAAGAAATTTTTTATTATACTTGCATTATAATCTGCCAATTTCACACTAAAAAGCGTTCATAAAATCGTCTTTATAGCACAAGTGCTCTATACAGTCGTCTAGGTAACAACAATAATATTAACTGTTGTGTGACTTGTTCTTCAATGTAAACACAAAGCATCTCTGTGGCAACAAATATATCCAAAATCGGCACGCTTAATGTTCAAATTTTAAATACAGATTTTTTTCTCTTTTATAGAGGTTTTAGTTGCAATTATAATAAAAAATATCGTATAATACTCGTGTATAAGTAGACTTTATCGCATACGCGCCGTTACAAGCACTCGCAAGCTCGTGCTTGTAATTTTCGTCGCTAATGCTATAAAGTCTTTCTTATACACATGTATTATAATATACTATTTTTCTTGGTTTTCTTCAAATATTCAACGTGGTTACAAAGTTTTCCTTTTTTTTCTGTCGGCTAAGCAATAATCCGATTTGAATGACACGATTTAATTTTCTAAAAGAACCACTACATTTTTGATTAAAGTAACAATCAAAAAGTTATAATTTAAAACGACCCCAACTAATTAACTTAAACTCAATTTATTTAAAATTTTTACCAATTAAATAAAATGTCAAAAGCATAATCTTTTTTTATACTTTTCCAAGTGATGAGAAAGGATCAGAAGGACAAAAAAAATAACACCTAAATTTGCATACACAATACAGACATCGAATAGTTCGTGCGAAAGAAAATTATGTTTGTCACCATTTTGTATGTAAAAATCCTTACTTGTCATATGCCAAAATTTGATAAATGGATACCATGCTTAAACATTTTTTTGGAATATTTGCAAGTAATAATAAAAAGGGCTTTGAAAAAAAGGAATAATTAATAAATTTTAATTAAGCGACTGACATGGTATCATGTTTAAAAGGCTTTCTTTCTCCTTTTAGTAATAAGCAGTCACGCATCATGTTTGAATCGTGCTTTCTAGCTTCTAATTAAACTGTTATTCGTTGTACCTTGCCTTAATTTGTGTATACTTTGTACAGAGCAGGCTCTACATTTTTAGCCAAGGGGTGTATTATTGACCTGCTTTTGTTAATCTACCCGTACCCTCAGCATTTTTTAAATAAAGAAAACATTTTAGAATTCCATTTGATTACAGTTTGACCTGCGAGAGTCTGTACCTCTAACTATTTACAGAACTCTAATGCGAAATAAGACAAAAAAACTGAAAATTTGCAATTTAGTTTTTCGACTGAAGTTTGAAAATGGCTTACTATAGAAAAAAAATGCTCCAAAAAATTTTTTAGAAGGTAAAAAGAGCTATTAAACGATACTAAAGTCAACATTTTATCACATCGACGCTAGGCGTCGCGACGCTAGGATTCGCGACTTTTAAAATTTTTTTATAGGGTTCTATTGTTTTATGCAGAAAATTACTTACTTGGCTTGTTGACATTCCAATACCCAACGAGAACATTTTATCTTGTAATTTGCTTAATTTACACAATTTTTTAGGTTATGTTATGTTATGTTATGTTATGTGGATATGTTGCTTTAGGTTTCTTTGTACCATGAAAAATAACAACTTAAACTTAGTTTTTGAAATTTTAGAAACGTTTTAAAAAATAAAAAGTCGAGTTTAGTATCGTTTAATAGCTCTTTTGACCTCTTTAATAATTTTCTTAATTTGTATAATTTTCTAAGTTATGTTATGTTACGTTATGTTGATATGTTACTTTATGTTAATTTTTACGATGAAAAATAACAACTAAAACTTAGTTTTTTCAAGTTTAAAAAAATAAAATTAAGTTACATTTAATAAATAATAATTTATGTTATGTTTCATCATAAAAAATAACATAAACTAATATATCAACATAACTTAAGAAAGTTGTGTAAATTAAGCAAAGTGCAAGATAAAAAGTTCTCGTTTGCTATCCGAATTTAGTAATTTAATTGAGTAATTTTCTGCAAGAAAACAATAGCTCCCCATAAAGAAAACCTAAAAGCCTACTGAGTAATTAAAAAAAAAATGATAGGTCCCCCATAAAAAAATAAAATGTTGAACGTCGCGACGCCAATGTGATAAAATGTCGAGTTTAGTATCGTTTGATAGCTCTTTTGATCTCCATAATAATTTTCTTAATTTACATAATTTTTTAAGTTATGTTATAATATTATGTAGATATGTTACTTTATGTTATTTTTTACGATGAATAGCAACTAAAACTTAGTTCTTCAAGTTATAGATACGTTTTAGAAAATAAAATTAAGTTACATTAATTTAATAAATAATAATTTATGTTATGTTTCATTGTAAAAAATAACATAAAGTAATATATCAACATAATGTAGCATAACATAACCTAGAAAAGTTGTGTAAACTAAGCAAAGTAGAAGAAAAAAGTTCCCGTTTGGTATCCGAATTTAATAATTTAATTGAGTAATTTTTCCAAAAACCAATAGCTTCTCATAAAAAAAAGAAAAATTGAACGTCGCGATGCCTAGCGTCGATGATATCAAATGTCGATTTCAGTATCGTTTGATAGCTGTTTTGACCTCCTTAATAATTTTTTTAATTTACATAATTTTTTAAGTTATGTTATGTTACGTTACGTTACGTTGATTTGTTACTTTATGTTATTTTTTACGATAAAAATTAACAACTAAAACTTAGGTTTTCAAGTTTTAGAAACTTTAAAAAAATAAAATTAAGTTACATTAATTTAATAAATAATAATTTATGTTATGTTTCATTGTAAAAAATAACATAAAGTAATATATCAACATAATGTAGCATAACATAACCTAGAAAAGTTGTGTAAAGTAAGCAAAGTAGAAGAAAAAAGTTCCCGTTTGGTATCCGAATTTAATAATTTAATTGAGTAATTTTTCCAAAAAACAATAGCTCCTCATAAAAAAAAGAAAAATTGAACGTCGCGATGCCTAGCGTCGATGATATCAAATGTCGATTTCAGTATCGTTTGATAGCTGTTTTGACCTCCTTAATAATTTTTTTAATTTACATAATTTTTTTAGTTATGTTATGTTACGTTACGTTACGTTGATTTGTTACTTTATGTTATTTTTTACGATAAAAATTAACAACTAAAACTTAGGTTTTCAAGTTTTAGAAACTTAAAAAAAATAAAATTAAGTTACATTAATTTAATAAATAATAATTTATGTTATGTTTCATTGTAAAAAATAACATAAAGTAATATATCAACATAATGTAGCATAACATAACCTAGAAAAGTTGTGTAAACTAAGCAAAGTAGAAGAAAAAAGTTCCCGTTTGGTATCCTAATTTAATTGAGTAATTTTTCCAAAAAACAATAGCTCCTCATAAAAAAAAGAAAAATTGAACGTCGCGATGCCTAGCGTCGATGATATCAAATGTCGATTTCAGTATCGTTTGATAGCTGTTTTGACCTCCTTAATAATTTTTTTAATTTACATAATTTTTTAAGTTATGTTATGTTACGTTACGTTGATTTGTTACTTTATGTTATTTTTTACGATAAAAATTAACAACTAAAACTTAGGTTTTCAAGTTTTAGAAACTTTAAAAATATAAAATTAAGTTACATTAATTTAATAAATAATAATTTATGTTATGTTTCATCGTAAAAACTAACATAAAATAATATATCAACATAATGTAACATAACATAACCTAGAAAATTTGTGTAAATTAATTAAACTACAAGAGAGAAAGTTCTCGTTTGGTATCCGAATTAGGTAACTTAATTAAGTCCTCATAAAAAAACGAAAAGTTGAACGTCGCGACGCCTAGCGTCGATGTGATAAATTGTCGAGTTTGGTATCATTTGATAGGTCTTTTGACCTCCTTAATAATTTTCCTAAGATTTTTCTTTAAGGAAAACATTTGATCCAAGTGTTTCTGGAGAATTCTGTATAAATTTATAAGCTCCTTCAACCCAAAGCTTTTTATTTGGAAAACTTCCAAGTATTTTAATGTGTGTTTTGCGTACAACAACGAAGTATGAGTGCTTCTATGTCTCATAATTATTTATTTTATTTGTCGTCCTTCCACAAGCGAATGTTTTCCTAGGACAAGCGCACTATGTAGTAAAGTAAACAAAAACTGGATAGCAATGTAAATTTCACATCGTTTCAAATCATTTCAAATATTCGCCAGTCGTTTCTTTCAATTTTAAAAAATTGATAGAACCTTTCTTTATTTCACACCCGATGATTTGTGATTATTTTTCTGTCGCCTAAAGCGTGTAGCCATGACCATCGGGTTTATCCTACCCATTCGACTCGAATAGTTTAAAATGACTTGATAACTCGGTTTTTTGCAAAAAGCCCTAGAGGTTCAACTTAAAAAACTATGAAAGCAAAGACGAATTTTACTTGATTTAAGTTTGTAAATTTTATTCGACTAAAGAGCTTGTTCGAATGTTCAGACAAAGAAATTATGAAAAGTCTCGATCGCTAAATAAGAAAAACTTTCAGCAAGTTGAAAAGAGTCACTTTAAATTATCTTAAAATTGAGTTTTAAAAGGAAATCCATTCCAACAGTTATTGTTTATTTTATTGTAAAAGCTTTTATAAAGAATTTTCTTTCTTTTTAATAAAAAGCTCAGTTTGCATGTTTTCTTATCGTTTAAACTATATTACTACATAATAAAAACGTATGGCTTAAAGGAAAGCTTTTTGTAATTGGAACTTTTAGCTTACAACAAACAAGGGTTGTTAGTTCAGGTTTTTGAGACTGATATTATACACTCTAAGTCCGGATCATCTTACATTATTTGATGTTTATAAAGTAGCAAATATAATGATCAAGAAGCATCGGTTTAAAAAAATTCGGGTTTTGTTTAAAATAAATGGCGTGTTAGGGCGCACTTATTTTATATTTTTGATTCAAATTCAATTTTTTTTTGGTTTGGAAAATTATAATATTTATAGGTTTCCTTTTATGTTTAGAAGCCTTACAAGCTTATTACGAAGGTCATTATCACCTTGTAACGTAACTGTGACAATGATTTAGTAAATGGCAATTTATTTTGCAGCAACATGGTTTATTGCTAGAGAAGCCCTTCTGTGTGTTACTTGTCACGTGTTGACATTTCTTTTTTTTTAACAAATGAACGCGGCCACCTTTGACTGATTGTTTCCTTTAATAAAAGATATTATTTGAAAAATTTTTAGTTACACTTTTCTTTATTTAATTTTTCATCTATTGTTAAAAATTTTCAATAAAAAGAATCACCGAAAGATTACATTTTTCGCGATGGAAAATTTAATGAATTTGTTAAATTTTCAAAAATTTTCTCGAGTTGGTATTTAGAGAATTTTGAGGTTTTTGCTCGTAAATTATAAACTTTAGTAAACGTCTGTTAGAATTCCATTAAAAAGTCCTTTCTATAAATAAACAGTTTGGAATTTTCGAGTACACCTACAACATATGTATATTGACATGGGGTTTTGAAAAGGATCTCTATGTAGTTTCAAAGTATTTTTGAAATTCACAACATACCTTATTAAAATTGTATATACAAATTAGTAATAGTTATTTACGAATCGAGTGCGAGAAGACAATTTTCTCGCGTGAACGCGGTTTTGAAGTACGCGCCACGTAGGAGCCAGTATCTTAATTATTGCGTGAACGTGTTGCGTAATGTGAGATACTAACTTCCAAATTTAGCAATATGTGTTATTAATCCAGACTACTGGAGGCAAAGCCTCTCAATTAACGAATCGACTGATTGTATAAATTCCCAAACCCCTCACCTGTTAAACACCCTTTATAACATTCAGATTCAGAAGCAATACTTTTATTTTATGTCTCATTACTAGAATCCTTTTGGTTCTTACTCGTATATTTGGAAGTTGGTTTTATATTATTACCGCATGCGTCTTTTTGATCATATCTTGGTCTATCTAACATTCCGCTTGTTCATTTCTTGTTTTACATTTGGAAAATAAATTTATTTTAGTTCTACTTTTATAATACCGCTTTTTGCATTACATCCACATCTGTAACTCTCCATCGATAGACAATTTTATTTGTAAATGTATGTAGTACGATAGAGTGCGCGTTTAGATTTTAACGACATTGATAGTGGAAACGCCAGACTTTCAACTCTTCTTTTACGTAAATTGATTTTACTACATACTATTGCATCTTTTTGTTACCCTTTGGCTTGTTTTTAAATCCTTGTATAAGCAAATGCATAAATCCAATTGTAAAAGTGTAAAAACTTAATCGATATATTTTTTATTTGCCTTTTTTTAAACCGATCCGTTTAGATCTGGATTAATACGTTTCAGATACGCCGACGGTTTAGTATCTAATAGTACCTAACAAAGACATAAAATAACAAAGTATGTGCCACTATTGAATGTAATAGATGTGCATTGAAGCACAAATCCGGCGACGGGAGCTTTGAATTAACAATTTTCTTTCATTTCATTGATCCAAATACCCACCCATTTTGATCAATCCGGATTAGAGTGAAACATCGCGTACATAGTACAAATTTTAAAAATATTGAATATAGTTTATTTCAGATATGTACGCACGCTCCCTCGACAGCTTTACTTTTATTTACCCAGTTATGACTTCTGACTTATGAGACATAGCATCTATGAGCCTTTTACTCTATGCTCCTTTCTCTAGAAAATCTTGGTAACTTATATAACATTCCCACCTGGTGTTCCTAGAGTGATGGTTGTCAAGCCAAAATACTAGTGAAATCCAGAAATTGCTAGGTCTCAACCCGCTTTGCTTCAATTTCAAGTTAGGATGCATCAAAACAAAAATACTTGAGACGCTAGAAGAGGTATAGTTTGGATTAAAGATGAAGACCGCTAGAGTATAACCTACCCCCCCCCCTCCCTAGAGAAGTCACTTGTTTAATCATAGCTTAGCTGGCTTCCATCTAAACCAGTATAAAAATCATGCACTGTAACTCTATCCGAAAGTAACCGAGTTATGGCGCATTAGTTTGCTTAGAGGTTGATTTAAGCCATGATTGAACTAAAGATCCTGAACTTTCTACAACCACAATTGTTTGAAAAACCCTTGGATGTCATTCCAAGAGTCTTTGACTTCGAGACACCGTTCGAGGTGGCCATTGAAGACTGCAACAAGGCTAGAAGTCAATCAAAACAACTGGAACAAAACTCCTGCATCTGGTATTAAAAGTAGGATCTAAAACTAAGCAGGGAACAGGTTTAGACATATATGGCCCAAAATATAGGGAATCAATAGCTTTAGGAACTTACCCCACAATTATACAAGCTGAAACTTGCAATAAATCTGTTAGCCCGTGAACGACTACGAAGGAATTTAAAGGACAAAAAAGTCTACGTAATGTCAGACAGCCAAGCTACAATAAAGGCACTTAAAGCCAATAATTTTGAGTCCTTATGCACTTGGACAATGGACATGCAGCAAATTTCTCAAAACTCTGACAAGGAACAACAAAGTTGCTCTTTATTGGGTGTCATATCACGAGGGAATTCAAGAAAACGAAATAGCAGATGAATTACCTAGAACAGACTCAAAAGCCGTCCCGACACTACTCAGTGAGGTACCACCTCAAGAAACTGGGTATGCAGGATAGTTTCATATGCAGACTTTGAGAATAGGAGATCGAATCCGCCGAAAACATTCTCTGAAATTGTGATGCACTAGCTCGGCTTAGGCTGAAACACTTATGGCGGGATAAATTGACGCCTGAAGAAAGAAGTTAAAAGCAAACTTCTCAGGGCAATAGAGCTTGAA
Organism: Malthinus seriepunctatus; assembly: GCA_963924605.1. Taxonomy (NCBI): domain Eukaryota; kingdom Metazoa; phylum Arthropoda; class Insecta; order Coleoptera; family Cantharidae; genus Malthinus; species Malthinus seriepunctatus. Next base: position 46,045,889 of record OZ004602.1, read on the forward strand.
TTTTTGAGAACATAGATACGAGTAGGGTTATGAACAAAAAATCAACACTGGTTGCAGTTCTGTAAGGCTTAGGGTATGAGCGAATTAAAAGCGTAGAGTAGAGAGTTTACATAGAGTTGTTTGAAATTTCAGCTAAAATAAATATGTCACTACAAGGATACAATATGCTCTATGCTCTCAGCTTTCAATTTGAGCACCCCAAAACGCTATGTTCTATGCTATGCTCTAGAAGCTCTTAGAAGCCAATCGAGTACAATACAATACAATATAATCCATGATTGAACAAGCGATCCTAAATATTTCCAAATTTGTCACCCTCAAATAACAGACTCTTAGACCATGCCCTTAGGGCATGTCTATTTTGATTTTGACCAGGAAGACTAGGAACAAAGCAGAAAGTGAGGACTTAGTGCTCCTGCAATTGTTCTAAATAGGTCCTTTTTTGCAACAGACACGTCAGTAAAAAGAATGGGCCATCCTTAAATACAAACCCCATAATACAGACAGGATTCTGCTTGTGCATGCAAAGAAAACAGATCTGTGATTTCTAAACAGAAAATTTATTTAGTTCCACGCTCCAACAACTTCTTAGGCAGAATTTTGTTTTATAGGCATTAAAATGTAATAAGGACAACAGAACCATATCCTCAGGCCGTTTATTATAATGTCACGAGTCCCCACAGTACCAAATCTTTATCATTGTGTGAAATTAAAACTCTTGTAAACCCTGTCAAGGTCATTACAATCAAAATTGAGCCTTGAGGAACTTCTATCTTTGGGTGCAGACGTGCTGCACTGAATGCTTGGTCTCATATAACTCACGAACACATATTGAGTGGACCAACTCAGTACAGAAAGATATGAACTACTTCAGTTTGTTCTCCAAGGGTATTTCTTGGGAAAAAGAAGAGTTTGATGACTTAAGAACACAAAGCACGAGAACAAGTCTCTTTCGTGCGGCACTAGCGACAAAGCGAAGTCATGTGGATGACGGATCGGCACCCGAAGGAGAAGAAGAAAAACCAATTCAGCTACATACTTAGCAGAATATTTATCTAAAAATCACCATCAACTTTTGTCAAATATAAGATTGAGCGAAATCGCCATGTTGGAACACAAAGGTCTAGTATTAATTTTCTCTTGTAAAACGAAGGCAAGTTTCGTTAATGCTACTTGTTTTAGTTTTTTTTTGCGAATTTTCATTCAGGAAATAATAATTGCAAGTTTCCCATTACATTTTCAATTACTGCTAAATACTGACGTAATTCAAATAATTAAATGTTTCTACTTAAACCTTAAACGGTTAATTCCATAAAATAAACGCTGGATAAAACGCTCTTTTTTAATTCAATAAGTTCTGATTCAACATTTTTTAATTTTAATTTTCAATTACTTCACAAAAAAAACAATTAATTGCTTGTGTTTGTATAAAATACAAAGGGTTTAAAACATTTTTTTGTTAGAAAATTTTCAATTTTTTAGTCGCCTTTTAAAAGCTATTTGTTTTATTTAAACAAAATAGATCAAACAGTAATTTTTATTCATGAATAATATTTTTAGAAAGATCAATCAAAATATTTTTAGTTATATTGGAAGCAATTTTTTGAAAAGTTGATTGTATAAATTAAGCACATTCAACTACCTTTATGATAGTCCACAAATGCAAAAAAAGAAAAAAAAATCGATTCGTTTCGTTATAGTTTTAGATATTTTAAGCTCTGTTATTGGTTTTCACCCCATTTATTACTAACCGTGATTCAAATAAAATAAATCACGAGAGACACCCCAAATGTGAAACGTGAAAAAAATAGTTTTACTGAAAATATCTGATCCTCAAATGAAACTTTTTAACTTTTTATACACGAAGATTCTATACGTATTATTCAGCAACTGTGGGGTGTTTCATCATAACTTTTACGTGCTAGGCTCCTATTCTTTATTTTATATTTGATTGACAGTAGTACCCTGAAGAGTAAGAGATTATGACCTTTTGACATTTTTATTAATCTAACGATTTAAAAATAAGAAAATATTTTTATGTTATAAACTTAACTGGATTTATCTTAAAAAGCCTAAAGATAGGCAGAGCCTTTTTAAAACTTAATAACGAAGACGTTAAATTTTGGAACAAACGATACCTATCTGGTGGAACAAGCGATACCTTGTGGAACAAGCAACATTTTGTGAAATAGTAGATACCTTATGGAGAGTTTATGAAAGATTTAGAAATAGAGGCGAATATTTCGCATCAATAACAAATAGTGAAACAAGCGATAACTTGTGGAGCAGTCTACAAATGGTGGAACAAAAGATACCTTGTAGAACAAGCGATACCTTGTGGAACAAGCAATACCTTGTGGAACAAGCAACACCTTGTGTGCAATAGTAGATACCTTATGGAGAGTTTATGAAAGATTTAGAAATAGAGGCGAATAGTTCGCATCATTAACCAATAGTGGAACAAGCGATAGCTTGTGGAGCAGTCTACAAATGGTGGAACAAAAGATACCTTGTAGAACAAGCGATACCTTGTGGAACAAGCAACACCTTGTGTGCAATAGTAGATACCTTATGGAGAGTTTATGAAAGATTTAGAAATAGAGGCGAATAGTTCGCATCATTAACCAATAGTGGAACAAGCGATAGCTTGTGGAGCAGTCTACAAATGGTGGAACAAAAGATACCTTGTAGAACAAGCGATACCTTGTGGAACAAGCAACACCTTGTGCAATAGTAGATACCTTATGGAGAGTTTATGAAAGATTTAGAAATAGAGGCGAATATTTCGCATCAATAACAAATAGTGAAACAAGCGATAGCTTGTGGAGCAGTCTACAAATGGTGGAACAAAAGATACCTTGTAGAACAAGCGATACCTTGTGGAACAAGCAACACCTTGTGTGCAATAGTAGATACCTTATGGAGAGTTTATGAAAGATTTAGAAATAGAGGCGAATAGTTCGCATCAATAACAAATAGTGGAACAAGCGATAGCTTGTGGAGCAGTCTACAAATGGTGGAACAAAAGATACCTTGTAGAACAAGCGATACCTTGTGGAACAAGCAACACCTTGTGTGCAATAGTAGATACCTTATGGAGAGTTTATGAAAGATTTAGAAATAGAGGCGAATAGTTCGCATCATTAACCAATAGTGGAACAAGCGATAGCTTGTGGAGCAGTCTACAAATGGTGGAACAAAAGATACCTTGTAGAACAAGCGATACCTTGTGGAACAAGCAACACCTTGTGGAATAGTAAATACCTTATGGAGCGTTTATGAACGATTTAGAAATATATAAGAATAGTTTGTATCAATAACCAAGAGTGAAACAAGCGATAGCTTGTGGAGCAGTCTACAAATGGTGGAACAAGAGAAACCTTGTTGAACAAGCTATACCTTGTGGAGCACTCGATACCTTATGGAACGTTTATGAAAAATTAAGTTGGATTTAGAAATAGATAATATCTTGCAATATAATGATCAATAGTAGAACAAGCGATAGCTTGTGGAGCAGTCTACAAATGGTGGATCAAGAGAAATCTTGTGGAAGAAGCTATACCTTGTGGAGCACTCGATACCTTATGGAACGTTTATGAAAAATTAAGTTAGATTTAGAAATAGATAACAGCTTGCAATAGAATGATCAATAGTGGAACAAGCGATAGATTGTGGAAAATACTGCAAATTGTGGTACAAACGATATCTTGTGGAAGCGATACCTTGTGGAACAAGCGATACCTTGTGGAACAAGCGATACCTTGTGGAACAAGCGATACCTTGTGGAACAAGCGATACCTTGTGGAACAAGCAACATCTTGTGGAATAGTAAATAACTTATGGAGCGTTTATGAAAGATTTAGAAATATCAATAATCAATAGTGGATCAAGCGATAGCTTGTGGAGCAGTCTACAAATGGTGGAACAAGAGAAACCTTGTGGAAGAAGCTATACCTTGTGGAGCACTCGATACCTTATGGAACGTTTATGAAAAATTAAGTTGGATTTAGAAATAGATATTAGCTTGCAATATAATGATCAATAGTGGAACAAGCGATAGCTTATGGAACAGAAGACAAATTGTGGAATAAGCGATACCTTGAGGAAGAGCGATATTTTGTGGAATAGTCGATACCTTGTGAAGCAGTCGATACCTTATAGAACGTTTATGAAAAAATAAGTTTGGTTTAGAAAAAAAATGAATAGTTTGCATTACCTAATGCAAATTAGTGGAACAAGCGACAGTTTATAGAGCAAGCGATACTATGTAGAGTAACCCACACCTTGTAGAGTGATTATGAAAGAATAACTTTGGTTTAAAAAAAGAGAGGTCTACTTTGTGCTAATGAGCCATTTTTGAACATTAGCCAAAATCTGTTTAATACTTTTATAAGTCAATTATTCGCTTTGTTTTAAAAATTTAGCATATTGTTTTACTAAAGTAACTTTTTAGCTTTTAGCCAAACTTTTTTATTTAATTAGAGCTACTGTAATTTAAAATAAAATTTCGTTTCGTGTTTAACAACAAATAACTTTTCGTATTTTCATAATTAGGAGGGAAACTTTTCTAAAAATAATACTTCGTCAATCAAAGTCCACAATAACAATAATAATTAGTATAATTCTGACTCGTTAACTTCCTTTTGTTATATAACATGCTCGTAGTTTTGGAGAGAATCAAACCAAATTATCAAAATTCCATTAACGATAAGATGCGATTAAAACGTAAAAATAGATGAAAATTAATTTATTAACTAAAGTGGAAAATACTTCAAATAGTTTCTTAATTAATTAAGCCGTTTTGGGTAAACTACTTGTATTTGCTCAATGAAACTTTTTTCCCAACAACTTCATTTCTATTAATTACTCGTGCTTTAAATGAAAATGATTGGAAAATTAATTTATGCTATGGAAAAACTTTTTAAAAAGTTGTTAATAAGCGTCTATAAAAGAATTACTGGTTGTAGTTTTTAAAAGTGTTGGGACTAGTTGGAAAAGTAACGAAACGTGAGTTGAAATTTGAATTGAAATAAGAAGGGAAAAAAGTATTTTAAATGAGTGCCTTTATATAGCCAACCAAAAGTATACATTCTGCATGAAAATTGTCACAAATTTTATACGCGATTTAAATTTTTACAAAAATTGTCTTTTTACTACTTTATTTTTCTTCGTTGTCGTACAAGATGTTTCGAAAGAAAAATGAACACATGAGCAGGTTGTTATCCAATGATAGCTGAGAAAAGTGTAAAAGCAAAGTAAATAGAGTGGGAATTACAACTGCCACATAACTAAATTTGTCATCAGCAGCATTGATCCTCAACTTTCCCCTATCAAATTAAGCAAATATTGATATTGCGATTGCTCCAACTGCTATGAAAGTGCTTTTGGGCACACTGTATATATTTAACGACTTTAAATAATAACGCAGCTATCATTACATCAAGTTTTTGAGCAGTATATGAATATTTGCAAGAGAATCTCCCAAACGTAACGTAGTGGCAAAATTAATACCAAGTGGCTGCAACGTGTAGACTATTAGTCGTTTGAACCTAACCTAACATAATCATTAATTAAGCAAAACTTGAGTACACTTAGAACGTATCCCTCATATGACTTAATGGCAAATATGAGATGCATGGCTTTTACAAAATGAAGTTCTACTCTTCATGTTCGTGAAACATTAGCAGTAAAACGGGGCAACTGCGTCACCTACACATCAGAGCAATATGGGTAATGGAATTAGCTATCAAGAAGTTAAGTTGAAGACTTTACCGAATCTTAAGTCAATCAGGAAAATACGCACAACAAACTGAAGTTAGAGGGCAGTTCAGAGCACCGTTTAAACTTTGAACAATGGACTTATCCCATAAAATAATATTTTCTTAAAGTTTGTAGAACAACAGGTTGACTCAATCATTGAAATAAACAATTTAAGTTCCTGAACATAATAATGTCTCCCAAACGTGACTTAGCGATAAATACCCCCCCCCCCATATGTTTTACAACTTATGCTCGGCTGTAGATTACTTATGCTATAAACCTGCGTAACACACACAGACTTGCCTTCCGCATGTGCATGCGGCCTGCACAGGGTAAGCTTGTGCGTGTACCGCGGCCTTTATGTATCGAGAGGCGACAATAACGATCAATAATTTATTTTAACTGGAAGGGTTTTGTTAGCTTGATATCTAGTTTCAGGAAGGAAGCTAGTTACTATCAGGAAGGAGCATTACCGGCCAATAACATGTGACCACGATGTAGTTTCTAAATTTCCGTTCCATTTTCTCTACGCTAGCACTTGCTAATACTCCTTCCTATCAGTAAAAACCATTACAGCCAATAGTATGTGACCGCGATGAGGGTTCAAGATGTCTAACACATTAACACTCTTTCCTGATAGTATCCCGGTATTTTTATGCAATATTCAGATTCATTCTAAAAAAATGCCCACTTACATGTTTGTAACTATTTATGAATAGGGTAGGTGCCAGGGTAGATCATACCTTAAATGTTCCTAAAAAAAGTCTGAAATATTCTGATAAACCCTACTGGAGATTTATTTTTAGAAATTGTGACCTTTTTAAAAATCCTTAGAGGGTAGGATCTACTCGGTGGTTAGGGCCGGGTAAGTGCTAGGGTAGATCATACCTTAAATGTTCCTAAAAAAAAGTCATAAATGTTCTGATAAACACCACGGGGATGTGTGCCCTAATCCCCTCCCATTTAGTCCACTGTGGAGCTTCTTTTAGAAATTCTGGCATTTTGAAAAATCCTTAGAGGATATGATCTACTCATATACCAAAATCTTAAGTGCTTAGGGCCGGGTAGATGCCAGGGTAGATCATAGCTTAAAGGTTTCTAACAAAAAAGACTCCCATTGAGACTGATCCCCTCCCATTCAGTCCACTGGAGATTTTTTTTTGAAATTCTAACATTTTTAAAAATCCTTAGAGGATACGCTCTACTTTTACATCAAAATCTCAAGTGTTTAGGGCCTCAAATGGTGTTAATTCGGCCCTGTATACGTATTACATTAATTTTAGACAATTTCCAGCTATTTAGCCGACGGATATTAATTTACCAATGGACATTTACTCAAACCGACATTAATTTCTCCAAGCGAACAAATTTGTTAAGCCACCTGCATGAGTTGTACTGATAGCAATTTACAATACAACCATATCGCTACTTTTACCATATTCAAGTAGGTATCATGGCTTTAAAAAAATAATTCTTTTCTACAAGAGATTGAAACAACTTCGATCCAATCACTTGGCCGACAGACATTTTTTATCATTAAATAAAGGTTTTTCTCTCATGCAATAATATCATTAGACTTATGGCTCATAATAGAAAAATTGGGGTGATAGTATTCCGACCCAGCTTTTGGATGTAAACTATTTGAGTGCCACCGAATAAGAAAATCCGATTGGCGACATCAATCCGATTGGCAACATCAGGCAGTGGCTTCAAGAAAATTATTTGAGAAGGAAAAAGTAGGAAACATTACAGTATCCATGCAGCCATTTGTCATTCTTGCATTTTTGGGCTACTATCTGCAATGGCTTTGACAGCGTGACAGCTATGCTGAAGTTAACTTCTTCATTCCAGACGACTTATCAACAGTATTTGGGTTTTCCAGAGGGTAAGAAAGTAGTTTTTACCTAAAAAGTAAGATTTTGCTTTGGTATCCCTCTCAGATTGCTTTTCTATCCCCTTACGAATTAAAAATTGATTATCGACCCTAAATCCTAAATATAGTGCCTGCAGTCTCCAACTCGATTTTTCTGTTATGAGTCCCCATAGTTTATATCTTTTGTAATTACAATGGGGAAAAGAAATAAAATTAATAAGCCCAAATGATCATATACATGTTGGATTAATGATAAGCCACATGCCAAAACTCTGCACGTAATTGATCGGTTTTCAGAAATATATTGGAGTACGTTCTCAAGTCTCGACTTTCACAGCCGCTTCAAGCTCTTAATTTTTACATGTCGGAATTTTCATTGATGTTGTAGTCTGAGAGAGATGTTGGACACGTAAAAATCCGCTCTGTCAACAATTGTCCATCGACCAAACGTCTGCTAGTGATCTATTAGCCTGTGATGAATGTTCCAAACTTTTATCTAATGCAGATCTATTATTAAAGGAAATTAACACTTCCAAGTTAAATAGAAATTGACCTCTTAAATAATCATAGACGTTAGAAGTTGAGCAATGCTTAATTGAATCTCTTTGCTAAATAATTAAAATACAGTTTATGTAATAGTCTCTACAATTACTACCTAAAAGACGTCCTATAGTGTGCCATGAGAGTTAAAAGTAACGACTTCATAACAAGTCAATAAAAAATTTTATTTTTTGAAACGACCAATCAATTTCACAAACGTGGAAAATTATAGATATTTTACGTCTTAAACCTATAAACCATATTGACAGCAAAATAAACAATAAAAATAGCTGAAAAGGAGATAGTAAAAATTAATGTTTGAGGATAAGCTTCGGTTATATTCAATAAACGGCACAAACTTGACACATTTCTCAATGTGAATCGTTCGGATCGTTATAGCCGTTCTCACTTCTCAGTAACCACACACCACCAAATTATTTTGTATTTGAAAAACATTTCGGACGTGTTACGGTTGTCAAAACCTAAAACCGCACCTTTAATAATTATTCCCAACAAAAGTTCATACCTCTATCGTTTTCATAAAGCCCCTAATAGTACAAAAACAATTTAATAACGTTGAAAATAAATTCATTAGCTATCTAATTTATTTAAAGTGTCATTTATCTTAATTGAATGCACCAGTCAACAAAAAGATTATATTTCGACAACTATTAGGTTAAATATAATGTAAATTACATTTATGTTCATTCAGTTGGACATGCAACAAAACATAAATAACCTATCGATTTACATCATGACCTGCTTTTAAACTCATATTTATTCCGTTATCGTTCATACTTCACTTGTTAATATTAAAATATTAATTGTATACAAACTTTTTCATCAGGAACTGAATACTAAGAGCAACCAGTGTTTTCATTCATATTCATTAAATGTTTGGCAAATGATTAAAAATGCCTCGTTTAATGCCAAACGAGACGTTTGTTCAAAATTGTAATTTTTTCCTAATTTGAAATTGTCAAGAATTGTTTAAGATACCTTGAACTGAAGTTTGAAACAGAATTAGCAAACGATCAAATTGATGGCATTCTGATACTTCGCATAGGTCAAACAACGCATTCAGAGAATTTTCCAGCTGTTCCGAGAGGAAATATAATTAACGTCAACTCAAATAATTCTTAGCAGTTGGTATTTAATCCTTTCAACCTTTCGATCAAATTAGATCCAAAGTATTCACAGTCAAGGTCACATTAAAATTTTATGAGCTACGATTCAGTATTGACAGTTGCATAGCATTCAATGTCAGCTCATTCTCCAAGACAATAATTGATGAGTGATTATTCGATGAAACCGTTATTAAGTTAAAAGGGGTGAATTTAGAAATGCCATAAGGGATGAAAATAGGTAATTGATTTCATCAGTGTACACCACTGAAGATTTTCGTTAACAGTAAATCATGGGGCAACTCTAGAAGAAAACGCTCCCATTCATTGCCTAGCTTTTTTACAAATACTTAATTTAGCGATTAATACCAAATAATTGAATAATAAGAGAACAATCGGTCCATCCCCTACTAATATTCTAAAACTGTTATTAGATCAATTTTTACCCTCTCCTTTTTTTTACCCTATCACATTTTTCAATTCTTGAAGTGTTTATGGTCTGTTTCGACACACTTTGTATTTGAGATAGCCTCAGAGCAAAGAGATCTGGAAGGTCTCTTGCACGATCTCAAAGCGCAAAAATTCTCTCTCTGATGCAACCTCAAAGTCAAAAAGTAGCAAGAGAAACCAGAACACTTCGAGAACTGAATAACATGATATGATAAGAAATAAGCTACATAAACCGTCATTTTAAAATGTTACAGCAGGTCATGAAAAACTTTCGTCGAAAATTACAAGAACTGCTAAGGCACCGTTGAGAACACCTCCAAGATGTGTTCTTGGGCAATCAACGGCAAAGCTTTAATATTTATTAATTCTTAACGAAACTACTAAAACCCTGCCCTATAGGCGTTTTTTCGCGAGGGTTATTTTTGGTTCCTCCCCTTCCATAAGGCTGGTATGAGAAGTATCGAGGAACCGATACCGGAACAACGTTCTAAACCCCCTAGAAAACCCAATCCGAAATTTGAAGTGGAAACAAAAAGTAAAATTTTTGGGTTACGCCGAAATTCCTGGAAATCTGGTGCAGAAATAACGGCCAAAGAAATCGGTTCGTATCTTCTTTCAGACAATAGTCAAATAACGCCAGGCATTTATTTAAAAAAAAATCCAAACTTTTCGCATTCATTTTGCTGTGCAATTTATCAAATTCCAATGACGATTTTTTGGAATTTTGAGGTGGCCTTTATCTTTCAAGATATTCCTAAACTAAGACTAGGGCCTTTATGGGGCTACCCTTGAGTACCCGAATCTAAATTTCTAAATCTAAACGAGACCTGTAACAAAAATTTCTTAGCATCGAATTTTTAGAAAGGGATACCTAGGGGTTTGTCTTAAGTAATTGTGAATTTTGAGGTTTTGCATATGAAGGGTAAGGAAGATGTAAATTTATTAATTAAAAGTATCGATTTTTTACATTTAAGGCCTCCCTCGCTTCCCATGCGTGTCCTATTCAAAATTTGACTTTTGTATGAGGTAGGCGAGAAAAAGACGATACTTTTGAAACAAAAATTTTCAAAAATCTATTTATTTCGCTTTCGTTTTGATTAAAAAATTATCCTGTTGCTGGAAGATTCTTGGCCCACTACTCAACACCAGAATCAGAATTATACATAGAGACTGCTAATTCTGCTTCTTGCTCCCTTCCCTTCTATTGTTCTTCCTCTTTAAAATTAGTACCTGAGCTTAATTCTAGTCTATTTCCATAATTTTCAGATATACAACGACGTTGGCCCAATCCCCTCATCTGATACCTGACACCTGCCCGTCCTCCAATGCCAGTTTTATAAATCGGTTATCTGCCTATCTTTGGATGTGACATCAGGTAAACGCTATTTGAATATTTGGATCCTTACCAAGCCCAATATTATTATTATTATCCTTACCAAGCGCAATATTTGGTTCTCGGCTTGATTTAACCTAGGTAGGGGGTAGGCTAGAAGACGATGCTTTTGAAAAAAAAAATTAAAAAATCCTTTTATTTAGCAGAACTTCGTGTGGCTACCCGTTTGATTAAAAAACTATCCTGTTGCCGGAAAATTCTTGGTCCACCACTAAAGACTAGAACCAGAATTATACAAATAAACTGCTGACCCTGCTCCTTGCTCTCTCCCCTTCCCTTCTATTTTTCCAAATTAGTACCGGGGCCCAATTCTAGTCTATTTCCATAATTTTCAGAACTACAACGATGTTTGGGTCCAATCCGCTTATGTGACACCTGACATCTGCCCGTCCTCTAGTGCTAGTTTTATAAATCGGTTATTTGACTATCTTTTGATGTGACAGGTCTATTGTTAACGCTATTTGAATATTTGGATCTTTGCCTAGTCCTTTTGGCTCTCGTCTTGATTTAACCCAAGTAGGTGGTAGGCGAGAAAAAGGCGATGCTTTTGACAAAAAATTCAAATATCCTTTTATTTAGCAGAACTTTGTGTGGCTATCCGTTTGATTAAAACACTATCCTGTTGCCGGAAAATTCTTGGTCCACCACTAAAGACTAGAACCAGAATTATACAAATAAACTGCTGACCCTGCTCCTTGCTCTCTCCCCTTCCCTTCTGTTTTTTGAAATTAGTACCTGAGCCCAATCCTAGTCTATTTCCATAATTTTCAGATCTACCACGATGTTGGCACAATCCCCTCATCTGACACCTGAACCCTGCCCGTCCTCCAGTGATAGTTTTATAAATCGGTTATTTTTTGGCTATCTTTAGATGTGACAAGTCTATCGTAAACGCTACTTGAATATTTGGATCTTTGCCAAGCCCTTTTAGACCTGGGCTTGATTTAACCCGATGTGATTTTGTTTAAAGTTGCATTTCAATTCAAATTAATGTTGAAATTTTTTCCTCTACGTGTAGCTCATGCAAAAGCTTTACGTGTCGCGCTACGAATTTGAAAGCAAATTGGTATTTACTGACCTACTAACCTTCACCCCTCAAGCACAGTGACAGTTCCATCATGTGCAATATTCAAAATATCAATTGTTTAATATAGAGATCGAGTGAACTGTTCCAGAAAATAACTAAATTGTGTAAAGCGACAAAGTCGGTGCGGCGTGCCTTACCGTTTATTCAATTTTGCAATAAGCGAAGCGTTTCATACGCATTATTCCAAACCCTTGTATATACCAGCAAACGTTTTAATACATTCTCCTAAAGAAGCTTTTGAAAAAAATATATAGAATTTGATGAAAAATTCAACTCTGAAAGCTTATAACGATTATTTATTAGCTCAAAAGGGCAAAAAAAAGAAATAAATTTTTTTCCAATACCTGTTGTGTTTTCTTGTTCGTTTTATGAACTAAAAGAGCTACATTATAAGTAATTAACTAAGGTAGGTAGGTAGTACTACTTAGCTGGTTTTGTAGCTAGTAGAAAGTTTGTTGGAGAAGTAAAATACAATATTAACGACACCTCGAGTTATTATCGAAGTAAAAGGTTCAACACAAGAAACTACCGCTAAAGAAAAGTTAGATGGTAATAAATTAACAGTTTAACTTTATAATTAGTTATCTAATTTGAAATCAAATTTTCATTACTTTGCGTGACTAATAAATGAGTTGAATATAATGTTTAAATTATTTAAAAGACTTATGATAAAAATGCGTCTAGGGGTGGATTTATAAATTTATTTCACAAGCGATTATTTTGGTCTAATTCTAACCATTTTTTAAATTTTTCTTCAAAATGGAATCGTGACGTCCTGAATTCTTCAGGTTGTACCAGGATTAATGAGAAATCGAATATTGTTGAATAATTAATTTATTTGCAAACATTTTTTACCCAATGATAAGAGGGTAAGAAATGTTATACGGGAAACCTGGAAATCGTTTTTTTTCTTTTTACTTAAAGATCAAGTTATTTTGTTACAGTAAAGGTATCATTTAAGAGTGCGATGATATGCAATAGTGTTTGTCGCTTGAAAAATTGTTAGGTTGGGTCAGGTAACCATGAGATCGGATTTAAAACTATTAGGTAAGTTGATGAACCACTGAAATATGATGTCGGTTCAACTAAGTCAATCACTGGAAGCAAAGAGTGGTTGTAGCTCATTGAGCTGAAAGGAAGTCCCACTCTACCTCCTCGCAACCAAAAAATGGTTTTGTTAGGTCAGATTCTATTAGGTTAGGTCCTGATGTTGAGTTCTAGGTCGGTGGAGAAGATCTGAGCCTATGAGCTATTTTGATAGCTCAGTAAGATAGTCCTTAAGGGTGCGAAAAAACAATATCGTTTATACCCTGAAAGACAGTTAGGTTAGGTTAGGTAACTATGGCGACCAAATTCTCAGGTTGTCTGCCACATTAATCGCTTTCAGAGGAGTTGACGAACTACTGAAATATGATACTGGCTTTCCGAGGGGCAAAAGGGCACATACTCCCTCTTCGTAAAAAGGTTCTGTTGTATTTGACTCGTTTAAATTGGGTAAAGTTAGGTTGACATGTTGATATTGCACACTACATCCTTGCAACAAAAAGAAAGTTCTTTTAGGTTAGTGTAGGGTAGATTGGGTTAGGTTAGGGTGATGTTCAGAAGTGTAAATAACGAGACCGCAGGTCCCGCGTTGCAGGAGGGCCCCAGGATCAAAAAAGCCTCAGAAACATCGTTTACATAGTATGAAATTTCAAATAAAATGATTATTAATAGGGATGGACAGGCGCCCTAGTCTGGATTTTGTGGGACGGCCCCCAAACTCTTAGTTAAACCTCTGGTGATGTTATGTCCTACACTATCTCCTCACAACTAAAGAAGGAGTACATTGGATTAGGTTAGGTGATGTGTTGATATAGAGTTTTAGGTCATCGCAGAAGATCCGAGCCTCAGTTCATCCTTATTTTCACCACAGGTAAAGAGTTTAACAAGATGCAATAATGCTTTTAAAAGATTTTTACTGTTGGCCATGTTGCCCGAGTTATGCTTTTAATTTTAGACTTTCTTGGCTCAGTCGAAAGGTCATTAAATATCAATAAATGCTGTCAATGTGAACTAATAGTCCAATGATCATTCAATTGAGCTGGCAACAATAGAGCAAATGCCAAATCACTCGATTTACCTGAGGCATATCTTAAATATTTGTTGGTTTTGGTAAAGCGAACTGATCAATATCTACGATAAATCAGTAAGGACTGGTTTCACAGGATCGACTTAAGCTCTGGTTTAAGCTTTAAACCAAGATCAGGAGCTTAAACAGCTTCACAGTTTCGGTTTAAGGTTTAAATAATTATTTTAAGCCAGATCTCACAGTGACAGATTAAGCTCTGGTTTAAGATCTAAAAGTCAATTTTACAATCATGGATTAAAGTGGTCCCAGCTAAACGGGATATGAATCCGCATGAGCGCATGCGCTGTAAATCTATCGTAACGTAAACGAGTTACGGCGCATGCGCTCATGCGGGTTCATACCATGTTTAGCTGCGGCCAGCTTAAGTCATGATTCTAAAATAGACTCTAAGTCAATATGTATAAATACAAATACATGTGAGCTTAATTATGCAAGTTTAATTAAGCTCGACTTTAAACTAGCACTGTGAAACTATTCCTTAATATCTTCGAGGAAATTTTCTTTAGTATCATGGTTACCGCTCGATATGTCAATATGCCAACGCATAGATGGAATATACGTGTCTTATAAAATATTTACACGTATAGATTTGCTAACCACAATTATTTGCTACACACGGCACATCCTAAACCCACCTAGCTGTGACCATTATCAGTATTTCAGTCGATTGATTTTTTACAATTTAGCATCTTAAAAAGATGAAATTAGATTTCTAATAGAGGAAGGAATGCTAGATTAGAGGCAACAGATTAAAAAACACAAATACTAGGAGTAAAATAGAGAAATACACATAAATCGAGCTTACAGACCCGGACGTAAAAGTACGGGTATGTGGTGCATGCTGCATTTAATTATGTATAAACTAAGTTCTAACAATGACTACTTATAAATAAATACAAACAAAAGCTACCCTTCACGGACTTACAGAACGGCTCCCTGCTATTTCGCCAGGCAGCTTTTACCTTTAAATGGTAATAAACAAACAACAAATGTAACTACTTATCGCAGCATCTCTATTACAATACAGGGTGGTAACCGGAACTCTCGGTCGTAGGGATTTAACGTGTAAAATCATACTTTGATGATTTTCTTCTTCCCAATTTATTTTAGAAAAAAATCTTCAAATAAAAGTTTTAGAGCATAAAATCCTGCTTCTAAATCAATACACCAAATTAATTATTGGATGCTTTATAACGTCAGAATTTTAATTTGAAAATTTTGAAAATTAGCAGAAATAGCCATTGATAATTAAACGTTTATTTGATATTTTTGTTCTAAAATAAATTGGGAAGCAGGAAATTACCAAAGTATGATTTCACATATTTAAATCCCTATGACCGAGGGCTCCGGTCACCACCCTGTGTACATTAAAACGTTAACAGGCAAATTTAAAAAAGTTCGTAGGTTCATAAATCTTTCGGGCCTTCCAAGACCTGGGTAATGTATTACAGGTTAGTTTAACTCGTATTATTCTTTAGAACAATAATTCTACGCTGTCATATTTCTTGTTTTACATGAGAAAATGAAATGTAATGTCATTTTTTATTGCACCTTGTTTTGTTTTCCCTTGTATTTACCAACTCGTCAAGGATTGGAGTTGGGAAATCAGTAACTGGACCTTTCTTCGTTTTTTACTACCCCTGTCCAAGCGTCCAAGTCTAACACTATATGCTAAATTCCCTCCACAGAACTAGAAGCTAAATTAATTTTACTGCAATTAATGTTCTTTTGTACAACGAGGTTTAAATCGTAACGCTACCCTTACTAAAATAATATATAGGGTCTCTTCATTAATTAAATTAAATTGATTATAAATAATTTAATTTTAATGTCTACAATAATTTAGAATTAATTTTAGTTATAATCTTTTAAATTTATTTTTATTAGACTCCAAATCCCAGATTAGAAATTTTCGAACCCCTATTCATATCTTAATCTCTCAGATTATGAGATTTCATTTGAGTAGATACAACAACATCTACCGAATAGTAAACATTGTAATTAGGTATTATAATTGCAGTTAGTTAAATAAAAATGTGTTTTAATCCAGTGGTTTATACAGGATGTAGAATTATTTTTGCTACTAAAAAAATATATTTTTTAGAAATTTCATCCCTTAATCACTTGCTGGTAAAAGTCCCCAAAGCAATGTGTGTTTTTGCGCTACTTTTCTGAGTACAAATCCTTTTTAGGCTTTTAGGCAAAAATTAAATCTATGCTAAAGGATGCTTTTCTACTCTTACTCTTTAAGATCACAAACGTCTTTAAACTTTAAATTAATAATAAGTTTGGTGGAAAATGTAACAAAATATTTCTGCATAATAAATGTAAAAATATGTAAATCGAACCTTTAAAATTTCCACGAAAACTAAATTTTATGAAAACTCATTTTGTTGTTAATTAAATGTATGGGGTCGAATTATCTTGGCGAAATCAAATTTGTAAAATAAATTTAAAATCAAAATAATAATTAATTTATGTACACAAAAATATTTAAATTACATTTTCTTAGCTAAAAGCGTGTATAATGTTAAAATTTTTTTGTTATTTAATTTTTGGGGGCCACTGTGCGTAATGAATTATAATAGCTTTCGGTAATTAACTTCAATGAAAATTTATAACTTTATTTGCATACTAATAAGTTTGTACTGGTGTATAAGGGGTGTCATATGATTTAATAGAAATTGTAAAATAGTCGTTTTAAAATTAATAACTCGAAAGAGATTATTTACTTTTAATTATTTAAAAAATTGGGCCTCCTTTGACTCTCTTAATAAGGCGGATACTACGTCAGATGAGATAAAAGCAAGCACCAGTTCAATTGAAATGAGTACTACTGAGTAGTAAATTTAACCAAGATTTTAGCAAACAAATGGTTTCTACCAAAGCTGGTTAATTAGGGGTACCTCAGGGGTCATTTGTGGGTCCCGTCTTAATTTTATTGATTGTTTTCAGGTTATCTCATTTATTGCTCTTATGCCGACGATTTAATGATAGTCAATCTAATTCTGTTGATGTGCAAATTATTATTAACATGTTCAACGATTTACAGAGAATTTGTACATAGATGGGCCAAAATTTATAAGAGAATCACCAATGACCGGGATTACCAATTGTTACAAATAGACATTGATAGTGTGGCAGACTGGAACCATGGAAATAAGCTCTATTTCAATGTCGATAAGTGTTTCCATATGGTGTACACGCTCTCAAAGACTTCGTCGGAGGCAGAGTATTACATGGGAAACAGTCGACTGAAAACTGTGGATACGATGAAGGATTTGGGAGTGTGTTTTACCGCCAACTTAAGTTTTAACACGCACATTGAGAGTGTCACCGGCTCGGGCTTAAGGGTGCTAGGATTCGTCATCAGAAACACTAAATTGTTTACTCGGGTGGAGCCTATAATCCGCCTATTTAATGCCTTCATAAGGTCAAAATTGGAATTTGCGGTCTTGGTGTGGGATCCTGGAACGGCCCTTCATTCTCATATGATTGAGACGGTGCAGAATAAATTTATCAAATATATATATTACTTAAAGTTTAGGTCTCAAATCGGATTTCGTTCCTATAACGATGCCAGATGTTTCTTTAACATACAAAAACTGGATACTAGGAGAACGATGAGGGCCGTTTCATTTTTGCATCGGATTATTCATGGTTGGGTGGATTGTAGTGCTCTGCTCGAGAAAGTTAAGTTTTACGCTCCAGAAAGAGCTATCAGAGCTAGAGATATATTTTATGTGCCTGCCTGTCGCACCAATATGCGTAAAAATTCGCCCTTAGTAAGGATCGCATCTGCATGCAATGACTTGTCAAATATACACGACATTGACATGTTCGGGGTTGTTGATAGCTTGCAATTCAAAAATAATTTAAGCAGTTTATTTTCGTGCTAAGTTCTCAGTCCTTCCTTCCTGTTGTTTTTTTCACTGGCGATGCTTGTGATTGGGGTAGGCTGCTTAAAATTAACATTGGCAATTATTATTGACAAGCATATTTATATAATTTTATTGGAATGTATTGGAAAATCATGAGATAATGTTTCTTTTTTTTTTCTCCTCTATTTTTGTGTTTTGAATTTACTACTTTTGGTTGTTCGTACGAAGAATGTCTTTGTTTTTGGTGGTTTGATTGTACAAACCTTCCACGTAGTATTTGTGTTTTTCACTTGGATATCTTGTTAAAAATTTAGTTAAAATATTATAAGCACATATGGTATTGTTGTTAATTTGCAATTTATATAATACACAGTATAAGTAGGTTTAAGCCTGTTCTGTGTACACATGTACATGTATGATATATGTATGTATGTGTGTAATTACACTTTCTTCATTTCATTTAAAAAATAAAAAATATATTTAAATTGAATAGCATTGATAATGCAACTCAGTTGAATAAAGTTGACGAAAAGACTGTCTCGAATGTTAGTATAGACAATGACACTATCCTCTACGTGACAACGACCAAGAATTCAAGACTAACAGTTGACAAGAATTTAAATTAGAGCGTTTAGCGTAAACTTCTCTCTAAATCTGTATATTTCAAACTTCGCTGTCTTCAACAAGTACAATACATAGTCCTAATATATTTTAAATGTATTTTAATGGCCAAATTCAGACGACGGCGCATTTGAGTTATTGTTGGCTAAATGGGATATTTCTCCCATTGAGCTAACCGATCGCCGTTGTCTACTTGCTAAAATATACAGAGATAGAGAATGAGCACTCAGTCAACTGTTCTGTTCCGAATTTCCCATTCTCCACCCCTTGACTAACACACTGTATGCTTGCATATGATACTAGAGTAGTCCCAACAAAAGAAAGATAAACCTGTAACGCCGAAAACCAGTTACATTAAATCTCCCTTTAGCTTCACTCAAAACCAGAGACGGGAGTTCGAAGTTAGAAATTAAACAAACTTTGACAAACAAACAAAATAAAACATGTTATTGTCAAAATATAGTTCTCTAATAATATGACTCGGCCACTGGCGCTCACTAGACCTCGAGACCCCTCCCCTCTCTCGCGAGATAAACCACAGAGTCCCGGTTGACGCAGGGAATTCGTTCGCCAGATCTAGAGACCCCTCTCTTACGAGATAGACCACAGAGTCCCGGTCGATGCAGGAAGTAAGTTGTTTGCCAGACCTCTCTTGTGAGATAGGCCACTGAGTCCCGGAAACTAAGGGGATACTTGCCTTCCACCAGATCTCGAGACCCTTCTTTACAAAAAGAAGGGCCACTGATTCTGGAGAAGAGGGCTTCGTCCACCAGATCCCCAGACTTCTCTATGAAGCTAAAGACCACTAAGTCTTAGCGTACACGGGTTTACTGAAAAGGCAACACGGAAAGAAATTATTTAAACTTAATTAATTAAATTAATTAATAACGCAGATGAAAATGACACAAGGAAAATCACACGCGCGCCCGTTCACTTCAAAAGTGAAACGAGGAATCCTTTATCAAAATGGAGAAGGGGCTTCTATTGAAGATCCGACGACCAACCCGGATCCATTCGATCACCAATAGGAACGTTGTAACTTGAATTGTACTCAAGAGAAATTATAGCAAGTAGCTGGTTTAAACGATACAAACTTTCCATGCTGTAATACTGCACCTGGATTTGAGTCCACCATCCGGATAAAATTCTGCATCGTTACAAGCCCACCATGTGACCAAATCAGAGCGAAGCGTGGTTACCAGAGCCCAGTGGCCCAGTACAAAACTACGGGTCAACTTTAACGGTAATCACATGATGGGCTTTTCTTTTGTTGGAACTAATCTAGTACATCTTCGGTAAGAAATCAAAATAAGATTCTGAGAGATCTCGGAGAAGCTAAAATCAATTTTGTAGTTATATAAGTCACTGCTGGCTCTCTGGGGGTTCTCTAACATTTTTTAAGCCGTAGTGATAAATAAAAGTTTTGGTTTCCTGCTCTTTCTCTTCTGTTCCCTAAGCCAACAACGCTAATTTTTGCATAATACTGTCTCATTGTCCATCCTGTGTTTTATGAGCTCGCTATTCATACCGACGTAATGTGTTGAAATAATATATTCAAAAAATCTCATTTTTCTTTACTTTTCTACTTTTTTTTACATTTCCGACACACAAAGCTTCTATTTTTGTTTTTTTGTTGTGAGCTCTGATATTTTCAAATCAAATACAGAGAGAACTAACAGAAGTTGAAATAAGCTAGAAAAACTCATTAATAAGACTACAACAATATAATATAAAAAGATATAAAAATAATAAAATACGAACTGTCAGCTTTTCTTTCCTTACTTTATACAGAAGGGTTTTCCTTCAGCTATAGTGTGACTAATGAAAATTACATTTTTCAAAATGTGAGGGTCAAATTTATTTTAAGATTTAAAAATCAAATTTAAATGTAGGAACAATTTAAAGCTTTCCTAAAGTTTATTTTATAGCCTTTTTTTGTAAAATCTAATCATTAAGCCGAATTGAGAATATGAAAAGTTTTGTCAATAATAACTTAGGATGATGAAGCAAATTTTCGCATTTTTTCTCAAAACCCCTTTTGTTTGCAAGTTGTATAATTCAAAAACTTTGCTTATATAACAAAAAGTGCTTTAGGTCCTTTAGTTTTTATCTCGAATTATAAACTTTTTAAAGCTCATCTGTTGGGTTATTATGTTCAAGTTTTCAACCATAAATTTATGTTGTAAAAATAAGATATATAATACGCAATGTAAAGAATCGCGGATTTGAAGAAAAATGTAAGTCAAACAAACCATAATCGATTGTGAATCTAACCGCATCTCCCAAGTGTAACTTACAACTACGAGTGTATGTATATTCGTTTCAGAACAATTTAAAATGTAAATTCAAACAAAGCTATGTTATATTGTCGTGGAAAAAACGCTCTATACGTCTTTGTAACGAGTAATCAAAATTTAAATACTTCTACAACACTAATGGGTTATTTCATATTTTATTGATAACCTTTTTTCGTCACGTTAGAATAAATTTGTTATTTACTTCAAGTCTCGAATTAGGGTTGTTGCGTTAAATTTTAAAATTTGACCTTTCCATTAAAATAATTCACGAGTCTAAGAATGGGTGATAACCACGGCACCAACATATATTTGAATTAGGCCTGGCGGTGTTTTGAATAGGTAGGCCGTACGTCTAGAGAGGGCCGGTCTAGAAGTTTATTTAAAAATTTAGCAGTGAGTTGGTGTACGTTTTCCTTTGTTTTCTGTAAACTCGAAAGTGGCTTACCATCTAAATTATTAATATTATTTTCCATTAAATTGTTTCTAAAGGTAAAATGACGTTCAGTCCGTCGTTCATCGTCAAAGAAGCAATAATCGATCTACCATTGGTGTCAATTACCAAAAACTCAACGTGTACAGCATTATTGGACTGTCGGCCATTCCACCGGCCGGAGCCGGCTGACTGAAAGTGATTAGTAGAGCTTAAAGTGTTACTACTACTAAGACCTATTATGACTTAAAATCGAGAATAAACAGGAGGTTAAAGACCCCATTCAACATTAGGGAGGTCGTTATTTGTATAGAAAATGTTTTAATGTTAACCTATATTCAATTCAAAATCTCATCAAATCTATGGCAGCGCTGGCCACGTTCCCTCAGCTAGCGAGTTTCCTTGGTGAGACTGTATAATTTAAATTTATCAAGGACTGTTTGCACCACTTTCCCATATATTATAAAATTAATTTCTTTGATGCTACTGTAATCAAAATTTAATGTAGGTATCAAAAAAGTTAAAATATTTATGGTGTTCCATTTAAAAATCAAAAGTTGACTTCATTTCCGGCGTAATCGGAAGTGACAGAATTTTCACAAGTAGTTGAAACAATTGCAATTTATGTGAGTATAATCCACACCAAATTCATTTTGATATGTTGATTAATAACGGAGTTATAAGAGTGTTCCAAACCCCTGTGTCACCCGGTATATATAAAGTATAGAGTATTCAGCCGAAGTCGAGTTGTGCTGACAGAGGGAAGAAAAAGAATAGTTTTAATTATTATTATTAAATAAACTATTAATTAAACAACTAATTAATCAAAAATCGAGTAAATTTATTGGAACATATATCAGCAAACATCCCACTGAATCCTAAAACAGTTTCTTTCCTGTATGCTTCAGAATGTGTCTTAGTAATGTTGACTTTCGTGAACATTTAAACTTTGCACACAAGACACTGCAACGGCTTTTCCCCTGTATGCGTCATTATGTGTCTTTGTAATGTTGATTTTTGTAAACAATTAAATTTGCACACATCACACTGAAACGGCTTTTCTCCTGTATGCTTCATAGTGTGTCTTTGTAAATGTGATTTCTGTGAACTTTTATATTCGCACACATCACACTGAAATGGCTTTTCTCCTGTATGCGTCATTATATGTGTCTTTGCAATTGTGATTTACTTACACAACTACATTCGCACACAGCACATTTATGTGATGCTTGTTTACCTCTATGAATATAATGTTTCTTTAACGATGAATTAGTTTTACCCCTCCAATCATATGCATTACTCTCGGAAAGATTCTCACATCTATTTAATGATAGAGATGGATTTTCAGTTGTATGTGTGTAGATATGTTCGTTTATGCTTGATTTAAATAAAGTTTGATATTTGCACATTGTACAGCGATTCATGTGAGTTTGCATAATATGGACTCTTAAATTTGCTTTTTTAGAACACTTTAAAATCACAGTCATAACAGCAGTATACGCGCTTGATATTTAAACTCTCTTTTTCCATTTTTTCAATTTTTACTTTTTGTCGAATTGATTCTTCCACATCGTGCTCTTCTATTTTAATCGAACCTTAAAAATTTTACACACATTTAGTTCCACTTTAGCATTAAGGCATTAAAAAAAGCTGTGACTGCAGGGCACGCTAACGTGTCGTCAGTTGGCGAAC
Organism: Malthinus seriepunctatus; assembly: GCA_963924605.1. Classification (NCBI taxonomy): domain Eukaryota; kingdom Metazoa; phylum Arthropoda; class Insecta; order Coleoptera; family Cantharidae; genus Malthinus; species Malthinus seriepunctatus. The sequence goes on from OZ004602.1 coordinate 46,069,168, forward strand.
TAAAGAGAAGCTAAATGCGTCATCGATGCGTTACGTCACTATTTTAGGTACCACAGTTTTTAATATACAGTTAGGTGATTAACTGATAAGAAAGTTTTGTTAAGGACTTTTTTTCATATCTCTTACTCCATATAATTCTAATGACTCATCTATCAAGACTCCCTCGAATAAGTGTAAGTCTTATGGGTAACCTTCCCTGTTGTGTCAGCTCATGCCAACATATCAGGAACGAGAAAGCGGACAGTCTGGCCAAAAATTGCAGCAAAATAGGACCCATTGGACCAGAACCAGCCTTTAGCATTCCTTATGAAATGTCAAAGAGAGAAATAAATCACTCCTGCTAAAGTGGCATATTAAACACTGAAGGGAAATGTCTCGACAAGGACATTCTAAAGCTCCACTAAATAACCTTCTGACAAAAAATCGCTCTCTACTCAGAATGAGCAGAGATGAACTACAACTGGCAACGGCAATAATAACGGGGCATTGCCAGCTTAAAAAACGCCTGTATACGATGGGACAAGGCCCACTTTGCAGAAGATGTGCAAAAGGGGAGGAAACTCCAATTCATCTTCTGCTACACTGTGAGGCAGAAGAAGTCGCTACAGCATTCTCTGGAAACAGACGATGCTCCAAAGAGAACTATTCAACTTATCATTAGGGAAAATTTTGGACTTTATCAAAAGCACAAAACTCCCATACGGGAAGACCAAATCCGAGGCGCACATTTATTGTGCTTATCCCCAGTGGTTCTTTGCCACTGCCGCGACCGCGAATAGACCTTTCGGATCTATAATAGATCCGAAAGGTCGCGATGCAAAGAACCACTGGGGATAAGCCTCGAACTACAATAATAAACTCGTAGTGTAATTCATGTAATCACAAGTAATAAAGCTTAGCTTTAAAACAGCCTTAACTACAAGTTAAGCTTAGATTTAACAAAAGGTGGTGCAATCAGGCCTTATTATCGCAATTTCTGCGATAATTCTTCTGTATTATCGAGTTATCGTAGCTTAAAATGTTGGAAATCGTCAAAATCATGCTGCGCCTGTGAGAAAATGACTGGATAGAAACTTTCTCGGAAAATGTATTGGTGAAAAACGGAGAGCTGCTTAAGATTTAATGTCCTTTGCTTTTCTTCTTTAAGATTATTTAAAATCTTCTGTTAATTGATGATCTCTGAGCTAAAATAAGCCGAGAATGTCGAATTAGCAAACGCACTGTATGGAAATCTATAACGAACAAGGAACGTTTAGAAAGAGAGAAAATTTTCTCTTTGGACGCATTTTCTTCTTGATATAAAAAAAATTGATATGTCTCAATCAATTTCTTTTTGTTAATTTGACGAGCTTCAAAAAATGTTAAAACAATTGATAACGCCGATTAATTTTTAAAACAATTTCGTCGCCTCTTTGATTGAAATTTCAAGCCATTGTTAAAAACATACAAAATCAATAATTTTGGACGTTTTGTACAAAATAACTTGATTAATTTACAAATTATAAACCATATTCAATCGCCGTTTAATTAATCTTAAAGGTAAGTATAAAGGGCAGATATGAAAAGCTTAATGAAGCCGCTTTCATAAATCATATTAAGCGTCTCTTATAAAAGAAAAGTTGCGTTGTTGATCAAAGTTAACCCTCTGCTTTTACAAATTTTGATAAAAATAAGAAACGAAGGAATTTTTTTTAAATTAAATCTCCAGTAAAGCTTTGAACTAAACTGATATTATTTTTAAGGTAATTAAGTTACATTTTTTTACATAAAGTATTTTTGATATAAACGCGAAATTTTCTCGCAATTTTGATATTTTTGTGACATTATGACATAAACGGAAAAACGTATTAAGATTACAGTTTACATACTCGATTACTTTTCCAATATTCTTGACATTTGCCCCTTATGTTACCTAAATATGCATTACTTACATCAGCGCTCAATTGTTTTTTTTTCTGGGAAAAAAAACATGCGAGAAAATAAAATTTTGCACCACTAATGGCCTACTTTTGTCAGTTTATTTTTCAACAAAACCTCGAACAAATTGATTAGTACATCAACAATTTGCATACTAACCCTGAAGAATATAGCTCCTGGAAAACCATTTGAAAAGTCCTTTGTGAGTGTCCGTATTTTTTGAGAATACATCAAATGCCCTACATGGAATTTGAAAAACACTTTTTGTGTAATAAATGAATGGATTCATTATCAATTGTAAGGCTTTTTCAAAACCTCTAGAGTCTCTGCGCTGACTCTTTGGCTCCGATCTAAAGTCACACAAAGTCAGACAAAGTCTGCCCTACCTTTAATTGAAAATCCAGCCAAAGCAAAATGTATGGGTTCATTTTCGAGCAGCAAGCTAGCTTTTTAAAGCCGTGTAGGTGTTTATGTGGATTTTTGCTTTCTACAAATCAAAAATTAAAGAAAGAGCTCCGAACACTGTGAGTCGCCTGGTAAGCTACTTAGAGACTGAGTCTGAAGACTTTTAACCATCAGTTTCTTAAACCTTTTAACAAACAAAAATCTAAAATACCTTAGCTAAATTGCTTCCAATCAAGACCCTTAGAAGGAATAATAATAATAATTATTGTAGTTCTGAGACTGGTTCCTAGAGATTACTTGCATTGCAACCTCTCGCATCCATTGTGCGCCTCGGATTTGGTCTTCCCTTATAGGAGTTATGTTATTATTGCCGTTGCAAGTTGTAGTTCATCTCTGCTCATTATGAGTAGAGAGAGAGAGAGTTCTTTTGTAAGAGGGTTTCTTTAGTAGGGGTTTACAGTGTCCATCTCCAGGAGTTTCCTTCCACTGTTTAATACGCCACTTTACCAGAAGTGGCTTTATTTCTCTCTTTGTCATTTCATAAGGAATGCCAAAGACTGGTTCTGGTCCATTAGGTCTTATTTTGCTACCCTCTTTGGCCAGACCGTCCGCTTTCTCGTTCCCTAATGTGTTGGCATGAGCTGGAACCCATATCACGTTGACAAAACATTTCCCCGCTAGCAGTCCGTTACTAGTCCGGCCCTCATCTCACAGAAACAAACTATAAAGAGATTTTTGGATCTTACCCGCTTTACTTCTCTAAGGATCTGAAGATAATTGAATAATTTATTCCGCAAAGAGCACGCTTTAATAGATATAAGGTTTCCTAACGTAACTAATCTTGTGTAACCACGTAAAATAGTGACAAGCAAACGGGACTTTCTGAGACTTTTGATATGTTGTCCGAAGGATGTTTCGGATTAGTATGCAAATTTTCAGCAGGTAAAATCCGAAAACACACCTACGTGTCCTAAGTTTACAAACTTTCAAAAGGCAACTTTGATGTGTTTAGAAAATTTATATTTAATTAATTAAAATTTAAGGGTTGAAACATTATTTTAGCCGTATTTGGTTTCGAGATATTGCTATACCGATACCACATAATGGAATAATAGATAAAATTACATAAATAATTAGCAATTGTTCCGAAGATTAATGCTACATAGTCTAATAGTTTTCACGAAAATAAAACAAAGCGGAATCGTTGCTTCATAACGACGTGGTTTTATAACAGAATAATATAAATCATTTAAATTTTATTTTATCGACTGTTTTAAAATGGAAAAAAGAATTTGAATTTCACAAAAAAAATTTAAGCAAAAAGTTGCTTTGTATTTTAACGTTTAAGCGATACATAATTTCCACAAAAGACGTTCAAATTTTGTTTTAAACCCTAACAAAAGAAAATTAAACTACCCTTAACTTAAATTTCTAAAAAAAATTAAGATAAATCTTTTTAAATTTCTTTTAATCCATCTAAGCTTACGCTCACGTCTAATTTGAGCTTTCTAAGAAAACTTGGAGATTTTCCCTATTTAAATTGAAAGTGAAGGTTTAAAAAAAGTTTGTACGTTGTAAAGAAATTAGAGTTCTAAAATCAATTTTTTCGAAAGGAAAAATTTATTAGCTCCCAAAAGATTTTAAAAATTCACAAAACCCACCAAATTATTAAACACACATCAATAGCTTACGAGGTGTGAAAAACTAAACTTTTCAACCCCCGCCACATAGTTTACCCAACACTTAAACAATTCAATCAAAGTAAAACAATTAAAAAAATTATTACCTTAATTTGTTGACAGCTCATGATTATAAATATCACTAATTACTTATTTGGAATTTGAAAAAAAAAATTAATAATTTTCGTCAGGTGGAAATTTAAACGTTCGAAAATGCAAAGGCACCGCGCTCTGAAAATTCGACGCCGTCTTACATAAAATGAATCGTTGAACTGACTGGCGTCGAGGCGCTTGTTATACGTAACGCATGCTCGTCGCCGCAACCCTTCCACTGCACTGCTATGAATAACATTCTTTATCTCATTATCAAGCATTAGTGAAACAAGTTAATGTACGCAAATATTTCTTTTTAATTTCACAATTACGTGCAAAACTATCCGTCAATAAATAAAAAAAATATTTTCCCAAGTGGTAATAAAAAAATATTTTTCCTCCCAAAGTGTCTGGTAACAATCATAAATTTTATACACATCTTTAAAATGCGTAACAAGAGTTTTCCCTACTTGTGTGTTATTGGGGGATGTTTTTTTTGAGACTTCTTCCTAAGAGTCTAATATTTTTATAAAAACAAGACGAACTCGACGTTTTTACATGACTTTGCTTCTTTTCTAAATTTTTTTATATATAAAACGCTCGTCCTTCTGTTTTCATTACATTTTCAGATGTTTACAAATAAAAAGAAATTACAGAGAGTAAATCACCAGTTATAAGATGTAAAATTTAAATTTTTAGGGAGTAATAAAAAAATAATTTTGGAAAAATCTTTTGCTTTCAATATTTTGTTTTATAGTAAGTATTTATTCTCTCCCCCCCATTACCCCCTACTTACCCCCAAAATTTGAGTAATAGAGCGTGTCACTTGTCATGAAGTTCAGTTTTATTCCACGAGGTTCGCACAATCGACGGTCCCAAACGTCAAATTACAGTATTACCAAATTACTTAATTCAAACAAATTTGAAAAAATTCCTATAATTATATACAATAAAAGTAATTTGGTAATACTGTAATTTGACGTTTGGGACCGTCGATTGTGCGAACCTCGTGGAATAAAATTGAACTTCATGACAAGTGACACGCTCTATTGTAAGTAAATTAAGAATGAATTTGACGTGCTAAAAGCTTCAATTAAGTTTACCATATCTAGAAAGGTAGAAACTTGGATAGTGGAGCGGTCTTTTCTGGAGAGAAGAAACAGAAACTAATTTTTAATCGTAGATGAGGAAAATTAATTACAGCCATTATTTTTGGCCCTAAAGTAAAAGTGTAAGCATCTCGTATACTAAGAATGAATTTGACGTGCAAGAAGCTTTAACTAAAGCTTCCCAAATCTAGAAAGCTACAAACTTGGATAGTGGAGCAATGTTTTCTGGAGAGAAGAAGCAGAAACTAATTTTTAATTGTAGATGAGCAAATCAATTGCAGCCATAATTTTTGGCCCTAAACTAAAAGTGTAAGCTTCTCGTAAACTAATAATGAATTTGATGTGCCAGAAGCTCCAACTAATGGATAGTGGAGCAATCTTTTCTGGAGAGAAGAAGGAGAATCTAATTTTTAATCGTAGATGAGGAAAATCAATTACAGCCATCATTTTTGGCCCTAAAGCAAAAGTGTAAGCATATCGTAAACTAAGAATGGATTTGACGTGCCAGAAGCTTTAACTAAGCTTCCCAAATCTAAAAAGGTAGAAACTTGGATAGTGGAGCAATCATTTCTGGAGAGAAAAAACAGAAATTAATTTTTAATTGTAGATGAGCAAAATCAATTGCAGCCTTAATTTTTAGCCCTAAAGTAAAAGTGTAAGCTTTTCGTAAACTAATAATGGATTTGATGTGCCAAAAGCTTCAACTAATGGATAGTGGAGCAATCTTTTCTGGAGAGAAGAAGCAGAAACTAATTTTTAATCGTAGATGAGGAAAATTAATTACAGCCATCATTTTTGGCCCTAAAGTAAAAGTGTAAGCATCTCGTAAACTAAGAATAGATTTGACGTGCCAGAAGCTTTAACTAAAGCTTCCCAAATCTAGAAATGTAGAAACTTGGATAGTGGAGCAATGTTTTCTGGAGAGAAGAAACAGAAATTAATTTTTAATTGTAGATGAGCAAAATCAATTGCATCCATAATTTTTGACCCTAAAGTAAAAGAGTAAGCATCTTGTAAACTAAGAATGGATTTGACGTGCCAAAAGCTTCAAATAAAAAGCTTCCCAAATTTAAAAAGGTAAGAAGTTGAATTGCAGCCACCAAAGTAAAAGTGTAAGCATCTCGTAAACTTTGTGGCAAAAACTAAAATATTTTTTTACAAAGAATATCCAACACGGTTTTGTATACCCCCAACAGGTAATTAGATTTTGGAAAACTTACTGCACGAACGACTATCTCATTATTAGCACATTAAACTCGTTCATGCCTTAAACATCATCATTGCTTGTTGATAAAGTAATGTTAAAGTCTTACTACTCTCTTACTTAGAAATTTCGAAGAGACTACCCAAGTCTCAACTTATAATTATAAAGTTGCATAACTTTTGCATTATTTGAAAAGTTGAAAACAATAGCGACGTTTGTAGCAAATAATTTCATTCAAACAAATTTCGAATTTTGAATTCGTTTACGTTTGTCCCTTAAAGTGTAGTTGTACATAACTAACTAAATTAGGTAACTCCTAACACTGAAACGTTTAAATTTGATGATGTGAGAAAATATCAAGAACACGCAATAGCACTTAACAATTGAAGTTTGGTTATAAAAATATGGCCAACTCGGCACCTATTGGTTTATATTTGCGTCAAAAATGAATTTAATAAATGTGACGCAGAGCCACAAAATAAAGTAAATTATTTAGTACAATAAATATGAACCAAAAAAATATTTTTCGAAATGTACATATGGTCCAGGGATTAAGTTCACAAGAGAGCAAAAAAATTTATTTTTGATTTCTCAATCAATTTTATTTTTTTTCAAAAATCTTTTGCTTGCTGCCAAACTCTCTAATACCAAGAAATGTTAATAATGCCCTTTATGATAAAATTTTGAACTACTATTTTAGTTAATATACAGGGTGATTCAAAAATGGCGTATTTCCTCTGGAGGGGTTGTTGGGGACTATTAAAGGAGTACGAAAAAAATGTTAAAAAAATTAATTCTTCTTCTAAATTCAAATAATTTGAGAAGAACTTAATCGTAAATTTGACAACATGGCTGCATGCAGGTCGGTACTAACAATTAATCATTTTCAAGTTTACAGTACAAATTAACCAAAAAAAAATTATTATTTTTTGTAACATCAATGCCAGATTCATTTTAAAGCTATCGGGGTTAAAAATCAATAATTTTACAATTAAAATTCTCGACAAATTAGGCGTAAAGTTAGTTTCTTTTAATTGAAATGTTTATTTAACAAAATAATCTTTTACTTAAATCATGAATTTTCGCAAAATGCTGGTAAATAAAAATGTTCAAAACCCATCTTCAGCTGTTAATATCTCTGAGAAATGATTGAAAAGAATTTTTTTAACATTTTTCCCGTACTCTCTTAATAGTCCCCAACAACCCCTCCAGAGGAAATACGCCCATTTTGAATCACCCTGTATTGCCAACGAATAATGACTCATTTAACGTATGGACAAAATCAGAAAAACACGTAAAACTAACCTTCAATATAACTCCAAAAAAGATGATCTTGCAACATGATTTCAAAAATCCAAAACGGCTTAACACACGTTTACAAATAATAAACAAAAGAAAACACCACTGCGATCACACCACGTTTAAAAAGGTACTGCCGAACAAACTACTGATAAATTTTATTATCGAAACAACCAAATGTGTATCTTATCGCATATTAAACCGAATGCGTTTATTCTAATTTAGCATTTTTAAAATTAAATTATTTAAAATTATAAATTATACTTTGGAAAATAAATTGAATAATATTATTCTACAGAGTGATTCAAAATTGGATTTTTTTCTTCAGAAGTCTTGCAGACTGTTAATGTTGAGAACACGGACAGACTTTTCGTCCTGCACAGTGAGCCCCAGAAGACATGCAAAAGCAGACAAAATTCAAAATTTCATCAGACTTTTATGAAACTTAGTATTTAAGTGTATTAGAGGTCATCATTAGAGATCATTCATTTAGTATAAAAAATAGGAAATTCAAAATGGTGGATTCAAAATAGCGACTAGAATATGCTAATTTTGATGCGCTTTGCATGAAACTTGGTCTTTAAGTGTTTTTGATGTCACTGATGACGAATTTGGTATAACAAATAAGAAATTTAAATTTGTGGATCCAAAATGGCGGCTAGAATACACTAATTTTCATGAGAATTGCATGACAGTTGGTATTTAAGTGTTTTAAGGCCCCCGTTGGCACCGATTCCCCTTAACTACTAACTACAACATAAATTTATTCTCCAGCAGACTTGTTAATGGCGTATCCTAAGCAACGACTAGTTTAACTACAACTTAAATTTAACTGGAATTGGTGCAAATGGCCCTTAGAGGTCACTGATCACTAGAGAGCGGATTCTAGGGCAATTGCCTTTTCGGTATTAATGTAGATAAATAAAATTAAACAATAGATAAGTACGATTCGCAAAAAAATGAATCATTTGACGTGCCTTTGTTTTTGCCTAAAATGCCTAAAATTGAGAAATTTCGAAATAAGCGCCTAAAACCAAAGACTATACAGTGTAAGACTGGCAAAGCTTACGGGCCGAATGTGACTAAAAATCCCCGCTACAGAAGATGTCGCTAGTCATCGGGGCATTTTCGAGTGAATAAGATAGCTTGTCGAGGCGGGAGCAACGAAGAAAGGGATAAACAAGTTTACCCTTCGAGGGATTTTAAGCGATTTTGATCTTAAAAACCCTTTCACATTATTTAACATAGGTTTTGGTAGTCTCTTCTATATGGTCTTTGCTAAAACTCAAATATAGTTGCCTAAAAAGTAAATAAATCTGGCCTTAAATAAACTGGTTGTTTTGAGGAATTTTAAATCTATCTGCTTAAAATTATTTTTATTTTATTATTAAAAAATTTACTAAATTAATTCTTTATATTCGCATAATGCCGCCGCTCCAGCTGCATCCGGTGATAGCAAGTTTGTTAAAGGGTAGTAAATAACAGATTTGTGTTCATTTTTAATGCAGTGGGGGGTTATTTTAAAATAATACATTTTAAAATGTTTTACTTTAGTGTAGTTTTGTTCTTTGCAACAAGTTGTATCAAATTAATTATAGTAGTGTGTTCATCTGTTCATCAACATCGGCGAAATGCCAAAACAAAAATCTTCAACAAAATTAAAAATCAAACAGTGGCTATCGCTGTTAACCAAGGAAAAAGAAAATTTTGAACTACATAATTTAGACGAAGTATTTTGCAAAGCATGTGTTAAAGTGGTAAGGCTGTAGCAATTTTAAAAATTGTTTCAATTTCTTCAGAATAGTAGTTTGTTTTATTAGGAGTAAAAGTGTCACTTTTTTTAAAAAAAGTACTTATACTCCCCTCCCCGTATGAAACATTTAATTTTTTCTTCAAAAGTAAAACTTATAAAAACCAAAAATAAAGATTTTTGAAAAAGCGCAATCTCTTGTAAATTTGTTTCACCAATAGGTGAAGGTGAATCCTATTTTGCTTAAAAATCGCATTATATACGAGGTGTTGCAGTTTAGTCAACGATATTCAATTTTGGACCTCTTTACCTGTATAAAATAAACTTGTTAATTTGTTATTTCGTGTGTAAAATTGTAAAATCTTAAATTTTGTTTGAAATCTTTCTTTTTTACATACTCGTATGTAATAAACTTGTAATAAATTTGTTATCGCATTTGTAAAATTATAAGTTTTGTTTCAAACGTTTTTTTACGTACTCTTATATAATAAAAGCTTGTTAAAATGCTAAATTTTGCTTAAAACGTTTCTTTTAGAAAAAAAATTACTTAAAAATACTTATCTAAAATTGGACCAAGCAAGTATAAAAATTGTACATATTAAAGAAGCAAGAAATAAAAAAAAATGGTTATACAGCAATTGCAGAAGTCAGTGCAAATATTTATAGGTCAATCATGATTCAGGAAAAACTAAATATAAACTGGGATAGATGTAAAATATATGACGCCATTGAGGTCACAAGATGTTTTAAATGCAATGGATTCAATCATAAGGCAAGTCAGTGCAAAGCAAATATAGCGTGTCCAAAATGTGCCGGACCTCATGATGTAACTCAGTGCAAAGAAACCAAGGACAACCTTAAATGTATAAATTGCTTGCATACAATTGAGAAATTAAAAATTGAATTGGATACAACACATGCAGCTTGGAGTTTTGACTGTCCAGTTTATAAAAGAAAAGTGGATCAATTGAGAAATCAAATTGATTTTTTAGAGTAAACGAAAAAAAGATGAAGATATTATCTATTCAAATATTTCAAAATACAAGGAAATTACATGAGGAAATGAAAAATGCGTTACAAGAAAACTGACCTTCTAAACAAAATATGCAAGACTGGAATAAAAATAAAAACAATTTAAAAATGAAAACAATTTAAAAATGTGTGTCAGCAACCTTCAGAATGTGCAACCTGTAGTAAACAAATGGTATAATACTTTCAAAGGAATTTAAGTGAATATGTATAACAACACTACTAATCAGGAAATTATAATTGTGTACTTATATCTAGAATTAAGATTTAAATAATAATTATTGTAAATTTTCAAAATAGTTCTATTACTAAATAAAGTTACTTATTATTATTATTAAAAACGTAACTGCCTATTTTGAAAAGGTTAATGCCTATTTTGAAAAGGTTAATGCCTATTTTAAAAAGGTTAATGCCTAATTCGAGTTTTTTGTGGCTTATTTATGAGGCTTTTTTTTCAATTTTTAAGAGCCTAAAATCCGCTCTCTACTGATCACGAGTTGTGTATAAAAAATTTTTTAATGGTATTTAAGTTTTTTCGAGGTCCCTGATCTAGAATTTGGTACTTATAAAAAAATTAGGAATTCAAAATGGTGGATCCTAAATGGCGTCTAGAATATATTAACTTTAATGGGATTTTCACTTCGTATTTTAGTGTTTTAGAGATCACTGATTAAGAATTTGGTTTAAAAAATAAAAATTCAAAATGATGGATCCAAAATGGCGTCTAAAATAATACTAATTTTTATGGGATTTACAGGACACTTTGTATTTAAATATTTTCTATGTCACTGATCATGAATTTGCTATACAAAAATAGGAATTTCAAAATTGTAGATACAAAATGTCGGCTAGAATATACTATTTTTTATGGGATTTGCATAATTCTTGCTATTTAAGTGTTTTCGATGTCACTTAACCTGAATTTGGTATCAAAAATAAGGAATTCAAAATGATGGATTCAAAATGCGACTAGAATATATTAACTTTGATGGAATTTGCATGATACTTCGTATTTAAGTGTTTTGAAGGCCACTGATCAAGAATTCGGTTTAAAAAATTAGAAATTAAAAATGGTAGATCCAAAATGGCGGCTAGAATAATACTAATTTTGATGGGAATTGCATGACGCTTGGTATTTAAATGTTTTCTATGTCACTGATAATGTGATAATGAATTTGGTACAAAAAATAATAAATTCAAAATGGCGGCTAAACTATACTTACTAATTTTTATCAATCGCGAATCTTCGAAATATGTCTATAAAAATAAAAAGTTATTTCTATAGGTACAGGGTGAGTCTGTTTTAGAGATATTGTCACTTTAATTCCAAAATCAAGTCATTCGGGTTCAATTTTGAAGCCATGATCTCTAATTTAATCATGTTTTTTAAAATCTGTTCGCACCACCGACTATTCTATTTAATTGTCATTTCCGTGTGCAACTCAAAAGATATTAGTGAATGGCACCCTATAAGCAACAAAACATAACAACAGAGATAGGACCGCCTAGTTTTAATACGGCATTGTGTAGGCACAAAATCTATTCAGTGTTTTATTTTTAATCTAGAAAATTTAAAATTACTATACTTATAAACTCTTATTAACTCTCTCATAAAATTCAATTTAAAAATTAATAACAAAAAGTATATAACTTAAACTAATAGAGGCTTATTTTCGTACTCCCCACATGCACACATTTACCCTATTAACAAATATAAACTGAATATATTAAATTTGTGTTTGTAACAAGAAATACTTTGAAAGTAGGTGCCTTTTATAATTTAATCATCAAAAACCGACATAAAATAATAAACAAGAGGAAAATATGTTTTTCATTTACCCTAATTATAAGATTGTTTAAGTTTACGAGAAAATTAATATTTAATGCTGAATATTAGATACATGGTTGGCGTACCTAGAGTAGAGGGTAGCTAACTGAAAATTTTGCTGTAACAGCTAAATCTAATTATAAGGAGAAGAAAACGTCGGAGTTGATGACTGTTAATTTTAGTATTCAACTAATTAAACAAGCTTTAATTGAATATCAAGTTTGTAAATTTAGAATTTATAAGTTTTTATAAGTGGCAAATGCGTTGATTAATTAGCACGAATAAAATCATATTAAGCTCAATTTTTGTAATCATTATAACAATATTCAAGCTGTAAAAGTGTGCGTCGTTCACAAAACTTAGAATTTTCTTTTGCTTTTTCACTATTCAGTAACAAATGAACAGTAAACCACGTGGAGAAATTCACAACGGAACAACGAATTAAAATTATGTAATTTTAATCTAAAATTAGGTAGGTAATCAATAAATAATTTGAACAGAAGAGTATACCCACTCCATTTCAACGCCTACAGTTCGCCCTCAAAGCTAACGATTTATCCCTTAGTTAAACATTTTCAAGAAAAGGGTGCCGTAACTCACTTGGAAAGATCTGAGAAATCAAGTTCAGTGTCTTTAGAGGCAAAAAACTCATTGTGTGCGGAAATATGTTGAGGAACAGCTCAAAACGTTTGCCCGAAGTCGCTTAAGTCAGCTGAAGGTGTTTCGGACGTTGTTTCGCACTGCCCAACATCGGGCTTTACCTTTTAAGAATAAGGATGTAAGTGTAGCAAAGATCACTGGCGAACGATAACCAGCTATTCTTGCAGATTTTGCTCGTCCTAAAATAGAAAACACGACTGCTTTTTGGTTGCTTATAAAGAAAGTTTTTGGTAAACGGATAATTTCGTGAAATTCTGGATTTTATTGACTGCCTTGTTCGCCCGACTTGATATCATCAAACTGTTTTTCTTTTGGACTTATCTGAAAGACCTGGTGTACAATAGCTGGTCTCAGATAATCAATCAGCACAGCACAGTGAGTAAAAACTGATTGTCTGCGGAAAAATGTTCAGGAACAGCTCAAAATGTTCGCTCAAAGTCATTTAAGTCAGCTGAAGGTATTTCGGACTTCACCGTCCGACATCGGATCTTGAGACCTCTAATGGAAAATACTCTGGAATGTCTTTATCGCTCTTTGTATAAGGCTGAAAATGAGCATCATTTTCGTGCCATTGTAACCTCATTTTATGGCCTGCCCGGTATATAATTCAAAATGATTCATATTTATAATATTTTCTGGACATTTAGAAATTATTTTCTCAAGACCAAGTGAAAAATTTGAAATTGTAAATCATCTAATGAGTAGTGATAATTTTTATCACGTTTCAAAAAATTAAAGACAATAATATTTCTCTTCAAAAGTTGACCCTAAAAGTAAACTTTCTAAGCTCCCTGTTGTCCAATAACAAAGTGATGACACAGCTTCCCTTCATCGATTGAACTTTTCAAAAGAAAAAAAATGTAATTTAATTGGAAAAAAAATTGGCACAATTAGTTAATAACTAAACAAAAGATATCGATTTGATGTTGAAAAATTGTTTGTCGGAATAAAGAGAAACTTTGCGTTTGACCGACTTGCGTTAATTTAAACTTGGTTTACAAGGAAGTTATTAGGTTAAGGACAAACGCCCCCAATTACTTGTCTTACACACAAGTCAGGAAGGTTTCTTGAAACTATTCTCAAATCTTAACCCAAAAGACTATTTCGATGCAAATTCGGTAGTTTACCAAATTATTATATTAAAGCCCCTTTTGTGTTAAAATTTAAGGTTTTATTTGTTTTGAATTAACAGCCAACTTCTTTAATTAAATTTCAAACAGTTACAAAGGGTTTGTAATTAAATTACTTTTCATGCAGACCCCGTATACGGTTGCGTTTACACAATTTATTATTGGTGATAAAACAAATTGTTCAAAAAAAGGGTAATTTGTCTTTCTTTATTGAATAAACACAAAATAGCCTAACAATGTTCATTAAAATAAACGATTTTTAGTGACAACTTTTGTCACTGATTAATTCTTTAAGCTCGTTTTTCATTTTAATTAGAATTTAAATTCGTGTATTATACAGTGTTGGCTAAAAGTTAGCTTTGGTGTGCTAATTTCATCAATAGGTGATACTTATTTTTGACCTATAGTGTTTTTCTAAGCTACTGCCTTAATGGATATTTTTTGTAGGTATGTTAGTTGGAAAGGGGTTATGGCGTAGCGGCGGCCAATATAGTTAATCCGTCCCTCATGCCCTGTACTTGGTAAGAAGCTTTAAATCTTGAGAAATTTTCCAACAAAATACAATTTTAATTAAAGTCTTATTTTCTACATCTAAATGCCCGACTGTTTTTCCAGACAATCGTCTGAAACAATTGTTAAATTTCAAAAATAATTAGCCTCCTCTTGAAACCTTTCAGCTGAATTGTCAAGGATCCCATCTCTTTTATGTAAAAGTTTCATGTTTTAGGAGCCTTATACAGCAGTATTTGGATCCTGATGAATCACCAGAGGCAATTGACTTCTAGCACTTGAGTAGTTTCTTTAGACCCACTATACAAACTTAAAGCAACCTACCCTAGACCATCAGTTATCGAGGATGAATGGAAGGGTTGGCGCTTATTCTGGCCAGAAGTCCCCCAAGTCTCTTATGGAATATAATACTTGGATATCGTTAATCTTGCTGTGCCATGAAGAGTTGAGCCCAAGAACTCCTTTATCAGCAATCGATCAGTTAACTCCGAAATAGTCATTATGCCCTCCCCTCCCCTATTTACCTACTACTCTTTCATAGTACGAGGGTCTCTTAGTAAAGGTTATATAGGCGGTCATTCAAAGTTTGAAATTGTTTCCAAATATTCCAAGAATTTTAGTCCAAAGCTAGTTTAAGCTCATATGCTTTTTCACTGAGCGAAGATGTTCTAGAGATAGGGTTTTGAAAATGGTCAGGAAGACTTTTATATTGTCAAATCACACGTCAGGACGGTGTCTCTGGAAGGTCTCGAAGAGACCAAATGGTGTCAAGCCCTCATTTGCAGCACCCGTAGCTCTATGAAGACTCGATTCCTAGTCTGCTCCTGGTGAAGGTTCTTCAAATTCAGTGATTTGCGTTCTCCCATGGATAAGATCTTATATAAGATAGGTCGACCTATCCATTAAAATTGTTTATAGTGATTTTTGTCTCTTTTATGATCTTTTATGTGCCATGATCTAGAACATCTACAACCGCAGACGTGGATTGAACTGACTGCAGTTGTGGATGTAACTGCAGACGTGTAAATATTAAAAAG
Organism: Malthinus seriepunctatus; assembly: GCA_963924605.1. Classification (NCBI taxonomy): domain Eukaryota; kingdom Metazoa; phylum Arthropoda; class Insecta; order Coleoptera; family Cantharidae; genus Malthinus; species Malthinus seriepunctatus. The sequence continues at coordinate 46,084,818 of OZ004602.1, forward strand.
AGTTGGGCCCAAGGACTCGAGCGTAATCCTCCGTGAAGTCTGATGCACCACCCTCAAGTACAATCATTTGCCTACAATCGAACTCCGAAATAGTCATGCCCCCCCCCATTTCCTATTTACTACTATTTAATAGTATGAGGGTCTCTTAGTAAATGGTATATAGACAGTCATTCAAAGTTTGCAATTGTTTCCAAATATTCCTGGAGTTGTTAGTCCAAATCCCTGGAGCTTGTCCAAGCTCATAGGTTTTTTCACTGAGCGAAGAGCAAAGATGTTCTAGAGATAAAATTTTGTAAATGGTCCAGAAGACTCCTTTATTGCCAAATGGCACGTCAGGACCAAGAGAGACCAAACGGTGCCAAGTAGCTCTACCAAGACTCGATTCTTAGTCTGCTCCTAGCGAAGGTTATTCAAGTTCAGTAATTTGCGTCCTTCCATGGATAAGACCTCCCCATTAAAATTGTTTAGGGTGTTTTTGTAAGGGTGTAAGTATTAAAAAGAGTTGAGCCGAACGACTCCAGCGTGATCCGCCGTGAAGTCTGATACACCACCCTCAATTACAACCATTTGCCTACAATCAAACTCAGAAATAGTCATGCAGCCTATTTACTACTATTTAATACTATGAGCTCTTAGTAAAGGTTATACAGTTATTCAAAGTTTGCAATTGTTTCCAAATATTCCTGGAGTTTTTCGTCCAAATTCCTGGAGTTGCTCCATGTTGTCGATTCTTAATTAAATGTTGAATAAATTATTCCATACTTTCGAGCAACCCATTCACTATTATTTTACCACAGTAGTATTTAACAAAAGTATTTATTCAATTTTGCGATTTAATTTAATTAAATTCAGCATTTATTTTCCATCCGATCAAATTTTAATGTTTGTTATTGACACAAAATAAATAAACATTTAAAACGATAAAAAGAATTTTTCTACGTAAAATTGGATTAAAATGTAAGTATTTTTTTTTCATCAAGGTATTCTACTGTAATTGCTACTCCTGCTATCTCGAACATTTCTCGGATTCTATTAACTCAAGAATTGCTGTCTCTAACCAATTTTCACCAAACTGCAACCGTCGAAATAAATAATTTAAAAAAGAATTAATTGAGATGGTTTAATTTGAAATAAAAAGTTTAAAGTAATTAAATTACTCCTATTAATTTCTTAAATTGTTCAAATTGAATTATTTTTAGATATCATGTTGTAATAGCTTTAAAGCTATGTCCTGATAACTGATGAGTTGATGACCAATAAGAATTCCAACTGCGTCAATACTGGACAGTTTCAATTCAATTGGAATATTTTTAACGTTTGCTTAAACGAACCTTTATTTTTGTTTTTTTACTATTTACAACTAAGTCCTTGTATCCCTATAATCTCGCTTCTATTTATAGCGCTGTGCAATTTTCATTATTGGAGCTCCAAGTAATTACAGGTATTACCGCAGGAATTGCAATTTTAAGCTCAGTCTCTTGTAATGAGATAATTTCGTGTAATTTACTTGAAATTAGTTCTTATTTAATAATTGTATTCTAAAATTACAACAGTTTAGGAATACTTGGAAAATATATTATTCACGGAGGACATTGATAAAATCTGTTGCGAAAAATAATTGCTTTCTCGTATTCAGCACGTATCCACATAAATGCTTCCTTTTTATAAATTATTAATGTATTTGTTCTACGTTCGAGCGTGTTAGAAGCTCGCCTATTTGTTTGAATTCGTAATGTTTTATTTCCTACCTGTATGACTGGATGTCCATCCGTCTGTCCATATGTGCGTCCAACTGTCCAGCTCTCTTTTGTACATCCGTCTGCCCATCTGCTCATATGTCCACTTTTCCATCTGCCTTATCTAACCCATTTCTCTATATGTCCATCTGTCCATCATAGTTTGCTTGCCCTCCTTCCACACCCCTGTCTGCATATTGCTTCATTGCCTACATGGCTGCTTCTCTACGTGTTAATTCGGCTCTAATCACTTGGTATTCCATCTGTAAGAAATTAAGAACCGTGTAGTGCCCCAAAATAAAATAAAAACATAGTAAAGGACAATAAAAGAATGGTGGAGCAATAAACGACTTACATTTTGTTCACAGTCAGTGAAAAACGTCCTCCATAACCTTACAAGTTACGATAAGTCAATATAAAACCAATAAATTGAATTAAATGAAATATCAAAATTTAAGTGTCCCTTTTAATGTGTCCTAAGCATAATAAGAAAATTCTAACGAAATTTTAGCCAAACAATTAACCTGTAAGATCTTAAACATCATTTAATTTGTAAGAAACAGACAAAGATAAAACAAGTTGATGTTGAAGAAATTTATTGGAGGTATGGATATTTATCTGCCATACTTCCTTTTGCAAAGAGAAGCTCAAGAACGTGATAATGATGTAATCAAATTGATAGCTAAGCTTAACAAAGCCATCTCGACTCAACGCTTTACGTTTGTATTCATTTCATGGCATTTTTATACATGAAACGCAGATGGATTTACTAAAAGATATTTTGTATCGTTATTTGAATTGTAATTAGATAAATTTAATTGCAAATCATATTTTCGAAATGTTGTTTCTCGAAATTTAAAATATAGTTCGTAAGGTTTATACCGGTAGTCTAGTCAACGAACGCTAAAAAAAGGGGGTTAGTGGACATGGAAGAGGGTGGAACTTTTTGTTTATGTTTGGAATAGTTAGGAGTTAGCTATATGGCTAAGGGAGGGATGACGGGGTAGTTAGGTCCCGTTTTTGGGATTCTCGCTCATATCTAGAAAACGGTGAGTTCTAGGGAAAAACTATTTTCAAAAAAATTAAAGCTTATTAAGTTTTCTACAAGATTGTTTTTATTTATTTTTTCTCTATTTCTTATAGTTTTCGAGATATCAGCTCCCAAAAATTTTTAAATTATTACAACCCTATCACTCCTAGCAAAGGAGAGCTGAGACATGAATTGTGGTTAAAAGGCCATTTTCAGCCGTTGTTCTGATGTTTTAATTTTATTTTTTATAAAATAAGACAAAAAATACACCCTTCAAGTATGTTGGATGATCATGGATTGAATTACATCGAACGTCCTTTTGATGTCACAAGAAGTTAATCTCCGGTTAGAAAAACTATAAAAAAGGAGTAAATAATACTCTTTGAACTGTAGCCATCCGGTGTATTGAATCGTCTCTGTGTAGAAAAGGGTTTAATTTAAATTGCATTTAAAATTTGAAAGGAGAGCGAGAGAGTAAAAAAGAAATTTAAATATGCAGTTTGTGTGCACTGAGCGTAAATTTCAAAACGTACGTTTCATGTAAAAAAGTTAAAAACAATTTATTAACAGCTATTTAATTTCTCCAAATTCAATTATAAAATGTTTGTATAATTTAAACGCTAAAAAAGTTTTGGAAATTTTCTCAACCCTTTTTTGTCTTTTATAATATTTTTTCCACGACACGTAAATTGTTCCTTAAATTACATCATTTTCAAATTATTATTTTTCGGTTAAAATTACTTTGTGAACTAATTCTTGTATACAACAAAGGTTTTCGTTAAAATCATTTAAGTTATCTCATTTTCACTTTGAAATTGGTAGCAAATTTACTCGGTACCTGCAGTGCAATAACGTACACCAATAAACCAACGAAGTAATACGTTTTGATCTCAATATGCCACTTTATATTGCAAAGCCGCAATATATACGACTTCCCTTCTATTAAATAAACGAAATGTTTATGCATAATATACAGGGAGTAGATAATAATTTTCACAAAATGGGGGTTTCGCAAAGGGTGGGTTGTGGGAATTTCTTTAAATATAAATACGCAACTGGGAAGGAAATTGCAGGGTTTATTTTACTTTTAATTATTGGAGATTATGAGAGGTAAAAGAAAACGCAAGCAGATATAAATTATATTATTTATTAATTGATTATTCATTTAATTAAATTAGGAGACTGTTCTAGGATCATATAAGGTTAATCCTCAGGTTAATCTAAAAAGAACCGTCGCAAATATTGGAATCCGATAAGTATAAAAGCGACACATCAGCGTAGAAGAAAACTTTTTTAAATGAAGGAGCTCCATGTGCTCTGCTGCACTGAACTGATATGCTACACATGTTTGACGCTCTCATCCAGGTCTCTTACCAAGGTAGGACTGCTTTCCTTTGATCCCATCGGAATCAGCTATAATTTAACCCCTTGGTCCTCTAGCTTCCTTGAAATCATACAATATATTAGCGAGTTTTTTACAGCATTCTTGGCCGTCTCTCGCATCCTCTTCTCCATTCCTCTTCATCCATCCATTATGCGTCTTCTAACTTTCTTCTTTTCATGGCCTTCTGTACTTGTTTTTTCCATTCTTCTGGTAGATGCCCTATTCTTCGTCTTTCTGTCGGTTGCCAGCTTATTATTTTTTTGACCATTTTGTGGTGTTCATCCAATGTAGTACGTGTCGCAACCATTTTAGTCGTTTTTCTTTCATGTCTCCACCACCGTTCTCCCAATTTTCATTCTTCTTTTTATTTCTTCGTTTCTTATTCCTTCAAGTCTAGACACCCGACAGCTCCTTCTGAGGAAATTCATTTCCACTAGGTACCTACTGCCAGTCTCTCTTTGTCCTTTTTCGTCATTTCCCATGTTTTCGCTCCATATAGCATTATACTTTCTATAATTGTGTCATACATTCTAATTTTTGTTTTTTTTCTGGTGTGTGAGGACATTGCAGTGCATAAAAATTCTATTTTTAGGCTAGGGCGAGAAAAATTAGAATACGTTAGATTAGGTTTGTCACCATCATCCTGGCGGACCTAGCCAGTCCGACTCTGCCATCTTCCACCTAATGTTTTTCTCTTCTAGTAACTTCTTTACAATTTTATATTTCCAGCCTCATATTATTGCTCTATTGCCCATTTTTTACGTGAGTGGAGACGGAATGGGATCTTATGCTTCTCCCCATTACTTTTTTGTGACATCTTAGAGGAGATTTCCCACCCAAGTTTAATTTTCTAATCCTGACAGCTGCTGTAGAACAAAAAGTTCGAATTGTGAAAATTCATTTTCAAGCGAGTGCTTATACATGAAATATCGTATCTACCATAAATTTTCTTAAAATACTTCAAACTGTAGTAGGTTAGCTTAGGTTACACGCCGTCGGCTTTTGACGACCTGCCGATCTGGCCAGTCCGACCCTGCCACCTTCCAACCAATGTTTCTCTCTTCTAGCAACTTCGTTACAATTTTATAATTCCATCCTAATGTTATTGCCCTAATGCCCATTTCTTACGTGAGTCGAGACGGAATAGGGTTTTATGAATGCTTCTCCCATTACTCTTTAGATCAGATTTCCCATCCAAGTTTAATTTTATAATTCTGGCAGCTGCTTTAAATCGGAAAGTTCGAATTGTGAAAATTAATTTTCAAGCGAGAGCCTATACATAAAACATCGTATCTACCATAAATTTTCCTGGAATACTTCCAACTAGAGTAGGTTAGGTTAGGTTAGACAGCGTCTTCATTTGGCGACCTAATGCCGATCGGGCCAGTCCGACCCTGCCACCTTCCAACTAATGTTTCTCTCTTCCTGCGACGTCTTTACAATTTTATATTTCCACCCTCATATTATTGCCCTACTGCTCATTTCTTACATTAGTCGAGACGTAATAGGGTCTTATGCTTCTCCCAGTACTTTTTTGTGTCCTAGACCAGATTTCCTACCCAAGTTTAATTTTCTAATCCTGCAGCTGCTGTAAAACGAAAAGTTGCAATTGTGAAAATTAATTTCCAAGCGAGTGCCTATAGGTACATAAAACATCGCATCTTCCATAAATTTTCTTGGAATACTTCAAGCTTAATTCAATTAGTAGACAAACTTTAAATACGTTACGCTTAATTAAGTTGAAGTAGTGTAGTTGAAAAATAATTTAGTTTTGTACATTATCTACTTATTTACATTTTATATGCACTTATTAAATTTGTTATGCGATAGTATATAGCAGAGTATACGAGTTGAAAGTTAATTTAGAATTTGTTAGTAGAATGTTTGATTTAATATTCGAGTCGAATTCGCTATCTAATATATAAAGTACAAAATTTTATGTATTTTGAATATCAAGTCATATTATTTTTCATTAATTATTTAGTTTGGGTTTTTAGAAACGCCAGTACCAACCTACAACCTAATTGGGTCTAATTTTAATTAATTATTTTGTCTGAACCAATTAAAAGTGTCCATTGTACGAGTTGAGAGTTTATTAATTTTGAAAAAAAATGGATGGCTGGTTATAAGAGTATCTATTCCACTCTTCTCAAAAATATAAAATAAAACAATGTGGAATGAGGCGTAGTTTTAAGCAGCTCTCTAGAAGAGGATTGATTTAAAGCTTCCCTTAGAGCCCTTCTTCACTCGTTGTTGTTCCGTTTTTCTATTGGGAGAGAAGGAATTCACATACCAAATTTGACTTATCGTGCTTACAGATAGACTCAGGCAAATTCAGGCAAACCGGAAGGCAAGCCTGTGTGTGTGGACTGGCCTTTAGACAGCTTTTTGACTAATGACAGATAGACATCCCAGCAGACCGATGAGCTAATAGGTCGACATCATAAGAAGCCACCAGATCGACTTGACGATACCTTGAGAGCCAGTCAGACCCACAGAACTCCAAGAGGAGAACCATCTGAAAGACTTACGAGCAGTCATGCTGACAAGTCGACAGACCCACTGACCGACATACTAATACACAAACAGACAGATATTTCTAATATTCTGGCATTGAAGTAAATTAAATATTTTTAAGATCCCTAAAATAAATACTTTTCCAATAAAGTTCAGTCGTTTGCTCTCTAAATTGGAACCTCTAACTCAAAATAAATTTAACAAATTTATTTGATAAGTGCAGTGTGGGTTAAAACATAAAAATAAATGAGAAGAAAGACTTACAAAATAATTCCTCTAAAATTGGGTAGATAAAAAGATGAAATTGCTGTAGCTTAAGAATATGAAGAGCATCGAACGTGAGATCTATTATGTTCAAGACACTCGTAGAACGTTTCTGAGTTATAATGACAACTTAAGTGAACAATTTAATCTTTTGATTTTAAATTGCTTGTCCTATGCTATTCTTAGGTCATTTATACTAAAAGTATTTTCTTAAAGCTTCTCAAGTATTGGAGAAAAACTTAAAGTTAGTTTCAGGACACAACACGAACAACTTCAATGTTAATAATACCTAAGTTGAGTAGACTTAAAAGTAAGATTCTGAAATCGCCATTTAAAGTATCGGAAATAGTTAGTCGTGGCCTTGCAAGTACCATTAGGTCAGGTAAGTCTAAAGCATGGTAATTAACAACCTAACTTTGACAATTTTTTGTCCAGAATCCATCCCCACACCGGAGCCCTATAGATTTAGATAAACTTGTCTGTCCTCTCTGTGTGTATGATCTCCATACGTCTTAATCTCAGTCCATGGTGATGGTAATCTTGGTGGTCTGTTTACGTCAATAATTTACTACTTCTTCTATGGAACTTGGAGGAACTGTGTTTCACTTTAAACACGCCTGGAAAGGCGCGCACAAGCCTGTGGTGAAAGGGCTACTAAGCCATCTTCAAGTGACACCTGTCGAAGGATGGCGACGAAAATAACATTAGGCAAAACACTCAACGTTCAAGATTCAACCTCTCCTATGTCTACTGTCTACTAAAGGGTTGAAGATGGAGCAAGCCAATTCTCATTGGAATAAAACGGTATTAGAGTCCCCTAATATTAATATTAATATTAATAATGCGAACCTAGGCACTAAAGTTCTTTAAAGAGCTCGTGTGGTTATTTGGCTCGGCTAGCGCCTCGCCACCTGACTGTATTATAAATAACTATTTAAATAGCTAAATAACAAAGTGTATAGAGTTTTGAATTTAAATTTTTTGCTTTATATTGTATCAATAGCATAAGTAAATCCCAGGATGTCATATATCAGAAGGTTCAATGCAACGTCGTGTTAAAGCATCATCCATCTTACACGAATATGGTGCGAGACAAGTTCTTTGCTCAAGAACCATCTTTTATTTATCTTCTACTTAAACTAATACACATAATATACTTACCGCCAAAAATTTATTCTACCCTAGTGGTCAAAATAGATTGCATAAACATAAACGATTCTCATCTGTAACATAAATATCTAACAAAATGTGGGCACAAAGTGTGTTGGTTTAGGATACTACATTTTACCGATTATATTTTACGTGAACTTTATTTAAAAAAAGTACTGATTTATACAAGAAACACGAGCCCTTTTAATTAATTAAAATAAAACGTTTGAAAAAAAACTATTATTTAAAGAATCATTTAATTATCTAAATGTGAGTTTGCCATTAACCCTCGTTTAATGTTGTACTTTTTCAGGCATTTAGTCGCTGCGCGATGCCGATGCTAACATCTCACCTGTGTACTAGTTTTTCACCTTTATTAAATTAAATGGACATTCTCGTTCGCGTTAATAATTTATAACTAAAGAGACAGCAAAATAAAAGCAACGTGAACGGTTATAAACGTGTTTGACAGTGATTAAATGTAGGTCGCTGTGGTAGTTATAAAAGTTGGAAGGGTTGTAAAATATTTATGTTGAAATGATTAATAATTTAAAAGAGCAGAGATAGATTACATTGCAACTTAGTTTGAGATGTCATTAAAGCCAAAAACTATCAAAGTGGCATTAATTATGTACGGATAAATTGTAACTTCTACTATAACTAGATGCTGCGATTAGAAAAACTTAAGACAGACAGCTCGGATTACACCTTCATTCATCCATTTCGAGAAACTTGTAGTAAGGAATTACCTATGCTCGAAGAGATGCTAAAGTTATTGTCTACAGCTCTACAGGTCTTTGAAGCCATATCCACCAGTTTCCAAGTCTTCTGCATAGTCCACCGAGTAACGAAGTTCGCGTTGATTGCGATGTAATGGCTACTTATGGTCTCCATTTATTGAGAATTTATTTTCAATGTGCCATCTTGAAAGCTGAAAACATGCGTTGGTGCCACTTGCTTCACCTTAACCTACAGTTAACTGCTTCTCAACATTCCAAACAAGCGCTACCCCCCTCGTCATAATTTTAGAATTGATAATACATATAATCCGTTTACTATTTATTTGCGCTATGGTTGGCCATGAACTTTTGTTTTTAGATAAGGGTTGGGCTTATGTATGGTTTTTTAAATTATTTATTTTCTTAAAAGAGCCCTCATGGGTGAAACGTCGTACTAAATGGAATCATGTAACAACTCCTTAAAAATAAAGGGACGCTACCATAAATAAATAAAACTTGGCTTATCTTCATCTTCAAGAAAATAAATAATGAACTTTTGTTTTTTAGTTTGCCAAAATAAAAAGTCCCTATTATGTTGACTGACAGCTCTTGACAGTACAAAAAAAATGACAGACCACTGACAGCCCTAACATGGCCAACCATAGCGCAAATAAATAGTGAACGGATAATAGGTACTACTTTGAAAAAATCTGTACATATTTTTAAAAATTCTATGCACAAGTATTGAAAAAACAATTTGGGCATATTTTAAAAAAAATTCATATTTAAAAAAACTCCGAGCATATTTTAAAAACGTTATTGCATAATTATTTCAAAACAATCTGTGCATATTTTTAAATAATCTGGAGATATATTAAAAAATCTGCAAATTTTTAAACATTCTAAACATATTTTATTAAAGGCTTTGCTTATTGTTAAAAAAATCTGGGCATTTTTTGATGAAATCTGGGCATATTTAAAGAAATCTGCAAATTTTTAAACAATCGACCATGCTTAACTAAAAGTCTGTGCATATTTTAAAAAAATCTATCCATATTCTAATCGAATCTGTAAATTTTTAAACAATCAGGGCATATTTTACTAAAGGTATTTTTTTAAAAATCTGTACATATTTTTAAAAAGTCTGCATATTTTAAAAGAAATCTATGAATATTTTAATAAAATCTGGACATATTTAAAAAAAAGTAAGTGCATATTTTAAAACAATCTGTGCATATTTTAAAACAATCTGTGCAATTGTGCATATTTCAAAAAATCTGGGCATATACTAAACATCTGCAAATTTTTAAAAAATTTAGGCATATTTTACTAAAAGTCTGTGCATATTTAAAAACAATCTGTCTATATTCTAATGGAATCTGTGCATATTTAAAAATCAGAAAATTTTTAAACAATCTGAACATATTTTTAAAAAGTCTGCATATTTTTAAAAAATCTGTAAATAATTTAATAAAATCTGGGCATAATTTAAAAAAGTCAGTGCTTATTTTAAAACAATCTGTGCATGTTTAAAAAAAATCTGAGCATAATATATTAAAAAATCTGCAAAATTTTAAACAAATTGAACATATTTTACTAAAAGTCTGTGCATTGCATATTTTTAAAAAAGTCTGTGCATTTTTTGATGTAATATGTGCATATTTAAAAAAATTAATTTTTAAACAACATGTAGATATATTACTAAAATTCGGTGCATATTAAAAAAAAATCTTTATAAAGTCTTATAAAAAATCTATGCACAAACTTTAAAAAAAATCTGAGCATACTTTAAGAGAATCATAAATAAAAAGTCAGTGCATCTTTTAAAACAATCTATGCATATTTAAAAAAATCTGGGCGTATATTAAAAAATCTGCAAATTTTTAAACAATCTGAACATATTTTACTGAAAATCTGGGCATATTTTACTAAAAGTATTTTTTTAAAAATCGTACATATTTTTAAAAAGTCTGCATATTTTTAAAAAATCTGTTAATAATTTAATAAAATCTGGGCATAATTTAAAAAAGTCAGTACTTATTTTAAAACAATCTGTGCATGTTTAAAAAATATCTGAGCATAATATATTAAAAAATCTGCAAAATTTTAAACAAATTGAACATATTTTACTAAAAGTCTGTGCATTGCATATTTTTAAAAAAGTCTGTGCATTTTTTGATGTAATATGTGCATATTTAAAAAAATTAATTTTTAAACAACATGTAGATATATTACTAAAATTCGGTGCATATTAAAAAAAAATCTTTATAAAGTCTTATAAAAAATCTATGCACAAACTTTAAAAAAAATCTGAGCATACTTTAAGAGAATCATAAATAAAAAGTCAGTGCATCTTTTAAAACAATCTATGCATATTTAAAAAAATCTGGGCGTATATTAAAAAATCTGCAAATTTTTAAACAATCTGAACATATTTTACTGAAAATCTGGGCATATTTTACTAAAAGTATTTTTTTTAAAATCGTACATATTTTTAAAAAGTCTGCATATTTTTAAAAAATCTGTAAATAATTTAATAAAATCTGGGCATAATTTAAAAAAGTCAGTACTTATTTTAAAACAATCTGTGCATGTTTAAAAAATATCTGAGCATAATATATTAAAAAATCTGCAAAATTTTAAACAAATTGAACATATTTTACTAAAAGTCTGTACATTGCATATTTTTAAAAAAGTCTGTGCATTTTTTGATGTAATATGTGCATATTTAAAAAAATTAATTTTTAAACAACATGTAGATATATTACTAAAATTCGGTGCATATTAAAAAAAAATCTTTATAAAGTCTTATAAAAAATCTATGCACAAACTTTAAAAAAAATCTGAGCATACTTTAAGAGAATCATAAATAAAAAGTCAGTGCATCTTTTAAAACAATCTATGCATATTTAAAAAAATCTGGGCGTATATTAAAAAATCTGCAAATTTTTAAACAATCTGAACATATTTTACTGAAAATCTGGGCATATTTTACTAAAAGTATTTTTTTTAAAATCGTACATATTTTTAAAAAGTCTGCATATTTTTAAAAAATCTGTAAATAATTTAATAAAATCTGGGCATAATTTAAAAAAGTCAGTACTTATTTTAAAACAATCTGTGCATGTTTAAAAAATATCTGAGCATAATATATTAAAAAATCTGCAAAATTTTCAACAAATTGAACATATTTTACTAAAAGTCTGTGCATTGCATATTTTTAAAAAAGTCTGTGCATTTTTTGATGTAATATGTGCATATTTAAAAAAATTAATTTTTAAACAACATGTAGATATATTACTAAAATTCGGTGCATATTAAAAAAAAATCTTTATAAAGTCTTATAAAAAATGTATCCACAAACTTAAAAAAAAATCTGAGCATACTTTAAGAGAATCATAAATAAAAAGTCAGTGCATCTTTTAAAACAATCTATGCATATTTAAAAAAATCTGGGCGTATATTAAAAAATCTGCAAATTTTTAAACAATCTAGGCATATTTTACTAAAAGTCTGTGCATATATTTAAGAAAAATCTATCCATATTGTAATGGAATCTGTGCATATTTAAAAACTCTGCAAATTTATAATATAAACAATCTGAACATATTTTACTAAAAGTCTGGGCATATTGTTAAAAAAGTCTATGCATTTTTTTAAGGAATATGGGCCTATTTAAAAAAATCTGTAAATTGTTAAACAATCGACATTTTTACTAAAAGTGCATATTTACCAAATTAGATCATAATAATAAGATCAAAACAGTTAAAAAAGACTCCATTTAGCTTTCAGATTTAAATGACTCAAGTGCGATCACTTACCTATTCTTTAATTTAAACAGAAATAATTATTGAGCAAAATTTTCAGTTTGAGTTAGTGCAAATAAGAGAAATCTTACCAAATTATTCTTGTAATTAAATTTAATATAATCAGACGTATGTTATTATAATCAATACCCCAAATTCAATTATATTTCTTGTATTACACCTAACCTTTAATTATAATGTAATTATGCTTTCAACAATATATTAAATTTAATTGTAAAATGTTATCTGTGACTCTCAATCAAGCTAATTGTAAAAAATAAGTACTGACGTGCACAAGGTTACGTTGTAAGTACCTACGTGAATTAATTAAGAAATCTTAATTAAGGAAAACATAGTAAAATGTATTTTAGTTTTCCTTTACAAGAGTTGTAGCTTTCAGTTATTATAATTCAATCTAAAAGTACACTTACAACTGGAATTTGGTTTTATTGTAATTCCGAACGTACAATGAACGACAAAAGTACAATTTAACAAAATTTTTGGTTGAAAAATTGATACCAAGCGAACGTTACTTTAAAAGAAAATTCTAAGGTAAAATTTTGTTATTTTCTAAACTCGTTTAAGGTATTTAAATTTAAGTTCTGCATGTTATTTCCAGACACGTACTCATAGCCCTTAAAGTTAGTTGGGCATTAGCTCCTTTAAACTGAGATGGGCACAAATTTAGTCTACTTAGGACACTGAATAAAAATAATTGTCTAAAATAATAAAATAAGCCTAGTTTACAGCACTATTTTATAATTTTACTTGTTACTCAATTGTTTGATTGTTAAACGTCATTTAACCAAGCTGTCTATAACTTTTGAAAATGTTTACAAGTTTGACTTTCAAAGCTTTCTAAAAACAATTTGGGGACATTTTTGACGCAACTGACAGCTGACAGAAATTGTTTAATTATAATTTAATTAATTAGGTTGTAAGTGAATTAAGCATGAGTAACAAGTAAAGTATTGTACATTACACGCTAGGTAACTGTATTAACAGGCTCAAAGAAGTGACAGGCTCGCCGGACCGGCTTGCCAGTCATAATCCTCTTTGCGCCAGTTAAAACAGTTTTACCTGGCTTGTAATGTTAAATTAATACTATATTATGACCTTCCGCTTATTTACACACCTTTAGCTACGTGCCCGGTTATTTCAAACTTTCAGATCTAAACAATATCTCTGATAAATTTTAAATCATTAAAATCGCTTACGAGAGAATGTGATGTCATCTGATTCTAGCGGCATTTGTTTAAAGTGTTAAATTAACTTCCAAGAAGAAGAATAAGTAGCAGAGTGTTGATGATACGACAAAAAGTTATAAAAGTCATTTAGCTATAACTTTTATTAGTAACAACTGGCAATCCTATGGACAGTTTCTACAAATTTTGGCTCAAAATAGTGCCTTTCTAATAATCGACAGTGAACAATAACTTGATAACTATCTAGTTAAGGGTTGATGATAATGTAAAATGTTATTAAGGTAATTTGTTTATTAACATAGTAGCTCTAACCTTTTTAACAACAAATTACAATTTTATGAACAATTTTCTTAAAATTTTAACTCAAACTAATGGCTTTCTAAATATTCGACAGTGAACAATAACTTGATAACTGTCTAGTTAAGGGTTGATGATAATGCATAATATTATAAAGGTAATTTGTTTATTAATATAGTAGCTATAACCTTTTTAACAACTATTTAGAATTTTATGAACAATTTTCTTAAAATTTTGACTCAAAATAGTGCCTTTCTAAATAATCGACAGTGAACAATAACTTCATAACTATCTAGTTAAGGGTTGATGATAATGTAAAATGTTATTAAGGTAATTTGTTTATTCATGTAGTAGCTCTAACCTTTTTAACAACAAATTACAATTTTATGAACAATTTTATTAAAATTTTGCCTCAAACTAATGGCTTTCTAAATAATCGACAGTGAACAATAACTTGATAACTACCTAGTTGGTTGGTGATAATGCATAATATTATAAAGGTAATTTGTTTATTATTATAGTAGCTCTAACCTTTTTAACAACAATTTACAATTTTATGAACAATTTTCTTAAAATTTTGACTCAAAATAGTGCCTTTCTAAATAATCGACAGTGAACAATAACTTGATAACTGTCTAGTTAAGGGTTGATGATAATGCATAATATAATAAAGGTAATTTGTTTATTAATATAGTAGCTCTAACCTTTTTAACAACAATTTACAATTTTATGAACAATTTTCTTAAAATTTTGACTCAAAATAGTGCCTTTCTAAATAATCGACAGTGAACAATAACTTGATAACTGTCTAGTTAAGGGTTGATGATAATGCATAATATTATAAAGGTAATTTGTTTATTAATATAGTAGCTCTAACCTATTTAACAACAAATTACAATTTTATGAACAATTTTCTTAAAATTTTGACTCAAAATAGTGCCTTTCTAAATAATCGACAGTGAACAATAACTTGATAACTATCTAGTTAAGGGTTGATGATACGTTAAAATGTTATTAAGGTCATTTGTTTATTAATATGGTAGTTCTAACCTTTTTAACAACAATTTACAATTTTATGAACAATTTTCTTAAAATTTTGACTCAAAGTAGTGCCTTTCTAAGTAATCGACAGTGAGCGAGGTGACGTAACAGCTCACGAGCTGTCTAGAACTGTTATCTTCACCTTTTAATAAGTATTTTAAATACCTAGGAAGTTAGCAATAATTCCACTAATTTTAAATGTGTTTTTTTGAAAATAAGAAATAAAATGATATCAAATGATCCCATTAAGGCTTACTTCGTTCTCATAGCAGGTGGGCTTTAATGTAACAAATTGTCAATTTGCCTCTAAACCAAACCCTACATGTTTAATCTACTATTTTTTTATACGAGTTAACTAAAAGTAAATAAAAAAAGTCTATTAGATGTGCGTTTACTAAATTTAACCTGTTCATTAAATCGATCACAAGATCTTTCGCGTTTAAGCATGGTTAAATGCTTTTGGTTTCTCTAGTAAACCAATAAAAACTAAAATAAAACCAACTTCGTGTTTTCGCCGTTTTTACCCTCGATTTCTTAAAAGCTTTCTTTATCAAGTCGAAACAAGGCCGATTATTTTATTTACTGCACGTACTACTCAGAGAGCGTAAATTCGATATAGCCTATACTTTTCTCTCTTTTCTCACAAAAGGGGTAATTTTTGTACACAGAAATTTTAATTTTTTTTGTTAAAATGAATTAGTTTATTTAATGCTTTTCGTATAGCTTTAAGTGTTGAGTCACCAAATTGATTGCATCGTTTATCTTTTAGCTTGTAGAGAACGTTAATAAATTACTAGCGTTTGTTTTATAATGAAGCGTATCGGAACAAGAACAGGGCTTTAAGTGTACTTGTGTTGTTTTGTGTATATGTTTGATTTTCTTACTCCGTTTTGCCATTTATATGTTTTTGTTACGAATTTAAGCACAATAAATTCTAAAGATTTTCTTTATTGTAGGTAATGTATTATAATTAATGTAAAACAGGCGTCGTTTCGGTTCGGCTTACATTTTATTACGGTTGACTACACGCTTACACGCGTACACCTGTATCATTTAAAATAATGGAAATGATGGAAAATCGCAATTTTTTTTAAGTAAACGACAAAGTAATTACTCTAATGCAGCTTTCGAATTTGAAAATTTACCCAAAGCTATAATCATGGAGTGTAAAAAAATAAGGCTTGCACCCTGGTCTCTAGGGTGATCTTTATTTTGGTGTTTGGTGAATTTTAATGTGTTCACCCTCAGATCGCTTTTGTATAAATAAAAATATGTGTGGAAAGTTTCAACTATATATCTTAGTTATAAAGGTGTCACTAAGGGAGTGTTTCTTCTAACGCAATGCAATTTTTGAACCCTTTTAGTTGAATTTGTTTTTATGTTGGTCAAAATTTTTGAAAATGCCCTAATTTAGATATTTTAATCAAAATATAGCTTTCTAGAAAATATGAAGGATATTAACTAATGGTTTGGAATTTTTTTCTCTTTAATGAGAAACATTAAATGTTTGATCCCATATCCGTAGTATCAAAGTCTGTTTTTGCGAGTTTTCCATACGTGGCTAGCAAAAGTAACGTTGAGCCATAGGTCCAAGTTGCTAAAGACCATCTTATTTTTTTTAGAAAAATATATTTGGATATAAAATAACTAAGCTAATTTATACTGATTTAAGAAGCAAAGAAAATTATTTTTAAAGATATGGGTGGAAAATTACTTTCTTACAGGTTACAGACATCATTTTTAATTGAGATAGATTACTGAAATTCAATTCACATCTTTTTTCTTACAATGGAAAGTAACGTAGGGTGCTGACACAATAAAATTCATCAATGCAACGAGGCGAAAATGGAAACTACCCTAATACATCCCTTTCTAATTATTTGCTATTTACATTACGTCGTAATCTCGTAATCATTAATTAATTTTGTGTATAGCTACTGATTAGGGCAAGACGAAGGTATGGAACCTGTGAAGATGTTGGTAGTATCAAGGTATCTTAGAATCAGAAATTATCAAAATGTCGGTAACGTGCTGGTACTGATACTAGAAACCTGACTTTGAATTTTGATTTACGTAGCCCTAACTCAGGCGCGGACTGACTATACTTTTTCAGAGGCGCAGATATTTCTAGGACTCAATTGAGTTACTTTGAATTACTAGTCTTACGTCCTTGACATTTTTGAAAAGACTCACCCTGTATAAATCTGAAAATGCCAAAATTTTTTTAATTAATTTCAAGAGAAAGCTCGGATTTGCCTTAACTTCCATAACTGTAGCGCTCAGCTCCCCTTGCCAATCCGCGCCAGGGCCTCTACTAGAGATTGACTGTAGTAGAAATTGACGAATATGGTAGAAGAGATGGCCAGGGTCGAAAACGTGCGACAACCGCTCATCAAGACTGTGCACTTAGATGTCACACATTTATTGCTAGGAACATCAGTGACCTCAGAAGAGCCACTGGGGTTCAAATTTGTACAGAAACCAATTTGAATGTAATGAGACCACTGAGGTAAGCAGTAAGGAAAAAGAAACCAATTGACTTTCGCGCACCAACATCTGAATTGGGGGATTGAGCAGTGGCCCTTGGTGTTGTTCTTTCGTTCTTTCGGTTAACTCGATTTTGGACACGCATAAGTGAAAACCATCGTAAAGAATTGGTTCAGGTGGTAGATAATTTTGGAGGAAGATCTGATATAAGTGTGAGTAGGCATCTCTTAACATATCTGGGCGAATGAATACTACTCGATAGATTGATGACATCCTTAAAAACCACGTTATTACTGCTAGAGCCATTACAAGCCATAAATTTCTGCTCCAACTTGGAAATGCAAGACTACGTGTAGGAGGTTACACCAGGTTCGGAGAAATCAATTACAATTCATTGAGGCCATTCTGTAAGCTGCAAGAAGAAAGAATCCGATTGACGTTTGCGCTTCCAACATCTAAATTGAGGGATTTAGCAGTGGCCCTTGGTGTTGTTCTTTCGTTCTTTCAGCTAACTCGATTTTGGACACGCATAAGTGAAAACCATCGTGAAGAATTGGTTCAGGTGGTAGATAATTTTGGACGAAGATCTGACATAGTACGGGTAGGCAGGCATATTATCTCAACACACCTGGACGAATGAACTCTACTCGAAACATTGATGACATTCTTACAAACCGTGTGATAGCTGCTAGAGCCATTATAAGCCATGAATTTCTGCTACAGAATGATAATACAAGACCACCTATAAGAGGTCAAAGCAGACAATTCCTAGAAGAATATCTTTCAGTTATAGATTGGCCTGGTCAGATGTCAATCTAATAGAGCATTTATGGGATGAGCTTGATCGGAAGATCAGAAACAGCCTTGTAGCTTCAGAAACTCTTCAACAGCTTTTGATAGTTCTTCAAGAAGAATGGGTGGACAAACTCCAAGAGAATATTCAGAAGTTTATTGAAAGTAAGCCGCAAAGGTGGCAGGACGTCATCCAGTCTTATTATTCTTGTGATTTGGAACTTTAGGAAGAATTTAAGCTCAACCACGTTTTTGTAGATTAAGTAAAACCGCCACAATAAATTTTTAACTGATTTTAAACGTAATTGAGAATTTTATAGCCTGAACGGGTTTTATTATCACTGGGCTTTGAAGTCACACCTCGCGCAGGTCACGTGGTGTACTCATCTTACGTTTAAACTACTCTACCCATTAACCTTAGCATGGGCAGCTAATTTTTATCTACTTAGTGGGCAGGAGTTACAAATGTAAAGATTTTTGAATAACTCCGCTTTTGAAATGGTTTTGAGACAGTAATCAAATTTTTGAGATCTTTTTAAAAAGTGAAAAAAAAATTTTTAATTTATTTTGATAGGTTGTTACTAAAAGAAATCACAACTTGCAAAGCAAAGTGTTAAAAACACATTTTTCCAATTTCTTTTTGCATTTTCGAAAAGATCTCAAAAATTTGATCACTGAGTCAACGACATTTCAAAATCGGTTCAAAAACGTCGGAGTTATTAAAAAATTAAAATTGAAATCTTTACGATTGTAATCCTGCCCATGCGAAGGTTAGTAATAGCATCCCCATAATATTCAGTTTTGGAGAAAAAGAACCGTTATTAGCACTCTTTTACCCCATTTTTAAGGGTGAAATCGCCCCTTTCACGCTAACGTGGTATTTTTTTCGTATTTAGCGCTAAAAAGTCGATTAGAATCGATCTTAACATTGCTGTTCCGGAAATTTTTTTATCGCATTGTTTTATTAGTTGAACTCCTACAATACCTACCCTAATAATTATTTAATATAACAAATATAATAGTAACGCAAATTTACCTAGTATGTACTTTTAAGTCAGAAATAAAATAAAATTAAGTCTCAAAAGTGTTACGGTCCAAGTAACAAAAAGTTATTAGGAAAATGGCAAGTCAAAAACAGACAGTGGGGTCCGTTCGGACCCCAGGGGGTGTCGTATTTAAAAAAGTTCTTTATTTTGAACAGCTACTTTTTAAAAATTTAAAGGGTTTGTGAATTTAGATTTTCTAACTTACCCCACAATGGCCATAGTGACAAAGCGGTAGCGATTGCGACAGCTTACGTAACCGCTAATGTATCTTCGGCCTTAGGATTGAAATCTAATTTAGTAACAAAATAGTTTAGTTAGAGTTAAAGATTACAAAAACAAAAGTTTTGGTACTTTGTTGATAAGTTGATTAACTAAAATATTTACCTTTAAATTGAGTTGTTGGAGAGGTTAGATTTTCCTACAGGCACAAACTGGCACAAACACATTTATACACTATTTTCGAAAAACCAATTAATTCGCTTAATTAACAAAAACATATCAAGTTACCTACTTTGCTAAAATAAATTGTTTGTTTGTTGCCACGTGTTGTGGAGCAATATTAATTATTGATATTGACACCTGCAATTTTTGATGCGGCGCTCGCTCTATCGTAAGTTTTGGTTAACATTCGCGTAGAGGTGGAATAATAATTTTAATGTAAACTGATTACTGTGATTAGTAATTTTTAACTTTGTTAAATATTTTTTTTAAACAATTTTATTGACTTTTTTAATCCCAAATCACACGAGGTGGAAAAACCTATCGGATAGTCATTTCCTTTAGAAAATTGTAGTTTTCTTTAATTACTCAAAAACAATTTTTTCTTGTTCCCTCCAAAAATATATTTTTTAAATTTTAAAACCAATTTATTTTTTATAAAAATTCACTTATAATGATGATACTTGATAAAACAGAAAAAAAGCTTAATGAAGCTTAAGCAAATGATGTCATTTGTAATTAAGACTCTGTGCCTTTCTATTAATTGAACTAATAATAATTACGTATTATTAAAATAATGAGAATGTGAAATTGTTACACCAGAAATACATATACAATATATTAAAAAATTATAGTTTACATAGGAAAATGCACCAAACCTCTCCCACTCTCACGCTCAAACATTTATAATGAACCCTTATAATTTTCATTTTTACTATGGAGTCATATTAGACTGAAAAGAGCATAAACTGCGAAGTACCCACGCCTTGAACGAATTTTGAAGAAATTTTTTTTATTGATTTCTAAATACCCTAAAGATCAAAGTTTATATTGTTAAAAAGTGTGCATTTGCCTCATCATCTTTTTAAACCACTTCTTGTGAACTCAATTTTCAAAATCATGAAAAAAGAATTTTTATTTCAAAATTTTGGGTGCAAATGCTTACGCGTTTGATAATTAGTAACTAAGCAACAAGTTTACAGAAAAAAAAATTTTAAAAACGCATGATGAAATTCTTATTAACATTTACTTAATAGTGACTAATGAAGCACTTCTAGGCATCTCAGAAACTTCAAATTTGGTACCAATGTATATCATGTCCTCAAGATTAATAAAAAAAAGTCTTCAAGTTCTGAAAACCCTCTGGGGCCGATTGAAAGGGGGGGGGACAACACCCCCGTTTTTTATTAGAAAAAATTAGACTTATCTAGAGATCTTTAGAGTGTGTTCTACAACGATACCCAAATTACAAGTTCCTAGGATGCTTAAAAGTGCTTGTAACTCCAAGTAACGTCATCTTAAGAATTTGCTGAAAAATAATAACACTGAGAAGAACCAACTCCTTGATCGAATGTTAATGAAATCTTTTTTATTAAATTCTAAATACCCTAATGATCAAAGTTTATACTGTGAAAAGGTGTGCATTTGCCTCATCGTCTTTTTAACCAATTCTTGTGATTTTGTTACGTTGAGTCACAAGCACTTTTAAGCATCCTAAGAACTTGAAATTTGGTGTCATTGTACATTACACTCTAGAGATCCCTAAAAAGGTCCGATTTCCTCTAAAAAGTACGGGGACGTCCCCCCCCTCCTCCTTCAATCGACTCCCAGAGGGTTTTCAGGGCCTAAAGACTTTTTTTATTAATCTTGAGGACATTGTATACATTGGTGCCAAATTTGAAGTTTCTGAGATGCCTAGAAGTGCTTCACTAGCTCTTGTTTATTAAATGTTAGTAAGAATTTCATCATGCATTTTTGAAATTTTTTTTTCTGTAAAATTGTTGCTTAGTTACTAATTATCAAACCCGTAAGCATTTGCACCCAAAATTTTGAAATAAAATTTCTTTTTCAGCTAATTTTTATGATTTTCAAAATTGAATTCACAAGAAGTGGTTTAAAAAGATGATGAGACAAATTCACACTTTTTAACAATATAAACTTTGATCTTTAGGGTATTTAGAACTCAATAAAAAAAATTTCATCAAAATTCGTTCAAGGCGTGGGTTCTTAGCAGTAAAACCCTCGTTTACTACACTAAATCATGTTTTCCCTTTTTTAGCCCAGTCAAATAGAATTCAAAAACCAGAGTAATTTTGGAGAAAATTTCCAAAAACTAGAATTAGTCACACGTTTGACCCTCCCCTAAAGTTAGCTCAAAGGGTGGGGGTGGTGCATTTTTAATCACATGCGCAAGAGTTCACCTGCATCCCATTTCAACAATAAAATTGCTGTTATTAATTGTTTATTTATCAAAACCTCATAGCATTTCTCTCAAAGCATCCAAAACGCTGACATCTTGTAATTTTAGTTGGTTGATGTCAAAGATTTCTGTAAAACGTTAGAAACTTGATACTGTTGGATGTTGCGACCTCTAAAATTTGAAAAATAAAAACACAGGTTATTTAAAGGGATGTATTCGTTAATGAATGATAAAGAATGTATTAAATTTCCGCAACTTTGAACTTTGAACAAAAAGCACGAGAATCTCTTCTAATTACTAAATTATACAAAACTTTTATGCAAGCTTATTCGCGGTCATGTGCTTCATTTAAACTTCCTGTTAACTTGCTTTATTTCAAACCACCCTCATTAATTTTTCACCAAAGTTATAAATTTAAATTTGCCTATATTTAATAGGATAAAATTAAAGATGGAACGAAAGCAACAGGCTGCTGACAACACAACGATGTTAAATAATGAAGCTCTTGTTGCATTAATCCTTTGTTAATCTCATCCTAACACATGAGTAAAAACACCAAAGAGTGTGTAAAGTGTAAAGAAATAAATTTCTGAATGGATGAAGAAGATATTTAAATACTCACCCATTCGGTGGATTTAATTGGATTTAATTGGATTTAATTCGTGATTTAATATTATGGATTTAGTCGACACGCGTTTATTAAACAATACATTTGAAATTTCAAACAGAGCTTTTAGTTTTGCACAATTGCATTTCATTGTATTAAATTTTCATTCTACAATTACCTTATTTTGTATTACCTACTGTTGTATATTACGCTTAAATACTTCCTTCATAATATAGTATTTACTCGTGAGTTGTGATGTGTTTAAATTACAAAAGTGACTACAATTGAATCCTGAATTTTAATTAACTGACGCTTAAATTTTTAATGCGTGGGATTTAGTTTAATGATTCTTTTTTCCAATTAACGAAAATGCTCGTGCTTAGTTAATTGGCAGATTTTATTGTCCCTGTGGCCTTCACGAGAAAAAATTGACTCTAGTTCGCATCAATTTGGCCCTCGAGACCCGATACTAAAAAAGTGAAGATGAACTTTATTTCCAATCGGAAAGTAAACAGTTACTGAAATTATACAGTGAAAAATAGAGTCCCCATAGGGCTCATAATTGGCCAAAAATATATAATTTGTTTGGCATTGAGAAATTATTGAAGTTCAAATATTTGGCCATTACTTTCCAAACACAATGACACCTCCTAATAGTTAATTTAACAGCTTCGTGTAAGTGTCTCTAGGACTTGCTCGAAATGGATAACAATAGAAAACTTTAACTGAAATAACTACATTTAAATCCAAATACACTACTGAAATATGTTTCAGACGTCCATAAATGAAAGAAACTTTCCAGACTTTATATTATACATAAGGTATTATGTTCTATAACCACTAGATTTATGTGTGGTTTGCGGTGACTAAATTAACATAATGTCTTACAAACTTTACATTTACGAACAGGTCACTGTCGAATATTTGCTCTGAAATAACATTTTTTTAGAAATTACAATGTTTGTAAATATAAATCAACAATGGATGGGTAAATTTTTGATAAAACACCAGCCAAATATTTATTTAGAAAAACACACGAAAACTCTGAAACTCCGGGTTGCGAAAATTAATTTTATGAAATAAAAGAGCCTACACGCTATAGTAGGGTAGTTTATACACTCAACCAATTAGTCACATGGGTTGGATGTATTCTTTAAGACGGAGCAGTTACTATAATATTCGTAGAGATAAAGTATATAGATACATAGTTAAACTCAATAAGCGAACAACGAAGTTGTTCCGGGAGGCACGGAGTGCCGACTTGATACCGTTTTTATAATCTTCTTTTTACGGCTTATCAGAATATGAGATCAAATTTTCAATTAGGTATAAGGGGGAGGCGCGGGGGGACTTTAAAAGTGAGAAAAACGCAAAGTTTTATATAAAAATTAGCAACTAAGCCGTCCTTGGATTGCAAGAGTTCAAATTTGGGAGGGACGTAAGACACACCCACAGCTATCCCCTCTCCAAATTTCCGACGAATCCGAACGATCCAATTTTTTTTATAGGTTTACATTGGTCGAAAAATCAAAATGGCCGAATCCGTGCAAAAATCGAGATTCGGATACTCTAGCGAGTCCCCATAAACTCATCGATATTAGTTTCCGAAAATGGCACGAGATGGCCTTGAAAAGCTGTAAAAAGAAATCTAAGCCAAAATTTAAAAATGTAGTTCACGGTTGAACGTTAGACGTCATCTGGCTATTGCCTCCGACACGATTTGGACCGATCCCTTCGGCAGTTACCGAACGTAAGGAAACCTCGGAATTTCGGCGTACAAAAAAAATTTTTTTTTTCGGAGCGGATTTTAATTTCGGATCTGACGTCCCTAGGGGGTCTAGATCGTCGTTCCGGTATCGGTTCCTCGAGAGTTCTCACACCCGCCCCACGGAGGGGGGGACAAGAAATGGCCCTTGCGCCGAGAAGCCCATGGCTCTACCTATTGCACCTGCGGCTTTCGGATCGGTTCTGAAAGTTAGCTCGGACCTTCTACTAAAAATGACCACAAGATAATTTCTACGTTTCCCATACAGAGGGCGCTGCAATTTTCACAAAAAGTGTCGATTTTTAGCCACAATTTGGGGATAACGGGAGAACGCGGAGGCCTACGGCGTCCCGCCTTCTCTCAGAGAGGGAAAGCCCGATTTCGTAAAGTAGGCCGCCGGGAATTTTTCGAACCATCCATAGGGCGCCTCCAATTTGAAATGGCGCAGTCGGAAAAGACTAAAAATTCGAAAAATTCGTGAGCACGAACGAGAAAAAAAGTGCCGACTTTTTCGCTTAATTATCGTTATTGGACCGAGTCCCCGTCGTTTGTCGCCGGCGGCAGGCCAAAAAGGCCTTAAACAAAATTTGACATAGTCCAGTAAGCAAGTTCGCTTATTGGGCCGAACCGATCTCTACACTATATCTTATGTATTCCGTTCGGGGTCGAAACTGACGAATTCGGCGTCAAAAATGAGCTACGGCCAAAAGGGCCCGAGTTGTGGAATTTTTTAGGTTTTAGACTTTGTCGCCAAAAATCGTAGCTGGGGCATAGGGCAAATCGTAGCGATGCCGAGCGGAGGTCTTTTCGACGACACCCCGGACTACGTCGGTGCGGAGTCTGGGATCGATCGGGGATTCCCCTGATTTTTAAAGTCCGAAAAACAAACGAAAAAATTGAAAAAAATGAAAATTTTACCAATCGAGTTGAAATTCGGCATGGGTGTCGAGGAAGTGCCCCAGACCACATTTTCGTTTATTAAAAATCTAAAAGTTCAAAAACAAAAGAAATAGTCTTCTTTGAACATCGAAACTCAAAAATGTCTAAAATTTTTATTTATAACACGGTGATGTTGAAATTTGGCATGTGTGTAGTTTCTGTGGTCCGATTGACAATTCCGTCAAAAAATTTTCAATAAAAAAATTCGGACACCCCTTTTGGGGGCTTCAAAATTTTTCAAGTCTGATCGTCAAAATTTTTACGCCATTTTGATTGGGTCGAGGTTCTATAACTTTTTTAGTGGGGGACATTTTTTGACCCACGTGCCGTTTGGGCGCTAGGCACCAATTAAGGTAAAAATATTAAAATTTTCAAATTTAGACTTTTGCCGCAAACACAAAAGTCAAAAAGGTGGCACTAATTTGCTTCGGGAAGGTTGTTCGAACTCTCCCCTTTCGATATCACTCAAAGACAACCTCAAAAAATTTATAGGGGGGACGCAAGAAATTATTTTTTAACTTAAAATTTTCATAAATTTAATTTTACATAGTATAGGTAATTAACCAGCGGTCCGATCGGGCGGAATCCCCGATTGCATCCACTTTGAATAAATGTTAAGAGCTATATTATATAAAATAATTTTAGTTATAAAAACATTTATAACGTAGATTTCGTACATTTCTGATTCCAAAACATAAAAAAATTACTTAAAAAAAATTTGTTTTATATTTATGTATATTTATGTTTAGTTTGGAGCTGCACTTTTCAACAAATGGAAAGCACCTAATATTTATACAGTTTATAGGTTCAAGTTTTTTTTAAGTAATTTTTTTATGTTTTGGAATCAGAAATGTACGAAATCTACGTTATAAATGTTTTTATAACTAAAATTATTTCATATAATATAGCTCTTAACATTTATTCAAAGCGGATGCAATCGGGGATTCCGCCCGATCGGATCGCTGGTATGCCCATAGTATAAGTATTACATAATGCCATTTTGGTGTGCGAAAATCGAACTTGGCCACGCATGACGCTAGGAGGTATCAGCACGGACATGAAAGTAGAGGTAAAATATTTTAAGTTGAAGAGATGAGGGGATGCGCAGATACCTAAATTGGAACTTATCCCTACAGCTCCTCATCTTAAAATATTATATCTGTACGAATAAATCGCGTTGGGTAGAAGTACAGGGTGTATTTTAATTCTTGGTATTATGTAACAGAAAAAAGTACCTTCCACCCCTTTTTTCGGGCGAGTCTACGCAACATATGATCGAAATAACAAAAATACAGTTACCGATTTTATCGACCTGTTTGTACCGACTTTGTTATTGTGATTTTAAGCATGATTCGTATGATTTTTAAGTTTGTTTTGTATTGTAGGTTTATAAAAAGAAAGAATTTGACAGAAAAAAGTAAAAATTAAAGAACAGCTGTGATTTATTTGTTTCATTCATTTATAGGTTAGAATTTAGTTCAGTTCAGCATTTCAGTTAGACGGCAAATAAACTTTTGGTTGATTACATAATCCCAAGAATTTCCGTACACCCTGTACATGCAAGCATGGTAGAAGTCGCGCTCGTCGAATCGTGTTGACACTTCCTGTCGTCACTAGACATCTCCTGACGACACTAGACATCACAAAACGTGAGCAATTGACATGCTATGTGTATGTATACTTATACTATGATGCCATTGCCGCTTTTGTAGTGGGCTACCTACGTCAGCTGGGATCAACCAATTTTACTGTAATATGTATCTCGAAAACTAAAGGAATGGAGAAAAAATTAATAGAAACAATCTTGTTGGAAATTGTAGCTTTCATTTTGCTAAGAGCAATTTTATCCCTAAAATCCACCGTTTTTGAGATATAAGCAAAAATCCCAAAAACAGAACCTTTTCACCCTCTCCATTCCTTAGCAATGTAGCTAGGATCGCGGACTTCTGGTATTTTAATTTTTTACCTCTTAACTACTCCAAACACATTCCTGAAAGAAGTTTTCCTCTTCCATGTTCCCTAGGTATGACACCTTCGTTGACTAGAACCACATTTGTTTTGAGGACTGCAGTGTGTTTTTGGAGGGGCCCGAAAATAATTAGCGTTTCAGACCCCAATGTTTGTTGATCCGGCCCTGATAGTACCAGTTTATAGAGCTTCATTTCCTTTCAAAGAATTCAACAACGTTTAGTTCCATCAAAATGGGACCTCTCAACATTATTTGGCCGAAATCAGGGCCTTTTTAAATAACGTTTGCCCTCAACTGGAATCAGTTTGACTTCTGCTTATGTTTAAGTTAAAATTGTAATCTTCATTAGAGTTGAAAACTCAATTTTATTTAATATTTCCTGATGTAATAAGTCGCCAAAAATTTCATACAACCAGAGGCAAAAATATGTAGCGATTATCCTCCTGTATAGTCATCCAACAAAATGGTCATTTTCTAACTGTTAATGTAAGCATAAGACATGTGAATTCTCCAAAGACTTCTTAGAAGAACATGGGTTGACCACAAGAAGAGCCTCATCGGGAGCTCTTCAATATTCTAAAGGAACGCATAGTGCCTCACTTGGATCATATCCTTCAAGGTCCGAGATATTCTTTCCTAAAGTCGATATTCGTCGAAAATCTCAAAGAAGGAAAGGAACAGGGCGAAAACACCACTCATGACTCACAAACGTCATCAACTGGTGTTGAAAAGAATGTGTTTACGGCAAAGCTGTAGAGAGAAGCGTCAAGGTAACGAATGGAACAAATCACATGAAGAAGGTATAAAAAATCTATAAAAACATTTTCTGACTATTAATGTGAGCATGAGACATGTGGAAGGTGGATTCTCCGAAGACTTCTAAGAATACCATGGGTTGACCATGAGAAAAGCCTAATCGGGAGCTCTTTAATATTTTAAAGGAACGCATAGTGCCTCACTTGGATCATATCCTTCAAGTTCCGAGATATTCTTTCCTAAAGTCGATATTCGTGGAAAATCTCAAAGGAAGAAAAGGAACAGGGCGAAAACACCACTCATGACTCACAAGCGTCATTAACTGGTGTTGAAAAGAATATGTTTACGGCAAAGCTGTAGAGAGAAGCGTCAAGGTAACGAATGGAACAAATTACATGAAGAGGTACAACAAATCTATGAAAACATTTTCTGACTATTAATGTAAGCATGAGACATGTGGAACGTGGATTCTCCGAAGACTTCTAAGAATACCATGGGTTGACCATGAGAAAAGCCTAATCGGGAGCTCTTTAATATTTTAAAGGAACGCATAGTGCCTCACTTGGATCATATCCTTCAAGGTCCGAGATATTCTTTCCTAAATTCGATATTCGTGGAAAATCTCAAAGGAAGAAAAGGAACAGGGCGAAAACACCACTCATGACTCACAAGTGTCATTAACTGGTGTTGAAAAGAATATGTTTACGGCAAAGCTGTAGAGAGAAGCGTCAAGGTAAGGAATGGAACAAATCACATGAAGAAGGTATGAAAAATCTATAAAACATTTTCTGACTATTAATGTGAGCATGAGACATGTGGAAGGTGGATTCTCCGAAGACTTCTAAGAATTCCATGGGTTGACCACGAGAAGAGCCTAATCGGGAGCTCTTTAATATCTTAAAGGAACGCATAGTGCCTCACTTGGATCATATCCTTCAAGTTCCGAGATATTCTTTCCTAAAGTCGATATTCGTAGAAAATCTCAAAGGAAGAAAAGGAACAGGGCGAAAACACCACTCATGACTCACAAGCGTCATTAACTGGTGTTGAAAAGAATATGTTTACGGCAAAGCTGTAGAGAGAAGCGTCAAGGTAACGAATGGAACAAATTACATGAAGAGGTACAACAAATCTATGAAAACATTTTCTGACTATTAATGTAAGCATGAGACATGTGGAACGTGGATTCTCCGAAGACTTCTAAGAATACTGCCACGAATGGAAATAAATTAGAAAATATTAAATTGAATTAAAATGAATTTATAAAAGTTAAATTAAACAAACAAGAAATAACTTACATTGTTTTCAGAATGCAAGTCAGCATATAAGGGAAGTTGAACTCAAGTCAACTATAATGAGTTAGTCGTGGATAAGAGTTGAAAGGAGAGAGTAGTTAAGTAACCTTAGAGGAGAGTAGTTGATATGCAATTATGTTTTTTAGTTTTAAGTATTAGTTGTTAATAAACTTTATTATTATAAATTACGGTGAACTTTGAATGATCCAAACCCCCTCGGTACAAAGTCACAAAACCAAACGTGACATAATGGTGGAGGCGCTACGTCAAAAAGACCGTAGTGCTCAATTTTAATTAGTGAAAATTGGTGAAAGTGCGACAGTTAAATTTCAAATTAATAGTGATTGAAAAAGCATCGAGTTTAAGTGAATTATTATTACAAAGGATTAGCTGAGTAAAGACGAAAAAGATGCAGTCAATCAAAATAATCAGGAAGCTGATCGTAGCAGAGATGTTTTTGGGAGTTTTAAATATGTAAGTATAAGCTAATGAAAAAATTTAGGTATTAGGAAAACTGAAAGCTGACCCAGGATGAAAGAAAAGACAAATTTTGGTAATTTTATATAGTTTAAGTGTTTGTATTAGGAATAGGAACCAAGGACCAAGCGTAGAAACGGAAAGCGTCCATGGAAAATTTTTTATTTTTTGCTGATAAGTGCTTTTTATTAATTAACAAAGAAACATAAAGGCGATGCAATGAGGTTAATGTACAAGAATTACATGTAAATTTGCACGTACGCATAAAAGGGTTATATTACATGTCGCAATACAGGAAAGCAAAATGATGATATAAGCAACTTAAGCATAAAGCAATGTCCTAAAATGAAAAAATTGAACAAAAGATTAGACTAAAGATTAACAAATAATTAAGGTTTAAATAATTATTTTAAGGTAATTGAGATTAATAAATAGGGTAGGTTATAGGCAAATGTCATTCCCATCAAAAAATACAAGAAGTAAATCAAAAAACGAGCCGATAGAAGTCATAGTTAAAATAGTTCCAAACGTAGAGGGTGAGTCAAACGAACTCACATCAGCTGAATCTGTATTTAATCGAAGTAGTAAAACCGGACGATCACCGGAAAGAAAAATTGGTCCTACAATTTCAACAATTTCGGTTACTGAAGACGAAACCGAAGAAGATAATTTATCCCAAGAAAGGGAAGAAGAGAAAACAGAGGTTTTAATAGAAATAGAAAACGATGAGAGTACCGAAAATTTGAACCAGGAAAATTTTAAACCACCGTCTCGTAGTACTGAGTTATTTGAAAATATAAGAATAAATAACGAAAATAAAGAATCATCTTTATTAGACACAACAAACGAAAACCAAGAATCTTCGTTATTGGACAGCACAAACACAATAATTGTAACAGAAAAAATCGAGGAAAATTCTTCACACGAAAATAAAACAGAAGAAATTTTGACACCGGAAGTTACCATACTTGTAAGAAAAATGGACAGCACAATCGCTCAAGCGTTATCGTCAAACCAAAATCCAAGACTTCCCAAATTCGTAGGGCCAAGTACATTCAACCCTTCTACAACAAATGTAACAAATTTTTTAAGTTCGTATGAACGAGCAGCAGTCGCAAATGGATGGAGCGATGAACACAAAATTTATTATTTCGGATCTTTTTTGGAAAGAGCCGCAAACGTGTGGTATGAAAAGTACAAATCAACACCCGAAAATGCTAACAAAAGCTGGAAATTAATTAAAGAAGATTTTGCCAAAAAATTTGCGGGCGAAAATTCGACAAGAGTTGCTGAAATAAAATTTATGAACAGAAAACAACAACCAATAGAAGGAATTAGAGCTTTTTATTATGATTTGGTGGCACTAGCGGAGGAGTTTGACCCCGAGATGCATCATTCAATGTTTAGGAAACAATTTGAAAATGGACTTCAACAAAAATTTTTACAAATGTATTGTGTTTTAAGTCACGCAGATATGACCGTAGAGAACATTGAAAAAATAGTTCATAAATTAAGTGATTGGGAAGAACGATCACAAATAAATCAGTTAAGCGATAAGGCATACTTATTGAATTTAGGAGATGCACAAACCCCTCATTCATCAATAAATAGAAAACACCAAGGAAGAAATTGGCAACCGAGAACAAGAAACGAAAGAGGTAGACCCAGGTGTTATAATTGCAATAAAAATGGTCACTACGCAGCAACTTGCTGGTACAATTCGCAAAATTATAATCGAGGACGAGGTCGTTTTACAGGACAGTCTCAAAATTTTAACAGACAAAATCAAAGACCTTTTAAAGAAAATCATGTAAAATGGGAAGACCAAAGAAGAAGGTCAATAACACCCGGACGTCGAAATTACGACGACAGGTCAAGAGGAGAAGATCGCCAACGTGGAAGGTCAATAACACCAATAAGAAATTCGTATGAAAGATCAAGATCTTTATCAGGAGGAAGAAGAGGAAATTCCCCAAACTTATCAGGACGGCGAGAGTCGGCCATCAAGCCGTCCTTTACCAATTAAACGAAACGAGGCCGAACACAAACATCTTAACAATTCCAGGAAAAATTAACAACCAAAATTCAGAAATAGTAATAGACACCGGATCAAGTAAAAACGTCATATCGAAAGATTTTGTTAAATTTATAAACCAGACATACCCTGCGATCAATTTAAATACCGCAGGAGGACACTGTGTACCAATTTTAGGAAATTCAAAAGTAAGCATCGAAATTTTGGGAGTTCGATTTTCATTTAATGCGTTAGTCGTCAACAAGTTACCAAAACCTCTAATATTAGGAAATACTTTTTTAAGGGAAAATAAAGTCATCATAAATTATGAACAAGGGTCAATTTCTTTTCAAGGTAATTTCGGAAAAATTAAAGAATATTTTCAGTTAAGTTCAATGAATACCATTCAAGAAGAGTGTGAAGAATTAATACAGGAAAATGAAATTTCAGAATATGTGAACGAATTCGAACAAAACAGTTCAAAAATTAAAAAATGTGAAAATAAAAACAAGGAAGAAACCTTACACCCCGAGTTGATAATAACAGATAAGAATAAAAAGGTAAATAAACTACGTAAACTACAATTAATAAATGATTGTAAAATAAAACCTCTAGAAGAAACAACTTTATTTTTAATGCTGAATGATAAAATCGAAACGAGTGAAATAAATTCGACACAATTTGTGCCCAACAACGAATTTTTGTTTAAGAAAAAATTATTGATTACAAATCAATTACAAAAAGTGGATGAAAATTGTTTTAATTTAAATGTAACTTTAAAATCTGCAATGCCAATTAAATTATTTAAAGGTACAACTTTAGGTCAAGTACACGATGACGTTGATAACAACCATAATACGACACCAAGGTTGATAACGTCACATTGTTATGTAAATGTAGACGAGGTAAATACTGAAGACCATATTATTAATCCAGAAATCACAAAACAACAGAAAAAGGAACTTCAAAATTTATTAAACGAATACAAAGATGTTTTTGCAAAAACAACAAGTCAAATGGGATTTACCACAATGGCGGAACACAAAATAGACGTACAAGGAGCAAATCCAATCAAATCAAAACCATATCGAGTATCAGAAAAAGAACGTGAAATAATTAACATTCAAATAGAAGAGATGTTAAAAAACGGAGTAATAAGACCAAGTCAAAGTCCTTGGTCAAGTCCAATTGTTTTAGTCCCTAAACCAGATAAAACTAAAAGATTTTGTGTAGATTATCGAAAATTAAATGAGGTAACAAAAAAGTCAAGTTATCCATTGCCTAATATTGATGACATTTTAACTTATTTAAATGGAGCAAAATTTTTTTCAAGTTTAGATTTACTAAGTGGTTATTGGCAAATAGGAATAGAAGAGAACTCAAAGGAATACACTGCTTTTGTAGCACCAAATTTTGGCCTTTATGAATTTAACGTTTTATCATTTGGTTTATGTAATGCTCCTAGCACTTTCCAAAATTTAACAGACCGTATTTTTCATGGGATGAAATGGGGCCAGATCATGGTCTATTTAGATGATATTTTTGTGTTTTCTGACACCTTCGAAGAACATATAAAGAGATTGAGAGCAGTATTTGATCGATTACGTCAAGCTGGACTTACTCTAAAACCAAGTAAATGCAAATATGTCCAAACACAAACAAAAATTTTAGGTCACATAGTTAATCAGGAAGGAATCGCACCTGATAATAGCAAGTTAAATGCAATAAAAAAGTTTCCAAGACCAACAAGTATTAAAACAACACAAAGTTTCATAGGATTATGTAATTATTATAGGAAATTCATTAGAAATTTTTCGATCATCGCCAGACCATTGTACGCGGTCACCACTAAAAAAGGCTTTTATTGGGAAAAAGATCAAGAAGACGCATTTGAAAAATTAAAGGAGTGTTTAACAAATGCTCCGTTATTAAAACATTTTGACAACAGCAAGAATGTAGAATTACGAACAGATGCAAGTTTCCAAGGTTTAGGAATTGTGCTATTACAAGAGAATAAAGGAGAAATGCACCCAGTTGCATATGGTAGTAGAAAACTTACAAATGCAGAAAGAAATTATACAATTTCAGAACTCGAAGCCTTAGCTGTTATTTGGGGTCTTCAATATTTTCGACATTTAGTTTATGGAAAAGAGATAAAAATAGTCACAGATCATCATGCTCTCTGCTGGCTTAAGACTATTAAAGACTTAACAGGAAAATTGGCTCGATGGGCAATCAAGTTATCTGAATTTGAGTATCAAATAGTTTACAAAAATGGTAAGACCCATAGCGACGCCGATTGTCTTTCTAGAAACCCAGTGTTAGAGGCTGACAAAAAAGATGAAGCAGACGCAACGGACGTTCCTACGTATATAATGACAGCAGATGAATTAAATGAATTACAAAAACAAGATCCAGAAATTGTAGAATTAATAAATGCCATCGAAAATTCAGACGATCCGTCAATAAGCATTGGACTTAGGAGACGAGCAAAAAATTTTACGATTCAAGAGGGCGTACTCTACAAAAGAAATCCTAACATCACAGGAGCAGACAATCTTTTAGTGGTACCAAAAAATTTAATTAGCGAAATTTTATTTTCTTCACATAGTGAGCCATTATCAGGACATTTAGGTATAACCAAAACTTTAGAAAAAATTAAGAACAGGTATTACTGGATAGGATTGCAAAAAGATGTCGAACGGTTTGTAAAGGGGTGTCCAGACTGCCAGGCCAGGAAGGGTCGTACAAACGTCAAACCAGCTGGACTACTGCAACCAATAACTATAGGCCAACCTTTCGAAAAAATAGGGATCGATTTATTAGGACCGTTCAGAAGAAGTAAAAACGGTAAAACGGTAATCATAGTGGCTACAGACTATGCAACCCGCTGGACAGAAACAAAGGCATTAGCCAATGGGAAAGCCCACCACGTAGCCCAGTTCATCTTGGAAAATATAATTTGCCGCCACGGATCCCCAAAAATCATGTTAAGTGATAGGGGAAAGACTTTTATGTCTGAGATAGTAACGGAGTTGATAAAAATAATCGGTGGAGTCAGCAAATTCACAACAGCCTATCACCCACAGACGAATGGTTTGACAGAACGGTTCAACAAAACGTTAGCTGACATGCTAGCCATTTTTACAAACACCCCACAAACAGATTGGGATGTAGCCTTACCACATGTAACTTTTGCATACAATACAGCTGTACAAGATACAACCAAATTCTCACCATTTTGTTTGGTATACGGTAGGGAAGCAAGACTACCGACAGAAGCAAATTTAAATACACCTATATCCAA
This sequence comes from Malthinus seriepunctatus, assembly GCA_963924605.1. Taxonomy (NCBI): domain Eukaryota; kingdom Metazoa; phylum Arthropoda; class Insecta; order Coleoptera; family Cantharidae; genus Malthinus; species Malthinus seriepunctatus. The sequence goes on from OZ004602.1 coordinate 46,120,058, forward strand.
CTCTACTATTAAGGAAGTAAGAGAATATGTGTTAAGAGCAAGAAGTTTAGCGGTAGAAAACATTCTACGAAAACAAAATTTAGACAAAGATTACTACGATAATAAACGACGAGAATTAGAATTCCAAGTTGGAGATAAGGTTAAAGTCTTTACACCAATTCGAAAAATTGGAAAAAGCGAAAAGCTGTTACTTAGGCATTTTGGCCCATATCTCATAAAACAACGACTTGGGGAGGTAGATTACGTCATAGCTAAGGGAACATCACCCAACGCAAAAACAGACGTAGTACATGTTAGTCGAATATTACCCTATTATGACGCATGGTCCCTAGAGGACAACAATAATTAAGAAATAAAGGTTTAAGAAAAAGCAAAATAGGTATAGAAGTTTTTTTAAGGTATAAATATTAAGGTAAATGGTGTTCGATGATGAGAATAATAATGGTCATGAAAAGATGATCAAATATTTGTGTGTTTGAAAGAATGTTTCAGATTCTTAATAGAAGTCATTATGGTCAAATCCAAACGTGGAATTAGCATGGAAATCAACATAAAGGACTAGGCGTTCAGATGAATAGACCACAACCCCTGGAAGACAAGGAAAAATAAGGAAGTGAAACATAAAATGGAAGTTCAAATCAAAATACCTAGGCATGGAAAAAAAATGGAGGAACATAGAAATGGATCAATAAATCAGAGTTGAAGAAATAGATGAACCTACGAATACAGAAAATGATAAGGAAATCAATGTTGAAGAAATGGATGAACCTATAAATATGGAAAATGGTCAAAGAATCAAAACTGCGTTGAAAAAGGATTACAAGTAGTTGCAGTAAATAAAGAATTAATAGAAAACTTCGTTGAAAAAGATTACAAATAATTAAGGTGAGTAAAAAAGGTAGAATCGTATTAAATAAAAAGAGGAAGAATATGAAATATTAAAGAGAAAAATAGAAACGAGGGGGCCCCCGTCTCTCAAATAATGGGACGAGTCTCTTAATGCAAAATTCGCCGTACAAGTCATGACAAATTTAAAATCTTACCGCGTTTGCATTAAGAACTCAAAACATTATAAACAGTGAGATTGAAATAAAGAATAATTGAATAAATTGAGAGTACAATAATACGAATATGATAAGAGAATTTATGAGATAAATTTGTTATAAATGAGACAAATAATAAAATAATACGAAAGGAAATAATTATAAAAGTAAAGAGAATTGTAATCAAAAGTAAAAAGTTAATGTAGAATAAATGTAAAGGTTCAATGAGGTTCAATAATAAAAACTGTATTAGGAGAAAAAAATATTGAAAGATTGAATGAAAATAGTGTAAAAGATAACAGGTATTTTAGAAAAACTTTGAGAATAAACAAACCAGAGAGAAAATAGGGGAAATAACGTCAAAATGTAGAAGTTTAAACAAAATTTTGCAATGTAAATGAAAGTTTTTTTGTCAAAAATGATCATCGAACACTAAAGAAAATAGAAAATGAAAAAACAATTTTGTAGATCATAAATCAATAATATTAGATATAAGTTTAGAAAATAAGTTTTGTAAAAGCAAATTATTAATGTACTTTCTGATTTCATGTAACACCAACGTTTACGCCGAAATACCAAACGAGTCTGAGACAAGATTAAAACCGATGGAAACAGGGTCACACAAAACTAAGGAAAACTGGAGAGATCACCTAAAGCAAACCAAACACTAAGCACGAATAAATTATGCTCACTCAGTAAAGGATTGGATGAAAATAGTTATGGATGGAAAAGAGCCTTCCAAGGAAACTTTGAATAATGTCCACAAAAAAGTTAAATAATAAAAATGTAGGACAACATATGGAAAAATGGTTGAATGGTCGACAACAAGTTAAAAGTAAACAAAATTACAAGAAGACACAGTGATAGAAGAAGCTCAAATAAAGTTAATGAAGATGCTTGATGACAGAGTAAAGAAAAATCAAGCATAAGGTGAAAAACGTTGACCTAGTCTGCGAGTAAATAAAAAATAGTACAAGTATAAAACAATCCAGTCCAGAAGTGAAGAACCTTAGCAGATCAACGAGTGCCAAGTGAAAAATAAATTAGTGAAAACTTAATACAGTGATAAACATGTTAAAAGAAAAGTGATTTCGAACATTAAAAGACTAAGTAAAAAAATGTGTTTTAAAATAAACAAATTAAAAGAAATTGTGAACCCCTGTGAAAAAACTTACGTGTATTGAACTTATTTTGAAAATCTTGACTCATTCTTGTGTTTTTAATTTTTTTAGGTTGAAATTATGTTTATTTAAGAAACAATGTTGTAAAAGTAATTGAATTTTTTTTGTATTTAGATTTATAAGAATTTATTGTTTGAAGTTTTTATTTTTTATTGGGTGAAATTTGAATTTTTAATTAGTTAGTTTTAAAAGATTGAATCCTACGTATGCTGAACGCAAAACTTTTTTTATTGACCGTATTCTTGAAGAGCGACTTGGGTCAGCCGCTTTTTAAGAAGGGGAGTTATGCCACGAATGGAAATAAATTAGAAAATATTAAATTGAATTAAAATGAATTTATAAAAGTTAAATTAAACAAACAAGAAATAACTTACATTGTTTTCAGAATGCAAGTCAGCATATAAGGGAAGTTGAACTCAAGTCAACTATAATGAGTTAGTCGTGGATAAGAGTTGAAAGGAGAGAGTAGTTAAGTAACCTTAGAGGAGAGTAGTTGATATGCAATTATGTTTTTTAGTTTTAAGTATTAGTTGTTAATAAACTTTATTATTATAAATTACGGTGAACTTTGAATGATCCAAACCCCCTCGGTACAAAGTCACAAAACCAAACGTGACAATACCATGGGTTGACCATGAGAAAAGCCTAATCGGGAGCTCTTTAATATTTTAAAGGAACGCATAGTGCCTCACTTGGATCATATCCTTCAAGGTCCGAGATATTCTTTCCTAAATTCGATATTCGTGGAAAATCTCAAAGGAAGAAAAGGAACAGGGCGAAAACACCACTCATGACTCACAAGTGTCATTAACTGGTGTTGAAAAGAATATGTTTACGGCAAAGCTGTAGAGAGAAGCGTCAAGGTAAGGAATGGAACAAATCACATGAAGAAGGTATGAAAAATCTATAAAACATTTTCTGACTATTAATGTGAGCATGAGACATGTGGAAGGTGGATTCTCCGAAGACTTCTAAGAATTCCATGGGTTGACCACGAGAAGAGCCTAATCGGGAGCTCTTTAATATTTTAAAGGAACGCATAGTGCCTCACTTGGATCATATCCTTCAAGTTCCGAGATATTCTTTCCTAAAGTCGATATTCGTGGAAAATCTCAAAGGAAGAAAAGGAACAGGGCGAAAACACCACTCATGACTCACAAGCGTCATTAACTGGTGTTGAAAAGAATATGTTTACGGCAAAGCTGTAGAGAGAAGCGTCAAGGTAACGAATGGAACAAATTACATGAAGAGGTACAACAAATCTATGAAAACATTTTCTGACTATTAATGTAAGCATGAGACATGTGGAACGTGGATTCTCCGAAGACTTCTAAGAATATCATGGGTTGACCATGAGAAAAGCCTAATTGGGAGCTCTTTAATATTTTAAAGGAACGCATAGTGCCTCACTTGGATCATATCCTTCAAGTTCCGAGATATTCTTTCCTAAAGTCGATATTCGTGGAAAATCTCAAAGGAAGAAAAGGAACAGGGCGAAAACACCACTCATGACTCACAAGCGTCATTAACTGGTGTTGAAAAGAATATGTTTACGGCAAAGCTGTAGAGAGAAGCGTCAAGGTAAGGAATGGAACAAATCACATGAAGAAGGTATGAAAAATCTATAAAACATTTTCTGACTATTAATGTGAGCATGAGACATGTGGAAGGTGGATTCTCCGAAGACTTCTAAGAATTCCATGGGTTGACCACGAGAAGAGCCTAATCGGGAGCTCTTTAATATCTTAAAGGAACGCATAGTGCCTCACTTGGATCATATCATTCAAGGTCCGAGATATTCTCTCCTAACGCCGATACTCGTGGAAAATCTCAAAGGAAGAAAAGAAACAGGGCGAAAACACCACTCATGACTCACAAGCGTCATTAACTGGTGTTGAAAAGAATATGTTTACGGCAAAGCTGTAGAGAGAAGCGTCAAGGTAAGGAATGGAACAAATCACATGAAGAAGGTATGAAAAATCTATAAAACATTTTCTGACTATTAATGTGAGCATGAGACATGTGGAAGGTGGATTCTCCGAAGACTTCTAAGAATTCCATGGGTTGACCACGAGAAGAGCCTAATCGGGAGCTCTTTAATATCTTAAAGGAACGCATAGTGCCTCACTTGGATCATATCATTCAAGGTCCGAGATATTCTCTCCTAACGCCGATACTCGTGGAAAATCTCAAAGGAAGAAAAGGAACAGGGCGAAAACACCACTCATGACTCACAAGTGTCATTAACTGGTGTTGAAAAGAATATGTTTACGGCAAAGCTGTAGAGAGAAGCGTCAAGGTAAGGAATGGAACAAATTACATGAAGAGGTACAACAAATCTATGAAAACATTTTCTGACTATTAATGTAAGCATGAGACATGTGGAACGTGGATTCTCCGAAGACTTCTAAGAATATCATGGGTTGACCATGAGAAAAGCCTAATTGGGAGCTCTTTAATATTTTAAAGGAACGCATAGTGCCTCACTTGGATCATATCCTTCAAGTTCCGAGATATTCTTTCCTAAAGTCGATATTCGTGGAAAATCTCAAAGGAAGAAAAGGAACAGGGCGAAAACACCACTCATGACTCACAAACGTCATTAACTGGTGTTAAAAGAATGTGTTAACAGCAAAGCTGAAAAGAGAAGCATCAAGATAACGAATGGAACAAGGCAAGCTTCTGTTTCATCACTTACACGCACAGCATAATTCACATGAAGAAGTTATAAAAAATCTATGACTATCGATTCGGGAAATGGAATAATACGAGAGGGAAAACACGTATTATCTATTTTAACAATTTCAGGAAATGAAAGGGTTGTTCGGAACTACTCTGGCGTATTACAGTTAATCGTAAACGTTCACTGAGGAAACGACAGGCGTAGAAAAAATATATTTTTGTAATGAAATAATTAAGGAATTTTTCGTGAAAATGTGTGAAAATATAATTATTAAGCGAGATGAAACATATAGTAGTAGCTTTTATTATCAGTTTTCCTAACATTTACTTGTAACATTCTGTTCAGCATAAAATATTAAAAATTAAAATGCATCAAGTTCTGTATAAACAATTTTTTTTATTGTCTTTTAGGGTTACACTTAACTCATGGCCTACTTAGAATAAAAGCAAAAGCATATAGGTGTAGCAGCGTTCAATTTATTAATCTATTAAAGCGCCTAGTAAGACTTCACCTTTAAAATTGTCATTTGTACTGTAATCCATCATTTAAATATGGTTTAACGAGGTTTAAAAAACATTAACAAAATGAAATGTGTTTTAAAGGAAAAAAAACCTAAATTTGCAATAATTTAAAAAGCGAACGCTAAAATACACTTAGGTATTAATTATTTAACTTATTTTTTTAAATTATTAATTAACGTTGAACACAAAGTATTTTCATTGGGAAGTTTTTTAATTAATTTTTCAATATGGAGTCTGAAAATAAGCAATAAATTAGAATTTTTTTTAAAACGAGATAATAAATCTTTTACCGGTGTAGCATCATCTCTTGATGATTGCGTTTCTTGGGGTTTGTTTCTATCGTTGAAAATCTCATCAAGGAGTGAAGAACTCACCTCTTCACGAGGTCTAACTAATATCCGTGCTCGAAGCAAACTATATTGAGCCCCTCGAAATCCACCCCAATACATTCCTTGATAAATAAACTCATCAGCCACCGCACCGTTTAAATACCTTCCATTTAGATTGCTCATATCACAACTTCGGTACCACCAACCGCCATCTAAAATATTGTAAAAATTAAAAAAATTTCAACTATTTTTTCATATTTTACAGTGTGTCTGTGCACAATTTCCTTCAGGCCATGTATCTTGATCCATATCCCTTGTTGTAAATCGATTTCCAGCATGATAAATAAGCGAATCACCCGCATCCCCAAAATAACCCCCTAAAACTTTTAATGAATATCCTTCTACTTCAGACCCAACACTGAACGTTGAATAAAAAGCTCTTTTCTTTTGCGAATCGAAATCTTCCAATTCAATTAACAGTTCGTTCACTTCGTACCCTTCAAACATAAAATTAGGTAATTTTACGAGACTTAAAATGCCGATTTTTCTTTACCAGTAAGCAAATGTAAGTTTTCCAAACCTAACCAAAATTCACCGCGTAAATTTCCAAAACCGTTTTTGTATTCGTCCCAAGTTTTAAAAAAATCTTGCGAACCGTCGTAACGACTTTGAACTACGGTCCAACCGCCATCTTGTGTTGTAAGGTCACAAACCACCATGAACGGTTTCGTAGATTGGAGCGGTTGGATTAAATAAAGTCCAGAGTGCGTGTTTCCGGCATTTTGGACATCTTTGCAAGTTTTTGGATAAGTTGGAGACGAATTTGAGTTTGGTGAGCAGGAAGCTTGACTGCCGGAATTTGATGCTTGATGTTGTTTTAAATCTACGACGCCGTTGTTGAAGAATTGCTTTGTAACTAACTCGGATGTTCTTTGTAACACGGACCTGAAAATACAAAAATAAATTTTGAGTAACTCGCTGGGTCTTAGTCTGATTGTTTGCCTGTCTATCGATTGGTGGGTCTCTTTTTCATTGGATCGGTTAAGTTTGTCTTGTCGGTCTACTCGATAGGTCGGTCAACTTGGCCCCCCGAAATTAGAAATTTTCGGAAAAAAACATTGCGCCAGGCCGGGCTAAGTTAGCGCCACAAATGTTAGAGCTAGTGCCTTATTAGTTATCAAAATATTTAAATTTTAATTTTCGGGGGCTGAGTTGATGCTAACTCCGCTGAATTATAACAAATTATAACGCTAGCTAGCGCTAGCTCAGGTACAGTCACCGCGATGATTTCTTTTCCAAAATTGCATTTTGGGGGGCTAGGTTTGTCAACTTGACCCCCCAAGTTGATTAATAAGGTGCTAGTTATAATTTTTGCTGCGCTAGCTCAAAAACACCTAGCGCAATAAACAGTTTTTCAAAATTCATGATTTGGTGGGACAGAGGCTCACTCTGCAACTTTTCAATTAAAAAGGCGCTAGCTATAATTTTGGCGGCGCGAAATTCGAATTTCGGGGGGCTAAATTCGTCAACTCCCCACCTCCGAAACTTTGAGCCCCTGTAACTTTTTAATTAAAAAAGTGCTAGCTATAATTGTTGAGGCGCTAGCTGCCGCTAGCTCAGGCTAATCTAGCGCAAGCATTAGTTTTTCGAAATTCGAATTTCGGGGGTCTAGATTCGTCAACTTACCCCTTCGAATTTCGAAGGCTAAATTCGTCAACTCCCCCCCCCCCCTCCGAAACTTTGAGCCTGTGTAACTTCTTAATTAAAAAAGCGCTTGCTTTAATTGTTGAAGCGCTAGCTCAAGCTAATCTAGCGCAAGGATAAGTTTTTCGAAATTCGAATTTCGAGGGGCTCGATTCGTCAACTTACCCCCCCCCCCCAAATTTTGAGCATCTGTAACTTTTTAATTTAAAAAATGCTAGCTATAATTGTCTCCTAAAAAAAACTTTGAGCCTCTGTAACTTTTTAATTAAAAAGGCGCTAGCTATAATTCTTGCGCCGCTAGCTAGCGCTAGCTCAGGCTAATCTAACGCAAGATTAGTTTTGCGAAATTCGAATTTCGGAAGGCTAGATTCGTCAACTTAACCCCCCTCTCCCCGAAACTTTGATCCTCTGTAACTTTTTAATTAAAAAAACGCTAGCTATAATTGTTGCGGCGCTAGCTGGCGCTAGCTTAGTCTAATGTAGCACAATGATTGGTTTTTCCAAATTCGAATTTCAGGGGGCTAAATTCGTCAACTCCCCCCCCCCCCGAAACTTTGAGCATCTGTAACTTTTTAATTAAAAAGGAGCTAACTATAATTTTTGCGACGCTAGCTCAGGCTGACCTATCGCAATGATTAGTTTTTCAAAATTCTAAATTCAGGGGCTAGCGTCAACATAGCCCCCGGAAACTTTAAGCCTCTGAACTTTTTAATTAAAAAGGTACTAGCTATAATTTTTGCAGTGCTAGCTGGCGCTAAGTGCTAGCAATGATTAGTTTTTCGAAATTCGAATTTTGGGGGGCTAGCAACAGATCAACAGATCTATCGATCTGTCAACCTGTCGATCAGCCAGTCTATCCCTTTATCAGTTATGGAGCCTGTTGAAGTGTTAATTCACTCATTTTTGTTATTCTCGTGGTTTAGGGCTTGTAAAGTCGTAAATTAAACGAAAGTAGACCTCTGGTGTGTTTTAGCTGACTCAAAACTTACGTTCGTATGAGAAATGCGAAAAATTCTGAGTCAAAAATATTTAAACTTTGTTAATTAGTGGTTGAGCGTTTTTAAAAGCTTGCTAAATACCTTCGTAAAATATGTATTAACAATAAATTAATAGCGTTTAAAATTAAATTATAAAACAAGCATTTGAAAATTAAATCCATGTAAGTTATTACATCGTAATTAATGATAATCTCGATTAAATAAATCGCATTAGTTGAGGCCAAATAATCATTTAATTACATTACATATTTACACATTATTAATATTCCATTAAAATTTGTAATTAATCTACAATAAAATGCTTTGTGACAATTTTAATAAATTTCTCGTTTCGCTTTAAGTAGATTACGGACGATTTAATGGTGATCTATTAACAATGTTGCACAAAATAGAACGATAGAGTTGCTTAGAGCAAGTTAACGGTAACGTGACGTAATAACCGGGAAACTAAAGAGAGTATAGGATAACGAAACGACGCCGACGGATAACGGATACGCCTGGATAATGAAGTAAATATTTTGGTGTGCAGGTAATGTGATTTGATTGCATAATTTATTTATAACTACCAAAGCTTAAGGGTGAAATTGATAAGAAAATCATTTATTTTTATTTTCTCACGTACGTCGCTTAACGAGGGTTGTTTTTAAAAATAAAACGATTTTCCGACATGACGATTTTTCTCATTTTTTAATACAAAAGTTGTTAAAAAATTTTCCTTTTTATGGCAAATAATTTATTCTTAAATTAAACAAACTCGTTTTTTTCGCATTAAAAACCTTTTGCGTATCCAATAAAACAGTTTTTAAATTAAAACAAAGAGAGTCAAATTAATAAATCAGTTTAACCCCAAATTTTACTTTTTAAAACGTTAATTTGATCATTGTTATCTTTTTTTTAATTTATACAACTACACATTGTTCTGTATTTTGTGATGGTGATTTACATAAAAGATTACTGTTAAAAAGGCATTAATAATTAGTCAAATCTATTGAATTAACTTTGACAATTAACAACTGATTGTTGATGTTTATGAAACAATAAAAACTTATTTTACACTTTCAATATTTGAAATGAATTGATAACAAATTTTAGCATATTGGAATTTGGAAAACACACAAACAGTCTAGTCGACGAAAGGGTTATAGAGGATGGGAAGAAGAGGGTGGAATTTCTTAAAAATTTGTAAATATTCAAGAATGTGTTTCAAGTGGTTATGATGAGGTAAAAATGCTTAATACCCCTAAATACTTAATACGGGAGGGAGCGTGGTGAAAATGTTCCGATTTTGGGGTTTTCGCTTATATCTCAAAAACAGTGTGTCCTAGGAAAAAAATTATTCCCAGCAAAATAAAAGCTTATCAAATTTTCTACAAGACTGTTATTCATTTTCTCTCTATTCTTTATAATTTTTAAGATATCCGCACATAAATAACGTTAATGAATCAAAAAAATTTTCGTGTTTTTCGTTAAACTTTTGCTTCACGTTTTTCATCAAACTTTTGACTCTAGCACCTCAGCCCGTCGTTTTACAGTAAAAGTCTTCAGAATAGAAGTTGTAGAGTATTAAATGTCCTTTACTACTTTACCTTAGCCTTTTGTCGCTCTGGGGTGCCCGTATGCCCACCTTCAGAGGACTATTTATATCTCAACAGGGGTGTGGGCAAATGTGGATGTGAGCAAGTTTGTCTAAATCGGCTTAATATTACGGGTTATTTGGGAGTTACAGAGACACCCTGTATATATGGAACTGCCTCCTTGAGTACTGGTATTACCTGGAAGTGCATAAACTTCAACATAAATGAAGATAATAGTGTTGCCTATCTGTTAGGCGCTTATGCACTTCGAATAAAAAATTGTTGACTAATGCTAGTCTAATCAAATTAAAATTTGACCACGGAAAAATTCCAGAAAGCTGAATTTTTAGGTGAACGTTAATATTATCGTTCTAAACAACGTCTCAAAAGTCCCCATCGATGCAACCTCTGGTAAAGATTTTATAGGTGGAGAAAGGTAAGAAAATCCAGTTTCTCCGACATAATCTTGTAAACTATCGATTTTACACCAACTTCCCACGACGTTGATGGCTCTGAAGTGAGTCTACAATCTACATTGATTTTTAAGCATAATTTTAAAACCAATTCCTATGATATCCTAGCTTATCAAGACATTGATGTTGAAGGCTCTGAAGATTTTAAGCAAAACTTTAAAATGTTTTCTTATGATACCCTAGCATATCAAGACGTTGATGTTGCAGGCTCTGAAGTGAGTCTGAAGGCTCTGAAGATTTTAAGCAAAACTTTAAAATGTTTTCTTATGATACCCTAGCATATCAAGACGTTGATGTTGCAGGCTCTGAAGTGAGTCTACAGTATACAATGATTTTAAGCGAAATTTGAAAATCAATTTTTATGTTACCCAAACTTTTCAAGATGTTGATGGCTCTGAAGTGAGTCTACAGTCTACAATGATTTTAAGCAAAACTTTAAAATGTTTTCTTATGATACCCTAGCTTATCAAGACGTTGATGTTGAAGGCTCTGAAGTGAGTCTACAGTATACAATGATTTTAAGCGAAATTTGAAAATCAATTTTTATGTTACCCAAACTTTTCAAGATGTTAATGGCTCTGAAGTGAGTCTACAGTCTACAATGATTTTAAGCAAAACTTTAAAATGTTTTCTTATGATACCCTAGCTTATCAAGACGTTGATGTTGAAGGCTCTGAAGTGAGTCTACAGTCTACAATGACTTTAAGCAAAACTTTAAAATGTTTTCTTATGATACCCTAGCTTATCAAGATGTTGATGTTGAAGGCTCTGAGGTGAGTCTACTGTCTACAATAATTTTAAAATCAATTTTTATGTTACCCAAACTTTTCAAGATGTTGATGGCTCTGAAGTGAGTCTACAGTCTACAATGATTTTAAGCAAAACTTTAAAATGTTTTCTTATGATACCCTAGCTTATCAAGACGTTGATGTTGAAGGCTCTGAAGTGAGTCTACAGTATACAATGACTTTAAGCAAAACTTTAAAATGTTTTCTTATGATACCCTAGCTTATCAAGATGTTGATGTTGAAGGCTCTGAGGTGAGTCTACTGTCTACAATAATTTTAAGCGAAATTTTAAAATCAATTTTTATGTTACCCAAACTTTTCAAGATGTTGATGGCTCTGAAGTGAGTCTACAGTCTACAATGATTTTAAACAAAACTTTAAAATGTTTTCTTATGATACCCTAGCTTATCAAGACGTTGATGTTGAAGGCTCTGAAGTGAGTCTACAGTATACAATGATTTTAAGTGAAACTTTAAATTCAATTTTTATGTTACCCAAACTTTCCAAGATGTTAATGGCTCTGAAGTGAGTCTACAGTCTACAATGATTTTAAGCAAAACTTTAAAATGTTTTCTTATGATACCCTAGCTTATCAAGACGTTGATGTTGAAGGCTCTGAAGTGAGTCTACAGTCTACAATGATTTTAAGCAAAACTTAAAATGTTTTCTTATGATACCCTAGCGTATCAAGATGTTGATGTTGAAGGCTCTGAGGTGAGTCTACAGTCTACAATGATTTTAAGCAAAACTTTAAAATGTTTTCTTATGATACCCTAGCTTATCAAGACGTTGATGTTGAAGGCTCTGTAGTGAGTCTACAGTCTACAATGATTTTAAGCTAAGCTTTAAAATGTTTTCTTATGATACCCCAGCTTTTCAAGACGTTGATGTTGAAGGCTCTGAAATGAGTCTACAGTCTACAATGATTTTAAGCGAAACTTTAAAATGTTTTCTTATGATACCCTAGCTTATCAAGACGTTGATGTTGAAGGCTCTGAAGTGAGTCTACAGTCTACAATGATTTTAAGCGAAATTTTAAAATGTTTTCTTATGACACCCTAGCTTATCAAGACGTTGATGTTGAAGGCTCTGCAGTGAGTCTACAGTCTATAATGATTTTAAGTGAAACTTTAAAATCAATTCCTATGATATCCTAGCTTATCAAGACGTTGATGTTGAAGGCTCTGCAGTGACTCTACAGTATACAATGATTTTAAGGGAAACTTTAAAATCAATTTTTATGTTACTCAAACTTTCCAAGATGTTGATGGCTCTGAAGTGAGTCTACAGTCTACAATGATTTTAAGCGAAATTTTAAAATGTTTTCTTATGACACCCTAGCTTATCAAGATGTTGATGTTGAAGGCTCTGAGGTGAGTCTACTGTCTACAATAATTTTAAGCGAAATTTTAAAATCAATTTTTATGTTACCCAAACTTTTCAAGATGTTGATGGCTCTGAAGTGAGTCTACAGTCTACAATGATTTTAAGCAAAACTTTAAAATGTTTTCTTATGATACCCTAGCTTATCAAGACGTTGATGTTGAAGGCTCTGAAGTGAGTCTACAGTATACAATGATTTTAAGTGAAACTTTAAATTCAATTTTTATGTTACCCAAACTTTCCAAGATGTTAATGGCTCTGAAGTGAGTCTACAGTCTACAATGATTTTAAGCAAAACTTTAAAATGTTTTCTTATGATACCCTAGCTTATCAAGACGTTGATGTTGAAGGCTCTGAAGTGAGTCTACAGTCTACAATGATTTTAAGCAAAACTTAAAATGTTTTCTTATGATACCCTAGCTTATCAAGATGTTGATGTTGAAGGCTCTGAGGTGAGTCTACAGTCTACAATGATTTTAAGCAAAACTTTAAAATGTTTTCTTATGATACCCTAGCTTATCAAGACGTTGATGTTGAAGGCTCTGTAGTGAGTCTACAGTCTACAATGATTTTAAGCTAAGCTTTAAAATGTTTTCTTATGATACCCCAGCTTTTCAAGACGTTGATGTTGAAGGCTCTGAAATGAGTCTACAGTCTACAATGATTTTAAGCGAAACTTTAAAATGTTTTCTTATGATACCCTAGCTTATCAAGACGTTGATGTTGAAGGCTCTGAAGTGAGTCTACAGTCTACAATGATTTTAAGCGAAATTTTAAAATGTTTTCTTATGACACCCTAGCTTATCAAGACGTTGATGTTGAAGGCTCTGCAGTGAGTCTACAGTCTATAATGATTTTAAGTGAAACTTTAAAATCAATTCCTATGATATCCTAGCTTATCAAGACGTTGATGTTGAAGGCTCTGCAGTTACTCTACAGTATACAATGATTTTAAGGGAAACTTTAAAATCAATTTTTATGTTACTCAAACTTTCCAAGATGTTGATGGCTCTGAAGTGAGTCTACAGTCTACAATGATTTTAAGCAAAACTTTAAAATGTTTTCTTATGATACCCTAGCTTATCAAGACGTTGATGTTGAAGGCTCTGAAGTGAGTCTACAGTCTACAATGACTTTAAGCAAAACTTTAAAATGTTTTTTTATGATACCCTAGCTTATCAAGATGTTGATGTTGAAGGCTCTGAGGTGAGTCTACAGTCTACAATGATTTTAAGCAAAACTTTAAAATGTTTTCTTATGATACCCTAGCTTATCAAGATGTTGATGTTGAAGGCTCTGAGGTGAGTCTACAGTCTACAATGATTTTAAGCAAAACTAACAGTCTACATTGATTTTTAAAAACAAAATTTTAAAATCAAATTTAAAGATGCCCGAACATCCCAAGACGTTGATGTTAGAACAAAATTCAACTTGATTTAGTTTATTTATTTCAAAAAATCCTGCCCTTTGGTCTAACCGTTTTCAAAGTACGTGTCAATAGTGATTCTAATCAACCACCTACCCACCCCAAAATTCTTTTTTCTATCTCCTAACCTTTTTGCAACACGTGCAAAACTGCTATACGATTTGCCGACAAAATTCAGAAATCACAATATCAGAAATTTTTCCTTCATTATTAAATTACAGCTCCCAGTTATTAGTTAATAGCTTCAAGAAGTTTTTCAAATGTTTATGCGCTATTAAAGTTTTTCAACTATAAAATGCGAATAACAAACAATACGCTCTTCTCGAGTTTATTGCAAAGAACTAAAAACACATCCCGACGATGATCTAAGTTTCTTTGGGTCAGAGTCGTCTTCTTTCCCTTTTAACATCTTAACCTTTAAACGTAATGTTCCTTCATTCCATATTTCTAATCAGTGTTATAGCATATTATATTCATGTTACGACAGCGATTACTTTAATTTACCATAAAACTTCCCATATTTTTTTGAGTTTCTATTTCAATTTTTTAAAAACACCCTTCATAGTCTAATGCAATTAAAATCTGACCTCGGAAAATATCACAGAAAGATGAACTTTTTGGTGAACGTTAATATTGTTGTTCTAAACAATGTCTCAAAAGTCACCATCGATTCGACTCCTGCTAAGGATTTTATAGGCGGAGGAAAGTAAGAAAATGCAGTTTCTACGACATATATCTTGTAAACTATCGATTTTTCGATAAGAATAGCTATTACCAAATTTGTAGATCGTAAAATTTCCTACTACAAACGTTTGATTACTATCACTCGGGGTCTTAAGTCTGCTGCCAAAATAACACTTAGAAAGAAGAAAACCAAATATACTGATTTAAATCATTAAACCCCACAACAATTTGAAACATAATTAACTTCTTCATTACTCTACGCAAAAATATACAGGGTGTTATTTTAAAACATCAAGATTTGGTCACTTGAATATAACTAAGTTTGTTCCTCCCAAAAAAATACCCTGTACAATAAAATCAATTTTCTTTGATGGGAAAGCATATAAGACAGTCTTAACTCCGTCGACCGTAAATATTTCGTCTTAACCTACTAAAACAACCATCCTGCGATTTGTTTAAGCAACTTCTGCATTATTTATAAAAGTAGTCAAACGAATCCTAATTTAACTACATTTTTATAAAAGCAAGAGTTGCTTTAAAAAATCGCCGAGTGGTTGTTTTTGTAAGTTAAAGAAAGATTTTTGGTTCCCACGTAGTTCAAACTACCCTCTATCATTTCCCATTAATGAAAATTGATTTGATTCTACTGGGTGTTTTTTCGAAAAAAACAAACTTTGTTATTTTCAAGTGACGAAAACATGGTTCTTCTAAATGAAACACCCTGTATATTTTTGCCTAGAGTTATAAAGATCTGAATTATGTTTCAAATTGGGTTATGGTTTACTATACCTAAACGCAATACCTTGGAAAATATAAACCAATTAAGCGTTTAAAGTTATCTTCTTTTCAAGGATTATTTTGTGCAGCAAACTTAAGACGCTGAGTGATAGCAATAGACTTTTCCTGTAGGAAATTATGTGAGCTACAAATTTGGTAATAGCTATCTTTGGCGAAAAGCTAATAGTTTACGAGATATTCGTATTTTCTTGCGTATAATTAAAAATAAATAAATATTTAACGCTTAAAACCCTACAAGAAATAAAAACTCACACATAAATAATAAATTGAACACTTGGAAATGAAACTCAAAATAAGATAAAAAGAGGTCTTTAAAATCGATAAGTTCCAGTAATAATTCCCCAAAACGAATTTTATCCAATAGAAGATATTTAATTGCAACAATTTATAATTCTAAACCATTTTGAATCTGTTTAAATTTATAATACTTTAAAGACACTAAATCGTAAATAATTCAATATTTAATTATCCGAAATAAACCAAATTAAAATTTAATTGATTTTCAATTTTGCTCATGTAAATGCGCGACGAAAATTCATGAATTTTAAATTTTAACGTAAATCGTTT